>CM033323.1:18344190-18944190 GCA_019359835.1 Pharus latifolius
TTTCACTTTCAATTAAACAACTTATAGACTAATATACTGAAATTACTATTTGTCAAACAATTTTTGGGACTATAAAAAAAAAACTGCTACTTACAAAAGTTGGGTTTTTGGGTTTTTAGACTTTTTCCAACAGAATTGGATCTATATACCCTCATATACATATCTCCCTAAAAAAATTCTATACCTATATTTCTACTCTCTCCAACAAAATCTCTAAACCCCAAAAACATATAGATAGAGGAGAGAGAATACCTAAATTTACCAATTCTCTACACTAAAACAGGAATCGAGATAGGAATTCTGTTGGAGTAAGAAAAGTATTATTTTTAAGTATCCTGTTGGACAAGGTCTTAGAGAAATTAAGTCCTCTCAAACTTAGCTCTAATATGGAAAGGCAGAAAATAATATTAAAAAAATGGTTATTCTAATAATGAAAGATGGAGCATAATGTTTAAACAAAAATACCCACTACTTTATATTTATTGAATGTTTGCTGGATGGAAACCAGCATTTTCATATGCTTGCCACACTTTTTTTTTCAAAAAAATGGCAGCCAAAATGGTTATGGTATTTTAAACAGAATGACTATGTTACAAACTTCTTTTTTAATCATCTCTACTTCTATTTTTATTGTTGTATTTTTTTATTTTAAATTATTATATTTTATAATTTTAAGTTATTCTGTTTTCTTAGTTAAAATTGTCATCTTTTTAATTAAAGTTGTTGTATTTTTTTCATTTTATATTGTCACATTCAATAAATAAAAGTTATCGTATTTCTTATTTTAAGTTATTATATTTTTTTTTAAAATATTTTATACATAAAAATTGTAAATATCTTAACTACATCTATACATATAGTTTATTACCATGATTATACTACACCAAACTAATTACACTACACCAAACTTCTGATACGGGAGTATCGCACCCAAAACACAAGACATACCGTTGGCCGGTTAGACACACACACTTCTTAGATATATTCACATAAACACCATTTCCATGTTTGATGTTACGTTAAGACATATTTTTGACACACTTCTTGGATATATTCACATACCAACCACTTCCATGTTTGGTGACTTATGATAACAAACCAAACCCACAATCTTAGTTAGTTATCATATTAAATGATGTAGATCAGTAGATTTTTGCCCACTTTCTTTACGAGTGTTTCCCAGAATTTATCTTCCAAATGATAATTTATCTTTCAAAAGACCATAAACCAAACAAAACAACTCATTAACATGATATGCACACATGTACAACAAAAACAATATGATAAAAGCTTGCAACACATATAAAACAAAAAACATGGTAGCTTGAAATTCAACGCGAGGTAGAGGCCCGACTTATCTCCTCATTACAAAATTCCAAATTTTGCAGCCACCTTCAAGGGATTTTTGCTGCGGTAATCATTAAATATCTCCAATTAAACATCACCAAATTTATTTATCTGCATCTCAAATTCCCTTAATACATAAAACTACCGACATGCATGCAACGACTGGTCTTCCATAATAAGAAAAACAAAAAAAAAGAAAAGAAAATCCCATCCGGCAATCATAGCCGTCCATCACAACCATACGCCTTCGCCTACGTAAAGCTCAAATCAACGTCGTCCCAGGGCTCCACGTCGTCCAAACCCATGAACGTTTCCGAGCCGCAAGCACACTCCGGCATCTCCGCGGCGCCGCCGCCGCCCAATGCCGTTGCCGGCGACAACGCAGAGCTCTCCTCGGACGCCACCCTCCGGCGCTTGTTTCCCGCATCAGCCGCCGCAGACGGCGCCACCTCCAGCGGGAAGTTGAGCTTGGCCTTGGGGCCGCGGATGCCGCGCGCCGCCGCGTCGTACGCGCGCGCCGCCTCCTCCGCCGTGGCGTAAGTGCCGAGCCACACGCGCGAGCCCTTACTCGGGTCGCGGATCTCCGCGGCCCACCGCCCCCACGGCCGCCGCCGGATTCCCCGGTACGCCGTCTTCCTCCCCGGCGGCAGCTTCGCCCTCTCCTCCCCTTCACAAACATAAAAAAGAACAAATTATTAGTCTACTCATAGCATAGTACCATAACTACAATTCACACAAACATAACAAAATAACAAAGAAAATTATCCACTTTTAATGCTATAAACTGACTACTCTAAAACCATAATCAAGGATTGGCTTTCTTTGAAGGACATAGACCCACCCACGGACGCGTCAACACAAGACTCCAAAAACACAGATAACAATAGAAACAATCACTTTATGTGGTTAGACATTCTTAACTGTCCGGACGGATGCTCAAAATTAGCTACCAGTAATATCCAGAGGGACGTGGATATGATTACCAGATGGGTTGGAGGTGGAGATGCCGGAGGCAGACCTAACCGGCTGGCCGTCGGCGGCCAGTACTAAGTCGGCTACGATCGCTCCGCCGCACATTGTTTATACGGTGAGTCACCGGAAAAGGAAAAAGAAAACTTCACCAAACTTGCAATATTGTTGTAGCTATGCTGGGCCTCCACTAAGCTCTATATATATCGAGCACTCGTGTACAAACACATAGTGAAAAGACCAGTCTTTTCCTTGGGTTTAGTACACATGGACTGCAACGTTGTGTGTGTGTATCAGAGAGACGTGCTGTACGCCGTGCTGTGGAAAGCGCAGGCAGCAAGCGGGGCTCGGTGACGCGTCCGCGCGGATCTCAAAGCGACAGGTGGCGGTCGGTGGGGAGATGTGGCTGCTGGTGAGGATATGATGCGTCCACTGGGTCAAAGGTGGTCGGTCTAGCCTCCGGTTTTGGAGAAAACCGTGGGTGGGTCTCATCGAATCTATGCCATGCTGACAATGGTCTTTGCTTTCGTCCTTTATTTCTCTCTCATTCTTTAAGACGATCTCCTACCCAGCGCCCCACCCTGGGCCTGCAATAAAAAAATAGTTTTTTTTATTTGAAGAGAGAGGTCGCCTGTTTTGCTGTGGGTGTCTGAATTTTTTGTCACGATTTTCGTGTGATAAAATTGTATATATTGTCGAGGTATTAAGAATACTCCGGCAGGTTTTGAAGACGATCCTAGCGGAGATCACGCAGCGCGGGTTGACCGAGTAACCGGTCCTCCCCCGCCGGACAAACACAAGAATTGACACGTGGATTTATACAGGTTCGGGTCCCGGTGGGGGCCCTAGTCCTGTCGACGCGCTCCCGACCGGAGTCGGCTGGGGAGGCTCTCTCCGGGGAGAGGCTTCCGGAGCACGTCTGTGAGATTAGCTATTCCAAATAATCATGAACTGATCCCTTACAACAGAGGGGTACAAGGGCTATTTATAGCCCCAAAAAGAAGCAAAAAACCTAAACTACCCCGGGAGCCACCGTCGGATTGAAGGGTACGACCGTCCTTCTCCCGGTCAAACGCCTCGGATGCTTGACAGGTGGTCGCTGATTCCCGAGGCGTCCCTCGCGTGACCTGCACGTGATAAACAAACAGGGATTTTACCTTTTAGAAGGGCGGTGACATTCGGGACCTCTTCCGGAGAGTAGGGTCCCGGGAGCCCAAAAGGCGGCGCCCGGGGCATGCCCGGGGGGCACGGTCCCGAGAGCCTAAAAGACGGCGTCCGGGGCAGGCACCGGAGGCCACTGTCCCCGGGCACATGGCGGCGCCCGGGCCACGCCCGGGGGGCACGGTCCCGGGGGCCAAAAGGCGGCGCCCGGGACACGCCCGGGGGGCACGGTCCCGGGAGCCTAAAAGGCGGCGCCCGGGGCAGGCGCCGGAGCGAACTGTCCCCGGACACATGGCGGCGCCCGGGCCACGCCCGGGGGGCACGGTCCCGGGGGCCAAAAGGCGGCGCCCGGGGCAGGCACCGGAGGGAACTGTCCCCGGACACACGGCGGCGCCCGGGCCACGCCCGGGGGGCACGGTCCCGGGGGCCAAAAGGCGGCGCCCGGGGCAGGCACCGGAGGGAACTGTCCCCGGACACACGGCGGCGCCCGGGCCACGCCCGGGGGGCACGGTCCCGGGGGCCAAAAGGCGGCGCCCGGGGCAGGCACCGGAGGGAACTGTCCCCGGACACACGGCGGCGCCCGGGCCACGCCCGGGGGGCACGGTCCCGGGGGCCAAAAGGCGGCGCCCGGGGCAGGCACCGGATGCCACTGTCCCCGGGCACATGGCGGCGCCCGGGCCACGCCCGGGGGGCACGGTCCCGCGGGCCAAAAGGCGGCGCCCGGGGCAGGCACCGGAGGCCACTGTCCCCGGGCACATGGCGGCGCCCGGGCCACGCCCGGGGGGCACGGTCCCGGGGGCCAAAAGGCGGCGCCCGGGGCAGGCACCGGAGGCCACTGTCCCCGGGCACATGGCGGCGCCCGGGCCACGCCCGGGGGGGCACGGTCCCGGGGGCTAAAAGGCGGCGCCCGGGGCAGGCACCGGAGGCCGCTGTCCCCGGGCAATCATGAACTTACCTGGACTTGACCGCGTGGAGATTTCCCCCAACAGCAGCCCCCCATGCCCTCCGGGGACGAAGCTTGAGCCCCCGGAGGGAATGGTTACGGTACCGGGAAAATCTCCGGACGAGAACTCCGGACGAAAATCACCGGAGCCCCGGCGACGCTTCGGTTTCTGTGCCGGGCGCTTTATGGCCGCGCCGTTTTCGCAATAAATGCACGCGCGGTTCGAACCGGCGTCTCGATTTACGCGCCTGTCCCTTCGTTTCCCGCGCACGGTTTGAATTTCAGTGGTCCAGATTGCCCCGAGGGGGCCACGTGGCGCGCATCTAGATCACGGCCAGCCTCTATAAATAGGGCCCTAGGGGGCCCCGGAAGCTCATTCCAAATCTTCAACTCCAGCTTCAGCTCTCCCGGTAGTGCTCTTCCGGTAGTTTCTCCGGTAGCCTTCTCCGGTAGCGAGCGTCCGGGAGTCGTTGACAGCCACCTGAAACCTTAGCCACCGAAACACAAAAAACTCACCTAATGGCGCCCAAAGGTCGAGCGAAGACCACGGAGGTGCCCCCGGAGGAAATCCCCGTGGATTTCCTTTGGGCCTCCGAGTTCTCGGCCTCGGAAGCGGAGTCCCTGGTCAAGAAGGGCGTCGTCGAAGAGGGGGACATCTGGGTCCCCCTAAAGAAGGACGGAGCCCCCCGCCCCAGGCCCGGAGAGGTCGTGGCCTTCGAGGCCTTCCTCGAGGCGGGGCTCCGGCTCCCGGTGCATCCGATGCTCCGGGAGTTTCTCAAAGAGTACGGGGTGGCTCTCAACCACCTCACCCCGAACGCGCTCGTCCGTATGGGCCTTTTTATATGGCTCTACGAGACAGCGACCGGGCGGGAGCCCACCCTCCGCGCCTTCCGGTATTTCTATGAACCGGCGGCGCGGAGCTCCCACCTGGTGAAGGGAGGACCGAAGTCCCCCTTCGGCTCGGTGATGGTCCAAATGCTGCCCTCCCGGGTGGCGGACTTCCCGGCGGCGGCCTCCCGGGACCACTGGGGGGACTGGCTCCGGAGGTGGTTCTACCTCCGGGTCCGGGACGAGGCGGTGGTCTACGCCCCGCAGCCTCCCACCTACAGCCGATCATCCGCACCGAAGCCGCCGGTGTGGACGGACGAGGAGTTCGAGCTCCTCGGGAAGGTGGTGTTGGCGAAGAAGGCCCGCTCAATGCGGGACGCCGCGGAGGAGCTGGCGCTCCTGCGGCTTTCCCCCTTCTCACGCGGGGGAAGGGGGATCGGCATGGGCCCGGAGCAGCGGCCTCCGGTCAAGCCGGTGACGCGGCGTAAGTGCCCTGCATCCTTGTACTTGCAGTTTTTTATGAGAAATTGACTAACTTTTTACCTCTTGCAGTGCGTCCGTACCTGGCGGCGAGGGACAAGGCGGAGCACCTCCTGGGGAGGTACTTCGCCGACGAACACGAGCGCATCGTGCGCCTCGTGGGGGAGGGGCCTCCCCGGAACTTGGTGGCCGAGGCCTACGGGCTCAGGCTTCCGGAGAGGAAGCCCCTTCCCACCCCCGGGTCTCATAAACGGGGGAAGGACGCGGCCGGGGGCTCGGAGCCCAAAAAGCCCCGGGTCCAGAAGACCCCAGCTCCGGCAACGGCGCCGGCGACGACGCCGGTGAGGGCCCGGGACGCAGCTCCCGGAGCCGAACATGCCCGGGCGGCGCCCCGGGCAGAGGCGACGCCTCCGCCCCCGGAGGCCCCCGTCGAGGCCCGGGGGAAGGAGATTGTTGTCGATGGGGCGGGGTCCGATTCGGCGGACTACGCCCCGTCGCCAGTTCGCTTGACGCTCCTCTCGCCTCTCCCGGCGGCATTGGCGCCGGAGAGGCTAGAAGTGAGGTTTTCGGGGGCGGCGCCCCCGCGCCTCTGGCCGGTGGATGAGGAGGGGGGGAGCCCCTCAGTCTTCGAGGTCCCCCCGGAGCAGGAGGCTCCGAGGGCCCTCCAGCCTGGGGCGGGGAAAGGCCCAATGATCCCCCCCCGGGCGGAGATCCCCGCCCAACCTTCGTCTTCGTCTTCGGAGGAAACTTCGTCGACGAAGACGCCGGCGACGCCGGCCGTGCTCCCGGATTCAGAGGTCCGGGGGCCCTCTCCCGGCCGCGACAGGAGGGCCGGGCAAGACACCTCCCTATTTCCGGCGGGGGAGGTGGCCCGCTACGCGGAGGGCCTGCACAACCGAAAGGTGCAGGCCCTCGTGGCAGGAGGGACGCTCCACGAGCGTTTTGAGGGGCTCGAGTCCCTCGGGGCCCAGGTAACTCGAGCTCTCCACACTCCGGCTTTTTTCCTGCACTTAAGATTTTTCTAACTCTTTATGCATTTTGTAGGTAGCGACTGTTACCTGGGGCCTTGAGCAGCGGGTCACCCGACTGCTCAAGGAGGCGGAGAGCCGGGCCTCGGCCTGCGTCGAGCAGCGGGAGGCGGCCATCCGGGAGCAGGACGAAGCTCTTGATGAGCTGTCCCGGGCCCGGGCGCAGGTGCACCTTTCGGAGGGCGCCTACATCCGCCTCCGAGAGGAGGCCAAGGTGCGGGAGAAGGCGCTCCGGGAGCTCGAGAGCTCCAGCGTCCGGGCGCTGTCGGACGCGGGCCGCTCCGTCCGCTCGGCCTTGGAAAGCCTTGGTGTTAGCCTGGGCTCCGGGAGCGGCCCGGAGGTGCCCCCGGCGACCCTCGCGGAGGCTGTGCGTTTTCTTAACGCACAAGTCTCCGCCATCCCGGAGGCTGCGGACGTCCGGGCACGGGGCCGAGCGATCCCCGTCATCGCGGCCGCCACGGGGTTCGTTGACTACCGTGGGGTCGGCGCCCGGGCGATCGGGGGGCGCATCCCCCGGGGCTTCCCGGAGGCCTTCGAGCCAACGCGCCGGGAGGTGGAGCTGCTGGCGGAGGGGTTCTACGACCGGATCATCCGGACGTGGTTCCCGACACCGGCGCCTCCGGCCACGGATGTCCCTGCCCCGGCCACGGAGGAAGCTTCCCGGGGGGAGGACCCCAATGCCAAAGTATGAGCCTCCCCCGGGTCTTTAGCTAGGACCCCCTTTTTATTTTGTTAGGCATTTTGATTCCGGTAGCTTCTTAGGAGAAGCCCCGGGCACTTGTACAAAAACATTTTGCAATGAAATATATTAGAAATTTTTCTAAGTCTTTGCGATGGAATGTTACCAGGGTTCCCGGGGGGTTGCTCCCGAGCAACGGTCCGGGAGAGACTCTCCGGGGGACGCCCAAGCGGCTTTGATTTTGCTGAGCCTTGTCTCCGGGAGGCGCGACGGCGGTACTGCCCGGGAGCCCGTCCGGTTGAGGTGGCGCCCGGAATGGCACTTGGATAATTTTGACAACAGCCGTGCTGAATTAACTCCCCCGCGCCCGAGGGCCCAGATGATACCTCCTCTCCGGATACTTCCGCCGGCTGGGTACGAGTTTTGGCCCGAAGACGTACTTCGGGATTCTCAGCGTCGCGTCCGGGCGCTGTACCGGGACCTGGCTCGGGAGCTAAGGGAGCGCCTCCGGGAGCTTTAGGCGTAGGAGCCTTAGGCTCGTAGAAAATCCCCCGGGTTAGGAGCCGGGTTGTATCGTTTCCGGAACCCACCGGAGGGGGAAGATGTCCTCCGGGTTTGTTGATCAATAAAGCGCATTGTTTCTTTTTATTGCCTCTTTCTTTTCTTCTTCTTGGATGGTCTGGACGACTCATCTTAACAAGGATGAGCTAAGTTCCTTCGTGGGTGACCCGGGGACCCCCTGTCCCCCCCCACCCACAGCGGGCGGGAGGAAGCCTCCGCGTGCTGTGGGGGAAACAGGGTCCCCGGGGGGAGCATAACCTGTAGAAATGTTTTCTAAGTCAGAAAATTGTAAAAACAGGATTTCCGAGGGAGGGACCTTCCGGGGTGGCCGGGGGCACTGGGACAGGTTCATCCGGCCGCCGGGAGAGCGGGGAACCGGGAACAAGGCGCGGAAGGGGCTCATGAAAAGCCAATGACCTCCGGAGGGGAGCTTCCCGGGAGGGTTCGTCCGTTCGCCGTGAGAACGGGGAACCGGGAATAATGTTTTCAGGGAAAATATATGAAACCCATTTCGTAAAGCAGTTGTCCGGTCGCCGTGAGAACGGGGAGCCGGGAATAAGGTCTTCGAGAGATAATCATCTGGCCGCCGTGAGAACGCGGGGCCGGGAATAACGTCGACTCCCGGAGGAGGAAGATAGAGCCAATCAAGCCGCAAGGGGCCGATCTTCCGGTCGCCGTGAGAACGGGGAGCCGGGAATATCGTCGACTCCCGGAGGAGGAAGATAGATCCAATCAAGCCGCAAGGGGCCGATCTTCCGGTCGCCGTGAGAACGGGGAGCCGGGAATATCGTCGACTCCCGGAGGAGGAAGATAGATCCAATCAAGCCGCAAGGGGCCGATCTTCCGGTCGCCGTGAGAACGGGGCGCCGGGAATATCGTCGACTCCCGGAGGAGGAAGATAGATCCAGAAAGCCATTAGACGTCCCGCTGAGGAGAGCGTCTACTCCCGGAGGAGGAAGTGCCCGGAGACGGGTCTTGAGTGTTTGGGTAGGGGACTAATCTCCCAAAGTGACTCGTTACCGCGGCCGCTGGGGACCGGGTTGCCGCTTACACCCTCAGTCCACGAGGGCTGTTCGTAAGCCGCCCTTCAGGAGGGACTTGCTGGGGCAGGGCCCACTTCCTCACGGAGAGGGCATCCTCACGGGGAGGGCATCTTCACGGGGAAGGCATCCTCGCGGGGAGGGCGTCCTCGCGGGGAGGGCATCACCACTAGGGGCGGTAAACAAGAACAACCTGCAGTGAGACAGTTGAAGAACAAAGGCTATGCATTTATTAACGAAATATACAAAGCCCCCCTGCGAAGCCGCGAAGGGGGAAAAAGGGAAGTTACAGTGTCCCCCCTCCCCCTCCGGCGTGACCGCCCCGGGGGAGGGGACAGGCCCGTAAGGCTAGACGTAGAACTTGCGAAGTAAACGCAAGTTCCATGTGTGCTTCAGCTCCTGCTCTTCAAGGTTGGAGAGCTTGTAGGCCCCCGAGCCTAGGACAGCGGAGATCCTGTAGGGGCCTTTCCACTTGGGGGAGAGCTTACCCTGGGCTTGGGGGTCTGTGACGCGCTTGAGGACAAGGTCCCCAAGGCGGAAAGCTCTCTCGCGCACGCGCTGGTTGTATGCGCGCGACATCTCGCGCTCGTAGATGGCGTGGCGGAGGAGCGCTCGGTCGCGTTCCTCCTCCACGAGGTCGATTTCCAGCCGCCGGTTGTCTTCGTTGGCCCGGTAGGCTGCGGTCGTGGCTCCGTTCAGGAGCTCGACCCACAGCGACCGGAAGCCAATCTCCGGGGGGAGGACTGCCTCCGCCCCGTAGACTAGGGAGAAGGGAGCACGCCCTGTGGCCCGGGACGGGGTCGTGCGCATGGAGCAGAGGATGCTAGGAAGCTCCTCTGCCCACGCGCCCCGCTTGGAAGCGGTTTGTTCGAGTCTCCGGCGTAACCCCTGTAGGATTACGCCATTGACCCTCTCGACGGCCCCGTTGCTTTGGGGATGGGCCACTGAGGCGAAGTGGATGACGACCCCCAGGCCTTCGCAGAATTCCCGGAAATATGCCGAGTCGAATTGGGTCCCGTTGTCCACGGTGATTTCCCGGGGGACACCAAAACGACAAACGACGTTTTTCCAGAAAAACCGCTGAACGGCCCGGGAGGTGATGCTAGCCAAGGGCTCCGCCTCAACCCACTTTGTAAAGTAGTCGACCGCGACCACCGCATACTTGTATCCTCCGGGCGCTGGGGGGAAAGGCCCTAAGAGGTCCATCCCCCAGCGCACGAAGGGCCAAGTGATGGGGATAGTCCGCAGCGCTACAGGGGGGAGATTCGAGCCCTTGGCCATCTTCTGGCATGCTTCGCACGCGGAGACAAGGTCTCGCGCGTCGCGCATGACTGTAGGCCAGTAAAAGCCCTGCCGAAGGGCCTTGGCGGCGATGGCACGCGGGGCTAGGTGAGAACCACAGCTCCCCGCGTGAATGTCTTCCAGGAGTTGAAGTCCCTCTGACCGGGGGAGGCAGCGCAGGAGGGCTGAAGCCCCCCGCTTGTAGAGCCTTCCCTCGAGCAGGAGATATGCCCGAGCTTTGGCCCGGAGGCGCTTAACCTCGGTCTCGCTAGGAGGGTCCCCCTCCCCCTTGATGAAGGAGATGAGGGGATCCATCCATGACGACGGCCGGACGATCTCGGCGACCTCCGGGACCGGAGGCTCGGGGCCTGCGTCCGGGGAGGCCACCGAGGGCTTCGTGATTGTTTCCAAGAAGGCCCCCTTGGGGAGCGTTTCCCGGGCGCTTGCCGCCCGGGCCAAAGCATCAGCCCGGTCATTTTCCCTTCGCGGGATATGCCGGGCCTCAAGGCCGTCGAAGTGTTTCTCTATTTTTCGTACTTCCTGCAAGTAAAGACTTAAATTTGCGTCATGGCATAGGTAAGATTTGTCCATTTGGCAGACAACGAGCTGAGAGTCTCCCTTCACTAGTAGGCGCCGGATCCCCAGGGAGCGCGCCAGGCGCATCCCGAGGAGCAGAGCCTCGTATTCGGCGACGTTGTTGGTTGCGGGGAACTCGAGCAGCGCGGCGTACTCGAGCTCCTTCCCCTCGGGGCTCCGGAGGACTACCCCCGCGCCAGCCCCAGCGAGGCACAGCGACCCATCAAACAGCAGGGTCCAATGGTCACTGCGTCGGGGCGGCACAGGGAGATCTTCGTCCCCGGACCCAGAGGCGGGAGTCCATTCTGCGATGAAGTCGGCGAGGACCTGCGACTTGATTGCGGAGCGGCCGGTAAGGGACAGGGAGAAGGGGGCAAGCTCGGCCCCCCACCCCCCAATCCGGCCGGTGGCTTCTTTATTCCGCAGTACCTCCCCCAGGGGGAGGGACGACGGAACGGTGATGGGGTGCCCCAGGAAGTAATGCCGGAGCTTCCGGGACGCCATGAGGAGAGCGTAGCAAATCTTCTCCATCTCCGTGTACCGAGTCTTGGCCCCTTGGAGGGCTTCACTGACGTAGTACACGGGACGTTGCTGCCCCCCTTGCTCCTTCACCAAAACCGCGCTGACGGCGACGGGGGTCACGGCGAGGTAGAGGAGCAAGGGCTCTTCCGGAGACGGACTCACGAGCATTGGAGGGCTCGAGAGGTACTTCTTGAGGTCGTTGAAGGCTTCCTGGGCCTCGGGGGTCCAGCAGAACCCCTCAAGCCCTCGGAGGATCTTGAAGAACTGGAGGCCCCGCTCCCCCGAACGGGAGACGAAGCGGCTAAGCGCGGCCAGGCGGCCGGAGAGCCGCTGGACATCTTTGACGGAGCGCGGCGGGGGTATCTCTAGGAAGGCCCGGATCTTCTCGGGGTTTGCCTCAATGCCCCGCTGGGACACGAGGAAACCCAGGAGCTTCCCCCCGCGCACCCCGAAGGCGCACTTCTCCGGGTTGAGCTTGAGCCCGAACGCGCGGAGGTTGCAGAAGGTCTCTGCGAGGTCGTCGATGTGGGAGGCTGCACGGGGGCTTTTGACGACCGCGTCGTCTACGTAGACTTCGACGTTGCGGCCGACTTGATCTTTGAACACCAGCGTCATAAGTCGCTGGAAGGTGGCTCCCGCATTCTTGAGCCCGAAGGGCATATGGCGGTAGCAGAAGGTTCCGAGGGGAGTTATAAAACTCGTCTTTTCCTCATCCCCCTCCGCCATCCGGACTTGATGGTATCCCGAGTAGGCGTCTAGGAAGCTCATCAGCTCACACCCCGCGGTGGAGTCAACGAGCTGGTCGATCCGCGGGAGCGGGAAGTTGTCTTTGGGGCAAGCGCGGTTAAGGTCGGTGAAGTCCACGCACATGCGCCACTTGCCACTTGACTTCTTGACGAGGACGGGGTTTGCGAGCCACTCGGGGTGCAACACTTCCCGGATGAACCCCGCCTCTCGGAGCCGGGCTATCTCCGTCTTGATGGCTTCTTGACGTTCGAGGGAGAGCTTCCTCAACTTCTGCTTGATAGGGGGGTGACCGGGGGTTACCGCGAGCTTGTGTTCAATAACCTCCCGGGCGACACCCCGCATGTCCGAAGGCTTCCACGCAAAAACATCGGAGTTTTCGCGCAGAAAGGCTGCGAGTTGCGCTGCATGGTCTTGGGGGAGCTCTGCCCCGATTTGGACAGTTTGGTCCCTGCTGCCCAGGGACAGCGGGACCTTCCGGAGGCCCCCTTCCGGACGCGGCTTGAGGAGGGGCCTCCCAGGGGATGGCGCAGCGACGTCTACGTCCGGGGGGGGAGCCTCCCCCCCGGGTGCCTTGATCAGGTTGACGCTTCCTATTGTGGCAGCAGCTCGCTCGTATAGAGCACGGGCCATGTCTTGGTCCCCCCGGACGTTGATCACGCCATGCGGCCCGGGGATCTTCATGCACAAATAGTTTTGGTGGGTGGCAGCCCCCAGCCGATTGATCGTAGTCCTCCCCATAATCACATTGTAGGAGGAGGGGAGGTCCACTACGTCGAAGCGGACTAGCTCGGTCCGGTAGTTCTCCGGGGTGCCGAAGGTGATTGGGAGATCTACCTTGCCCACGGGGTGGATCGCCTTCCCCGGGACAAACCCTTGCAGAGGCCCTGCCGCTGGTTGCAGGAGCTTCTCATCCACCTGCATTTCCTTGAAGGTTTTGAGGAACAGGACGTCGGCGGAGCTTCCGCCGTCCACGAGGATGCGGGCCAAGTGGCAGTTGTAGATTGTCGCGGAGACAATGAGCGCGTCGTCGTGGGGGAAGAGAACCCCTCGCGCGTCTTCCGCCGTAAAGGTGAGGGGGACGTCCGACCACTTGGGCGGCACGGACGCGTGTAGCACCCCCACTACCTTAACTTCTCGCGCGTACTCCTTGCGCTGGCGCTTGGAATCCCGCCCGGAGGTGGACCCCCCTACGATGACGTTGATGCGGCGCTGAGAAGTTTGAAAGGGGAGAGCGTCTGAAGGCTCCCCCTCCTGCACCTGCTGCCCCCCCGCGGGAGCGGGAAGGGCCGGAACAGCTGGCCGAGGGGGCAAGGAGGCCGGAGTCCCCCCCCCTGCCCGCGCTGGTCGAGGAATGCCGCGAAGTGTCGCAGCAGCTGGTGGCAATCTCGGGTGGCGTGGGTACTGGACCCGTGGAAGCTGCACCACGGTCCTTCCCGGCTTCTCCCCGCGGGGCCTTCGCGGCCGCGCGAAGACTGTCCTCCCCCATGGCCTCTCGGCTTGGGAAAGGGGCGGTTGCCCTTCGGGGGGTCGCGCGAGCCGCCTCCGCCCTCGAGGACTAAAGTGTCCCGAGGCCGTGGTTCGCTACGGCCCCCCTGCCTGGGGCGCCTGGGGGGATCCCGGGCCCCCCGCTCGGCGGGGGCAGGAGCCCCCTGGGTCTTCTTCCAGATGTCGTCTTCCTCCGCCCGAGCGTACTTTTCGAGCACATTGAAGAGCTCGTCGGCGGAAGAGGGGCAGCTCCGGGAGAGCCTTCGGTGGAGCTCCCCCGGGAGGATGCCGCTTTTGCAGGCTTCGATGACCGTAGAGTCGGGGACATGGGCCACTTTGCTCTTCACCTGGGCAAAGCGCTTGAAAAAGCTTCTGATGGTCTCCCCAGTTCTCTGGCGGACAGTATACAGCTGCGAGGAGTCCAGGGGACGCACGTAGTTCCCCTGGAAGTTGGCACAGAACTCCCGCTTGAGCTGCGAGAAAGACTTGATGGAGCCCGCCTTCAGATTGTAAAACCAGGAGCGGGCAATGCCGGTGAGGTAGAGGGGGAAGACGTTGCATTGGACACTCTCGTCCCCCCCCGCCGCGGAGATGGCGGTGGAGTAGATCTGCACGAACTCGTAAGGGTCCGCCTCGCCATTATAATGCTCGATGTGCGGGGGACGGTAGGGCCGCGGCCATCGGATGCTGCGGAGTCTTCGACACAGGGGCTGGTTCGCCCCCTGCACTTCCCGGGGGGAGCCCCAGTCGCTGTCTTCTTTAACGGGGGATGCCCCCTCGTTATCCGAGTCAGGTAGCGGCCCAAGAGGGCCACCGGAGTGGTGGTGACGACGCTTCTCTTCCTGGCCGGGACTGATTTCCCGGACGTCCGGGCTTCTCTCCGGGGAGGATGGTCCTTCGGCTGGTCTCTTCCCCCGACCGGTGCGAGAGCGAGGCTCCCTGCGACAACGACCGGGGGGGAGCTCTTCCCCGCGGCTGGGAGAATGCATTCGCTCGACCTCCCCCCGGGAGAAGCGGATCTGCTTCGATGGGGGAGAGAGCTCCTGCACTGTGGCCACCGGCCCGGGAGCTACCGGGACCTGCTGGGGGGAGCCCCCTGCGACGGCCCCCGGGACCGGAAATGGGGGAGACCCTGCACCATCCGGAACCGGCGAGGGGGCGCCCGGGGCGGCGTTTGGATCCGAAGAGGGGGCCCCCGTGGCAACGACCGGGACCGGAAAGGGGGAAGCCCCTGTGACATCCGGAACCAGTGGGGGGTGAGCCCTCTCGACGACGTCCTGGGTTGGGGAGCCAATGGGGGGGGGAAATTCGCTGAGGCACGGGAGCTGCTCTGTCGACCGGCCCCGGTGCGGTAAACGCAACGCGGGGGGTGGGACTGGCTCCCGGCGTAGGAATAGCCCCCGGCATGAAATGACCCCCCAGCCCCGGAAGCGAGCCGGGGACGGGGTACCCCCCTGGTGCCACGAAGGGCCCGGGCATGAAATAGCCTCCCGGCACCGGGACAGGCCCGGGTGCCGAGAAGTGTCCGGAAGTATATCCCGCGGGGGGAGGGAACCCCCCAGCGGGATCATACGGGGTAGACAGCCCCCCTGACACCGGAGGGGCCGCTGGGTATCCCATAAACGGGGGCATGATCCCCAGATATGGGTGCGACGAAAATGTGGGGGCCGAGGGCCGTGCCAACACACTAAGGAGCTCGTCCATAGAGCGCTGGGCGCGGAGCTGGCCCTCCACGAGAGCCTCCAGCAGGGCGTCCCGGGGGGCCGGGGGAGCCGTCGGGGGGAAACTCGTCCCGGCCGGGGTCCCCGCGGCCGCCGGGAGCGACCCGGAGGTGGAGGCACCTAGATTGAGAGGAAAGGTGGGAGGCGGTACCTGGGAATGGTCGCCTCCGGACGGAAGCGCCGGAACAGCAGCGTCCCGGACGGGTGCCGCCAGGTCACCGGGACCGGCGTCACCGGGAAGGGCGCGGGCCCTTGTTCTCGGAGGAGCCATGGCGATTCGTCACGGGTCCCCACGGTCGGCGCCAACTGTCGTGGTATTAAGAATACCCCGGCAGGTTTTGAAGACGATCCTAGCGGAGATCACGCAGCGCGGGTTGACCGAGTAACCGGTCCTCCCCCGCCGGACAAACACAAGAATTGACACGTGGATTTATACAGGTTCGGGTCCCGGTGGGGGCCCTAGTCCTGTCGACGCGCTCCCGACCGGAGTCGGCTGGGGAGGCTCTCTCCGGGGAGAGGCTTCCGGAGCACGTCTGTGAGATTAGCTATTCCAAATAATCATGAACTGATCCCTTACAACAGAGGGGTACAAGGGCTATTTATAGCCCCAAAAAGAAGCAAAAAACCTAAACTACCCCGGGAGCCACCGTCGGATTGAAGGGTACGACCGTCCTTCTCCCGGTCAAACGCCTCGGATGCTTGACAGGTGGTCGCTGATTCCCGAGGCGTCCCTCGCGTGACCTGCACGTGATAAACAAACAGGGATTTTACCTTTTAGAAGGGCGGTGACATTCGGGACCTCTTCCGGAGAGTAGGGTCCCGGGAGCCCAAAAGGCGGCGCCCGGGGCATGCCCGGGGGGCACGGTCCCGGGAGCCTAAAAGATGGCGCCCAGGGCAGGCACCGGAGGCCACTGTCCCCGGGCACATGGCGGCGCCCGGGCCACGCCCGGGGGGCACGGTCCCGGGGGCCAAAAGGCGGCGCCCGGGACACGCCCGGGGGGCACGGTCCCGGGAGCCTAAAAGGCGGCGCCCGGGGCAGGCGCCGGAGCGAACTGTCCCCGGACACATGGCGGCGCCCGGGCCACGCCTGGGGGGCACGGTCCCGGGGGCCAAAAGGCGGCGCCCGGGGCAGGCACCGGAGGCCACTGTTCCCGGGCACATGGCGGCGCCCGGGCCCCGCCCGGGGGGCACGGTCCCGGGGGCCAAAAGGCGGCGCCCGGGGCAGGCACCGGAGGGAACTGTCCCCGGACACACGGCGGCGCCCGGGCCACGCCCGGGGGGCACGGTCCCGGGGGCCAAAAGGCGGCGCCCGGGGCAGGCACCGGAGGCCACTGTCCCCGGGCACATGGCGGCGCCCGGGCCACGCCCGGGGGGCACGGTCCCGGGGGCCAAAAGGCGGCGCCCGGGCCACGCCCGGGGGGCACGGTCCCGCGGGCCAAAAGGCGGCGCCCGGGGCAGGCACCGGAGGCCACTGTCCCCGGGCACATGGCGGCGCCCGGGCCACGCCCGGGGGGCACGGTCCCGGGGGCCAAAAGGCGGCGCCCGGGGCAGGCACCGGAGGCCACTGTCCCCGGGCACATGGCGGCGCCCGGGCCACGCCCGGGGGGGCACGGTCCCGGGGGCTAAAAGGCGGCGCCCGGGGCAGGCACCGGAGGCCGCTGTCCCCGGGCAATCATGAACTTACCTGGACTTGACCGCGTGGAGATTTCCCCCAACATATATAATTTTTATTTTTTGATTATATATTAATCTAATTTAAATTAGATTTTTATTATATTTACAAAATTTTAGATCTCTAAATTATCTTCATGTAGAGACCAAATACCATTTATATTCGATTTTAGAATTAAAAATTATTTATGTTTTATTAAAACTACATAAATTCTAATAAATATCTAATTTACTCATTAACTCGTGTGATGAGTCTCCTTGAAAGTTTTTGCTTTGGAGTTGTGGGTGTTTCGAGTAGTACTTCACACATGTAGCGAGAAAATATTCTTTCGGATAGTCTCTCGAAGAGTGTCTTGCATTAGATGTTTGGTGAAGAGCCTCTCGAAGATTCTAAATTATCCATTTGTTTTTTAAATAATTAAATACGATGTGCTCTTTCTGTTTTTTTACTCCTATTTTAGTTTTTTCACACTTTTAAAAATGATGTAAAACAATGTATCTATTTTCACGATATAAGCCTATTTTTTGTCTTTTTTTTGCATTTCATAACATAAAATTATTTACCATCCCAATACATTTTTTAATATATCTTTACAATTTTATCCACTAATATTCTTTTTCACTTATCTATTAATATTTTTCCACCTACTTTCAAATTTTATTTAATAGACATCGTAGCATATCATTATTTTTTCATCTTATTTCATGGACCTTAATTCCTGTGCACATAATAAATGTACTTATATTGTAAATGTAGAGAGCACCTATTCTACTCATAATACTTGTAATTAATAGGTATTTATATTGTCTATATCTATATAATTAATGGTCAAGTGTAGTAATATTATCTCAGTTCTCAAATATCTGTCATTTTTTTCAAATCTTCCTTTTCACAAATACTTGTCATTTTATAATTTTTAGGCAAACATTCTTGTGCTACCCCCATTAAATTGGATGATTGGGCCTTTTGTGTGTATATATAATTGAGGTTAAAAACTCTTAAGTTATAGTAGATAAAATTAATTTATATATGTATTCATTATGAGTATTTTTGTTATGTTTTATTTAAAATATAATTTTTTTGGTAATTATGATTTAAAAAAGTGACACATATTTGAGAACAAATATGATAGTTATAAAGATATTTTATTAAAATCGAGCCATATTTTACTAAAAAATATAATAACATTTCTTTGCTAAACTGTGGGTCTGTCACATCGAATCGGTGTGGTGTCGGCAATGGTCTTTGCTTTCTTGCTTTATTTCTGTCTATCTAAATAAATTAGGTGGAACCCTGCATGTTGCTGTGGGTATTGAGGAAATAGATTTGTAGATGAGATCGTAGCAGCAAAAAGACTTGATCAATTTAGCAAAGATAAACTTGGTCGAAACAGTAAAATAACAATGGTCGCACTCGTAAAAATATCTGATCAATTGATTCTGGATGAAACAGTAAACTATTTTTTTATGATGGTTATGTTTTATTTTTTTGTCGAATCAGTTGTCATAGTTTGTGGTCAAATGTGGCAAAACAGCTCGATAGTACGAAACACTATGTTTGTGGTGCCTGGTCCAAGCGGTGGTATTGGTTTTGGTCGCATTTTGTTTTTTTTTTTTTGTCGTATCAGCTGTCATGACTTTTGGTCGAATACGCAAACAGTGTGGTCATGATAAAAAAAAATTTGGTCATAAGGTTGGGCCTGTCATCATAAATATTGGTTGAACCAATAAAAAGACCTGACCGATTCAGAAAAATATAAATTTGGTCAAGGAAGTTAAAAAATAGCGGTCGTGTCTATAAAATCTCTAGTCGTTTGATTTTGGCTGAAGAGTTAATTATTTTTTGTCGCATTTAGATTTTTTAGTCGAATAAGTAGGCCTGGTTGTGGGGAAGAGTCTTGAGGTCCATTGGGCCTATGCTTGGTCGAAGTGGTGGTATTGTTTTTGGTCGCATTTGTATTTTTGGCCGAATCAGCTTTCATGACTTTTGGTCAAATAGAGCAAACAACTCGACAATACAAAGCATTATGGTCGCGACAGAAAAAAAAATTTGGTTGTAAGGTTGGGCCTGTCAGTATAAATCCTGGTCGCACCAGCAAAAGACTTGATTGATTCAGTAGAACATAAATTCGATCGAGGTAGTAAAAACAGTGGTCGCACTTGTAAAATCTCTAGTCGATTGGTATTAATCGATTGATTTTGGCTAAAAGAGTTAATTATTTTTTTGGTCGCATCTTGTTTTTTGGGTTGAATAAGCAGGCTTGGTTGTGGGCGAATGTAGTGTTTGGTCGAAGCAACGGTTTTGTTTTTTTTTGTGATGGTCGTATTTTTGTTTTCTGGGGGGATCAGCTGTCATGGTTTGTGGTCGAATGTAACAAACATGTCGACAACACGGAACAATGTACCTAGTCGAATCAAAAGATTTGGTATTGATCGAACGTAGGAATAGTTGGCTAGTGGGAGACAATTGGACAATTGAGGGCACGTTCGACGGTCCAGATGAAACAAACGCATTGTCGACGATTAGGACTCCGGTTCTTAGTCGATCTTACATAAATTTAGATGATGAAGTGTGAAGCCAATCTAAAGTTAAACTCAAGTAAATCAAAGTATCTATATCTAAGGAAGAAAGAAATTTATACAGGTTCGGACGCTCTGATGATGAGTAATAGCCCTATTCTTGTTGATATTTCACTAAGAATGTTAGGTTTACAAGGAGAGGTTAAGAGAAGTTCTTGGATAAACTAAGAACTATCTGCTATTCTTGATTACACAGTCTACTGTTTCTATTTCATAGGTCTTGTGTCCTTGCTAAGATAAGATCCCCTTGACTTCTCTCCTGACGATCTCCTTTTTATAGCTCGTTGTCGGTTGCTGGTTATGGGATTGAAGGGTCGCTGGGAGGCAAACGTGCGCCAGTCATAATGTGCAATTATGCCTATTTGTAATTGCGCATTTATCTTCTTTGATAGTTATTAGAAGTTAATTAAGGAGGCTGAAGATATCCAAGGCGACGGTAGTGGTTGAATAGTCTTAACCACCAGGTATGGTCGAATAAGTCTAACTATATCACCATTGAATGTTTTAACTCCTCAATTGTTTAGGTCGTGTACTAACTTACGATCAGGTATAGTTATTCATTCACTCTCCATGACCTGGGCGACCTCAGGAAGATGTCTCCGTGACCAAGGCATTCGTGGGTATGTGAGACCATGAATTCCTCGACTTTAGTTTTGTGGGTATCTCGAGACTACAGACCCCACGACAACACAGACCGAGACAATAGAATAGACTATGTCCAGAATATCTTGGATTGTCCTATTGTATCCCTCTTAGGTCTCTGAGACTACAGAAAGGTATGCTAATAATTTAGATCTCATTCTGTAAGCTTTGTGACTATAGAATGACAAAGGTAACTAACTCGAGTTATAATCCTCGTCATGCATCGATTCAACAGCCATGAACGAAGGGACAACATGGCTCAACGTCAAATAGTAGCCCACAAGCCCGATAGTGAATTCCACACAACCGACCCAGATGAAGCGAAGACAAGCGATCCAGCGGCCACAAACGCAGCAACGAGATGGGCAAAACAGCAGGGTGCACGCGGACAGTATGGATGAAGCGAAGATGCCGATTGAACGATGAGGAACGCGGTGTCGATGTGGTCTGTGGTGTGAAGTTTACTCTCAGATTGTATATTAACATATGATGTGATATCTTTGGTTTTGTTTTTAAATGAATAAATACGATATATACATAAAAATGGATTTTGTTATCATGAAATAGACTTCAAGTGGGAGAGGAAGCCAGCGTCACAAATCCAAGTGTTGAGATTCTAAAGCTAACACTACTATGGATAGCATTAGTACTCCGTTTTATGCTATATTAAATTCCTTTTTGTCCTTACTATTGCACATGCCCCAGAGAAATAACACAAAAAAATGATAGTATTTGTACTACTATACTTAAGTCATATCAGATGGCTCTAACCTCGTAACATAGCAAAATTTTATTAAAACATATATTTATGTGGATATGGAGGATAGCACCCTTTCAGTGCAATTAGTATTAGTGGAGCTAACAGCATGACTGACGGTATTAGTCTTCATCATCTACATAAATATATATATTTTTCTTAAAATTGCTATGTGCATATGCTAATACTGTAGCCAATGACATTAAATCTAGCAAACATAACACTATAATATACGGCATTAGAATTTATTGACTTATTTGACAATGGATAATAAATAATCCTACATGGCATAGATTGGAAAAGCTAATGCCATTGGTTGGAAGAGATAACACTATCACAATAGCGATAGCTTAAAGGCTCTAATATCTCATTATGTGATGCTAGTTCTCTAATATACTTTGGGTCCATTTCATAAAAATAAAACCACTGGTCTTTTTTGTGATTATTTACTAAAAATTTCCATCACTCGGTGTCCTCTACGCGATTCACTATATGCCACCAAAGAAGTTGGGAATTTTAGATATACATCTACAAAACAACGAATTCTTGATATATCAATTATAAAAACAGAGGCAATCAATATATATGACCGAAAAAAATGAAAATCCTCCAAATATGCAAAAGGAAAAGAAAAAACAAGCAAAATTTTTATATGCTACTATAGTATAGCATATTTTTATTAGGCCCAACGAGAGAACAGACGACCGTTCGACCAAATACGAACAGCTCAACTGGAAGTTGTTGAATCTAATTCAATAGCTTTCACAACTCACACCCAATACAACATATAATCATCTAGGGTATCCTTCCACCTCTGGTTTCCACCGCCCCCTTAACTTGCCTCCACATTCACTACACCGCCTTACCGGCCTACCCCTCCACTGCCTCCATATCCTCATCCTCTCTTCTATTGCCCCGCTGCCACCAATGGTCTTCACCCATGGCCAACGGCATCACCGCCGCCACCCATCTCCAACTCCTTACTTCCCAAGATCTAAGATTGGAGACTAGTGAACTTCTAAAAAAGTCTTAGTATAAAGCCTCGCCGCCACCGTTGGTATCATCACTGCCTACAACTTATAACGATGATTAACCAAAACAACTGTATACTATAGGTTAGCATTTCCTATTTCTATTTTAATCAGTTTTTATCATTTTTCCAAGGGCATATACATATTGAGAAATGAACATTCTTGACACAGTTTTTTTTCTTGGTTTTTCTAACATCCTATTGGGCTCACACTAACTTTGGCATCTTCTCCACTTTGGTTTTGATGAGAACAAAATTTGCAGTTCTTTTGCGCTAGCCTCAACTACTAAGCAACAGAAAGGGGTGGATTTGGATACAATGAATCTTACTTACATTTTTGTTTTGGATTAAGAATTCACATGCCACACTCATTGCACCTAGATCCTCACACAGAATTGTAGAAATATAACTAGTAGTACTTCTCTTGTATGGAAGGATCCCGTTATATTTGTAAACTTGTCAAAATTTCCATATCTTTACCTTAGCACATGATCCTAAGCTGGCTTATTAAATGATCGTGTGCTCTAATTTAGTTTAAATTTATGAGCACAATAAATTGGTGAAGATGTTTTTTAAGTTTGTTTGAGAGTTTTAAAGAAGGCCTCAACTTAAATAACAAATTTGAAATTTAAGTCTCTTACTTTGATCTGATTTTATCTTATTTGAGAAGTTATATCTTAGATAAGTTGAACTAAACACACCATAAGAATGTAGGTGACTGATCTTAAGCTTCTTAAATAAGCTAACATATTGGGTTTTCAGTTTATAAGTTTAATAAGTCTCAAAATAAACTAGATGTTTGACTATAACTTCAACTTATGAGCCCACAAGGTTAAGGTGAAACTCGACCAAACATCCCCTAAGACTTCACATTATAATTTAAAATCATATATCTCTTGCCATTAGTTTTAATTTATTTGAGACTCTAATTCAAAAATAACTTATTGCATAAGCTAAAACTTAGCCATACACCCCCTAGATTTTATTCACAAATCCTGAACTAATTCTTGAACTTGAATTTTAATCCGATGGATCACTAAATTTCTTAATGATACTATTTTGCTCCATCCATTAGTCAAGTGATAGAATAGTGACATGTTAAAAATTCAACTGACACAATTAAACAAGTTTAGAAGAAAATTGACATTATTAAGAATGTTTAGGAACCCTCAAAGTGGTCTACGGTCTATCTTATCATTTTTTCATAATTTAACTCAACAATGAATCTAAGTGAGACAATTAGGCAAGTTCTGGAATCTTCTAGATCCAAATCAAATTTTAAAATCTAAATAGCACAATTAAATAACCTTGAGAAGCTACATTTAAGCCTAATAAGAGATTCAAACCCAACCCAATCCAATTCAATTATTTTACGAAATTACCGTTTGGGTTAAACCATTTCAACCCGAATTTTTCAACCCAACCCAACCTAAGGCATAGGTTACAATGCACCGTTAGCCCTTGGAAGTTGGGTCATTCTCCTTTAGTGACGAACATCACCTACTGGGCCTCCATTGAGAGGCATCTTTGTTGGGCCCAGTTGAAGCCTTTCAGCCCACACAAAATTCCTAGTCCTTGTCAAATTTTTGGGCGTGGCAATATAGCATTTACAAAATCATATTGCATCCCATTTTGTTTTGTAAATTGATATTTCTCTCATGAAACTAATATAAAGTATTTATAGTGGAGTACAATTAAGTCGGTGCAGATCAATCCTTCAACTCCTTATTCTTCTCAAAATTTGTGACTTTGTTTTGGTGGAGTATGTAAACATTTTCCTTTTTAACAACTAGTAGGTCTAGAAACTTTACATGAGGAGCAATATGCACCAAGAAGAGCATAACAAAACATGGAATTGCTAACAATCATGTATCTATTTTTTTAACCACCATAAACTATTCTCAATTATCATATCTATTTAGAGATTTACACTAGTACCATATTAGATTTACTTATCTTTTAACACTATATCTTTAATTTTATAGTGATGAATAAAGACAGTATAAGAACAGTCGACAATATAAAAAATAATGAAGGAGACGCTGGTGCGAAGAGAAGGAGAAGGTAGGACAGTCTCAACCATGAATGGTAACTAATGGTGAGGAGTGATACTTGACGGTAGAGTCATGAATGATGGATAGTGAGAACAGGTATTGCGTGGGATGAGTGGTCGAAGAGTGGAGCAAAAGGAGTAGAGAGGGTGGGGGAGGAGAAATAAGAGTGATATAAAGTAAAATATATTGTTTTTTTATTGAGATACATAAAAATTCATTTTGACCTATTATTTTAAAAATAATTAAATTAGTCTCTCTATCTTTTAAACTAATTCAAATAGTCATTTCAAATTTAAACTAATTTAAGCTGATGACATATTGTTGATCAGATAACACATGAAATTAGTAGAACTGGCCCCACTAATCAGCAATTGACACTAAAGCTTTTCTTTAGCACTTGACACTGCTACCTCCGGCCATCCTCGCCGCGCCCGCATCCCCCTCTCCATCAACTAGCACATCTCCGCCCTCGCCCATGCCGGCGACGTGGCCGCCGTGCGCGAGGTGTTCGACGCCATGCCCTAATGCGGCGTCGTCTCCTGGAATGCCCTCCTCATCGCACTCTGGGGCGGCGTCCACGACCTCACCACCGCGCGTCACCTCTTCGACGCCATGTCCGGCGACGTTGTCTCCTGGAACTCCATCGTTGACAGCTGCCTCGGGCTCGGCGACCTCACCGCTGCCTCTGCCTACTTCATGCGCGCCCTGAGGTGCAATGTCGCCTCCTGGAACACCATGCTCTCCGATCTCGTCCGACTCGGCCACACGGACGATGCCCTGAGGCTGTTTAATGCAATGCCTGAGAGGCTTAACTCCAATATAACATGCATACCTGACGCGAACAGGAGAAAAATGGCATAAAATTCTAAATGCGCACTGAGATGCAAAGCTTACATTTTGATTGCTGCAGCAGTTGATACTAGAATCTTTGCTTCTGAGAACAAGGGCTTCAACTCAAGTAGAACCTACTTAGTTGCAGTTTGGATGCATAATCTCAACGCCTAGCTCGAGGTTGGCCAGCATGGTGTCCCTGCGCTCGCCTGCGCCGCCGGGGCCAGTCAAGCAGCACACTTCTCTTAGAGGCGACAACTGCCTGCTTCGCCGTGTGACAGCGACGGTCCGTTCGTTGTGTCTGGTGCCGTTCGTCGCCGCCGACCTATTGTACTGATCGGCGAAGTTGTAGTCGTAGCCGGTATCACCGTCGTCGCTGGCCGCAAGTCGTCGCCAGCGGAGCCGTTAGCGTCGTTGGCACCGCGCCCTGGAGGCCGGTGAGCAGCGCAGATTGAGCCGATTAGAGCAGTACTCACTACAAGGAGGAAGCAATTCAGGAGGAAGTCAAGCTTTAGCCCACTACATCAACACAAATTCGTGTCATTTAAACCTAGTTTACATTCAAAAGAATCATTTTGAATTAGTTTAGAAAATAAAATAATCAATTTGTCTCTTTTGATGATAGAGGGATCAAAATAAGTATTTTATAAAATAGATAAACTAAATATGTGTTTGTCTCTTTTTCGTTTAAAAACTGTTAGTTGGTTTCTTTAAAAAATTGATAATAATATATCCCTAGTTTTGCCTACAATAAAAACTATCCCAAATGGAAAGAAAAGGAGCAAACATATTGCTCTCGTACCAAAACCAACGGTACAAGCTTCTAGCCAACCACTGGTTAGAAGGTTCAAAACCAACAGCATAGACATATTGCTTTCAACAACGTGCATGTGACTATGAAATCACAGTACAATTGGTTTTCTTGGATGTGTGCCAAACTCTAGACCTAGCTCCCTTCCCTACACTTTCCTGGCCTGACCACACTATCAACTGTTTGTACTGTCAAAGTCTACCAAAAAAAAAAAAAATCTCAAACCCTAGCACATACATTATTGTTGTTTTGTGTGTATGTATCCACTAGGTACTGACTACAAAAGTGATCAACATATGCATTGGAGAATTTTTGGACCAATGTTTTGTGTTGTTCCACATGTTTCCATTTGTTTTAATCTTGCCTAGTTGCCTGCGGGCTGTGGCGCATGTTTGTACGTTGCTCACTTTGGAGTTTAAGTCAACAATATCATTATTTCACATCTCTAAGTAATAATTAATCCAGATTAATCCCTTGCTAATATGGTCATATGGATCCATAATATATACATAAATACAGCTAAGTTAAGTTTATAAAATAGTGAAAATTGCATTACTTGGATGTAGGCCTTAGCAGCAAATTTGGCCTGCCCAGCAGCACAAGCCCGCATTATAACGACCCTTGTGGCTTTGAATTTGAGATCTGATGATCGAATTGGACAGCTCAACTCGACATGCTAGTAGCCCAAATGGGCTTGAGTTTTTTGGTGGCCCGACCTACTAATTTTACAAGACCTTTATTTAGATTGGAAATATTAATTAGAAGATAGGGATGTATCAAGTGAGAATCCCTCTTAAAATAAGAGAATGCAAACTCGTATCTGAGCTATATCCTCATTGCAAGAAAGATTATCATTTGTTAGATTATGGGACGCTTGTCTTAAAAGAAGCTAACAATATTACCATCCTATAAAATATATTTAACAAACATAATTTGTTTCTATATTGATAAGAGGTTTCAGATTGTAAGTGCACATTCTCCTATTTAAGAGTTCTTACTAGGTACGACAACCCCAACCCCCCCCCCCCCCCCCCCCCCAGAAGACATTACAAAATTGAGAGTTTGCTCCAAAATACTAGTTGTGAGATTGAATTGTATTGGTAGGCCATATGTGTCAATGAATACCGATGTCCTATAATTGAATTCTAAACTCTTGTGGTGGTGCAAATTGCCCCCATTTAGATTTTAGTGGATCTAGATGCTAGAACGTAGTTGGTGAGAACAATTATTAAAATAGGAGAATGAAAATTACACTCTTAGCCACTCAAGCCATATTTAAATAATGTAGATCAAGAGGAATGGTCCATGACATTACATGGTGAAAGTACGAGAGACAAAATGTGGAATATTTGGGTTTTTTTTTAAATATGTACCTGGCCTTTAGTAGTTGATGAGAGCTACTCCAGATCCGTTCCAACAGCCAAAATTACTGATCTCTCTTATATTAAAGATAATTCTTAGTCAATACATTCTCTTTAGATGCATGTGTGTAAAAGTGTGTAAAACATGAAAGTCAAATTTGGCAACCACTAGAGAATGAAGTAGAATGAGACAAACACATAATTGCCTAGTAATTAAGAATAATTTCAAATAATCCATTAAAATAATCTAATCTCTTAAGTAATCTTTCAAAAAAAAAAATTTCACTGGTCCTCATTCTCTAGGCCAGTTCATGGAAGTGACTAAAGATGTGGCACAACCACGCCTGTTTCACTGGCCAATCCACCTACTACGCCAACTTTTAGTCGTTGGTCTGGCCAGCAACTGAAACCCAGAATGTTTGTTATAGACCTGGACTGTCTGGGTTGGCTGTTTTCAGTCTATTGCATTTGTGACTTCTAGTTCTCGGCGGTGAGGTATATATACACCCCTTGCTCTGACATTTGTGAGTTCTTGAAACCTATATTGAATATATTTGACCACTTCCTCACCTCGTGCAATGGTGACCGTGCTTCCTTTCGTCCCCCGCCCTCTCCCTCCTTGGCATTCACCTCCTCCTGTCGTGTAACCTCATCGTGAAAGACCTCCAGCAAAAGTCCACGTCCACCTCCACCGCTCGCGCCGTTGCCACATTCGTGCTCACCCATTGAGAGACCAGGATAGCGAACCGAGAGGAGGTGAATCAGTTTTTCAAATTTAAGCCTCCAAAGAAAAACAAGTAGGAAACAAGAGATACTATGGAAGCTAGCGGTGCCCACATACCTCAACTATAGCTCTCCCCAATCATGGCATCAAAAATTTCCAAATAACAAAAACAAAAGGGAAACAAAACATAAGAAAAATAACTTGCGAGTATTTAAACAATCAATTGTGAGAATTTAAATTGCAAGTATTTAAACAATCAATTGCGAGTATTGAAACAATCAATTGCAAATATTTAAATAAGCAAGAGTAGAAATTTAAACAACCACAAAAGAAGCAAAATAAACAAAAGAACATTTATATTTCTTTCAAAATATCCAAGAACTAAGTAAAAAGTTCTTGAATATCACTCTCAACAAAACTCTCACAAAATTAAATAAAAATAGTCAAAAAGCTCTCTTCAAATGGTTGAGTTCTCTTTTTAGCATTCTTCCTTCTTATATAGAACTGGTCTCCACCTAGAGTAGCTTACACAATCATGTGGGAGGTTTAGGCCCAAGCCTAATTCGGCCCAACTCTCAATCACTCTTCTTTACAATTTTCGGAATTACAACATTTTCTGAACAACAAATACTAAAAGAGTCATAACTTCATCATCCGAACTCGGATTTAAATGTCCTTAGATCCATTGGAAGGATAACTTTGAGTTCTACTGTCGGCGATTAGAACCCGGGGGTCCTCCTGTCGAACTTATGCAAGAATGAGATGGGTCATGAAGAAAGCCAATCAGACAAGTTTCAAGGTATTCAAAGTATCTACGAATCAGGGACAAGGGAATTTATCCAGGTTCGGACCCTTGTAGCTGAGTAATGACCCTACATCCTATGTATTTGTTTATGTGAAAAGAAAGGGATTACAGAGAGATTATTACAAAGTGAGTATGCTAGCTAATTCTATCTGATTATGCCTAATCTTCTCTGTAGTCAATCGTCCTCTCTCTTGATCATTCCTCTGAAGGCCTTCTTATACTTGCCAAAGAGATTGTCGGTTATCCTCCTGAAAGCACGTCCCACGATTGCTCACAATTGCCTCGAAGTGATAGCTGTGGATCGTGGGTACGTGGTGGTTGCTGTAGATCATGGTTACGTGGCAGTTAGGCAGTTTTGACTTGGCATCGTGAAACTGCCTCACCATCCTAACTTCCTTCGATGGTTACTTTGTCAGGAACTTATGATTATCTCAGCAATAATCATAAGGATCAAAGTATGGTTATGATAGAGGGTGATCACGTACCCCTGCTACCACTGTAATGATATCATACCTTGTATCTGTAAGAGTCTAGTCATAGGATAATGTCTCTACGACCATAGTGTCCACGGATACAGCAGGAGATATGGACTTTATGGTCATAAGTGTGTGAGATTCATAGAGTTTTATTATAATTTGCATGAAATTAATATGATTCTCGAGCTATACCCAGAACACCCTTGGATTATCTGGTATCTCTTTATTAGGCCTTCGGTGACCATAGAGAGGTACTTGCGACCATGGTGTACTATGCGCGACCATGGAAACGTGCAGGCGACCATGGGAGCCTAAGCCTAGCTAACAATCCTTGTCAGCTAGCCCCCGAATTTGAAACGACAATGGCCCATTATGATGGTTATGTCGCTTTGAATTCTAAATAGTGCCCGACGCTTCAAATTCCCACATTGAACTGCGCCGTTTAGAATCTCAATGAAACTTAAGGAGAGAATTCACCCGACAAGCACTAGGGAAGATCTCGAGACCTTCACGTTGTGCCCTAGGCAGGGAACTCGAAGCGTCGTTTTGGTGATTCTATAAATAGCCATTCCTTTGCTATGGAACTTTTAGCTCCTTCACCAATTTTTCTTCAAACCTTTCATCTCCTTAACTCTCTGTTCCAATGGCATCCCCGAACCAGGAGCGATTCGATGAGGAAGAAGATATAGTTGGAAAAGAGAATGTTGAGGAGCTAGACTCACAGGAGGTCAGCGTTGCACCGTCGTCTCAAGAGGTAATTCTCTCTCAGTAGGCTGGTGTAGATTTTCTCCTTGAAGGTAGTTCTCTAAGACAATTGGGTTCTTGCAGTTGCTTGATCATCTAGCAGCTTCAAGGAAGCGATCGAATGATGAGGTTAGGTCCTCTAGTGGGCTTTCCTCGAAGAGGATGGTTGGGGCTTTTTCTTCTGCTGTATAGTGTCATTATGACAGAAGGACCGAGGCCTCACCTCCCTTGCCATTAGCTATAACTACGGCTCTGGTCTCATCCAAGGCCAGACAAATTGCTCCTCATGGCTTGAGGTAAAGTTGTCTTTTTTCTTTAACTAAATTGGGTCAGTTAGGAAAGAGCTAACTTGATCTTTAAATGGTTTGTTTAGGACGTCTTTCCCTCCTTCTGCACCAGCAGAGGAAATGGAAGCAATGGACCCTGTTGTGGTCCTGTAAGCGTCACCCTCCCTGGTAAGGATTCTCACTTTTTGAACCATTGTCTCGTTATTATGTTCACAATCTGATGGTTATATAGGGAGGTGAAGCCGGGGAAGAGCTGGCCAAGGTGATGGCCTTGTACCGCTCACTCCAGGAGGAGAACGAGTGCCTTGAGGAGAACGAGTGCCTTGAGGAGAAGTCATTCAGTAAGGACTCGATATGGACTCTCTTCTTCGGGTTGTTGATCGCTACAAGGCGGTCAGTGACAGGGCTCGAGAGACCGCGAGGCTCGCTCGGGAAGCCGAGAGGTTTGCTCGGGAGGCCGAGGGGTTCGTCCGCGGGGAGAAGGAGGACTTGTATTCCATCAACCAAGGTTGCAAGCTTGTTGAGGGGGATACTTTTAAGAAGGTGCAGGTGGTTGCGAGCTCTCTTGGGGCTGAAGTTATTAAACCTGAGAAGGTTAACTTGTCTCTTGAGGAGTCTTGGAATTTGGTCGCGGCCTAGGCTAATTCGCTGGTCGCCAACATCCCAGAGTCTGCAATGAGACACAGGGAGAGGCTAAAGACCGAAATTGGTGCCACGGTCTCCACAGTCCTTTGTAGGCTCAGGCTCCACCCCGGCCCAGGCTTAGATCTAGATCCGATTGTGGGGGATGCAGATGGGGGTGGGCAGGAGCAGCTGGAAGCGGCCAGGGCCGAGATCAAGCCCTTAGTTGATAGATTATTACATGACCTCGACCTCGCCTGATGTATCCCATAGTTGTAAATTTTTGTAAATGAATAAAAGAAAATTTTAGTCATTTTAGTTATTTCAAAATTTCAGTGTCGATGGTAAATTCTGTCTAGAACAATCTTGGACTATTTCTTTATCTCTTTCCTTGGCTTTCTTCGACCATAGAAAGGTACTTGCAACGACGGAACGTTATGCGAAACTCTTGCGGTCATGGGAAAGTCATGTGCGATTATAGGGATGACTAACTTTGTCGACTAGCCCCCGAAGTCGAAAGGAAAAAGCTTTCTCTGGATTGAAAAAAGATGTTGCAAGTTTTGAAAAGGTGTTTCAGCTTTGAAAAGGCGTCTTTTCATTTCGACTTCCCGCCAAACCCAAGAAAAGCTTTGAGTGTGCGTGTTAGGTTTGTTTTGACGGGCATTTAATGCGAAAACCCCTTTGTGTAGAGCGGCATGAACAACGGCTAAGAACCCGAGGGAAGTGGGTTTTTAAACCCTTCATCCCGAGCCTTGTCCGTCCAAGAAATCGTCTGCGAAATTTCCTAAGTTTTCGTCGAGTTCGTCGCTTTCCCTTTGTCCAAAGAGCTCTCAGCCTTCATCTTCTTCGACAAAAAGTTAATCCGATGGTGTGTTGGATGCGATCTAGTCACCGATCAGAGGAGAGTTTGTTGGCGTTGGAGGCCGATGGCTACCTTCCCTCCAGGTCTTTGATTCCATGACGGCCTGCTGGGGAGGACGAGGAGAGCCCTAAGGTGTAAGAGGAGAACTGGTGGTGTTCGAGGATTTTCTGTGCTGCGGCTTCTGATTACTGGAGAGCGACTTCCTGCGGGAGGTCCTAGCGCACTATGACTTGGAGTTGGTGAATCTTAATGCCAACTCGGCGTTGATCCTCGCCACATTTCAACATTTGTGCGAGGCGTATATTGGGAGTTTTCCCAGTGTGGTTTTGTTCCGCCAAAGTTACTTTTTGGCGAGTTCAAAGAGCACGGCCACATAGGCTATGTCGACTTTCGACTACAGGAGAAGGACTTTCTCCCCTTCCCATTGTGTGACTCGGTTCACAAGTGGTATCAGTGGTGGTTCTACAGCACCGCACCGAAAGAGAGTCATCTCTGATTCGCTGATCGGCGGCCAGAGAAGAGCAAAAAGAAGGACATTGCACCCCCTCTTGATGATGAGCTGAAGAGGCAAGCCCAGGTACTAAAACACCTGATGAACAAAGGTTTGACGACTCAGGACGTGATCCAAGATTTTGTGAAAAATCGGATCAATCCTTTGAAGAAGAGGAACCACCCGGCATGGGAGGTCAAGGTGATAGAGGACGCCACCAGGGACTACAGCTGATGTAAACGGTGTCCCAATATTCCGATAGGTAGAGGTAAATCGATTGATGGAGAACTCAACATTGATGATTCGGCTTCCAATCAGAACTAATTCGAACCCCTGCAATCGCTACACCACGGCTCCGTTGGTTATCAACAACGCCAAGACACGGTTGACCTCGCCAATAAGGCTTATCCCTGCATGCGAATCGAGAACACAAGCAATAACACGGTAGACACAATCTAAATATTGCCAATTACCAATGAGAGTACGAGTTGGGTTTCCACAAACCGATGAACGGCGAAAACTGTCTAAGCAGTATAATCTAAGCAAAACCCACTGAAAAGGATAGGGGGTGGCGGCCATATGTAGCAGGATTATGGCGGCCAAAGGTGGGCCACCGGCTAGAGAACCCACCCCCATGTAACCCTAAGGATACACGGGCCTTGGGCCCAAAGTAGAGGTGGCGCAGCACCTTGTAAAATCTATCTGCGAATGTTTTTGTCGATTGCGGGAGAACCAGATGGAATTTGGCAGTAACGTCAGATCCGTTGGAAAGGTGGCATCGTGGGCTTCTCCGTAAAGTGCTCATTCACCCCAAACGGACTCCGTACGTGGCCTGGACGTCCAATTGAAGTTGGCGTGCTCCTGGATAGCCGAATTGGGCTCGCGGATGACTTGGGCTTGTCTTGGAGCGTCGTGGTATGCTGGACCTTCAGTGTAGATGGCTTGAAAAGCTTGACATGTGGGTTCCTGCCGACTTGATGTTCCCCATAGTCTTTGGCGATGGAGTGGGAGGAGTGGATGGAGCGGTGTTCATATTTGTGTTGGTGATGTCCTCATCATCCTCCCCTTCTTGAATTGGAGTCGCCCTCGACTCAAGTATGTTGAATCTTGAGCCCTAATTAGGGTTTCGGTGATTAATGACATCCGAAATATATGCGACTAACATATGTATTTGAGACTCAAGTTAAAAAGAGGTGGAAGCATCACAAAAGTGCAAATCAAGATTATCGAGACCTCCTGAAGCAAGAATGACGAAAAATTCTGACAAAAATACAAGTATTTAAACCTAGAGATATTATTTTTGAAAATTTTCTAGTTTAGATGGTCGTACTATTAAGAGGGGTTTTAGCACAAGTCATTTGATCAATCTTGAAGTCTTTGGAAACATATTCGCATATGCATCTAGTTCATAATTGAGATTGAGTAAAAATCTCAATTCCTGTTTTCGTTTTGAACTGGCCAGACATTGTCTGTGATAGTCGGACAATGTTCGGCCAATACAAACTTCATCAACTTTTGCAAAACGAAACTAGAGACAAATAGACTTGTCCGGTGCATTTGTTCGGTTAAGGCCGGACATTGTCTGTGATGGCCGGACAATGTCCGACCAGTACAAAAATTTTTCATCTTATGCAAATTGAAACCAGAAACATATGCATCTATCCGGTGGATCTGTCCAATTAAGGCCGGACATTGTCTGTGATGGCCGGACAATGTCCGGCCTATACATTTGCTGTGAATTTTAAAGAGGAAACAGAGACATATCCTTTTGTCCGGGACTTTTGTCCGGACAAATCCCTTTTGTCCGGCCTTCACAAAATGTTTTAAACGGCTACTGACAATCGAAAAACACGTGAGTAATGGTCACTTCTTTTGTACTAACCGGACATTGTCCGATATGGCCGGACAATGTCCGGCCAGTACAACTTTCGCCCATTTTTCTTGAAAACGACGGTTTTTCTGAAACTATATATACCTCTACTGTTTGGGGAGCTATATGCACACGATTTTCATCTCCAAAACTCAGTGCAACAGCTTGCAAAGCCTCTCATACACATCTTCTTGCATTTGAAGCAAATCCTTTAGCAAAGTGTTGAGAGCTAGTTGAAAGAGTTTGAAATTGAGCCATTTGCATTTGCATACTTGTTATTCAAGCCTTGAGGTTGATCAAGCAAAGTGCTAGACTTATTACTCTTGGTGATTGCCATCACCTAGACGACCCAGGAGGTCCGGCGATCTCTCCATCGACGGTGTGTGTCGGAGAGGCTCGGTGGTTGGGTGTAAAGGCTCGGAGCTCGCCTATCCGGAGAGGAGAAGGGCTACCCCTAGTGGAATTGAAGCAAAAGCTCTAGTGAAGAGTGCTTCAACGAGGATTAGTGGAAATCGGCAAATTTCTGAGACCTCGGGAAAAATTCGATCTCTTTCGGTTACTTCTATTACTTGCTTCATACTTCTAAAAATCGAATTATTGTTCTTGTCTCTTTAGTATTGCAAAACTTACTTTGTGTCATCATCTATATCATTTGTGTATTGATATTGCAATTTAGGTTGTAAACTACTCAATCAAAATTAAAATTAGAAAAACTGCCTATTCACTCCCCCTCTAGTCGACATCCTTCGATCAACAAAGTACATTCTCCTGCAAAAGATTAGGAGCAACAGGCGGTATAACAGGAGACATATCATGCATAATAGACGTAGCAGCTAGTAAAACAGCAGCCTTCAATTTAATTTCAAATTTCGTAGAACTAGATTCTTTCTTGTGAAGTGGGTTTAGTTCTTTAGCTACAATGTGAGTCTCACTTTTATCACATTCATTTTTATCTCTGTTAACTCTTTGTTTAGCACATTGCACAATTCAGCAGGTGTCATATGAAGCAAAGTGATTTTCCTTACTTTGTACATAAGAGTGTATTTATTACTTCTACCATGATGAGTTGCATCAGTATCAAATTCCCATGGACGGCCTAACAAAAGTGAACATGCTTGCATAGGCACTACGTCGAAATCAGCAAAATCATGGTATGTTCCAATGGAAAAATGCACTCTCGCAATTTGTGTTACCTTCTCCTTACCACTGTTGTTGAACCATCGGATATGGTATGGATGAGGATGCGCACATGTGGTCATGCCAAGCTTCTTGACCAGATCTGAACTCACCAAGTTGTTGCAGCTTCCACCATCAATTATGACACGAACACGTTGATCCTTGGCGATGAGTAACATCTGAAACAAATTATGACGTTGTAGCTTCTCTACTTGCTCCATTTGAGTGCTCAATACTCGCTGCACAATGAGGGCCCTGTAACTCTCTGTGGCAGCGATGCCTAAAATCTCCTCACCATCGCTGTCCGTCTCATGATCATCATCATTACCTGGAAGGTTAGCTGTAAGAGCATATTCATCCTTAACATCACTAGCACTAATGTACCCACCGTCTGCCGTTGCAATGTACGCTCGTTGACTTGGGAAATCCTTCATAACATGGCCCAGTCCCTTGCAACGGTGGCACACAATCCCTTTCATTCGACCTGTGGAAGCGACCAATGATGAACTCTTCGCTGGTACCTGCATACTAGAAGATTTACTCACCTCGGGCACATGTGACGGCAGTGGCGGTGCTGCTGAACGCTCCCTACTCATGGAGGGGGCAGCAGACCAAATAACAAGAGGCGAATCTAATTTGGCTTGTCCCGGCGTCGAGCTTGGTGTAGATGTACTACCAAAGTTGCTCTCTGTCCTTTTTGGCCTTCCCTGCAATTCTTTTTCTGCCTACATAGCAAGATGGAACAATCTATTGATTGTATCATATTCTTTGTAATCAATTAGGTCCTAGATTTCACGCCGTAAACCCCCATAAAAACGAGCCATCTTATCCTCATCATCCTCAACTACTCCACAACGCAACATGCTTATTTGTAACTCCTGATAGTACTCCTCTACAGACTTATTACCTTGATTCAAGTGCTGCAATTTCTTACGCAAATCACGTTTATAGGAAGAAGTAATAAATCTACCATGCATAGCTCGCTTTAATCTATCCCACGTATCAGGTTCTATGCCAGAATTAACTAATTCGTTCCACCAAATGATAGAAAAATCTTTGAACTCACTAGTAGCTTGTCTAACTCTATGTACCTCGGGGACTAAATGGGAGTTAAATTTTTGTTCAAATGTCATTTCCCAATCTAGATAAACTTCAGCATCACATACACCAGATAAAGATGGTATGGTCAATTTAACTTTAGCAAAAGGATCATCATTAACACGACCATTGCGGTGATTAAAGTTATTACCTCCCATACCTTGACGGTTGTAATTGAAGTAGCGTTGTTGACGTGCATGTTGGGTAGCGGCGAGTTCAGCGTCGGCATCGTGGGCTCGCCGAGCATTATCATCATCTCCCGCAACGGACTCCTCATTATCTTGTGCTGCATCGCGCACTTCCCCCCGTCTGGCACCGTTGTTAGGTGGCTGATTTTTTGCCATTCTTTCAATGCGTGTAGTGAGCGTGGCCAAGCTATCGGTGAGTGTCTTCATGTCTTGTCGCAAGTTGTTCATGGTAGCCGTAGTATCTTCAAGTTTGCTATTAAGGTGCTCATTAATGGCATTATGTTGTTCACCTAGGAGTTTCATGAGCTCTCCTTTTGTAATATACTCATCTCCATCAGATGTATCACTTGTCATTGTTTGTAGAAAATAGAAGACAACACCAGAGTATTATCACTATCAACTACTAGGTTGTGGAGGGGGAAATCACACACTCTCAAGCGTCTTACCACACTCTTACAAGTGTTCTTACCAAGGCAATAGGGGTGCAACCGGTGGCTGGTTCGTGATACCGTGACTAGCGTGAGTGAGACGATTGCAAGGTAAACTTGCAACTGAGTTGAAAGAAAGTGGAGCTTGGAAGGCTAATATATGTGTAGCAACAATCCAATATCAGTAATGCAAAGTTGAAAATGAGTGCAAAGTAACAGTCAAAGTGCTGGAACTAGCCTAGAGTTAGATCTATCTCAAGCAAGCAATTAGAATCACATAAGACTAAAACCCAAGATGCGCCACTGAAAATTCTCCTCTTTGCTACACATATTTTTCTTCTATGATTTTTTTTCCTTTTTTTCAATAAACAGTGCGGTTTTTGTTTTTGCACTTGCCTCTTTCTTTTGCAACTATACAACGAAATAGAAACTTTGTTTGGCAACTTTGCACTCCAAAAGCTCTGAATCTGAAGATCTATCCAACATAAACGTTGTAGAGGATCTTTTTATCTTTCCAAAAAGTATAAGAACATCAAAAACGGAGTTGGGAATCAAAAGATATGATAGTTTTACCAAATCTGTCTCGGATTGAACAATTCGAATCTGAATTGGACTCGAGTTTGCCCAAAATTAAGCATCCCGAAGACGGCCGAATTTGAAAATTTCCACAACTAAATTTTTGTGGGATTTCTCACTACAATTCCAGAAAGCACAAGAACATGAAAATTTGAGTTCGTATGAGAAAGATATGATGAAAACAACAAACTGGACAGCAGCAGATTGGAATTTGGACGCAATGAGGAAACAAGTTGGTTTTCCCCAAAATTAAACGTCCTGAAGACGTCCGAATTTGAAAATGTCCACAACTAATTTTTTGTGGGATTTCTCTCTACGATTCCAGAAAACATAAGAACATGAAAATCCAAGTTCATATGAGAAAGATATGATGAAAACAACGAACTGAACAGCAGCAGATTGGAATTTGGACGCGACGAGGAAACAAGATGGATTTTGAGTCGACTACTAGATGCAAAACGGAAACCAAACCAAGACTAGAACTAAAACCAGCACTCGACAATGATGAACAAAAATTCAAATATGCAAACTGACAAGAACAATGCAAGATTAATGGCTAGGGTTTGGACAAGGTAAACAACTTTTTTGTAGGGCAAATTTTCTGGACTCTAAGACGATGAACATAATTAATCTAAACAAGGAGGGGATACAGTGTTACCTCTCGGGCAACCTTCGCTCTGATACCAACTGATGTAAACGGTGTACTCTTCTTGTATAGGGTTCCTTTGACTAGTCGGTACGTGCGTACTTTTTTAACTAACCGATCAGCTTCGGTATCATCCTCGGGCAAGGTCCCATGCATGAGATAGATCCTCAATGGTTGGATCCAATCTGCTTCGTGCTGGAGGGCGGCAATGTTAGTCATTGCCTCGGTCTTCTCGGTGATCGAGGGATGTTTTAAGTGCTCAATGAACACTCCTGCTGGAGCGGATGCTCGTGAGGACCCCAGTTTGGATAACTAGTCTGCAAGAATATTGTCTCTTCCCGGAACGAATTAGATTTCAAAATATCCGAAGTATTTTTCCAATTTCCTCACTTCGTCCAAATAACGAGCCATTGTCTCGTCAGAGGTACTATACTTCTTGTTTACCTGGTTTACGACTAGCTATGAGTCCCCCCTCACCACTAGTTGATGGACTCCAAGGGATTTGGCTACTTGAAGCCTAGCTAGAAGATCTTCATACTCTACTGTGTTGTTGGTAGCAACAAAGTGAAGTTGTATGATGTACTGGAGTTGGTTGCCCTGAGGCGTGACTAAGACCACTCCAGCCCCCGAATTTGAAAAACCGCGAGAACCATCGAAGTACATCATCCAAAGGTCATTAGTTGACAAATTTGTTGGCTCTTGCAGGAGTGGTTCGGGATTAGTCCATTCGACCACAAAATCTGCAAGGATTTGAGATTTGATTGCTACTCGAATAGTGAAGTGGAGATCAAACGCTCCTAGTTCTATTGCCCATTTCACTACTTGACCGGTTACTTCTGGATTTTAGAATATATTCCCTAAGGCAAAGGACAATGGCATGGAAATCTTGTGCGCTTGAAAGTAATCTCGCAGCTTTCGGGAAGCAATTAAGAGTGCATTGACGAGGATTGTTACCCGAGCTAGTTCGGAGTAATGCACATCTGGTTCAAGACAGATTCAAACCAAACACGTGTTCGGAGGTCCGTTGCTATGATCTCAGATGACCTGAGAGACGCGAACACATGGTCACAGGCTTTGCGTGATCAGGAGGCCGCAGCCAGTACGCGGTCAGGAGGTCGCAGACAGTGCGCGGTCAGAGAGTCGGGGACTACTCTCGACCTGAGTGACTTGGAAATTGCTTAGCACTCTGTACGAGCATATCCCGACGATCACGAAGATTCTTCCACGTATGAAGACAACTGCCAGGAAGTTAATGTGCGCGGTTATCCCTTAATTGCACGTGTTAAGCCTGTGTGGAAGTTAAGTGTGGTTATCAAAACTGCACCTGAGCAACCGTTCAAAACCGTTGTGCATTGGCGCCCTTTCGACCAGTATAAAAAGTGTGAGCGGATGTACAACGAAGGACATCGGAGATCTAGAAGAGACAACTTCAATAGATCTGATAGATCGAACAGATCTAAGAGATCAACAACAATAAGCTTCCATAGGCTAGTTTAGTCGTGTTTAGACAATCATACGGAAAAGATCTTCGCATGTGATGATCTTTTCCACAACTTTGCAACCCTTTTTTTTCATACATAGTGAAATCACAACAGAACGTAGGGCTATTACTCCCACCATCGAGGGCCCGAACCTGTATAAATCTCTCTGTGTTCCAACCAACATTGCTCATCATCCCTTCCCGGAGGGACACCCTGAAAGGTCTCACAACTCACAAATTCTGCATAAGTTCGACTAAAGACCCCGAGTCCGAATCGTCGACATGCATAAAGTAATTTTTGGACCTCGGGGTAACGCTCTTTTGGTCCATTTAATACTTCGCTTACATAATACACTGGTCATTGCACCCCTTCCCTTTCTGCGACCAGTACCGCACTGACCGCGCAAGGGGTTGCGGCTAAGTAAATGAGCAACGATTCTCCCAATTGTGGCAAAACTAACACTGGAGCACTCGATAAATATGCTTTGACCTCCTAAAACGCTTTTTCAGCTTCATCTGACCACTGGAAACCATTGTGCTTACGTAGTACCTTAAAGAAAGATAAACCACGTTCACCTAACCGCAATATGAAACGGCTTAAAGCCGCCATTTGACCGGTTAGGCTTTGGACACCCTTCGTTGTCGAAGGAAATCTCATTTGCTCAATGGCCCATATTTTATCGAGATTAACCTCAATACCTCGTGAAAAAACAAGGAAACCTAAAAGTTTACCAAAAAAAACTCCAAAAGAGCACTTTTTGGGATTTAACTTGATACCATGTTTATTCAAATTACTGGAAGTCTCAGTGAGATCATTTACATGATTAGAGCTCTTTAGGATCTTTACAACCAGATTATCTACATAGGCTTCTAATTTACACCCTAATTGAGATAGAAAGGTCTTTTGCATCAAGCGCTGATGTGTGGAACCAGTATTCTTAAGTCCAAATGGCATTCTGATGTAGCAGTAGGTGCCAAAGGGGGGTGTATGAAGGCGGTTTTCTCTTCATCTAGTTTTGCCATGCTAATTTGATAGTAGCCTAAGTAAGAATCCAGGAAGCTCATCAGTTCACAACCCGCTGTTGAATCGACCAACTGATTGATGCGAGGAAAGGGAAGTCATCCTTTGGGTAGGCATTGTTAAGACTGGTGCAATCGACGCACACGCACCACTTACCATTGGACTTGAGGACCATGACCGGGTTCGCGAGCCATTTGGGATGGTTAACCTTGCGAATGAAGACAGTCTCCTAGAGCTTAGTCAACTCCGAATGAGTGGCTTCTTGTCGATCATGAGCAAAGCGTCGAAGCTTTTGCTTTATTGGTCGCTGTCTAGGCCGAATTGCTAGCCTATGCTTGATTACTTCCCTTGAGACTCCAGGAATGTCGGATGGTTTCCACGCAAACACATTCACGTTAGCCCGAAGGAAAGTAATGAGCGCGAGTTCCTATTTGTTATCCAGTGCTAACTCAATCCGAACAATCTTAGATGGATCATCCGAGAATAGAGGAACTTGCTTGAGTTTTTCGTCTGGCCGCTGAGTTGTCTTGACCGCATCAGGTTCTTCGGTCGCCAACTTGACCTCCTGTAGGGGGAGCTGGTCGACCAGTTCCAAAGAAATGCGATCACAGGTGAGACCCGTATTCTGACTACCTCTGACCGTGATGACGCCTTTTGGTGCTGGTACTTTGACGCACTGATAAGCGTAATAGGTCACCGCTATGAACTTGGTAAGTGAGGGCCTGCGAAAGATAGCGTTGTAGGCTGAATCAAAATCAATTACGTCAAAAGAAATCAACTCTGTTAAAAAATTCTATGGTCCCCCAGGTGTTACAGGTAACACTATTTGCCCGATGGGCATCATCGAGGAGCCAGGGATTATCCCAAAGAATGGATGAGCCACTGGTTTAATTTTTGAGTGGGGTATCTGCATATTGTCAAGAACTTTGGCGAATAATAGGTTTAGAGAACTGCCCCCATCAACCAATAGTCATCCCACTTTAGCGTTACTAATAATAGGGGAAATGACTAAAGGAGGCCACCGTGGTTATGACAACCCTTTGGGGCAATCTTCCCAGCTAAAGGTTAGGGAGGTCTCTGACCAACGGGGAAATTGAAGCTCTCCAAGGGGAGCTTCAATGCTATTTACCTCACGATAAATAGCTTTAAATTGACGCTTAGAATAATAAGATGAAAACCTACCGAAAATAACATTAATATGATTACCAAGCACCTGGTATGGCATTACCTCGTCTCCATCGGCGTATTTGGTTCCTCGGGATTGTCCTTGTTCCGGTATAGTTGGCATGGGCATAGTACCTTGATAGAAATCTTCCATGCGTTTCAACCAGGTGCAACAATTCTTGTGGTCGTGTTCAGGAGCGTTGTGTAAAGGACACCATTTCTTGTTCCCCTGCAGGTTAGTTTGTTTTTCCGCACAATCGCTATTGCGACCACCGGAAGGAGGTTTATTAAATTTGAATGGAACTTTTTTACCTTTCTCCTGTGATTGCTTGTCCAAGACTGCTACTTCACGGAATCAACCTGCTCCATTCTTCTTGGGCTTTTTTGATCTTACACCTGTATAAGATTCAGACTTCTTGCTCGAATATTCCTTCTTTTTGGTTTTTAGGCCAGGTTGGGGAGGTAGATTGCCCTTCTCCACCATTCTATTCCATTTCATAGCCTCAGTTGTGTCGGAATATCGATCAGGCATGTCAAAGAGAACTGACACTGATCGTGGGGGATGGATACTCAAATCCTCTGTGAACCTCCAGTATTGAACACCATGTTTAAAAGCTCTAATGACCAAAGTATCAGAGATGTTAGGAATGGTATTTCTCACTCCTACAAATCTTTTGACAAACTGTCGAAGCGTCTTCGTCGAAGTCTGGCGCAAGCAATGTAGATCATCTTCTTTGCCAAGCTTCTCATAGCAGTTTGGAAATTGTTAAGGATAGCATCGCACATCTCCCAGCTGGAGATTGATCCCTCGGGTTGATCGTACAAACAGGTTTGTGCTAGACCTTCAAGGACCATTGGCAAATAATTTGCATGACCCGTTCGTTTCCTCTGGCCGCTTGGATGATAGTGACATAGATCTGTAGAAATTTGGTTGGATTTTGGGTCCCATCGAATCTTTCAATCACACCGGGCTTAAACTTATCAGGACAAACTACATTTCGTAGCCCGGGTGAAAAAGCTTTACAACCTACATACGTATTGCACGGTTGTCGATCATCGCGACTGTCGTCGTGGCCGTGGAAGGAATCGGCTTGAGGAAGCTCACGATGCGGCCCCAAACGTGAGTGTACTAGTATGCAATTATGGTAGTAGGAAGTGCCAGTTCGCCGGGCCTTGTCATGCCGGGTACGTGCGAGGTTACGTCTCTTCTGACTTTGATAGGAACCTTCTTGTCCTTTGGTCGTCGAACGTGATGATGTTGCTGGAGTAATACCCAAGGCAACTTCATCGAGGTTATCCGCAAGCACCCTTGTGAATATAACCCTATTGTCACTTGCTAGACCAGAGGGAGGATTGCGAAGAGCATGTGCAATTCTCCAAATACGATCCTCAGCATTCTTCCTTGGCGATGATGGAGTTTCCAGCGTGGTCGCCTCAATCGTCGAGGAGTAATCTGGAGACGAGATCGACGTGTATTCACACCTGCGACCACCTAGATGTGGTTGTCGAGACGTTCCTAGACCAAGGTCGCGGGTAGTGGTATCATGGCGGGCTGGCGTAAGTCGTAGGAAATCCTTTGCGACCTTGCGGACCTCGGCCTCTCGCTGATTGTGCGTGTTGTCTTCCACCTGCTTGCGCTCTTGTTCTTCCCTAGCAACACGTTGCTCGGAGTTTTCCTCAGAGAGTGCGGCGACTTCCCTCGGAATTGAATTCGTGGACAGATAAAGCATCTCATCTTTGACTGAGTTGGACTCAAAATTGAAGAGAGATTTTCAGTTCTCCGGAGAAAAATTCTCCAGGTGGAAGTCAAGATCGTTATCTCCTATATCACCTGGGGTAATAGGCTGTGGCACATACTCACTCCCAGATGTGATAAAACTCACAGAGGGTAAGCAAATTGCCTTATTTGATTCCTGATCAGTAGACGTGATTGGAATCGATGCCAATGCTTCCTCGGGAGAAATCTCGAGGGTAGTTTCGTCACCAATAATGGAGACGCTGTCTTCATCCATTGCATCTACATGATCCTTGAGATTGAATTCATTCTCAGAATTGTGCAAGCAAGGGAAATGATCCATGAATATGATGAATCTTGGTAAAAATGTCTTCAAGGCCCCACAGTGGGCGCCAACTATCAACGATTGGAACCCGGGGGTCCTCCTGTCCAACTTATGCAAGAATGAGATGGGTCATGAAGGGAGCCAATCAGACAAGTTCCAAGATATTCAAAGTATCTATGAATCAGGGACACGGGAATTTATCCAGGTTCAAGCCCTCATAGCTGAGTAATGACTCTATGTCCTGTGATTTTTTTGTGGAAAAAAGGGATTACAGAGAGATTATTACAAAGTGAGTATGCTAGCTAATTCTATTTGGCTATGCCTAATCTTCTCTGTAGTCAATCGTCATCTCTCTTGATCATTCCCTTGAAGGCCTTCTTATACTTGCCGAAGAGATTGTCGATTATCCTCCTAAAGGCATGTCCCACGATTGCTCACAACTGCCTTGAAGTGATAGCTGCGGGTCGTGTGTAAGTGGTGGTTGTCATAGATCATGGTTACATGGCAGTTAGGCAGCTTTAACTTGGCATCATGAAACTGCCTCACCATCCTAACTTCCTTCGACGGTTATCTTGTCAGGGACTTATGATTATCTCGGGAATAATCATAAGGATCAAGGCACGGTTATGATTAAGGGTGATCGCATACCCCTGCGACCACTGTAATGATATCACACCTTGTCTCTTCGAGAGTCTAGTCATAGGATAATGTCTCTGCGACCATAGCGTCCGCGGATATAGCAGGAGATATGGACTTTATGGTCATAGTGTGTGAGATTCATAGAGTTTTATTATAATTTGCATGAAATAAATATGATTCTCAGGCTATACCCATAACACCCTCGGATTACCCGGTATCTCTTTATTAGGCCTTCTGTGACCATAGAGAGATACTTGCGACCATGGTGTAATATGCGCAACCATGGAAACGTGCAGGCAACCATGGGAGCCTAAGCCTAGCTAACAATCCTCGTCATCTATAAGTTTAACTTTTACACTTTTCTAAGAACAAGTCTAGATCGGTGAAATCATCTCACAAGAAGGACCTTTTACATAAGCTTCCACAACGAGTCCATAGACTATATTCATAATTTCTTGGGCATCATGAGCACCACCTGTGCCCGCCATGATGCCACCGTGTATCCACCTTGATGTCGAATAGCTCGCCAAATTCTGGGAAGTCTCTTCTATTCTGAACCCTGACCGACAACCTTCACACTTCGACTGGCTCGAGCTACTTCAACAATCTTGTGCAACACCACATCCGGGTATTGGATTAGCCATGTTTAGCATCCCCACAAGTCTTTAACACCTCTGGCATCTCCCAGACTAGTCGAGTCTTTAGCTTTTCCCTGAGCACTATTCGGATGGCCCATCGTTACCGCAATTGTATTATAACTCCAGTATATCTCCAACATGCACTAAAACCAAGCAAACCAATTACATAGCATTGTTCACACATAATGACAATATAAACGAACAATAAAAGATGTATTATAAACAATTCAAAACATTGCCAAATCAAACATCACTTAAGATTAGACAATCACATAGGATTTACACCCCCACAATACAGGAAGCAGAACCCCACATTGCGCTTAGGGTCGTCATGCCCGTGGATGAGCTCCACCTTGTCTAATGGCCCAAATTGGTAGAAGAACTCCGCGATCTCCGCCTTCCTTGTCCAATGGCCTGAACAAACAGTAAAGAGGGGAGTTTCCACATTCTTATGCCCTCTCCTTCCATAAGACTTAACAAACCATAGTTAATACTCTACATAAATTTTAATAGGGCTAAATTGATTATTTCAATCCACGTCTTAAGTAATATGGATGAAACTAAAATGACATGCATTTATAAATAGTGAGAGTACATTTTTTTTAGTTCAATTCACTAGTAAACTCAAGTCTTGCATTGAAGTGATTTCAAAAATCACTTTTGACGAATCCTGAAAAATTGCAACCATGGTTCAGGGAGGACCTAGTTGTGCACGCTTAACATAAGTAATTGTATTTGGGAAACTATAACTGTTCTTCTTTTTCTCGGAGTTGCAACACCATTTTGCCTCGTAGTAAGGATCAGGATCGCTCAGTTGTGGGTTCTTTAGGAGATCGAACATCTTGTGACAAGTTTTTACTTTTTTCCCACCACTCCCAGCATGACTTAGCATACTCTAGCATGTAGTTATCAATCCAAAGAACGAAGTCACACTTGGAATTGACCGTTTAAAGAAAAAACATGATCAACAAATTGAATTCTAAGAAGGATACCATAAACATGGTAGATCACTCACATCTCTGTTTGTAGAAAACTTAATGTCTGCGCAGTCGTAGTACTTTTGGCAAGACGTTACTTCTTCTCAGGACCTGTGCTCGACTAATAGCTTATTGCAATTACATAATTAATGGTTGTGGTTGATATGTTTTGTCAAATTGTCCTCCGGATGGTGAATTGGCGGAAGTCATAAGTTTAGCTGATGTTGTTGATGGAGAGAGTGAATCTACACTATCAGATGTAGAGAGAGTAAGTGAGCATTTGAATAGAGAGGACAACACATATTTATGGATGGGAGTGGCGGATGCCAGAAGTGGAGTTTAGGAGACTTTCATTTTTAACTGATGTGACATTTGAAGTAGACCTTTCAGACCAGATATGATAACTCAGGCAGACTTAGGGTATTAAGACTGGAAGTGATACATCGAACAGGCTTTTTAGATATGATGCGACAACTTGAGCAAACTTAGGGTTTTCAGACCAGTTATGATAACCGTATAGTGATGCGAAACCCTAACCTAAACCTTAATTCTACTCTCTATTTGAAGCACAAATCAGGTAGTCTTCCAGGATATTGTTTTTGAGCAAAATCGATTTTAAGCACAAATCAAAATCTATTTAGATTTTGCCGAAACTCCTTTTACAAATATTTTAGATTTCATTTCCACAAAGGTTTTTGTAGTTGAACATATTTTCAAAAAGGAATCTCAATTGAAAGATATAAGTTTTTGAATTTCGGCGAAAAACTTGTTGACTCAAAATGAGTTTTGATTGGCTAAGGGTCTGGCCAGCACAGCACGCGTAGGGGTGCCATGTCTTCAGTCGTGGGACATACCAACAATTGAAATTCAATTGCTAGATTGCCCAGCGAGTGAAGGGCTTTTGTGAAATTTTTTTTTCTAAAAGGTTATTTCTGAGATATGATTTGTTAATAAATTATTTAAATAAAATTTCAATAATTAAGGTACATGAAGTGTTGACCGTTAAGCATAGGTTGGTGCGCTTGATTAAAATATGATTAGGTTAGTGTTTGACTAAACACTAAATTAACAGTGCTAATTAACGTTAATTTCGTCTCGGGTCGGTGGTGATGGACTACGTATTAATCAATTAATTTGGGAGCTATGTTGGATAGCTTCATTATTCATGTCATACAACAAATTTGGTACTAGGTCTATTCCCTTTGACCATACATCATATGTAGATATACAACTCGAGAGCAAACTTATTCCCACGATGCGCCACGTTGACCAAGAGTTCCTGACCATTCGTCGGCGGTTTCGGATCATCAGGCCATCCGCGTGCAGCTGTCTGCTTCGCCCACATCGTCGCCCGCCTTTGTGGCCGTCCGATCGCTCTCTTTGCTTCATCTTGGTTGGCCGCGTGGAATCCACTACCAGGTTTTGGGTTACTATTTGAATGATGCCTCCATGTTAAGCCACGTCGTCCCTTCATTCGTGCCCGTTGAATTAGAGATTCGCTTCATCTTGGTCGCCGACGTCGATGCTGCGTTTTTGACATACTATTGAACACTTGGTCCACCTTGAGCCACATTGTCATTTCGTTCATGGCTGTTGGATTGACGTGTTTGCTTCATCTAGACCATTGGACATGCTCCCGATTGTTTAGCTGTTTCCCACTCGTCAGCTGTTTCCCACATCGATCAAAAGTGCCAGCTGTTCCTCACATTCAACCAGGACTAGGTCTACTGATTCGACCAGACGAAAAAATGAATAGCCAAATTGTCTCAACTGTCGAATTGTTTGCCATATTCGACCACAAACCACGGCAAACAATTCGACTACAAAAACCAAAATGTGGCCATCATAAAAAACAAAACTGCTGCTTCGACCAGATGCCACATTCGACCACAACCAAGCCTACTTATTTGACTAAAAAAACAAAATTCGACCCAAAAAATAACTCTTTGGGGCAAAATCAATCACGCGAAACCAAATGACCCACATTTACGGCCAATTTTTTTTATTGCCACAACCACTCTGTTTCACACTATCGAGTTGTTTTGCCGTATTCGACTAGAAGTCATGGTAGTTGAGTCGGCCAAAAAAATAAATGCGACCAAAAAAACAATTAACTCTTCGGCCAAAATTAATCGGCCAACAACAATCGAGTAGAGATTTTAAAGACGCGACCGTTGTTTTTTATTGGCTCGACCAAATTTATGTTATGTTGAATCGATCATGTCTTTTTTTGCTGGTGTGATGAAGACTTATGCTGACAACTAGGAGTCATGATATTGATTCGGCCACAAAAGCTAAATGCGACCAATAAACAAATTTACTGTTTTGTCCAATATAATCGACGAGAAACATGGATAGTTGATTTGCCCAGATTCAGTTGACTACTATTTTTTTACTGTCTCGACAAGCACAAACTATGAAAAAGTTGCTGTGTCAACATAGGAATTTTTACTGTCCCTGATCCTTTGGGCCAAAAAAAACTTGTTTTGGAACAGTAAAAATCTTGACTTCACAGTACAAAAGGGTAGTCACAAGAGTAAAAAAACTGATCGTCTCAACAAGTGGCAAACTGGTCAGCTAATAAAAAGGATAAACCTGGTTATGCCTAGTCAAGGCATGGTCGAGATACAATTAAATTTAGTGCAGTTTAACTTTCAAATTTTTGCACAATAAATATCTTTTGATCTATAACTACAGTTAACAATTCATATAAACCAACGAAATTACAACACAACACCGATCAAATCTAAATAACCAAATCATTTTTCATATATAATTCTGATTCACAGTCCATTTGTATCAATCAAATTGTTTTAGCTTTATAATCTTAACAATAATAACAAATTTGTAATACTATATCTTATCATTTACAAATCTATTTCTTCAATACCCGCAACAATGTGCGGGATACCACCTAATCTGTATGATACTACGCAAATAATTAAGCTCTTGTAGACACTTAACTTGATTGCCTACATGGCTACATCAACTATTAGCTCAACTTTTATATTTTTTTTTGGCAAATTTAGCCCACTTATTTTGATTTGTACCTTTCGTCTTCTTCACCACTAATATATTCATTATTTTAATAATTTGTTGCTTACCGTGCATCTCTTCACTTCCAGATATATAACCATGTCATAAACACTATGTGTAATAAAAATGTATCACAACATTTTTAAATGATCTACACTCTTAGTTATTTCTCGCATTCCTATTTATCTTTCATCTATATCCACCTACATCTTATTTGCATTCTCTATTTATATATAGTAAATATATGTGTAATAATTTGTTAGTACGTGAAGCACTACTCTAATCACATTGGGAAAGATTTTGCATAAACAAATTTTACAAAACTTCTAAAAGAAAAAAGTTATCTACACCCGTCACAACTTTACATCATCTTATCTACCCTTGATTAATACGCACAGCCAACTCTCGATTTGCACCTTCATCGAAATTTTGTAAAGATTTTATATCAAAACTTTTAGTTTATGTATGGCACCATTCAACCACATTTTATGTATCATAAAAATGCTATCCTCACAGCATTCGACTTCCGATTTTTTTTATAAAAAATATGGAATAATTAATCTGGCTGGCTACCATATCTACAAACAATTTGAAGCCGCACGCCAAGGTGACGCCTTCGCATAATCTTTAGTGCATTCTTTCCGACCCTTAAAAAACTAAATTTAAAAAGTGAGATTTAATTCAGATTGAAAGAGATATATGCAGAATAAAAAAAACAATCCGACGGTGAGAGAAGTGTAAGTGGCAAAGCGGCGGTAGCGCCACTGGCTGCAGGTGAAAGCGGTGAGAGGTGGTAGCTGCGGGAGAGACAATGGAAGGGCGGTGGTCAGTGACGGTGTGGTAAGGTGGCAGTGTAGCACTGATCGTTGGCGGCGGTGGCCGGTGAGGGAGTAGAATCAATGAGGGCTGGAGCGTTGGTGACAGGGAGGAGAAGGAGTGACAAGCTGAAATGTGGGGAAGAAAAAGTAAAGATTAAAATTTAGATTTAGATATATGATTTAATGGTATAAATTTTTTAAGAAAAAACATACATCTGCACTATCGATAATCTTAATACAAAATGGTTATTGCTTCTGTTAATTAATTGTTAATGAGCAATCAAACACATACTAACACGTATATACGCCCACTAAAAAATCCACTTGGAGTCCTCCAAATATAGTGCATTCCTACCTGTGTGAAACATGAGAAATTAAGCTCGTGCCTGTCCATATTATTACATATCTTATTGCACGGTACACTGGGAGCACTAGCGAACGTAAAAAATAGTGGCATATTAGTGCGCACCCAACGAATTATTAGCATGTGAGTTTTAATTTGCTCGCCTAATTGTGAGAAACAAATTGATGCGTGAATTTTTTTTCTTTCGGCGCCGCTATTGGTCATCAGCACTGCGGTTACTAATTTGAGATCTATTTGAGAGAGTTTAATTTCTAAAATGAATTAGTTTTTAAGACAAGTCGGACCGTCCGAACAGAGATCTTTCGATTTCACAGAATAATATGTGCTTCAGTAGTAATTTGTTGGGACAATTTAAACTTTTGGAAATTTTACGTTAAATCTTTGAACCTGAAGCTCCCAAGTACGTAGGGTGTGTTGGCACAAGCACTGTGGTACTTGGTGTAAAGTTTTTACTTACTGTTTCACTGCTTAAACAAACGCTCTATGTGGTATTAAAACTCCTACTATCTCTGAGACTCCGAGTAGAGAAAAATCTCTACTAATCTTCAATCTTATCGTGTAGATCAAATAATAAGGAGCAATTAATCACTCAATCTACTAAAACCCACTAGTAGTGTTTTATAGGTGACTGAAAAAAAGACATGTCAACTCCAACTCTACATCCAATTTTTTTAAAAAAAAACTTTAAAAGAGCCCCATTTGAATCCGACCAAACCAACCCAAATAGCAATGTCCACTTCTCTTTAATCCAAACATGCATGTGCTTCCAATTTTCGTAATCTCTCCAGCTCAATTGCTTGACTTCACGACATCCATTCCTCTCCCCATTAAATCCTTCCACACGCGCTTTTTCAAGACCCAAAAACAAAAATCTCTCACTCCATCCCTACTTTGTCAACTTCTTGACCCAATAAATTCACCAAAATTACCATAATGCCCTTTTCTTACTCACCCTATAAATTCACCACCTCACTTCTCACTCCCTCGCCACCTCAAACCCCCTGTATCTTCATCGCTCATGTCTCACTTGAAATGGTTTTAATTTCAGTTAAAATTATCAAAAACTTTAATACCTTCCCAGTAGGATGGAATTAAAGTGATTTTTTAGTAAACTGAAACTTCTTTTACATTAAGAAGTTGAAACCAACTCACCAGGTTCTCTGAAAATCCAGTTTCTTGAAGAAGCTGAGCACTCCGAGACATGGCATCCTTCTACTCTCCAACTCTCTCCATCATCTTCTTGCTCTCCTTCTTTTTTGTTGTCCTCTCTGACACTCCGCCGTCAACACCGGTGTCGCCGTCCACTGCGTGCAATGCGACGACGGACCCCGCATTCTGCCGGTCCATCCTGCCACCGCACGGCACGGAGAACCTCTACGCCTACGGCCGGCTCTCCCTGGCCAAGTCTCTCGCCGACGCCCACAAGTTCGTCGGCCTCGTTGACCGCTACCTCACTCGCCACCGCCACCTCTCCCCCGGCGCCGTCGCCGCGCTCCGGGACTGCCAGCTGCTGGCGGGGCTCAATGTCGACTTCCTGTCAGACGCCGGCGCGACGCTCGACACGTCGAACACCCTCCTCGACCCGCAGGCCGAGGACGTGCAGACGCTGCTCTCGGCGATCCTGACGAACCAGCAGACGTGCCTCGACGGCCTGCAGGCCGCCGCGGCCTCGTGGTCGGTGCGCGACGGCCTCGCCGTGCCGATCGCCAACGGCACGAAGCTGTACAGCCTCTCGCTGTGGCTCTTCACCAGGGCCTGGGTGCCCACGGCCAAGAAGCAGCACCACGGCCACCCCCCCAGGTCGCCGAAGCGGCCGCCGCCGCCGCACGCAAGGAGGGGCCTGTTCGACGCGGCCGACGAGGTGATCGTTAGGCGGATGGCCATGGAGGGGCCCGAGGCCACGGTGGCGGTGAAAGGTGCGGTGACGGTGGACCAGGGAGGCGCCGGGAACTACACGACGGTCGGCGATGCAGTGGCGGCCGCGCCGAGCAACCTGAACGGGAGCAGCGGGTACTACGTGATATACGTGACCGGCGGCGTGTACAAGGAGAACGTGGTGGTGCCCAAGAACAAGAAGTATATAATGATGGTTGGCGATGGCATCGGGGAGACGGTGATCACCGGAAATCGGAGCTTCGTCGATGGCTGGACGACCTTCAACTCTGCCACGTTCGGTATGTATATTTCGAGCTCGTTTAGAATTGTGGTGCGGTAAATTAGTTTGTGTGTGTATATATATATTGCATTAGAGCTCTATAAATTTGAATGTTAGAACTGGCTGGCTTTAGTTTAACAACCTGAACTTGAACGTCATACTGCCTACACATTAGAAGTGAAATAGTTTGCAAAGTTATAAGGAAATATTTTAGCACTAATTGTACAAGTAAGTTATGTCTATGTGTACGAATGAATTTGTACAAGCTATATATGAACTGTGGCTAATGGATGGCCCTATGAATTTTACTTCAAGCGAGAGCAACTAAGACCTATTAGTTACTTTTTGTATACAAATTCATTCCTACATATAGGATTGAGTGGTCGATCAAATTAATAGCCTATAAATTTAGTTATCTTTTGTGAGTTTGAAAATAGATTGGTCTTAGCTCGGTGTGCTTTGCTGGCAATATGGATAGAGAGAATGCATCGAGCCTAAAAATGTCGCTGTTATTAGTTTGGCCCAAGGCCACATGGATCTACACAAGGGGATGAGTTGCTCCAAGCCTCCATCTCCTTATATGTTGTGTTCTCCTTATATCATCATGAACGACCTAACAAACATATAACCTAGCTAAAATAAAGTAATGCAAACATATCACATATATGTATGCAACGTGGCATTACCGTGCATTTACTCATCAACCACTATACCTGACATTTCCAAACACCCACATCCTAGTATAAATATTGTCTTAAAAATCATTGAGTAGACCGTCCTATAAAAAATAGACACTAGATTGACCACTTGTAAATAAAGAGTAATTTCATTCTTCTACTTTACGGGGCTCTCAATCTTGATCATGAATGCTCCTACCGATGCACATCATATGTGGTTGATCAATGATTGTCACGGATCACATCCCACGTACAATACACAATGAAAATAAGAGAACAATCACTATGCAACCTTTATTTTATTTTTATTTCTCATTGTTCTCGCAGCTGTGGTTGGGCAAGGGTTCGTGGCCATGAACATGACGTTCCGGAACACGGCGGGCGCGGAGAAGCACCAAGCGGTGGCTCTCCGGTGTGGCGCCGACCTCTCGACGTTCTACAGCTGCAGCTTCGAGGGCTACCAGGACACGCTCTACACACACTCCCTCCGGCAGTTCTACCGCGGCTGCGACGTCTACGGCACCGTCGACTACGTCTTCGGCAACGCGGCCGTCGTCCTCCAGGACTGCACCTTCCGCTCCCGCCTGCCCATGCGCGGCCAGAGCAATACCGTCACGGCGCAGGGCCGCTCCGACCCCAACCAGAACACCGGCACGTCCATCCACCGCTGCGCCCTCGTCGCCGCGCCCGACCTCGCCGCTGGCACGGCCGGGTACCCCGTGGCCACCTACCTCGGCCGCCCGTGGAAGAACTACTCGCGCACGGTAATCATGGAGTCGTTCATGGACGCCGTCGACCCGGCCGGGTGGATGCCGTGGTCTGGCGACTTCGCGCTCGCCACGCTCTACTACGCCGAGTACAACAACTCGGGGCCCGGATCGGACACGACTCGGCGAATCACTTGGCCCGGGTACCACGTCTTGACCAATGACTCGGACGTCGGAAATTTTACAGTCACTAATATGGTTCTTGGGGGAAATTGGCTGCCTCAAACTGGCGTGCCATTCACCAGCGGATTGAACTGACCACTGTTTCCGAGTTTTGAATCGGGACAATAATCATATAGGAAAACTTAATTTTTATATCGCAAAGAGTACAAGGTTCAATACAATTATCTGATCTCAAAACTGTGGTCAAATTAATAAAGGGGTACGAGGGGTCTCATTATCCACGATCAGATTATTAACATGAACTTTCTAAACATTCTTCCCAAGTATATGGGTTTTTTATTTGATTTTTGTCCTCGATGAAGGTAATATATATAGATTATGGAAGTAATAGCTGAAAATAACGAGATGCTGATTAAACAGCTAGATATGTCGAAGAATAAGTGGAACTTGACAGTACTATTAATTTTATGTGGAAGATTGTGTAATTCTGCTAGCTTGTTGTAATAGATGCTATCTAAAGTCACAGTAATAGTAAATGATAAGCTAATTATGGAAATCTACCTGGCATTGTGTTCCTTTGTTGGCGCTGGTTAATTATCTGGCCTTAATTATATTTTTGGATTGTTCGAAAAGTTACGTTTGTGGATGACTAATGGGCCCCTTCAACTTTTTCCATTTTTTGTGGATAAATATTTTTTTTCCCTTGTTAGACAACGACAGACACAAATAGCAAGAAGTAGATCAAGCAATGAATAAGAGACACTGATTTTAATGTGGAAAACTCTTATGGGAAAAAACCACGAGCGCCGGCTAGTGAAACTTCACTATTTTCAGGTGAGTTACAAACACAGAGAATTATAATGAGATATATCTCCTTGTGCGGTTTACAAGAGGTATTTGGCAACCTAGAGTCCAACTCAGAATAGAGTCCAATTCGGAAACAAATCCGTACTCCGCTTCCCTCCGGCCCAAGCCTCCGCCGACAGGTCGTCGCTATGCTCCGCCAGACTTGGCCTTTCTCTTAATTTGAATCATATACAACATCCCTAACTTCCTCTTTGACTCAATTTGTTCTCTATCCTTTAAAATTGATTAAATTAGTCATTGTTCTTTCAAAATAATTTCAATATGGCCCTTCACCTACGAAGTGGGACAGAAAACAGCAGTGGAGATGATGTAATATGATGTAGAGCTAAGTTAATATCATATTGAACTACTGATCAACAACACATAGAAAGTCAGAAAGGGAAATCAACGAGAGGGCGAGAGGGAGGATGACATTACCAGAAGGGAGTGGGAATATAGGAATTAACCCTGTTTGGATTCAGTTCCATATGGCTCGGAATAAACTTCATGTCATGTCTTCATATGTAGTATTTATCAGAATAATGTGCTCACATCAAGTTTACTCAAATCTAATTGGATGTTAATTAATCACAAATGCACATCAAATTGCCATCAAGTTTTCAGTGTCGGAGCAACTTGATGATGGCCATGGAGATGCTGCAGAGGCGGTCGACGCTGCGGTTGCGGCCGGTGAGGATGTTGCGGTGGTCCGGCACGGCCTGGCAGCCCCTCTGGCAGAGCTTCACCTCCGCCTGCCCGGCCTTCACCAGCACCGCTGACTCGTTGAACGCCCCCGTCTCCAGCGCTGCCGCCGCGTCCGTCAGCTGGTCCACCGCAGCCTCGTACCTCTCCTCGCAGTCCTCCAGGCACTGCTGCATCGCCACCGTCTTGTTCTCCAGGTCCTCGAAGTCGTAGATGCTAGACAGGTGCGCCGCCGTCTCCGTCGCGTTCTCCTTAGCCAGCGTGATGGCCAGCCGGGCCAGCCCCCTTGTGTCCGCCGTCTCCGACGACGGGTCCGCCGAAAGCACCTCCACGCAGAGCTCCCGCTGCGCGCCCGTGTGCTTGCACGTCTCCTCGACGCTCGCCGGCGAAGACAACGACGGCGCCACGGCTGGGGCGGCAGCCGTGTCGCCCGACACGACAATGGCGGTCACGGCGAGGCAGAGGGAGAGGACGGCGGCGAGGGAGCAGGAGGAGGCCATTGGTTTTGATACGTCAGTGTTATTATGGATGAGTTGCTCAGTGTTGGAGAGGCGCCATGCATGGGTTCTTGTGCTGTACTTTTTTTGCTAATTTAAGCTTGTGGTTGTTTGGTCATTGCTTGGTTCTACGTAGAAGCCAGTGCATGTGTTGCTATTAGTGGCTATGGTTGTTTAGATGAGAAGAAAAATGAGTTAATTAATCTCTGTGTTGCATATTTTAAAAAGCGGTTTGTTAAACTCCAGGTACATGTTTTTTTTGGAAAAAAAGAGTTTGTGCCTCCCTCAACATAACTCTAAGAGAAACAGATTGTTAGAGATAAGTGGTAAAATGATGAGACAGGTTAGCACCACTTGTTACTTGTGGTGGCGGTAGACAATAGAGGTAGTGATAGTAACATCTCACTACAAGCGACGATCATTATCGTGGGTGGTGATGAGGAGTAAAGACCTATCCGTGAGGACCAAGGCAACTGTGAGAGGTAGATAGAGGTGATTGGTGTCGGTTGTTGCTGAGTGAGGAGCGGTGTGACGAAAGGGGAAGGGGTGTGCGGATGCAAAGTAAGGAGGGATACATGGTGGGTTTTCTAAGACGGGAGAGTGGGGAAGTCAAGAGTTAAGTCATACATGATTTTTTGGGGAAAAAAAGTACATAGCCATTAATGCGTATCTTATTTTTTAAAAAATATGTTGTTTTCAACAAACATTGTTAGAATTGGCTAGAATTGGGAAAAAAAATTTGTTCAGGGGTCTCATGTACTTTAGGTCTCCTCTTCTTATTCTTGGATTAACGTGATCTATACTAATTTAAGGGCAGATAACTAACCAAATTTTTTCCCTGAAATTGAGATGTAACATCCAAAACTCAGTATGCATAACAAGCATAAATTAGTGAACAGTTACACACACACATAGACTATTCTACACCCACCCCTATAATAACTATCTTGTACCCACCTTCTGGATCGTTGGAAGCTGCATGGAGATTCTAATTTTATTGACAACAGTAATTAACAGATGACAAATCAATTTACACTGACAATAACTTCATTTCGGTTCCAACCGCCTCACTTATCCCTTAAAATAGAAACTGCTTGCATGGTTTATTGTAAAATTGTGGCTTTTGTAAAAAACAAAAAAAAATCACTTTCATCCCTCCCATCGTCAAAGATCATAACCTACAAAAATATTTGTTAATCGTCTCGAAGATGTCGTAGCAAATTTTGGCAATAACTTTTGAAGAGAGAGAAGTAGTAAATCGTCAACATACTTCTATATTACGGTAATTTATTGGTCAATCTACTAACATTTATTGCCATGCTAATTAAGATTTACTGCAAGCAATTTCATGATTTTTTGTGAATGATGAAAATATACTTCCTAACATTATATTTTAAAGTAATTTACTATTTCGACGTGGATCCATTCTCACCCCAGAAGAGCAACAAGGATAACACAGATCTTTGTTTGATCCTTCCAATATTCAAATTGATCCACTTCTTCTCTTAAATGAATTAACATCTTCATGTACAATAGGAGTGTCCACACAAGATGATGCCTTATCTGATGAACATATACATGTATATCTAACTATTGCCAATTCTATATTCTTATATTGAATGATAAAAATTACTGCCCTAACTATTTTAGTTTACTATTCCAACAATATACAAGTTACTGACAAAAAAAAATGTAAATTTGCTTTCAAAATATGTACCCCAACAATATCAAATTTATTACTCTAACATTGCAAATTTATATCCCAACCAATGTCAATTTTTTGATCAGATAACATACAACTTACTGTCCAAACAATATCAATTTATTGTCAATAAACTAATTAGAGAATATACAAATTACTGTCTGAACAACGTCAATTTACTGCCACATCAACGTAAATTTACTGACAAAATCTGTCATAACAATATAAACTTTCTGTCAAATAAATTGATATTATTTTCAGAAGTACATTGAGATTTTTATATTTTCATTCTAATGTTACCAACTTTACATGTTCCTTGCATTGTTTTTTCTATTGTAGTAGCAGTTTTGTAAACAGTAAATTTCCTTTGAACTACCAATAATTTGAATTGGTTGCGGCAGTTATTTATATAAAGATGGGACAAAAATAAACATTTTCATATGGCAGTAACTTTTATTGCTAAGACAGTAAATTGTTGTTGCTAAAATAGTAAAATTACTTATATGATACAACAATTTATATGCAGTTGGTATTAAACATATAGTGCTAGGATTAGTATAAAAATAACTGCCATACCAAGCAATATATGTTTTCTATCAAAACAAGTAAAATACTGCCAAAGCAAAAGAAACACTGCCTAATAATGTCAATATACTACCCAAACAATATATGTTTACTGTAAACATGGTATCCATTTATTGCCACAAATGTACAATCTTAACTGTTGTAACTATAATGTTAATAACAGTATATTTATTTTTCTGTCAATTGACCTTCCTTTGGATGTTATACCAGATATAGGCATGAATTTTCAAATTGAAGAAGAAGTGTACAATCATTACAATAGATACTCATACCATACTGGTTTTGGTATCGAAAGGGAAAAAAACTCCATTAATACAACACGTGAATATTATTGCACAAGACAAGCTAAGCATTGCTTGACGTGGGTGAAGAATGTTAACGAAACAAGATAACTAGAAGAAATAATTATAAGACAATGATGAAAATAAAAAAGGATGTAAACAGTGGAATATGGATCGTACAAGATTAATCTTCAAGCACAATCACCCATGTGCTTTGTCGCTCTAGAAAATTGTTTTCCACAAATCACACAAGACTTATGATGAATCAATATTGAGCTTCATAAGACAACTGCAGTCAAGTGGTGTCACTCATGGCACAATTTATGTCAGTGCTTACAAACCTGTATGAGGGGCAAGACAATATTCCGTTCTCATCAAGGGATATCTTGAACATGTATGACAAATTTACTGTAAAAAAAATCAGTATTCACTATTAATATAAGTTTAATAGTAATTCTATCACAAACATGCTAAATGTTTGATCAAATCAGGAAAGCAGAAAATACAAGGGTAGAAAATGCAAATGACATCAACAATCTAATAATGTTTTTCAGAGAGATGAAGGCAATGAATAAAAATTTCTACTATGACATCGATGTAGACGAGAATAACATGATCCGTAATTTATTTTGGAGCAACACAAGTTGTTATACTGCTTACCAGCACTTTGGAGGCTACATAACTTTTGAGACCACATACAAGATCAACCGATTCAATATGCCATTGGCACCATTCCTTAGAGTAAACCATCATCTCTAGACTACTTTTTTTGGTGTATCACTCTTGAGAGATGAGAGAATAGAGTCATTTGAATGGTTGTTTAAAACGTTTCTGAAGTGCATGGGTAGCAAAGAGCTGATTGGCATAATGACAGGTGAAACAATTTTTACTCTTTATATTATACGATGTAATATTACCCGACAATATTTATAAATCATGTACATTCTAATTTTTTTCCTTCATTGCAGACCAGAACCCAAGGATGGAAGTTGCTATATGGCAAGTGCTTCCAAATGCGCATAGATTGTGTAAGTGACATATCATGAGGAAATACAAAGAATCACTTGCAAAAATATATGCCACTCATGAAAATCTAAAGGATGAATTTTAGAAAGTTGTAAATCATCCCCTTACTTCGACTTGAGTTCGAGCATGCATGGCAATCTATGATTGCCAGCAATAATTTATAGGATGTCACGGTATTCAACTCAACGTGGAATGAAAGACAGAGATGGATACCTACATACTTTAAAGAATTGTTTTTTGCTATGATGACATCAACGCAAAGAAGCGAAAGCTTGAACAATTTAGTGAAGAAAGATTTTGTCAATCACATGCAGTCACTACACAAATTTGAATTGGAAATGAATAGGTGCATTCATACAAGGAAAAATTGGAGGACCAAGAGATGTATGATGTCGAGGTAATACTTGATTTTTATTGTAACATCATTACTTTTAGTGTTTAATTTTTACTATAAATTCACTAATATCTTACATTAAAATGCTACTGTCCAAACTGAGCCAATTAGATTAACATTGTACCTTTGAAGACCAACTTAGTAAATTGTACGCAAGAGCATTGTTCAAATTGTTCAAACAAACACTTTTTGCTAGGACCGTACTAGTAATAAAGGATATATAAACGCAAGAGAACACATACACAGTGAGTTATAAAAAAAAGCACATCAAGAGCTCCTTGGAATTAACATCATTTCATTGTTACAACAGATGTACGTGCTAGTAGCTACAATTGTGAATGCAAAACATGGGAACACATAGGTGAGATAAATTGATACACATTTCCAATGATGTACAATTACATTGTTATGAAAGTACTCTTATATTGTCACTTTTAATGCTGCTGATCATTGTTATGCAAGACTATTCTACTCACACATACTACGGGCAATGACACATTTGAAAGTTGAAACGATACTAGAGAGAAATATTCTTAAAGGATACTCAAGATGTGCAAAGGATGAGACAGAATTTAATAGTCACAATGTTAGACCATTTGACCTAAACACAACATCGCAAATGTACCATTGTACAGTCCTTCTAAAACAGCCAATGTGACTAATAAGAAGGGCTTCAAAAAGCGCATAATCATTTGATATTGCGGTAGAAGCACTAAGAAACTTGGGTTCACAATTACAACAACTTCAAGATGAAACAGATGACGACGAAGATGTTGATATGGAATATGAATATGACCACAATGTTAGTTATAAAGAGTCACCATTATCTTCAAACAAAGGGCGGAAAAGGCAGTAAATATTTAAGCCCCCAATAGAGGCTATGTCAGCAATTAGGAAGCAAAGAAGGTGTGGGAAATGTGAACAATATGGTCACAATTCAAGAACATGCACGGAAAATCATAATTCTTGAACAATATTGCAATAACTTCATGTCTTGTAAATGTTTATTTGTACATCATATTATTTACTGAACTTGGAATACATATGTACTGTCCCAAAACTGTCTTGGTTATGAAAATTTATTGTCCTAGAATGCATATTTACTGTCATCGTATTGCAAATTTACTATCCTGTCAATGATTTCAAAATTTACAAACTGACTACTTATATGTCCTATAGGTAAAATTATTGTATTAGTAAAACTGTCCAAGAAACTTCTCAACATTATTCCAAACAATTATATTAAATTCACTCAAACACATAAATTTACTATCCAAACAATATAAATTTATTGTCAAACCAATATATGATTACTGTCTCAGCAGTAATCATATAATTATTGTAATTTTGACTTATGTTTTCGAAACAAATAACTATGTTTGCAATATAAATAAACATTGTTGTGGTAGTAAATTCACGTTGTTATGATAGTAATTTGTGCATTTTCAAATTAGTTAGTTCACATTGATTGGGTAGTAAATTGACATTGTTGGGCATTTGATTTTATATTGATAGGTCAATAATTTTGCCAATAAATTTCTATTATTGTAGCAGTAAATTCACATTGTTAAGACATTAACTTGCATATTGTCTCCAGCACTCGACAAGCCATTTTCTCTGTTAACTGCTTGCTCCCTCTCCCTCACTCTCTCGCTTCTATTATTTTCTCTCCTCTCTCACCCGAGGAGCCTTCTCTTCTCCCTCTCACACATTTTGATTTTCATTCTTAGATCTAGCAAAAATTAGCTGTTAAATTCATTTGGTTCGAGAAACAAAGTTGTAGAGATTTGTGAGCTCCTCAAAACAAGGTAAATTTTGTTGAAATGCAACTATTTTTCTGTTAAGCATTTTGTTGATCATGTCATTAGTACGTATTTGGAGGGTTTAGGGTTTAATTGTGTTTTTATTGTAGATAACATGCCGATTTTGTGTAGGTTAAATTTGTGTGTATGGACGATACATTTTTTCTTGTGCATGTACATATATGAGTTCACTTTAAAATGAAAATATATTGATATTTAGCCATAATTTTCAGTTTGTACAAGTATCAACATAGTTTGAGGGAAGCTCTTCAAAACAAGGTAAATTTTATTTACATGCAATAATATTTATGTTAATGACTATGTTAACGATGTCTGTGATAATAAGCATGTTGGAGGCTACTGTATGATTGAGCCATTAGTTAATTTTTTACATGTATATTGATATAGAAGAAAAAAATTATTTAGTGTAGTGTTTGTATGGTTGGTAAAAAATATTAACTGTTGGAGGCTACTATATGGTTGCATGTCACTTTTTTGCATTTACATTGAAATAAAAGAAAAAATTATTTAGTATAGTGTCTGTATGGTCGGAAAAAATAATATTGTTTGAGGCTACTGTATGGTTGCATGTCGATTTTTTGCATGTACATTAAAATAAAAGATAAAATTATTTAGTGTAGTGTCTGTATGGTAGGAAAAAAATATTGTTGGAGGTTACTACATGGTTGCATGTCATTTTTTTACATGTACAATGAAATAAAAGAAAAAATTATTTAGTGTAGTGTCTGTGGGTTGGAAAAAATTGTATTGTAGTCGAACTAAAAAAAGTGAAAAAGAAAAATTAGATCAAATAAGTGAACTAATGACATCATTAGTGATTTAATCATGTTGGAGATAATTGTATGTTAGAGACATTAGGTAAGTTAAAGATGTATTGAGTTATTTAATGAGTGAATTGAACTTATCAAATTTGAGAAATCTTAACTAATACAAACTCTATGATTAAAGGTTAAGAAAAAATAATCCAAAATTAATTTCCTGGAATCTTAAAAATTGTGAAAAAAACACTCAGAACATAATAGGACTAGGTTAATTTTAGGTATAGGTTTTGTTAAGAGAGTTTTTTTAAAATTATGCACGAAATAATCAAATCATAATTTGTTAAGAGAGTAATTTATTTAAGTATAAGAAATAAAAGAAAATATGACTAGTGCAGTTTGGAAAAAAATTGACATGCAACCTTATTTCACTATATGTTAGAGGCATTATGTAATATTTTCATTTACATTGTAATAGAAGAACATATCACTTAGAGTAATGGAGCGCATCGTTGGTGAAAAAAATTATAGTGTATTCCAAAAAATTTTGGAATAGAATAAAAGTAAACAAAGGAACTAATCTAGCTTATTTAAGATAATATAGTAGAGAAATTTATTGTATTTTTGTTGCATGAAATAATATAGACGTTAATAATTTGTACTCAAGGCGACATAAGATATAAATAAATTATATTTAGGGCTAGATTTATTTAGAACATACTTTTGGTTTTTTAGGTCTAGGTTAATGGAGATAATCTTATTATTATTTTTTCCATGTGCATGAAATAATGAAGATATAACTATTTATACTTAGCCGTACATTATTTCATAATATTCTACTGTGTTTTGGTTATTCAAGAGTATACTGTATTATAGATGTGGTATAATTTTAGAGCATACTGTAATTTATAATTAGTGTTTAAATAATTTAGAGCGTACTATTGTTTTTTAGAGGTGGTATAATTTAATTTAGACCCTTAGTGTTTTTGTTTTGTGCATGAAATAATGTACGCATAAATAATTTATATCTAGGAGGTTACTGTATGTTATTGGCATTAGCGATATTAATCATGTTAGATAGTCCTGTAGGTTTGTAAAAGAGTTTTTTTTATTTCTTTGTGCACAAAATAATAAAACATGAGGGGCTATATCTATTTAGATAGTGTTATTTATGTGGCTTAAATGTGTCTAGGGAATGGAGCCACTAGAAAAATTTTGCATATTTTACAAGGACGACTTAGTTTGCAAGAGGAAAAATAGTGTAGTATGAGCTGTTGCAAGTATGTGATAACCGAGCTAAGCTTATAGAAAATATCATTCTTGGACGTGAATTTATGGATCCTGAGTTTATTCGGGAAGAACCCTCAGCAAGAAATGGTTCTAATATAAGGCTGATTGTCAGAGAGACCGACGACAGATTGTACTGGATGTTGCACGAAGTCAAATGGGACAATTTGTGGGGCTCTTTTATTCGAAGAGTGAAAGACACTAGCGTTGGACTGGTCGACTAGTTCGTGCCATATGTCCAGTTCTCCAATATAGAACTAGCAGAGCGTGACCTTGAAGGTAAGGCAAGCAACGTGTCAAGCCTGGCAATATTCAGGGTTAGCGAATGGTCAGATGTATTCTGTCACACTCATGTGGATGTATGAGAGTTATTAGATGGCCTTCCAGCAATGTCTAACAAAGATGTTTCGACAGACTTGGAAGCATCCGATGCCACCGACGAGGATAATCCCGGTCCTCCACTGCAGTGGTTTGATCAATCTGGATATGGTTATGCTGTGCTGCCAATGGATTAGACCAAGATGGCATACAATTAGAGTAGGAGTTTCAGAGCAAAACATGACCTGAAGAGTGTTGTGGCCATATGGTCTCTTTCATTAAACCGGCAATACAGGGTGGTGAAGTCTAGCCCTAATTTATATGTGGTAGCCTGTGTAACACCGGACTGCCCGTGGAAGGTTCGGGCCATACAGCCGAAAAATGACATTAGTTTTGTGATGACAAGAGTTACCGCGCACACATGTATGCTTACGGAAGCATTGGATAGGCACAGAAACATGACGTCCATGTATGTCAATAACATCATCTAATTGTCTATGTGAGAGAACATATCCATAATGCCACGAGAAAATATGAAACAAGTGGCCAATAGGTGCGGATACACTATTACTTACACAAAGGCATGGAGAGCAAAACAGAAGGCGATTGAGGACATGTTCAGCATATTCGATGATGCCAACAACAATGTAATGAGATTCAGACACGTTTGTGGATGTCTTCGATCAGCATTGAAGCATGGGGACTCATCTCGGACCTCAGCTGCGGCTGAAGAATGATGTATCTGTGCCACAAAGGAGAGGGGGTCAGCCACCTAGCCCGATGTTGGCTAGGCCTAGCATGACTGGTGCTTGACAGAGCACATCATCCGCACGCCTTAGTACCTCTGGTGTGCAGCCCACTCCACACAGTACATTGTCAACTTAGGGAAGTGACGTATTGGGTATGTATGCTGGCCCATCTCGTCTCCCGTGCTCAACATTGATGTACACTCGTTGACGTGGAGATCTGCAGATAGGAGGCTCGACCAGACATCCCATGCTAGCTGGGGATGATTTAGATAACTCAGACGATAAGGATCACGTCCGATGAGCCCAAGAGGTTGTTGGTAGGGCGTTGATAGATCAACTAGCAGTTGATGAGTCTTGGGACCAAACTCAGCTTTAGAAAATGGCCCAGAGGCACATAGTACCTTGGATGTCTTTGCAACCGAGCTAGGGGTAGTCCTTCGACGACCCAAGTTTTCCGCAGAGCCAACACGATATATATGCTCCATAGGAGGACGAGGGTGAGTGGGTAGCATAACAACGAGATAATGACAACTGGGTCTCGAGCATGCTAGAGATGCATGACCCTCATGCGCATCAGTACTACCCTCCTAAATTAGCTAGGGCTGATCCAACTCAAAAATCCTCCTCTACCGACATAGCCATCTCAGGTGCAAGGGCATGTGGAGCGGTACCGTCTTTCTACAGCAGTTGGGCAACAGTCACATCTGCTGTCTGATCCATATTTGCCATCGCCTTTTTAGAGATATAGGCCAGAACATAAAAGAGGCCGCCCTAATCCTTAGCGTGTGTTATATTTTGTATTTCAAACATGTACAAACATCTATAATTCTTTAATGTTCGCTACTGTTGCTTTTATCAAATGCATCATGTCATGGTTGAAAACCATAACTGTAATGTTCGATCCTAGTGTTTTTATGCAACACATCTTAGAGAGACATTCTATAATTTTTTTACATGCATGTTAATTAAAAAATACGCTAAGATATAAATGCATGTTAATAAAAATTTTTAATCCTTACTCATTTACCAAATAAATTAAGTAACCTGATCTTAATATAGTCATCAATCAAATAATTATTTTAAATTATTTGCAATTATACCTTAGCTGAGCCTTCATTAAAAGCCTTCGTTAAATTATTTTAAATTATTTGCAATCATGAGTTTTTATTACCCTCACAGTAATGACTGAAGAATCATACATGAATACGGAAAAACAATTTATAATATATTGTACATGAATCTGTCACAAAAGCCTACCCGAGTTGTCACGTTGACTTTTCCAACTTTTTAGGTTTCCGTCATGAAAGCCTGCCCAAATTGTCACATAAACTTTTCCAATTTTTCAGTTTTCCATCAGAAAAGCCTGCCCCATTTGTCAAATCTGTTGTAGAATGAAACTCGCCTCAAATCCGTTTGATACGTTCGTCACGCCGGTCTATAAATATGAAATGTTCCCTCTACTTAGCTCCGCACTTACCCTATCTACTTCTGCATCAAAAATTCTAAACTACTTCCTCTCCGTTTGAACTAATGGCTACATTTAGTTCGTCGTTTGGAGGAAAACCCGAAGAAACATATCAATATCAACCACCATCGCTATATCACTATAACATGTTATGCACCTTGCATAGGTCTACCGATGAACGAACGATCTGGCAGATGTACTACGGTTGCACACAATTTAAGTTTCCTAGGAATAGAGATATGAATGCTCTACTATGTTTACCATTTTCTTCTATACTATTTAACTTATAGGTTGATCACATTTGTTCCTTAGAATTATGAACGCAAGTGCCACTTCGTTTAGTGGATCAATAACGAGATGTTTGAGAGAGTTAAGTCATACAAAAAGTTTATGGAAGAAATAAAGGTTCGTCGCAAAATGTTCGGTCTCCTGGAGAAACCGGATCTTGATGAGGTCAATCCTTACTATGAAACCGAATGGCATTCGGCCTCGGATCAACTAACAGAGAACGAAAGGTTAGTTCGCCGTAGTGAAGCTAATTATACCATAATTAAAAAACCATAGCTGGGTCCAAGCCTTGACCGTCGTTGGCCCTTCTAAATGCTTTCAGTCGTTAATTTGCTTGAGTGTTATTCACTCAAAAATTTACTCTCTTCGTTTTTAATAATATATCTCAATTTAAGTACATGCATATGAATTAAGTGTGACTTAGAAATGTAATCTTTATGTCCTTCTGTTGTCCTAACGCTAACATAAAATATAAATGCACACTAATAAAATAAAATAAACAATAATCATTACTTGAACAAAATTGCTAACCTAATCTTCATATAAATGTAGCCACATAAAATATAAAAGTATGTTATTAAAACAAATTATTCATTAATCATACTAACGCGACGACAGAGGCCAACTCATAGAGATACCTCTTTGTCCCTTTGTTAGTGTTTTCATCACTTTTGGTTATGGCTGGAGGTTCAGGATGGGTTAGGGTTAGGGTTGCAGGTTAGGGCTGGGTCAGGGGAGTTAAAGTTAGATCTTAAAGTTAGGGCTACGGTTAAGGATAGGGTTCAGGAGAGTTAGGGTTAGAGTTTGCGATCAGGAGGAAGTTAGAGTTTACAGTTATTTTCGCAATATGGTTATTTCAAAAAATTTTATCGCCAAATATATGGGAAACACACAAGTCTCACAAAATATACCCAAGCCTAACCATCATTTTATGCGCTTTTATTGCCCTATGCTAACATAAAATGTGAATGCACGCTAATAAAATAAATTAATCAATAATCAATACTTGAACAAATTTACTAACCTAATATTAATATAAATCTAGCCACATAAAATATAAATGTATGTTATTAACATAAATTATACATTAATCATAGTAAGTCATTGTGATAATTTTGTGTTTATCAATCAAATTCTTTAATTAAATCCTAATCTTGTAACTATAAATCAAATAATTTATTTACAAGGGGGAGCCGAGCTAGCGGCTTGTCACGGCTAGGAGATTATTAAAGTAAATTGTACACTAATCATAGTACGACACTATCGTAATATTGTAATTATCAATCAAACACTAAATTTAAATTTTAATCTTGTAATTCTAAATCAAATAATTAGTTAAAATGTGGGGAGAGGGGGGGCAGTGCCTCGTCGAGTGTTGGAGACTCAACAAACTGCTTGTTGCAACTCGGAGATGACAAACGATTTGTCAAGTCTCCAACACTCGACAAACCGCTGAGAGCCACAGTCATGACTCGACGCGTCGCTGTCGAGTTTTCAAAACTTGACAGGCTAACGTGATGATATACTTTTGTAAATTTTCGCAACTATGGGTTATTTGTGCAAATTTTTTAAATTCTGGATTATTTATAAAAAAAATTTCCGCAAAACATATAAAAAAAAGAAAAGACCAGGAAAAAAGCAATAATCCGATGCCAAAACTAAAAACAAAAATAAGCACACAAGAAGCCGTACCGTACCAGCGTACCTCGCCACACGCCAACTCCGAGACCGAAATATTTGTCAGGTTCCATCACAATTCTACACTCTAGTCCTCACACCGGACAGTCCATACTGTTCACACCGGACTCGCCACCTTTTGCAGCCGTCTCCGCCGTGGCCGTCGCCGCCGACACGACGACGCTGGCCCGGCACAGCGGGCACGTGCTGTTTTGCCAGAACCACGCGTCCACGCACTCCACGTGGAACCAGTGCCCGCACCGCGGCAGCAGGCGCGCCCTGTCGCCGTCTGTGAACTCTACGATGCACACCGCGCACTCGGCCTTCCCGTCGGCGACGGCAGGACCGGAGTACTCAAAAACTGGTAAAGACGTGACGGCTTCGTCGAACGCGCGCTGGTCCCGGATTCTTGGGGACGCGGGCGGCGACGTGTCCTCCTCGGCCACGGCGGGGGTCGCCGGAGACCTCTTGTGAGACATGAGCCTCCAGAAGTAGAAGAAGACGAGAAGGATCACGAACAGGTTGACAGTGACGAGGCAGGCCGTGATCAGTGGGCCGTGCGGCGCCCAGCGGGTGCTCGCCGCCGCCTCGGCGGCGCCGGCCGGGCTCGGGGTCGGGCTCTGGTCTACTGACATATATGGCGATGTATGTATGTATGTATGATAAGAACAACAAAAAAAATTGTTTAGTGAAATGATCCAAGAAGATGCTTGTGGATATATATAGCCTTCTAGGAAAGAGTGCCCGAGCAAATGGGTGGAGAAGAGGACTAGCAAAAGATGAGAACAAGGAAGAAGGGAGGAGGAATGGTTGGGTCGCAACTTGCAAAGTTCAAAGATGAGTTTATAAATAGTGGGAGGGAGAGGTAAAGATAACAAGGATGGCTCATGAGGTTTTGGAGGGGAGTGGTGAGCAGGTGTTGGAAGTAATTTCAGCTAGGACTGTCGCACGGGTGATACGAGTTTCAAATCGTTTGATTGCATTTAAATATTTTGATTGGACAGTTTTGGAGTATATACTCATATAAGGATAGTGTTTACCAAAAATTTTTTCAGTGATGGATGCCAGTGGTTTGAATTTTAAAAGGTTTTGGTGTTTAGTATTTCATATATGAGGATCTGTAAATGGATCAAGAAAGCATACTAGGATTGGAGCAGCATGTTTTTTGTTATTTTTGGAGGGGAATGTACTTTTCTTTTCTTTTCTTTTCTTTTCTTTTCTTTTTTTTTGGTGGTGGGGTGTGTCAAGTACATATATGTCCCTTGAATTATTCTAAAAAAAGTGATAATTATATCTCTATAATAAATTGTGGGTATCACCATAAGACTATAAGACTCCTCCCATTTGTGTTGTCATTTTTTTTTCCGAAATGACATCATCATCTCTACTAAGGTTATGTTCAATGTGCGTGTCCCGCCTGGCGTCAAGAAAAAATTATTTTTTTTTAAAAAAAGGACGAGTGAAGGCACTTCGGGAGACAGTGGGTGCCTGATGGTTCTTTATTTTTTTAATTTGTTCTTTGTCGATTTTTGTGTCAACAATATTGTATATACAATCTTTGTTTAATAATTTATTATTAATCTAGTTCAAATTAGATCTTGATTATATTTAGAAAATTGTAACTCTTTGAGTTATCTTTATATAGAATCCAAAAATCACTTAAATTCGATTTCAGAATTAAATATTATTTATATTTTAATAAAATCACCTAAATTCTAGTAAATATTTAATTTACTCATGGACTTATCCGAAGAATTTGATGAAATACTAATGCATTAGAATAGTTCATGCCTCATATGATATTTTACACGCGTGTCATGAAATATTCCTTCGAAATACATTCTCTTATGATATTTTCACTGGATTTAACCTAAGATGCCGACAATTGAATATAAGGGTAGTAGTAGGTGTACGTTGGTGAGTTGCACAGGTGGCACATTAACCATGTCAACTTAAAACAATATTGGTCAAGTTGTAGCTTTCATTTCGCCTACATAACCATATCGATTAGAAAAATTAGGAACATTAAAAAAATTATCGTGGTTAATGAACGTAATGGTTCCATCTGAGGAAGGCACATGTGAGAGAACAGTATGTTTACATAAACTAAGGAATTTTATATGCCGGAGATTTGGAGGTGCAATGAACAGGAAACGTTTTGTCTTTTTTATAAAATTTGTCTTTTTTTGTTTCGTACGACACTGATATAGTGTTTGAACATGAATTTTTGTATGATTACTCTGAGGACTATGTACAAATTTTTTGATAATTTTTTATATTGATTACATTTAGGCCCTGTTGGGGAAAATACTGCCAACAGCAAAAATGTTACCATGGGAGTTCCTTCTCCGGGTTAGGTAGAGCTCCTCTCCCGGAGCTCCTTCTCCGGGCCGGGGAAGACGTCTCCCGGAGCCCTCCCCCGGGCTCGGGGGAGACTTCCCCTGGCGCACCTTCTCCGGGCTAGGGAGAGCTCCTCTCCCGGAGCTCCTTCTCCGGGCCGGGGAAGACGTCTCCCGGAGCCCTCCCCCGGGCTCGGGGGAGACTTCCCCCGGCGCACCTTCTCCGGGCTAGGGAGAGCTTCTCTCCCGGAGCTCCTTCTCCGGGCCGGGGAAGACGTCTCCCGGAGCCCTCCCTCGGGCTCGGGGGAGACTTCCCCCGGCGCACATTCTCCGGTCTAAGGAGAGCTCCTCTCCCGGAGCTCCTTCTCCGGGCCGGGGAAGACGTCTCCCGGAGCCCTCCCCCGGGCCTGGGAGAGATTTCCCCCGGCGCTCCTCTGGTGGGCACTGATTTCAAAGGGACGCTACGTGTCAGAAATCGGTGCACTGGACCTCGTCAAAAGACCGTTTTGCCCCCGATCCTGCGGTGGCAGCAGGGGTAGTTCAGTAATTTGCATCTTTTGGGGTCTATATATACCCTTGTAACCCTCTTTTGTAACCTAAGACATTCATTTGTACTCAATCCATAAAGACAAAAAGGCGTGTTCTGGAGCCCTCTCTTCGGGAGAGAGCCCCCTAGCCGACGCTCGTCGGGGGCACGTCGACAGGACTAGGGCCTCCACTGAGGCCCGAACCTGTATAAACCCCTGTGTCAATCTCTGGGATTGTCCAACGCGGGGTGACCCGTCGCACGGTCAGCTCGCGTTGAGGAACACGTGTTGCGCACGTCATCAAATCTGCCGAGGTATTTTTTTATACCACGACAGTTGGCGCCGTCCGTGGGGACTTGTGACAAATAATCATGGCTCCAAGAAAGATGAGGCACTTAACCTCCGTCTCCAACGATGCCGGCCCTGGCAACCCTGCACCACCCGCGCAAGGGGCCGTCGTCGCGACACCCCCTCCCAGGGACACTCGGGGGGAGGCAACACTCAACTCTCCCGTCATCCTTGGCGGGGGAACGACTCCTGCGAGCCTGCCCGAAGGTTCCGGTTTGGGAGGACCAAGCGTACCCCAGGTAATGCCTTCAACTTCAGGTGACCCGCTACTCGGGGCGCTGGTGGAGGGACAGCTTCGCGCACAACGTACTCTGGAAGAGTTGTTACGCGCCATAGCGCGGCCTCCGGCCCCCGCGTACCCGCACCCGTTCCAGTTCGGAGGGATGGCACCTCCGTTCATGATGGGACACCCAGGAACCTTCTTCGCACCGGGGGCTTTCCCTTTCCCGGGAGGCGTCCCCACCTCCGGAGGTCCGTCACTCCCGGGGGGTCAGCCCGTCTCCGGGGGCTACCCTTTCCCGAGAGGCGTCCCCACCTCCGAAGGTCCGTCACTCCCGGGGGGTCAGCCCGTCTCCGGAGGCTACCCTTTCCCAGGAGGCGTCCCCACCTCCGGAGGTCCGTCACTCCCGGGGGGTCAGCCCGTCTCCGGGGGCTACCCTTTCCCGGGAGGCGTCCCCACCTCCGGAGGTCCGTCACTCCCGGGGGGTCAGCCCGTCTCCGGGGGCTACCCCCCGCCGGGAGGGCTTTCGTTCCCCGGGGGTTCTCCCGTTCCCGAACCATCCCTTGCCCCGGAAGAAATTCTCCCCCCTGGGACTACGCCTATCCCAACGGGTATCCCCGGGGTGATTCCTACATTACAGGCCGTTCCCCCGTGGGGAAGTCTTCCCACGCCGCGGGCCGTCTCCGTGGCCGGGACTCGTCCGGCCCGCGATTCCTCTCCCGCGCCGGTGACGGGCGCATATCCGCCTCCTCCCCCGGGTCCCCCTCCTCGGGCTCCCCCGGTGAACCAAACGCGGTTCACTCGGGAGGAGGTGGAGCGCATGCGCGCGGCAAGGTCCGAAGGCACCCCGTCCCGGTACGGCCGGGAATCACTCGCGGGCAAGCGCGCCCCCCTTGTCCCTATAGACAAGGGTAAAAGACCCATGCAAGAGGCCTCCGTCACTTCCGGAGGTCCCCCCGAGATACAAGAGGTGAGCTCCACCAACCCCGAAGAGCGAAGGCGATACCGGAAGGTCGGTGGTCCGTTGGGGCCCCTCTCCGATTCGGACAATGAACGCGCTTCCCCCGTGAAGGGGGATATCGATGCAAACTCCCCAAAGGAAGTGGAAGGGGCTAACCAACCCCTTTGCCGCCGCCTCCGGCGTGTTCGGTGCCCGAAACCATATCGGCCGCCCCATATCGAGCACTACAACGGGGAGGCCAACCCCTACGAGTTCGTGCAGGTGTACTCCACGGCCATCTCGGCGGTTGGGGGGGACGAAAACGTCCAATGCAACGTCTTCCCCCTCTACCTCTCGGGAATAGCTCGGTCATGGTTCTATAACCTAAAGAGCGGGTCCATCAAGTCATTCGCGCAGCTGAAGCGCGAATTCTGCGCAAATTTCCAGGGGAATTACATCCGTCCCCTGGATTCGTCGCAGTTGTACACCGTTCGCCAACGGTCGGGGGAGACAATACGAAGTTTCTTCAAACGCTTCGCGCAGATCAAGAGGAAGGTGGCTCATGTCCCCGACTCGACGGTGATTGAAGCGTGCAAGAGTGGCATTCTCCCGGGAGAGCTCCACCGAAGACTCTCCCGGAGTTGCCCGTCCTCCGCCGACGAGCTCTTCAACGTACTCGAAAAGTACGCGAGAGCCGAAGAAGACGATCTTTGGAAAAAGCACCAGGGGACTTCCGTCCCCGGGGAGAGGGACGCGAAGGACCCCTCCAACAAATGTCCCCAGAGGGGGCCCCGCAACGAGCCAAGGCCTCGGGACACTTTCGTCCTCGAAGGCGGAGGCGGCTCTCGGGAGCCTAACCGGGGACAGCGCCCCTTTTCCAAGCCCAAAGGCAGTGGAGGAAGCCGATCCTCCCGTCCGCAGGAAGGCAAGGAGTCTGGAGCCACTCTGTGGTGCGCTTACCACAAGTCCAACTCCCATGCAACCCGAGAATGCCACGCGCTCCTCAACCATTTCGCGACATTCCTTGAGCAACATGGGCCGGGGGGAGGAGGAGGAGGCTCTACCTCCTTACCCCTTCCATCACCAGCCTTGGCGGCACTCCCCGCTCCGCCAGGGGGACGTCAGAGGCAAGGCCAGGAAAAGGGTTCGAGCAACGAGCTCCCCTTCCAAGCCTCCGAGAGGCACATCAATGTCATTGTGGGAGGATCTGCCTCCGGGCGAAATTCCAAACGCCAGCGCAAAGAGTATGCGCGGGAGGTGAAGCTAATAGGGGCCGTTAACACGTCCCGGCCGCCCAAATGGTCGGACGTCCCGTTGACGTTCACCATCGAAGACGCGAGTGGGGTGCGCTTCCCTCACAATGACGCGCTGATTGTCTCAGCCACCGTGTTCAACTGCCGCCTTGCCCGAATCTTGGTGGACGGCGGGAGCTCCGCAGACGTCCTCTACCTAAAGGCGTTCAAAGAAATGCAGGTGGACGAGAAGCTCCTGCAACCCGCGGTGGGGCCCCTGCAAGGATTCGTCCCGGGGAAAACCATACATCCCGTGGGGAAGGTCGACCTCCCGATGACATTCGGCACCCCAGATAATTACCGGACCGAAATGGTTCGGTTCGACGTGGTGGATCTCCCCTCCTCCTACAACGCCATAATGGGGAGAACCATCATCAACCGCTTAAGAGCAGCAGTCCACCACAACTATCTTTGCATGAAGATCCCCGGGCCGAGCGGGGTGATCTCCGTGCATGGTGACCAGGGTGTGGCTCGCTCTCTCTACGAGCGCGCCTCCGCAGTGATCGGGGACGTTAACCTGGTCAAGGCCCCGGGGGGAGGGAGCTCCCCCTCAATTCCAAACGTGCCAATTGCTCTCCCCGAGAAGTTCCTTCCCAAGCCTCGCCCTGAGGGAGACCTCCGGGAAATCTCTCTCTTCCAAGACGAGGGGAAGACTATCAAGATCGGGGCTGATCTCCCCGAGGAACACGCGACGCGACTCACCGAATTCCTTCACGAAAACACGGACGTCTTCGCATGGGAGCCCGCGGATATGGGGGGTGTGCCCAGGGATGTTATCGAGCACAAGCTCGCGGTAATACCCGGTCGCCCCCCGGTGAAACAGAAGATGAGGAAGCTCTCCCTCGAGAGGCAGGAGGCCATCAAGGTGGCGATCGCTAAACTCCGGAAGGCGGGGTTCGTTCGGGAGGTCCTACACCCCGAATGGCTGGCGAACCCCGTCCTCGTAAAGAAGGAAAGCGGCAAGTGGAGAATGTGCGTCGACTTCACCGACCTCAACAAAGCCTGCCCCAAAGATGACTTCCCGCTCCCGCGGATCGACCAACTGGTGGATTCCACCGCGGGATGCGAGCTGATGAGCTTCTTGGACGCCTACTCGGGCTATCATCAAGTTCGAATGGCGGAGGAGGACGAGGAAAAGACGAGTTTTATAACTAACCTCGGCACCTTCTGTTATGTCCACATGCCTTTCGGGTTGAAAAACGCCGGGGCAACTTTCCAGCGCCTGATGAGCTTGGTCCTGAGGGATCAAATTGGCCGCAACGTGGAAGTGTATGTTGACGATGCAGTCGTCAAGAGCGCGCGCTCGGCCACTCATATCGAAGACTTGGGAGAAACCTTCCGCAATCTCCGTAAGTACGGGTTAAGGCTTAACCCGGAAAAATGCGCATTCGGCGTTCGCGAAGGAAAGCTCCTCGGCTTCCTTGTGTCCCAAAGGGGCATCGAAGCCAATCCCGAAAAAATTCGGGCCCTCCTTGACAAGCCTCCACCGCGTTCTGTCAAGGATGTACAACGACTCACCGGCCGCTTGGCCGCGTTAAGTCGCTTCGTCTCGCGCTCGGGGGAGCGCGGCCTCCAATTTTTCAAGAGCCTCCGCGGCCTTGAGGGGTTCCATTGGACCCCCGAGGCACAGGCTGCATTCGAGGACCTGAAGAAATATCTCGCGAGCCCTCCAATGCTCGTAAGCCCGCGTCAGGGGGAGCCCTTGCTGCTCTACCTCGCGGCCACTCCGGTTGCCGTCAACGCGGTTCTCGTCAAGGAAGAAGATGGGCACCAACGCCCAGTTTACTATGTGAGCGAGGCTCTCCAAGGCGCTACAACGAGATACACGAAGATGGAGAAGGTTTGTTACGCCCTCCTAATGGCCTCCAGGAAGCTCCGCCACTACTTCCTAGGCCACCCTATCACGGTGCCTTCCTCTCTCCCTTTGGGAGAGGTGCTTCGGAACAAAGAAGCGACCGGACGGATAGGGAAATGGGGGGCCGAGCTAGCCCCCTTCTCGCTATCCCTCACCGGACGAACCGCGATCAAATCGCAGGTCCTGGCGGACTTTGTGGCTGAGTGGGCTCCGGTCCCTGGGCTGGAAGAAGAAGCGCGTGCCACCCCGCCGCGCGACGACCACTGGACCCTCTTCTTCGACGGCTCCCTATGCCTGGCGGGAGCCGGCGCGGGAGTAGCCCTGCGAAGCCCCGAGGGGAGAACCCTCGAATATGCAGCCAGGCTCGAGTTCCCCGCGACGAACAATGTCGCAGAGTATGAGGCCCTTCTCCTAGGGCTACGCCTCGCCCGCTCTTTGGGCATCCGACGCCTTCTCGTCAAGGGGGATTCTCAACTCGTGGTATGTCAAATGGACAAGTCCTACTTGTGCCATGACCCGAATTTGAGCCTCTACCTTGACGAGGTCCGGAAGATGGAAAACTACTTCGACGGCCTCGAGGCGCGTCGTATCCCGCGTAGGGACAACGATCGAGCCGACACCCTCGCCAGGGCAGCAAGTGCCCGGGGGCCTCTCCCCGAAGGGGCCTTCTTGGAAGTCATCTCAAAACCTTCCGCGACGGCTCCCGACCCGGACTCTGAGTCCCGCGACCCCGCCGTCACGGAAATCGTCCAGGCCACATGCTGGATGGCCCCCCTTATCTCTTGCATCAAGGGAAAGGGGGAGCCCTCCGATGAAGCCGAAGCCAAGCGCCTTCGCGCTAAGGCGCGAGCGTACGTGCTGATAGAAGGGACGTTGTACAAGCGAGGAGCCTCGGCGCTGCTTCGCTGCCTCCCGCGGGAGGAGGGAGTTCAGCTCCTCGAAGATATTCACCTCGGGTGTTGTGGTTCTCACCTCGGCCCCCGGGCCGTCGCGTCTAAAGCCATCCGCCAGGGTTTCTACTGGCCAACGGTCGCCCGCGACGCAAGAGACCTCGCCTCTGCTTGCGGGGCTTGCCAAAAAATGGCAAAGGGCTCCAACCTACCCTCCGCAACTCTGCAGGCAATCCCCCTCACGTGGCCCTTCGCGCGGTGGGGAATGGACCTCTTAGGCCCGTTCCCCCCGGCGTCGGGGGGATACAAGTATACGGTTGTGGCCGTTGATTACTTCTCCAAATGGGTGGAGGCCGAGCCCCTCGCCGCCATCACGTCTCGTGCGGTGCAAAGGTTCTTTTGGAAGAACATAGTGTGCCGATTCGGCGTCCCCCGCGAGATTACCGTGGATAACGGAACCCAGTTCGACTCAGCGATCTTTCGCGAGTTCTGCCAGAACTTGGGTACTACCCTCCACTTCGCCTCAGTGGCTCACCCCAAGAGCAATGGGGCGGTGGAGCGCGTCAATGGAGTTATCCTCTAGGGGCTCTGTCGCCGCCTGGAGCAAAGCGCCTCCAGGCGTGGGGCATGGGCGGAAGAACTCCCGAGCATTCTCTGCTCCATGCGAATGACCCCAAGCCGAGCAACAGGGCGTGCCCCCTTCTCGCTCGTGTACGGGGCTGAGGCAGTGCTACCCTCGGAAATCAATTTCCGATCGCTGCGAGTCGAACTCCTCGAGGGAGTCTCGGCAGCCGCGTTTCAAGCCAACGAAGACAACCAGAGGCTGGAGGTGGACCTCGTTGAAGAAGAGCGGGACAGAGCCTTCCTCCGCAACGCCATTTACGAACGTGAGATGGCGCGCGCCTACAACAAGCGTGTTCGGGGGAGGGCCTTCCGTTTGGGAGACCTTGTCCTCAAGCGCGTCACCGACCCTCGAGCCCAAGGGAAACTCAGCCCAAAGTGGGAAGGGCCATACAGGATTTCCACAATCCTTGGCTCGGGGGCTTACAAGCTCTCTACTCTCGAAGACCAAGAGCTGAAGCACACATGGAATGCGGACCTGCTCCGCAAATTTTACACTTAGTCTCCGAGCCTCCCCCCTTCCCCTTATTCGGACTTCACAAGGGGAAGGCGCGGTGAGTTGTAACAATGGCCTCAGAGGCCCTTTTGCCCTCCGCCCCTTTGTCTGTGATCCCGCAAAGGGTGGAGGTATTGTAACAGCTTGTTTTAATCAATGCGAGTGGTTTTTTTCTCCATGTGTTTTTGTGCAGACTTCTTTAATCGCCCCTGAGGCAATACCCTCATCTCGAGGATGCCCTCCCCGCGAGGATGCCCCCTGGGGATGCCCTCATCACGAGGAAGCTACGGGCTCCAGCTCAGCCTTAAGTCCCGACGGCGGGAGCCCCGTTCCCCCTTGGGCGGCTTACAATATCCCCTCGTGGACTGAGGGCGTAAGTGGAAACCTGGTTCCCAAGGAACCGAGGTAACGAGTCACTTTGGGGGACCAGTCCCCCCCCATACACTCTAGAGCTTGCTTTTATGCTCTTCCTCCTCCGGGAGCGATCTGGGTCGCGCGACCGATAGATCATCTATCCCCACACTCGCCTGCACGAGGATAACCCTTCGGGGGTGCCACCCCTCATGGGAACAACTGGGATATTTCTTATGGTTTCAGCGTGGGCCGCCTGTCTAGGTCACCCCCCGCTGCGGGGGGAGGAGACAAAAAGGAGATAAAAATACCCAGCTAATTCCATTCGAAATCGGGGGCATCTAAAGCATCTAGAACCCTCCGGGGGTGGAGCCTTGCTCCCCGGATTCTCATCCCCCGGAGGAGTTTTCTCTGGAGGAGGAGCCTATCCCCCGGAATTTTGTCCGGGGAAGGAGCCTTGCTCCCCGGACTTTCGTCCCCCGGAGGAGTTGGCTCCGGAGGAGGAGCCTCGCTCCCCGGACCTCCGTCCCCCGGAGTTGTTTTCTCCGGAGGAGTCTCCCCCGGTATTTTGTCCGAAGGAGCCTCGCTCCCCGGATTTTCGTCTCCCCGGACTTTCGTCCTCCGGAGGAGTTGTCTCCGGAGGAGGAGCCTCTCCCCCGGGTTTTCGTTCTCCGGAGGAGGAACCTCCCCCGGAACTTCGTCCTCCGGAGGTGGAGCCTTGCTCCCCGGACCTCCGTCCCCCGGAGTTGTTTTCTCCGGAGGAGTCCCTCCCCCGGAACTTCGTCCTCCGGAGGTGGAGCCTTGCTCCCCGGACTTTCGCCCCCCGGAGGAATCGTCTCCGGAGGAGGAACCTCCCCCGGGACATCGTCTCCAGGAGCGGAGCGTCGCTCCCCCGGAGTCTATCCCCCAAGAATTTTCCCCCGGTGATTTAGAAGCACAAAATAAGAGAAAAGGAGCGATCTTTTTTATTCCATGGAAAAAAGCCGGGCGACAGCCTCTCCCGGTAGGCTTACAGAGTACAATCAGGAGTTGAGTACTCCCGGAGGACTTACGGGGGACTACCTACATCTAACGTGAACTAGCACCCCCTAAGCCTGTTGTCAAGCCCGCGCCATGTCCCGGTACAAGCTCTGGACTCGTCGCCTCGCTGCGTTGAACATGTCCTCCGGCCAGTACTCATACCCTTCGGGAGGTTCGATACGCAAGGGAATTGCCTCCCACACTCCCGGGGGAGGTTCTGGCAACTCCGCGCGGTGATTGTCAAAATTCGCCAAGTGCCAATCAGGCAACCACCGGAGTAAAGCTTGTCCCCCCCGGGGGACACCGGAGGCGAGACTCCCGGAGATGGGAGTGAGTTCCACGTCCTTCTCCGGGACCTTCACCCCAGACACCTGACCATGACAAGATATTAACTTAGCAAAAATTTTCATTTCATTGATAAATGATTTACACATCCGGGGTTCCCCCTACGGAACTACCGGGAGCAAAAATCCTATACAAACAAAAAAAATCCCCTAATCTACCCAGGGGGGACAGGAGGCTCATACTTGCCCGGCATCGTCCCCCCCGGAGGAGGCGTCGCCCGGAGCTTCTTCCCCGGCCTCTTGGGGGCGTTTTGTTCGCGGGGGCTCAATCACCCGGTCGTAGAGAGCCCCCGCCAACTCCTCTAGCGCCGCCCTGCGGGGCTCATAGAACTCCTGGAAGCTCCGAGGGACGAGGCGCCCGATAGCTTGGGCCCCGACCCCCTGGTACTCCACCAAGGAGGCTGCGAGCGCGATGGTGGTGGACGCCAGGGCCCGGGCACGGACGTCCGCGGCCTCCGGGATCGCCGCAATGTGCCGGGTAAGAAATCTCCTGGCCTCCGCCAAGGAGGTCAGCGGGTTACGGGGATTCCCCTCCTCCCAGAATTCGACTCCAAGCCCTATCAATGTGGCCCGGAGTCGATTCCCCGCTGATACGAGGGCTCGCGCCCCCGTGGCCTCCGCCTCTTGAAGCGCCCGGGAGTGAGTCTCCCCGGAGGACGCGAGCTGCTCTCGGACGCCCTCCAGCTCCCGGACGGCAGTGTCCCGGGCAACCTCCGCGGGGGCCAGCACTTCCGCCCGGAGATGCTCCAACTCCCGAGCGGTCGCGTCCCTCTCTTGGACGAACCTCTCCCGGGCCTGGACTGCCGCGTCCCTCTCCCGGACGGCGGCGTCACGCTCCGCTTCAGCGGCGGCCAAAGCTGCCCTCATGTCCTCGCTCTCCCGGGCGAGGCGAGTCCGGACGGCGCGGGCTACGGCGGTTGTCTAAGAAAAGGTGGATTAGTAAATGCAAGCGAGGAGGCGAAAAGTTCAAGGTCTTTACCTGTAGAGCCAAGGAGACAACCTCTCCATAGCACTCGTCGATGCCGCCCTCCCGGACATGAGCCCGCACCTTGGGAGTGACGAGGCTCAAGGAGAACTTGCGTGTCTCCTCCGAGGAAAAGAGGCACGCCCCCCTCGCCGGGGAACGGGGGTCACCTCCCATCGGCAGGCCCCCGTCACCAGCTCCACTCCCGGAGCCTTGGGGAAAGTCTCCCGGAGGAGGGGCGGGGGACCTCCCGTCCCCGGCACGAGGGGAGCGCTGTAGCGTCCGGCTCGCTCCCCCAGGAGGCGGCGTCGGGAGAGATGCGCCGTCGGGGGCAAAGAGCGCGTCCAGGCGCGTAAAGGCGCCACCGCCCCGGAAATACACCCCCGGGGGATCCTCCCGGAGAGCTTGCTCCGGGGAAGGAGTGGCGTCGTAGTCCCCGGAGGTGGACTCATCCTCCTCCACGACCACGTGGTCGAACACGCCTGATGCCCCCAGGGCATCAAGTTGCGCGACCAGCGTGGCCGTGTCCGTGGGGCTCTCTTCATGCCCCGGCTCCGGGGGCTGCGACCCCCGCCGGGGGGTGACTTGAGCCGGAGGAGTAGTCTCCCCCGGTCACCGGGGGGCCATCGTACTTTGGACCGGAGATGGCCTCACCTCCCCCGGCGTTCGACGCGTCCCCGGAGTCGCCTGGACCGGGGAGGACCTCACCTGCCCCGGGGGTCTTGTCTTTCCCGGCGCATCGGGCGTCCCCGCCGGCCTCTGTGCCGGCGCTGGTGAAGGGGGGTGGTCTTGATTCGAGCCCTCTCCCGGTACCCGCGCGGTCTTAGCGCGTTTGGCCACCGGGAGCGCCCCCGTCTCCCGCCGCCTGTGGGAGCCCGGGGTTGGAAGCGGAACCCTTTCCGGGAGGGTCATCCCGAAGGCCTCGGAGACGATGTTCCGGGGAGGACCCTCCCCGATGGCAGCAAGACACCGGGAGTGCTCGTCCTCATAGTACCTCCCGAGGAGGTGCTCCGCCTTCTCCCGGGTGGACTTGTAGGACCTAACTGCAAAAAGCAAAGTTTTAGAAACATCCCCGCGATGTGTGAACTCCCGGAGAGAAGAAACTTATGCCGCGCCACCGGGAATCGCGGGGGACGAAGCTCCGGGCCCAGTCCCAGACCCTTCCTACTCCGGCTGAAGGGACTAAGCCGGAGGAGGAGCAGCTCCTCCGCTAAGTCTCGCATGCTCCTCCGGGAGCGAGCCTCCTTCATTTTTGCGACGGAGGTTAGCTCCTCCATCGTCAGCACCGGAGGGCCGGGGGAACGACCTAATGTCGCCGGCCTCGCGGAGTAAATCATCTCCGGGTCGCCCGCCCGGAGATAAAACCATTTCCGGCTCCATCCCTCCCAGTGCTCTTGGGAGGCGGCCACCGGGTACTCTTCCGCCTGGGAGGGAGCGAATTTCAGCATCACGGAGCCGCAAGTAGACTTGGGCCCGTGCTTCACCACCGGGGAGCTCTTCGATTGCACCCGGTAGAAGTATTGGAAGAGGCGGAGAGTCCCCTCCACTCCGGCGGCTGTCTCGCTTAACCACAGAAACAGCCCCATCCTCACGAGAACGTTGGGCGTCAAGTGGTTGAGGGCTATCCCGTGCTCCCGGAGAAAGTCCCGGAGAAGCGGATGGATCGGGAGCCTCAGCCCTGCTTGGATGAAGGCCATGAAGGCCACCACCTCTCCGTCCCGGGGGCTTGGGGTCACCTCCCCCGCAGCTGGGACGCGAATGTCCCTCTCCCCGAATATCCTCCGGGAGATGAGGGTCTCCCGGTCCCCGGCGGAGAACTCGGTTGTCCCGAGGTAATCGGAGGTCGCGTCCTCCGGGACACTCGAAGCCTTCCCGCGTCCCTTCGATGCCATTTCGTCTCCCGCAGGTTTTGTGAAACCGGGGAAGAAGTTACTTCCGGAGAGCGACCGGGGAAGAGGTTAGTTCCGAGGAATTTGGTGGATTATGAGGATTAAGGAGAAGAAAAGTGTGCCTCCCTTGAGGTGGGCCCCTCCTTATATAGGCAACTAAGGTGCCCCCGATGGCTGCCACGTGTCAGCTCGAGGGATCTGCACCGTGAATACGAAAGGTCGCACAAACATCGAGGCAATATATGGTTAACTTAAATAGTGCTCCTCTCCCGGGCGAGGGCGAGTTATGGACGTTATATTCGCTCCCCGGGAGAGAGCCATGCTTCTAAGGTAACGAGTCGCACCCCCCGGCGACATCAAAGTGTCCCCGGGGGTGCGGGGGGCTTCTATTGGGGGAAAATACTGCCAACAGTAAAAACGTCACCATGGGAGTTCCTTCTCCGGGCTAGGGAGAGCTCCTCTCCCGGAGCTCCTTCTCCAGGGCCGGGGAAGACGTCTCCCGGAGCCCTCCCCCGGGCTCGGGGGAGACTTCCCTGGCGCACCTTCTCCGGGCTAGGGAGAGCTCCTCTCCCGGAGCTCCTTCTCCGGGCCGGGGAAGACGTCTCCCGGAGCCCTCCCCCGGGCTCGGGAGAGAGTTCCCCCGGCGCACCTTCTCCGGTCTAGGGAGAGCTCCTCTCCCGGAGCTCCTTCTCCGGGCCGGGGAAGACGTCTCCCGGAGCCCTCCCCCGGGCTCGGGGGAGACTTCCCCCGGCGCACCTTCTCCGGTCTAAGGAGAGCTCCTCTCCCGGAGCTCCTTCTCCGGGCCGGGGAAGACGTCTCCCGGAGCCCTCCCCCGGGCTCGGGAGAGATTTCCCACGGCGCTCCTCTGGTGGGCACTGATTTCAAAGGGACGCTACGTGTCAGAAATCGGTGCCCTGGACCTCGTCAAAAGACCGTTTTGCCCCCGATCCTGCGGTGGCAGCAGGGGTAGTTCAGTAATTTGCATCTTTTGGGGTCTATATATACCCTTGTAACCCTCTTTTGTAACCTAAGACATTCATTTGTACTCAATCCATAAAGACAAAAAGGCGTGTTCTGGAGCCCTCTCTTCGGGAGAGAGCCCCCTAGCCGACGCTCGTCGGGGGCACGTCGACAGGACTAGGGCCTCCACTGAGGCCCGAACCTGTATAAACCCCTGTGTTAATCTCTGGGATTGTCCAACGCGGGGTGACCCGTCGCACGGTCAGCTCGCGTTGAGGAACACGTGTTGCGCACGTCATCAAATCTGCCGAGGTATTTTTTTATACCACGACAGGCCCTATTTGATGTTATGGTGTATTTTTGAAATTTTATTTGACATGTTATTTTTAGATATGATTATTTGATAACTAATAAGATAATAATAATATTTTACTAGATATAACAAATATCATTTGTAACTATTTTATGTATATAAAATAAAACCGCACTATAATTCCAAATAATGCCTAAGATTTATCTGAAAAATTATATCTCATAATTGGATGAGATTACTGGCTTGACTGTTTCAAACACATAAATAGAATTCAAGGATCCATCAGTAAGTGGTTATTAAAATATTTATAAGAAGATTTTTGTTCTATATACACTATGCATGCATTGACAATTTGTTATAATTAGAAAATTTACAGGTCGATCAATTCATCTCCACATAGGCCTTCCTCTTATATTTTAATGGATTTGATCTACTATAAAATTACTGATGTGTCCTTTGTACCAGTGACTTGGCGTCGGACTTCTCCAATTCCATTGCTGATGTGTCAATATATTAGCGGACGAGCCGTGCACTAGCAAATTGGGATAGAGAAAGAGATTACGCTTGCATTGTTTACACAATTTTTTATCTTCTTCTATGAGTAAAAATATTCATGTAAAGAAGTATAGAAAATATTGATAAGATTCTGCATGGTCCTGTCTTAACGCTGACGATGATTAGTACACAACAATAAAAAAATTAAGGAGGAAAGCATTGGAAGTTGGGCCTCTTCTGTTGAAGATGTGACAGGGAAGGGGACAAATTGTTTTTGAATATTTGACCATTTGTTAGCTGTGTTTTAAAATAATTTGTCAGTGATATATATATATATATATATATATATATATATATATATATATATATATATATATATATATATATATAGAGAGAGAGAGAGAGAGAGAGTAACTAGACCATGATGTATGCCAAAGCACCGGGTAGAGGATCAGGAGGACAGGGCCACCGGCTATCTCCTGTTGATACGGCGAAGAAAATGGGACATCGGGTTTATACAGGGTTGGTGGTCAAGAGATCTCTTACTTGTTATTACGGATTTAGTATCCTCCTTGTAGAGCCACCACATATACTACTAATTTTGTATTATATTAAAAGATAACAACGTATAATGTTGATGATTACAAGACTAAATCACTCGAGAGTTTTATCTTAAACAGAACACTTAGAAATCTGGAGGAAACTCGACTAATCACGAACAGTAGTTTGGTGGGAGAGACGTCTCCTATGATTATTTTGTTCCATAGAAAGAGTAGTTCGCATCACAACACAACACCATAGTCTAATTCTCTTTCTTATAGCATTTAAGGTTAGCTTTGCCTTCCAATGTATCACCACCATCAAGACCAACCAAACCCCATACTTTTTGGAACATATTTAATATTAAACTAGTTTGAAAAATTTTGTTGAGAGAAACACAACAATATGATCGGACTATAAATTAGATATTCAAATGAGAAGATGAGATCATCCAAAGATAATCTACCGACACATGCAATAATGGTCAGAACTGTACAACCGAACTAAAGTATAGAACTCGCACGGAAATCAAGAGGTTCGGTTTTCCTGTGCACGTAATGGAATTAGGAAGATCAAGTAAGGATGAGTATTGCTTTGGATAAAGCTATCCGGCACAACTGTAGGGAAAACGAGTTTGTTGTTATGTTATTTGCTGTAATCTGAAGCGACTGCGTTCTATGCACGCTATGAACAACAGGGACCATGGTTTCAATATTTTTTTTATCCCCGCTACAGAGTTTTATAGATTATATATTTAGAAAAGTGAAAATAGATCTTGAATTCCATTGTTATATTATTTATTATGGTGAATTTACCTGGTGTATCATCAGACTAAACTCAAAAATATAAGTAGTTTTTGGGTTAGTGAAAATCCGAGAAAAAGATTACTCGATAAGAACATAGGTAGGGAGTCAAACTCTGTAAATCTCTGGTTTCTTTTACTGCATTAATTTATGAGGAATCAAAGGCAACTTGCCTTTAGTTCACCCGGAGTTGATGATGATTATCTATCTATCTTCCTGGCAAAAGGTTTGTTATCGGATTATCAACCAAATTTTTTAACAGTGCTTAGGCTGTATGTGGAGAGCGTAAGAAGTACATGGATTATATTGATTGGAGCATGCTGGCCGTTTTTCTTACAAGCTCCCGCGAGGTTTATATGCCGTTGATCATGTCCTAATGTTATCTCATGTTGTGTATTACTTGTTCAGGATGTGAACCTGTAAACGTGGATTTTATTAATTTGTTTTGTTTGATGGATAATTGTTCGTTGCACCTCAGCTTGAAATGTTTTGCTGATCATATAATTGGCATCAAAGTTCCTCTGATCTATTTTCCCATTACCTGCTGTTGCTGTGGTATTGTTGATTGGCAGTATAATCTGTACAGCTACCTGGAAATCTTAATAAAGGCTTTTGTTTTTTAATTTTTTAGAAGTTCATTTAAATATGATTGACTGGACTTCCGGTTGCTGTAAAAAAGAAATAGTAATATTTTATATAAATAACCTTTTAAAAAATTACAAATCTAACCTAGTGTTTACGAAAATAATCTTTTTTAGAAGTGTGGTTGAATATGGACATGATACGTGGTAGTAGGAGTGTGGCATATCTTTCAAGCCGCACAACCAATGTGCGGCAGAGAAAAACCAGCAAAAAAGTCAACTGCACTCTGGGAGTGCGGCAGTACCATTTTTTTTATTAATTCAAATTCAAAGTTTTATACAGAAAAATCTTAATTCTTCTAACATTATTATCTTTTGATCTATATATAGTTCCGATTGATAATCCATTTGTATCAATCTGATCACTTTGTCTTCACAATTCCATCGATTTAACCGGATTTATCAATGCTGGAGCTAATAAAAATGAGATTAACTAGAAAGGAGGGAACATACAAAATAGAAGATAGTGTGAGAGATGCAGTGCACTTGACTAAACCAATTCTCTGAATGGATTTTGAGGTTCCATCAACAGTTTGGACAGTCTCAGTTTGAAGTTTGAACAAAAGGAGTATGAGAGGAAAAAACATCTAATGCACCAATGACATGTTTAGAAGCTCCTAAATCTAATCCCTATGAGAATGCCTATATGTAGATGCAAGTGCCTACACCTAAATACTTGTGCCCATTTGAGCATAGTTGGCAAAGTTACTGAATGGGGTGGACACAAGAGGATTCGAAATGGCAATGTCCTTACTCTTGGAGTTCTCGCTTGGGTTTTGACCTTCTGCCAACATGCTCATTGATGTGCAGTCATCTCCACAACTCGAGATTGCTCAGAGTTTATCACAGCAACATTGGCTCTTGGTCCAGCTCAACCTCTTCCATGACCACCTTGAATACCTCCTCTTCCTCTACCACCACACCCATAACCTCTTAGGGGTGAAGGCAAGCATAGTTAAGATGCCCATTCTCTCCACAGCTATAACACTCCTGGTTGTTAGATGGAGATGGAACCAATAACGCAGATCGAATCAGAGCACGAGGACTAGCTGACATCGCCCTTAGACGGCCTCCTCTTGTACCATGGTTGAGATGGCCTCCTTGAGTCTCGGGAGAGAAGCTTGGTGCATATTGTAGCCTGTCTATGCTCAAACTTAGCATTCAGATCCTTTAGGAAGTGCAACACCCTCGTACACTTAATCCATTTCTTGGCAAGGACAATATCGTTTGCATCACACAATGTTAAGGGATGATAGTGGTCAAGGTCAGCACACATGGACTGTAAATTAGTAGCATACTCATGAATAGTTTGCTCCTCCTATCTCAAATTGGCTATCTTGCCTACAACCTCTGCCATCATCATCACATTTCCTGCTCCAACATACATCTTTGTCAATGTCTTTTACATAGCAGCCACAGTAGGGATCACCTGCACTAAATGAGCTATAAATGGAGACACATAGGACATCAACCAATCATTCACCAAGGAATTTTTGGTATTCCATGATAAGTGCTTATTTGGTATGTATTTTACCCTAAGTTTGCGTCTTAAAACATGCTAAAAATTCTTTCGACATGACATTTTATGTGAATTTTTGTATCATTTTTATAATCCGTTTTCACGGTAGTGTTCATTATGGTTCAGGGATCATGCTTACAAAATTTGGGAGCATTTGAAGCTTGTTTGGACAAGATACAATGAAGAACACAAAAATCAGACAAAAAAAAGGCCCAGAGTGGCCAAATCCTAACTTGGCCGAGCTTGGCACGACCCATGCCCTGGGCCAAGCACGACCCATGCCAGGGCCGGTGCCAAGGTCTATTCCAGCTGGTTTTGGCTGTTTTGACGCCGTCTCGTCCATTTCACGCATTGTTCGAATTTGGATTTCATCGCTTACACATCTAGATTTTTATTTGGACACGTTATTTTATTGTACTATAAATAGAGAAATTTTTGGCTCAATTTAACATGCTTTCTTATTTTTTTCAAATTCAGATTTACAATTTAGGTTTACAAAAGCCCTTTTCTCTATTTAATTCAAGTTTTCGCGTTTGTAAGCCGGCGTGGATGGCAAACCTAATTCTTGGATGCAATTGAGTAAGTTTTTATTTAATTATTATTATTTCTGTATTTTTATGGTTTTTTTGCTATTAATTTCCTTCTAGAGTTAGGAATAATCTAATCCAGAAGGTGTAATTCTTCCTCAATCTTGATTTTAAGTTTTGCGACTTAGTTTCTCTCATTTTCTTCCTCTAAACCCTAAATTCTCGCCCTAGCAACAAACATAAAAGTTGAGTCTAAGCAAGAATTTAGGAAAATTCTGGAGTCCTTTCACGCCTTGACACGGAACCCTAAACAAGAGATAGGCTCTCGCCAGACTTAACCGTGGAAGCGATCCTCTGACTGTTGTACCGACGACCATACCGACAACTTAATATGTCTTGGAAAACACTTGAAACTAATTTGCAAACTCTCAGACCTTGATTAGAATTACGTTCGATGGTTATAGAATTCCCGAAGCCCTATGTTTTCTCTCTCGATTCTAAAATTCTAATTTCATACTTGCTCTTTTACTGTTTTAAACCTGAAATTGATAGTTTTTAGTGGTAGAACTTAGTAGTAGATAAACAAACTCCCAAATTCTCTCAGACTTAATCAGCAATCTTTTAACCTAAGAGACAAATACGCTTGTTCCTCATAAAATTCAACCATCAAGTGTTCAACGTTCAATTGTTATCTTACGGTATTACTTAACACACCCCTCTTAGGTGTGGTCATTCCACATCCTCCAGGTTGCACTCTCCTTGTCTATTGGTTTGAGACAAGCCTCCTTCACATACTTATGGATTCCCTCTGTCTCCAAGATGATTAGCGCTCACCGTGACCAACTTAAATAATTATTGGTTCCTTCCTATTTCACATCATTTAGTAGCAGCTCCAACTTCTAAACTTTGTCAGTTTGCAATACGAACTTCTAACTAGATGGAGACCCCGCTCCCAACCTAGCCTCAACTTCATGAGCAACCATGCTCTCAAATAGCTCTTCATATTTGCCATGGTGAATGGGTTCTCCATCTTCACTATCCCCTTATTCCTGTTGTATTGCACACAAAAGCTGGAGCACTCCTACTCACCGTGTGCCTCTCCAGCAATCACGGCATTCGATCAAGCCCAGCAAATCATTCCCATCACCATTGAACTAGTGCTCCCCGTAGAAAGGGTATTCATCAGCGGCGTTCGACGATAGTGTCAGCAATGCTGGTGGCAATGGTGCAAGGAGGGTAGCAGTGTTGCGCAGCTCGAGTAACATAGGGCGGTGTTGGGGGCATTCGGCATGGGTGACAGTGCTGAGTGGAGCACGGCGTTGGGTGGCGGTGCAGGCGATGTTGGCGAGCGACAGCACGAGTGACAGGGTCAAGTCATTGAGTGGCTCAAGGGATGCATCGAGCAGCGTCAAACAACATCATTGGGCGGCGGTGGCAGCCAAATTGCGACGTTGAGTGGGCAATGGCTAGGGTTTTGACCCTAGCTCTGATACCCTGTTGATGAAAGAAAAGAGATGAGATGAGTCCATCTAGACCACACCTCTCCATATATAAAACTCTTTTCAAAAAGGTCCTCAGACTATTACATAACTACATATTATATGTTTGCTTTTATAAGTTGGAGTTAAGATTGCGATATATCTAAACCCATAGGAGATGAACTTAGAAAACATCAACAAAGCATGGTTTAGAGGAAGATCAGCTAGAAGCAAGAGGGGCATAAAGAGAGCAAGAGGATAAGACTTTCTTAAGTAATTGATTCTTGCAAAAGTTGAGAGTCGATGAGTCCAAAATATATGAGAGTTGGTTGAGAGTGTTTAATCTCTTGTACTCTTTTAAAACTGTGCTTAAGAATTGTTGGTCTCCTTCACCAGTCTTTTCTCTCTCCGATTGTCATTATTGTGATTTTGTATACTAGATCTCCTGATTCTCGGTTTTACTATGTGTGTGCTTAGACTATATCTCATGAGGTGGGATTTGATCTAGAGATTGGGACTTCCATTGTTCTTAACATGAGCTATGATGTATCCATTCACAAGATCAGAAGGATGTACCACCACCCACCCAACACCCCCCCCCCCCCCGCCCCGCCCCGTGGGGTATATTTTCTACTTTGGTTTACTGGTCAAGCTTCTGATCCATTAAATTTTATTCCGAGTTTCTGATGATCTCTTTATTCGGCTTGGAAAACTAAGATTACTTTTAAGCAAACTGGTCGATGCAAATCACTGGTAGGTAGCTCATCAAATTATTTGGCAGGAAGATGGCATGGAAAAGACTTCTAACATTTGAAAAATGAGTAAATATCCATGTCACATATACTAACTTGTTAAGCATCAATCTTAAGCCAAAGTTCAGTAGAAAATTTCCGTCTAATTATTTAAGGTATCACTGCATTGCTCTTTGTGAATATAACAACTATTATTTTTTCCCCTATAGAGTATAGCCTAGCCTCTCCTCCAGCCATGTGATTTTGTTTCTCCTCTTGAACATGTATCCAATAACCTTTCTTTTTATTTCATGTAACATTTAGCTAGCCTGATTTACACCCATAATTCTGCGTCTGCTTTCTCCACTAGACTTATGCCTTTTCATTGTGCAGAGTGCACAAAAGAATTTATGCCTTCTTGTTTTTGTGCTCATTTCTAACTTGATTCTTTATTCTATGTAATCTTCTTTGGATGGCCCGGGCAAATAATGAATTAAACCGTTCAATTTTAATTTTAGATCTTGGTTTCTCACCTTTTTCTTTTCTTTTTTTGCTTACGATTTAAGATCACTCTCACATTTTGCTAACTCCAAGAAATCTCCTTCACTATAGGGGAAAGCCTCAAAGGATTGATGCTGCAACTGCTAATACTCGTATTACCTTTGCTTATGAGCAAGTAGGCCAATTTCTCTTGTCTGTATTCTCAGATGCATAATAATGTTCTGTATATCGCTTCTTCTGTATAATTCTAGCTAGATGCTCTAATTTATTGTTCTTTTAACGACATATTTAAACCTTTTAGTGTTTTTTCATTGGAAAAGTGATGGACAATTATTTGATTTCATTACATAGTTCCTTCACTTTTTAATGTAGGTTTTGGAGTCATACTGACAAAGCCATTAGAAAAGAAGTCATATAGTTAATGATGACCTTTACCCAAAGCTTTTATTAGTTTTATTTAACTGCTTTAGCTAGTAGATTTCAGCTTGTACAAGTTTCTGCCGTACTGCAACATATTAGCTTATGATTTGTGGAATGCATCTAATTAATGTAAACATTTGCTTCAATTTCTAGTGCTTGTTGTATCTATACATCATCCTGATATATGGTATGACTATGCTATGTGGCATGCAAAGAATGGTTCTATGGATTCTGCAATTAAAGTATTTCAGCGTGCTCTGAAAGCCATCCCTGGTAATGAATTATTTTCTGAAGTTCTGTCGCTCAAACGCAGTTACAATATCTGTTCCAGCAGCGAATGTGTTTGTATGTTGTGCTGATTTAATCTGTCCTTTTGAAAGGAGGGTGGCATACATACTGGAACTTAATTGAACTGTTTAGAGTTGAGCTTTTGGAATTTTCACTTCAGCATTTTTTTTCTCTCTCTATATTCTTGTGTAAAATACTCCAATCTATAAAATGTTGCAATCAACACGTGCAAAATATCATACACTAAGAATGAAGTGCTCTGATTATCTGTGTTAGGAATTTTGTGTATACATCTAAGAGCTCCATAGAGCAAAATATATATATATATATTACAGAAATATTTTAGGAAACTAATCATAACCATAAATACAAAGAAATTAAATAAAATAAAATCAATATCTCTGACACCCCTCTCAAATTCATGGTGGGTCAGTAACACTAAGTTTGGAGAGAAAAAACATATGTCGCACTTGAGTCTGCGGCTTGGTGAAGAAATCATCAAGTTGCAACTCAGAAGGCACATTTAGGAAATCATTTTTGACATCAGCTGAGAGAGAGACCACTGTCGAACAAAAGCAACAACAATGAGAGTGCGAACAGTAGTCATATGGGCAATTGGAGCGAAAATCTCATCATAGTCCCAACCATATTCTGTTGGAATCCACGTGTGACATGACGAGCCTTGTAATGCTCAATGGTTCCATCAGACCTGGTTTCGATCTTATAAACCCACTTGCACGTAATAGAAGTAGCATGAGTAGGTAAAGGAACAAGATCTCAAGTGCCAGTATGTTGAAGAGTGTTGAGCTCCTCGGTCATGGAAAGTTGCCAATCAGGATAGGAAGTAGCCTCACGGTAGGAGCGAGGTTCAGAGACAGCAGCAGTAAGTGATGACGCATACCAATCTGGAGGGCGAATGGTACGACGACCCCGAAGATGATACCGAGGAGAAACATGAGAGGATAAAGACGAAGAAGACTTCACCTGAACAACAGTCGAAGTGGAGGGAACAAGTGGCTGAGAAACAACCGGAGGGCGCTGAGTGTAGTGAAACTGGAAAGAAGATGCACAACCAAGCAGAGACTCAATACAGGCTGGGGCAGGTTGAGTAGGTAGGTCAGAGCTAGAAGGCGTTGCAGGAGCAGGTGGAGGTGACCTAGAAGAAGGCAGTGGGGATGAGTCAAGAATGGATAGAAACGAGACTGTCTCAGAGGGAGTAGTGGCCTAGGGGGTGGAAGCACGATAGTAGTAGGGCCGAGTCTGACCAAAAATGACATCACATAAAACTCTGATCTTCCGAGCAAAAGGATCATAGCAACGATAACCCTTATGCTCTGAGTTGTAGCCAAGGAAAACACTCCACCGACTGAGTAGCAGCTTTGTGCGCTCTCGAGACTGTAGAAGAACAAAACAGGTACAACTAAAGACACGAAGATGATTATACTGAGGAGAACGATTGTAGAGATGCTCAAGAGAGGTGCTAGTCATCCCCTGAAGAGTAGTGGACAACTGAAGATTGATGAGATAAGCAGCTGTGGAGACAGCTTCAGCCCAAAACTGAGACGGCACATGAGAGGCAAGCAGTAGAGTGCAGGCAGTCTCAATCAGGTGTTGATGCTTGCGTTCAGCAACTCCATTTTGAGCATGGGCACCTACACAGGAGTACTGAACAATAGTACCTTGCTCAGAAGGAAAACGCTAAAATGCAGATGACTGATACTCACCACCAGAATCACATCGAAAGGTACGAATGGTAGAGACAAATTGTGTGCGAATCATGGAGGCAAAAGACTGATAAATAGAAACAAACTGATGACGAGAAGTTATAAAATAAATCCATGTGAAGCGAGAATAGTCATCAATAAAAATCACATAATATTTATAATCGCCTTTTAAGGTAAAAGGAGCTGGACCCCAAACATTATAATGAATTAGATCAAATGGACGTACAGAAATGGAATCACTAGAACTATAAGAGAGTTGTAGCTGCTTTCCAAGCTTACAACCCTGACAGACCATGGTAGTATCAATAGATATGCTACCAAGGACACTCTGACGCACTAAATATGAGAGACGAGACCCACATAAATGACCTAAATGATAGTGCCACTGAGAAAAGCTGATGGAGTAGCGGTGGTAGTAGAGGTGGACAACCGATAAGAAGCAACGAAGGTGAAAGGAAGGTGAAGTTGATTGAGGATGTAGAGGCCCTGATGATAATTTCTACGGCGGCGGCCAGTACCAACTATCGTCCCGGTCCGACGATCTTGAACATACAAGAAGTGGGACTAAAGCCAATAAAACAATTATTATCAGTGAGCTGACCAACAGAATAGAGATGCATAGCTAATTGAGATACATGAGAGACATCAGGGATAGAAAAATTGGAAGTAGACAGGATAGCTTGACAGGTGACAGGCATAGGGGTGCCGTCAACAGTCTAAACAGAAAGAGGAACAGCGGGAGATCCAGTGAAAGTGAGGGAGGATGAATCGGGTGTCATGTGAAATGGTGCACTAGAATCAAGAACCCAAGGAGAGAGTATACCTGGAGGTGACTTAGCAACAAGACTGAAATATCCTGAAGACAAGCCAGGCTGAATGAGATGCTGGAGGAGACTGATCAGCTGAGTGGTGTCACTCTGGGAAGGTGTTGGAGCTGGGGAACCAGAGGACCTTCTGGAAGGACCCTCTGTGCGCCCTCCACGAGACTTGTTCTTCTTCTTCCAGGCATGATAGTGCTGATAATCATGGCCATAGCGATGACAGTTGTTACACTTGACACCAGAGGTTGGAGGGGAATCTACAGGAGCTGTAGTAGGTGCATCAGGGGCAACAGAGGTCGTAGAGACAGTCAAAGATGAAGAAGCAGTCGAAGGAGCAGGGGCAGCTAGGACTGTTAGAACAGTCCATGAAGCTAAAGACGAAGAAACACCAATACTGAGAAGCTGAGTCTCCTTGGCACGAAGTGTAGCAAGAGCCTCCACCATAGTCGGTCGAGGAGATTGACTCATCAACTGGGATCTGGAGGGCTCTAACTCCTAATGAAGACGCATGACAAAGTCGTAGAGACAACGCTTGTCAACATGATCCCGAGGCTTTGTACAGTAGGCACAGGTATGACAGACCTCGGGATCCAAGGAGTTGAGTTAGTGCCACAGAATGATGAACTGACGATAGAAGGCGACTACTATGGAGTCGTGCTGTTGAAGAATCTGAAGGTGCTGAAGCAAGGAGTAGTAGAGGGCATCACTGCTGGGAAGGTAGTGCTGCCAATGATACTCCCACATATGTCGTGAAGTCTGTAAATCAATGATATCCATCGAGATAGAAACGTCAACACTGTGAACCAAAATGGCCACCACTCGAGCCTCACTAACGTGCCAGCACTCATGAGCATCGAGAGCAACCTCATGTGTCTCCTGGGCATCCTCAGCAGTAGCCACAATGGCTGGGTCATCAGATGCAGACGCCAGAGTCACTATCGAAGAAGGAGGAGGTAGTGGAGGACAAGGAGCAGTCCCAGAGATGTGACCCCAAAGACAAAAACCATCAAGGGTGACATGGAGTAAAGCGAACCATTCCCTGTAGTTGGTGCCATCAAGCCGGACAACTAGAGACAGAATTACAGCAGGAGGAACCGACAACATGCTGCAAATTATTTTTTAAAACTAAAAACAGACTAAAAGTTAAAGAGCCAAAAATGAACGGCCAAATACGAACGGGAAGGCGGAGCTGCCCGAGGAGGCAAGGACGTCTTGCGATGAAGGAGGAGGCAGCGGCGGCGGCCTGAAGGGAGGTAGCGGCAGCAGAGACCTACTATGAAAAGGTAGAGCAGTGGCGGCAACCCGAAGGAGGCAGCGGTGGCCTACAATGAAGGACGGTGGTGGCAGCGGCTTGAGGGTGGGGGTGGCTGCAAAGGCCCTTGCATGGCAGAGCAGCGGTAGCGATCTGAAGGAGGCGGCGATGGCCAGAAAAAAAAAAGAGGTTAAGGTTTTAACTACGCTCTGATATCATGTTAGGAATTTTGTGTGTATATATCTGAGAGCCCCATAGGGCAAAATATATATACAGATTATAGAGATATTTTAGGAAACTAATCCTAACTATAAACACAAAGAAATCAAATAAAACAAAATCAATAATTCTAACAATATGATCATTCATATATACACTGAAAAGAAACTCTTTCCAGCACTACTTCTAGATCATCCAGTTTTGTCACAAAATGAAAATTCTGTTTGTCTTCAATTTTTTTGTTGAAAATGGATGCTATTTTCCTTGGAGTTCAACCTATCACTTGACTATAGTCACCCATCTATTGAGTGACTCTCTGTTCGTCTTCCATTCCTCAACAATGTAATTTTCACTGAAGATGATGACCTTAAACAGGTGATAGAAAACCCTTCTATAGCTGTCACAAAATTGACTGTGTGGTTTGCTGTCAATAAACAGTATGTATCTGCACGGAGCACCACATATGCAGATTTCCCAGAGCAATAGACATGGCATTCAGACGGAAAATTTTGGTCTCCTCATTGATCCAGTAGAAAGATCATTCGAATTGCTCATGTCAACCCTGTGCAAGGCGATGTTTATTATCTGCATGTACTTCTTCGTATTGTCAAGGGTGCGCAGCAGTTTTCTGATATGAGAAATGTTTCTGGGCATGAACATCCTACCTTTAGAGCTACATGTGACGCTCTTGGTTTACTGGCTAATGACAACAAATGGTCTACTGCCCTTGCAGATGTAGCTCAATGGGCTTTTCCTTACTAGCTCTGCCAGCTATTCGTAACTCTCTTACTGTTTTGTGAAGTCTCTGATCCGCCAACACCTTTTGAAACACATGCGTCCTCCATGTCTGAAGACATTCTACACAGCATATCTTTCTTTTGTCGTCGACCTAACCACCAACTTACTCAGAATTATGTTCAAAGCACCCTCCTAAGAGAAATTGATATCCTTCTTAAAGATGCAGGATATTCACTTTTGCATTTCAACTTGCCTATACCTACTGAATCCACAAGTGAATCAACAAATAGGCTAATATTTGGTGAGCTATCACTTGCAAATGATGCTTTTACAGATCATGCAAGCGATTCCCTTGACACGCTTAATGCCGATCAAAGAGTGGCCTATGATTCGATCTTTTCATCTGTCGTCAACAGCCTTGGACAAACTTTTTTTTTGGTATGGTTACAGAGACACCTGTAAAACATTCTTGTGGAAGACATAGCTTATCAATATTAGAGCTCAAGGAAAGATTGCCTTAGTTGTAGCCTCATCTGGTATAGCATCATTGCTTCTGCTAGGTGGTCGCACACCACACCCTTGCTTCAGAATCTTGTTAGACATTCATGAGCATTCTATGCGTGCTATTAAGAAGTACACGCATCTCGCTTAGCTTATGCAACATACTTCATTGATTATTTGGGATAAAGCCCCAGTTGATCATCGTCATTGCTTCGAAGCGCTTTGTCGATGATTGGAACAAAAAACCCAAGTCGAACTTACACGAATTTAGTTTGTTTTGTAGGGAGGTAGTATCAAACAATCACTAAAGAGAAATTACTGTATCTATGGACGTAAAGAAACGTTATATTTATACAAGTTCGGGCCCCCATAGTTAGATAATAGCCCTACTCTTGTTATATTCTCAATATGTGTATAATGGTATTACAGAATGTGTATGAACAAGTCTAATCCTTCAATCTTGTCTTAGACTCTTCTTCTTGGATCAAATCAGATCTCCTCCCCTCTCTCTTTTCCTTCAAGCCCTAACCTCCTTTTTATACTTGTTGAAGAGGACCTCAGTTGCTTGATCAAAAGGATCCTCGACGATAACTGCACAGCGGTTGTAAGCAGTTGCCACTCGTCAGTTAGAAGATGCAGTTGTAGTTTGCCAGTTATGGTGTGTGGTTGTTGATAACTGCACACGTATTCATATCTCATTGACGGTTTATGAATAACTACACAATTTATGGATAACTGCATAATCATTCTTTTCCTGTTAAAGAAAAGAGCATTATCCTTAGAATATTGGCCAGAGTACGATTATCATGTGATTGCACAACTCTTGAACCATGGTCGGCAAGTCTCGACCATACCCTCTTGATTTAGATGTGCTTCTAGTTCTAATATCGCTGTTATTTCTTAGTCACACGCAGACTACGACCGTATATAGGGATTTATCATATCTCAACAACCAAGGCGACCGCAGCCAGATATCTTCGCGGCCAGAGAGGTTGCAGATAATATGATTCATAAATGATTGCGATCATGGGAGACCGCAGCCGCAATTTGTTAACATCATGAGTAACACTCATAAGTAACGGGTCTTTGTGACAAAATGAGCTGAGGTATATCCAAAATAACTTGAACTATTCCAAAGTCTCTCTCCGTGGTCTCCTGCGACTATGGAAAGGTATGACCGAAATAGCTTAACCCTCTTTCCGTGGTCTTCCATGACCTCAGAAAGGTATAAGTAGATAACACAGATTTCTTTTTCCGTGGTCTCCTGCGACCATGGAAAGGCCTAAACAAAGAACTTGGGTCTCTCTCCATGGTCTCCTGTGATCACGGAAAGGCATTAAATAATGGACTTGGTAAAAATCCTCGCCACGCTTGACTGCACACTTTGAGATATACTGTCTGATCCTGATCCGCATAATGCATCTAAGCAATTTGGGGGAATCACAATGGTGCTTGGTGCCGATTTCCGTCAAACTCTACTAGTCATCCCCAAAGCAACAAAAGAACAAATCTTTTGTGCTTCCATTTCCTATTCACACCTATGGAAAAATTGCTCAGTCTTAAAACTATCTAAAAACATGCGACTCAAGTCTTCTAATCTATCGAATCAAGATTGACAGTAACTTGCTGATTTTTCATCCTAGCTACTCAATGTAGGTGACGGCATCACCCCACATATTTGTCATGATAAACTTTCATCTAACCCTTGGATAAAAATCCCTTACTATCTCCAAATACCCAACGAAACTTATGTGGCCTCATTTCTTTTGTATATGATATGTTCCCTATCTTTGACAACGCAACTGCCTATTTATGTGAGCATGCCATCCTTGCACCGACAAATGATATAGTCACGTCTATAAATGCATAGATGATTGAATGGTTGGCAACAGATGAAGTGTCATATTACAGCTCTAACTCTATTGCTGACGGTTCAACTAATTCTGTGGCTATTAAAGTGTTGTATCCAACAAAATTCCTCAACACAATATCAATGAGCGGTCTTCCAAAACATCATCTTCGTCTCAAAATTGGTGCCCCTATAATGCTTCTACACAATCTAAATCCATCTAAAGGTTTATGCAATGGCACTAGGATGATAATCATCCAGCTAACACGCTAAGTTCTCGAAGCAGAATTATTACAGGCAACAATAAAGAGACAAGAACTTACATCCCTAGGATCATTGCAACATCTGCAGATTCAAAATGGCCGTTTGAGTTAAAGCGTCGACAGTTCCCAATCCATGTTTCATATGCCATGACAATCAACAAAAGCAAAGGATAAATGCTTTCACAAGTCGGTGTTTATTTATCTTACCCTATCTTTTCTTATGGGCAATTATATGTTGCTTTGTCTCGTGTCACATCACCAAAAGGCCTGCATGTACTCATAGAAAATAACCCCATTGAATATCTGAACTACACTCATAACATTGTATACAAAGAAATATTTGACATTTTTTAAGCCCACCCCTCTTAGCATGCACCAAATTCCTAGGCTACTATATAGTGCCTGCAAATAATCCATGATGCTAGTACAACTTACTGTACATAGTTGCTGCGCTAGGTCTTCACTCATTGATGCTTTCTTTGTTTCCATATACACCCCTTTGCTTTTTGTAAAAAAAAAAAAAGAATATGTTTGTTATATTATTTTGTTTGATGATGTTTGTCATTCGTTTATGCAGGGGATAACAATAGCAAGGTCATCGATCACTTTTCTTAGAAACCTCTCCATAAGACATTGCAGCTTCAAAGTCTACGCTCGCCTAATTCGTCTTTGGCATGCAAAAAAAAATCTGAAATCCAGTGCATCCGATCCGTTCATCAATATTGATGGCGCCCTGCCCGATGGTGAGGTATGCCGATAATCACAAAGCAAATTGCTTTCTATCATTGTGTATACTCCAATTATACATATCAATTTTTTTTTGCTGCTGCTTGACAACTTCATTTTTATTTACTTCAATATGCTTATGTGTTCCTTTTCCAATTAGGGCACAAAACTACAGATGACAGTTCCAACGAAGCATGCTGCGCAATTTACTATGGACCTACTTGAGGGCTCCATATACATTATATCAAATGCTGATGTTGTCCCAGCATTGAAGAAATCATACATTTATCAACATGAAAACTTCATGATTTAGTTCAATGGTGCTACAAAGATTCATCGGTTGCAATCTAGGGGATCCGATATCCCCCGACACACTTTCTTATTCTCATCATTGGATGATGTCGCAACTTACGATAGTGCAGGTTGCCCGCTTCTAGGTAATCGCTTTTGCCATATTGTTAGCAGATACTGCATGCGTCTTGCTTTTGTTTCATGGTTACCTCTACTTATATGTAGATTTGCTTGGCACAATAAGCTACATTGGTCCTTATGACTTTGCTAGCATGTCATCTCCTACAAAACACAGACAAATAGAGATTGAGATGAAGATTGTGTGCCTATCTTTCAGAAATATCTCCATTATTTTACTTAAACTTACATCGCATCCCTTTTTTACAAAATTTTTTTGTGCAACTTACCATCATCCTTGCCTTATAGTGAACAAACATAAGAGGTATGCCGATAATCACATTGATGGCGTCCTGCTCGATGGTAAGGTATGCCGATAATCACAAAGCAAATTGCTTTCTATCATTGTGTATACTCCAATTATACATCTTAATTTTCTTTTGCTGCTACTTGACAGCTTCATTTTTATTTACTTCAATATGCTTATGTGTTCCTTTTCCAACCAGGGCACAAAACTACAGATGACAATTCCAACGAAGAATGTTGCGCAATTTACTGCAGACCTACTTGAGGGCTCCATATACATTATATCAAACGTTGATGTTTTCCTGGCATTGAAGAAGTCATATATTTATTGACATGAAAACTTCATGATTTAGTTCAATGGTGCTACAAAGATCCATCAGTTGCAATCCAGGGTATCTGATATCCCCCAACACACTTTCTTATTCTCATCATTGGATGATGTCGTAGCTTATGATAGTGCAGGTTGCCCGCTTCTAGGAAATCGCTTCTACCATATTGTTAGCAGATATTGCATGCGTCTTGCTTTTGTTTCATTGTTACCTCTGCTTATATGTAGATTTGCTTGGCGCAACTCACTGGATTGCATTGCGAAATGCTCTTAGATGTCAAGAGCTCATGTTTTACACACTTCACTTAAGTGGTACCCTCATGGTAAGCTTGGAGTGCCACTCAAATATCTTGAGCAGTGGAAAGTCGTGAGATGCAATTGTACTCAATCCATCCTAAGACTACATAGAGATAGTTCATTGCCTCCTGGTTAAGTAAAGCCTATGCTCTGTTAGATTCATTAATTTCAGCAGGCTCCACATATGCATCTTTAACGATCTTCCACAGGTCGAAACCTTGAGACTTGATGAATGTCTTCATGTGCTTCTTCCAATATGGAAAGTCATCTCCATTGAAGATGGGTGTCTTGCTTGTGTATTTCTCGGTTAGCATGGCTCAAGAGAAGATGAAGTCTACAAACAAGAGCAACACCGGGCTCTGATACCAATTGAAAGACTAGGATAACGAACCGAGAGGGAGTGAATTGGTATTTCAAATTTAAGCCCACAAATAAAAACAAGCAAAGAAAACAAGAGATAGTGTGGATGCTAGGGGTGCACAAATACTTCAAGTATAGCTCTTGTCAATCATGACATCAACGATCTCCAATTAACAAAAATAAAAAGAAAAACAAAAGGAGAACAAGGCACAAATAAAAAAGATAGCTTGCGAGTATTTAAATAATCAATTTTGAGAATTTAAACAATCAATTGGGAGTATTGAAATAATCAATTGCGAAAATTTAAAATTGTAAGTATTAAAGAATCAATTGGGAGAATTTAAAATTACGAGTATTTAAACAATCAATTGCGGATATTTAAACAAACAAGAGCAAAAATTTAAACAATCATGAAAGAAGAAAATAAAAACAAATATACAAAGAGCATTTATATTTATTTCAAAATATCCAAGAAGCATGAAAAAACTCTTGAATGCCACCCTCAACAAAGCTCTCAAAAGGCTAAGTAAGAATAGTCAAAAAGTTCTCTTCAAAGGGTCGAGTACTCTCTAACACTCCCTCTTTTTATATAGAGCTAGCCTCCAACAAGAATAGCCTCCACAATCCATGTGGGACTAAACTAATAGCTGGTGGAGGTTGGGCCTGAAGCCCAATTTAGTCTAACTCTCCATCACTCCTCTTTATAATTTTTAGAATTACAACATTTTCTGAATAATAGACATTAAAGTAGTCATAACTTAATCATCCAAACTTGGATTTAGATGTTCTAGGATCCGTTGGAAATCTAAATTTTGAGCTCTACAACTTTTCTATTTATACTTTTCTGAGAACAAGTCAAAATTATCTCACAAACAGAACCTTTTGCATAAACTTTCATGCAGAGTCCATAAACCATATCGGTGATTTCATGGGCATCATGAGCACTACTTGTGTGCCCGCCATGATGTCATCACGTGTCCATCTTAATGTTAAATAGCTCGCCATGTGTTGGAAGTCTCTTCCATTTCGGACCCCGACTGGTAACCTCCACACTTCGACTGGCTCAACCTACTTCAATTATCTTGGTGCAACGCCACATCTAGATATTGGATTGGACATATTTAGCATTTCCGCAAGTCTCTAGCACCTTCAACATCTCCCAGACCAATCAAGTCTCCGGCTCCTCCCTGAGCACTACTCTGATGGTCCATCCTTGTCGTAACTGGTATACTCGCAACATGCACCAAAACCAAGCAAACCATCACATAGCGTTGTTCACACATAATGACGATATAAACGAACACAATATAGATGTATCCAAAACAAATTAAATATTATCAAATCACACATCACTTAAGATTAGACAATTACCTGGGGTTTACAGACAATATAAAAAGATAAGACATACATATACTTTGATGAAACAATAGGAACAATATCCAAAAAACAACATCTTTATCAAGTTTTTTGAAAACTAAGATTATAATATGTTGGTTCATCAACAATCCACCACATTGCAATTCAAATTAAAACCACAACTTTACTTGTGTCATTCAACATAGATTCAACCCACCACGATAGAGCCCAAGAACCCAGGAGTATGGAGTATTCGAATACGTCTTTAACTCTGTAGAAGTGTACTGCTTTATCACAAGATTCCTCAACTTTTTATTGTCAAGATATATATACATGCGCATGCGATTGAGCTGAGGATAACATGTTTTTTTGCTCTATCTTGCATCAATTATGGCTCTGCACAATAGATGGACTACCATAAAGGTAACTGTCATAATCTAGGCATATCCAAGTACCATTGTGGGTAGATCTTCCTCCCACCCATAAGCATTTCCCATTACTAGGTCAGCTTTTTTCAGAATACAAGGTAACAATGAACACAACACAACACCAACCATTGAAAAGCCAAATTGAGTACACAAAGATATTTGATCATGCCCATTCTATGCCAAACTTATAGTTGTATGTAACTCGGCACAACTGTTTAGCCCTTATGTATTTAGATGAGGGGTCATCTTACCGTCATTCCACACACACAATGGCATGTATACCACATGTCTAACAACATGTAGGGACAATGTCAACAAGTGCCACAGCTGTTCTTCTAACAAACCATCTATGTCCTTGGGTCAAATATTTCCATACCTTTTCACATAAAACTTTTTTGTCATTTACCAACTCACATTTAATCAGAGTAGCTTAAGTAAGGAATTAAACTGTACTCTTACACATATAGTCTTAAGTTAACATGGAGCAGGATATCACAAGTCAAAGAATGGTAATGACAAGTATAGATGTTTACTTACTCAGGTTATCTCCAAATTAGTCACTTAACAAGATAAGCGTGCATAATAGTTTTCGAATCCACAACTAATCATATTTTCTAAATTAGAGGTTCAACATAGTCAAGAATTTGTGACTTGCCTCACTTAGTTGTGGCATCTTCATTTTTAGATGCTTCTACGCTCCTTGCTAGTTCTTCGGCAAGTTCTACAGTCACACACGGCACAAACACATACAAGGTTACAAACAAGAAAATCGATAGTTATAAAGATACATGCATGCATGGAGGATGAAGATGCACAAATGACAAGGGTTGAACAAACGCAGGAGCAGAAGATAAGATTTGAAGAGAGGGCAAGATCAAGAGTCAACTAGAGGAATGATTAAGAGGTCTGGTACTGCTAAACAGAAAGGCAGAGAGGCACACAGAAAGCATTGGATCACTGAGAACGATAAACAAGGCAAGGAGGTTAGAAGAAGTGTTGAGGACAAGGGCAAGGTTAGCTAGGGGCAAACACAAAGAGGTGACACAGATACAACAATTGAAGATCGAAGTGGCAAGGCAAGGTTGCAAACACGACAACTCACAACAAAAAGGAAAAGATTGAATTAGGAAATGCTTGGGTGAACTGAGATTGATAATAGGTTAAGATTGCCTATCAGGCGAACACAGACGAAAGCGATGGAAAGATCAGGGTGGCATGAATCTGACAAGGGCAACCGATTTATAAGGGATGCTGACAAAGAGATTCACTCTTTGAGAAGGCTAGTAAGATTAGGGAGGAAATCTGGCTCAGCACGACTCGAAAGACAAACGAAAGACTCTAGACGACCTAGAAACCAAAGACAAGGCGTGATTGTAGGGTCGAGCGCACGAATGAGGGTGGTGAGGGCCGAGGCAACACTGACAAGGTGAAGGACCAAGGGTAACATAGATATGATGGCAATCAGGATCTCGGCAAAGGCTGGCACGACCTGAAGGAACAATGGCTCAGACACAAACCAAACAACTAGAAAAGGCTCTAGGAAACCGGAAAACTGAGGAAGGGTGATCATAAATGCTCAGGGATAAACAAGAAGCAAAGCAACACGAATGGAATGAGAATCGGCAACCACTAAGGCCATGGCTGACGTTGAGGGCGACGACAGCAGACTCTAGGCGCGAACATGGCTGGCAGCTGGCGGGGCACGGCTGACAATAGCTTTGGACAGGCACAGAAAAGCTCCGACAGCTACAGTGGTTAAATGGCCGCGATAGATAGGCCTGACAAGGGGGAACACGACCACAGCGATGGGGATGATGGAACTAGGCAGTGGCAAAAAAGGGGGCTTGTGATGCTGGCATGCTGACGATGACGACGGCACCGGCGATGAGCACGGCGGAGACTACATGTAATACCTCCTATTTTAACATCTATCATTTTATCCGGTCTGATTTAGAACTCAGTCCTAATATACATTTGATACTAGTTTTATAGTGTTTTTAGTTTCATTAAATTTTATTATTGGTGTAAAAAAATAAAATAAAAAATATATATTTTGCTTGTGACATGTTAGTAGTAGTGTTTCTCTTGCTACTAAAAAATTACCAATATTCGATTTTATTTCTTGGGGATGAAGTAAAGAGAAATTATTTTATGCTACATCTATTTCTTAGGATATGAGAAAGAAATAAAATTTAATAGTGTTGATTTTTTTATGAGTATTCACCGGCTTGAAAAAAAGTATATAATATTAAGGATCAGATATTTTTGGATGCCCCATAAAAAATAATTAATTTACCACATTTATTTGTTCGTGAAAAAATTGGGAAAAAAATATTTTTATTAGAATATTGATTCTTAATGGTTAAAAAACAAAATGATTTTAAACCAATGTTATTTTATACTAAGAGAAAAGATATTTTTGGGTATGCACCTAAAATATCTTTATTAACCTAGTTATATTATTTTAGTACTCTATCCTGATTCAATTCAAGAGGTCTAGTAGTAATGGGTTAATTTCAAATTAGAAATATAGTGTAAAGTAGAGTGTCATATAGTACATAGAGAATTAATCAACTAGGTTAGTCTTTTCAGGTGGTGCAAAAATGAAAACTCAAGTGCTGATATAGTTGAATGTATTGCTACATAATATTACTCATTGATTTATTGTGGTGTATGCTACCCTCCATATGTGTATGAAAGAAACCTATTATATAGAAAGCAATTTAATAGTCTACTAGAGTATTCTTATAAAAAATAAAATACTATTTGAACCTTACTTCCTAATGAAAAATAACAATTCAAATTGACTTCGTATTAGAGTAATTAATTACTATTATCAAAAATATATTTATAGTTAAATAATGTAGTTAGCCTGTCAACCATAGCAACTTGAAAAAAACATGACACCAGTCGAGTAATAATTGTATGAGTGATATTTTAATCTACCATACTGATGAATATGAGAAGATTAGATGAAAGATATGGCAAAAATAAGATATCACCATAAAATAATAAATTATGAAATTGACATATGAGTCTATGACTCACATATCATTAAACCACATATACTTCAAACTCAAAGCTCTCCAAATGTTATAAAAATTATCTATTTCTAACCAAAAATAGGATTTTTTTCCTGTTAATAACCATACATATATACATATCATTAAGAGATAAAATTTGAATTCTCTATTTTTTTAAGAATAGAAATTTAAATTGACTTCTTAATTTAAGAAGACAAAAAACGACAACATGAGTCTGATGGAAACGTGTCCATGCACTAATGCATGTGAGCAATGCTTGCTCATGTCCGAGTTAGAAGACACTATAAATATGTTCCTTAGCTTATTTCATCTCAACCTCAAATCACTTTCAACATATTAGTTACACATGAGAGCAAGAATGTAATAGTTAAGTTAAAATACTATTAGAGTTAAGTTGTTAAGATATCAAGACAAGTGAGTATAAAGTAAATCGTGCATATACTATTATCATATTTTCTCCTTTAAAATTGTCTTGTCGCAGTTATTTTGAGTTACATATTGTTTTAGTGTCTCCTCTTTTTACTATCTTAATATCCTTTTACACCAATGTTTTACAAAAATAAAATAATTTTATTTTACTTGACATGAGAAAATGGTAGATTATCGTCCTATTGGAGTGTATAGTGATGGCTCTGCGAGAACCACTAATATCAACCTGGTGGGTAGTAATAATACTGAAAGTTTGACCAAACAATTGAATGAAATGTTTTTCATATGTTGTTATTCTTTATTTTTGGTATTAATAAAAAAAGAATGTACGTATTATTAATCTTATTTTTCTTTCTGTTAAAAGATACTATTTGCAAGTTTATGTTTTTATGAAAAAAAACTGATGCTACAACGATAAACATATCGTACCGATCATAATTCAGGTATGAGACTGTCTGAGCTCTCCTCTGGAATCTGCTCTTGTCCAAACAGGGTATATAGTGATCGATTCGTAGGAGTGACCGGTATTTGTAAGTCACAGGTAGTAGTTCTGTGTGGACTAAATAATTTTACTCTTCAAAGATGAAAGTGTCCCAAGAGACACTGTGATGTCGGAGTATTTCTCTATAGAACATAAAAATATGAATTTTCATTTTAGTGACTCTCAAGTTTGAAAAATTTGTGGTCATGACATCAGAAACTATTTTATTCTTATTTTTAGTTATGAATATATTATTTGTTTATTTTTACTTATTATTAAGGAAAAGGATATGACTTCATAATTATAAATAATCTTGTAATATAAATTCTTTCTCACAAAAAATAATTTACTTTACTTACATCTATGATTATACATGTCTGTTTGCTGTATATGATTTGTCGTATTTATTCTTGAAAAAAAAATTTATACATTGATTAGAAATAATAAGAATATTTTTAAGATGTCGTTAATGAATGAAATCGAGAAATAAGCTAAATCAGTAGTGTGAAAAACAAGTAAAAAATATGTTGCATTTGGAATGTTAAAATTTTAAATTTCTAGTTTGTTGTATCAGATATATTTCAAATCAAAGAGAGTTTTTTATTATTCATTTCCGGTTTGAACCTATTTTGAATGAATTCTTAAATATTTATAAATGTGTGTTGGTTATTAGGCCTAAGCCCTATTTAAAGATGTGACACTACAAGGCGGCGTGGTTGAGGTGACGCAGTCAGCGAGGGCAACAATGGCTGTAACTGGCGGCGAGCTGCACCATCGACGGGGCTCAACAAAGTAGAGCAACTGGCCAAATTTGCCGGTGCTCGGCCAACTGAGGTAGCCAGCGACGACCTAGAGGGGGATGAGGGTGGTGGCCAGATGGCTGAATAAAGCGCCAAACCGGGAGGAATCTCCATGAAGCTTCAGTGGGGTATTGGGAAGGTGATCGAGACGGCAAAAGCGGGGGAGAGACGGCGGGAAAGGCGGTCAACGCGAAGTCGAATGCGCTGCACAGGTGGCGGTGCCAATGTGCTCCGGCGACGACCACTGTCGGTCCACATTGAAAAGGTTTGGGACAAGCTGGAGGAAGGCAATGCCGGCCACTGACGAGGTGGCGACAGTGAAAATGATGGCAAAGTGGCACGACTGTAAAGGAACCTAGACGGACAATCCGTGATCACGGATTGTCTGTGAGGCTAAAGAAACTATTGCTGCTGAAGACTACTGCTGTATGCCAATGCGTGTTTGTGTGTGTTTGCTAGTATGAATGAGTATATGTGTGTGTGTTTGCTCTGGATAGCAACTAACCTGAATGAAAACTAGTGAAGCGTGGTGATACTCTCAAAGACACAATCATATGTACATTTATTCTCTTGCTTGGTGAGGTGGCATGCATGGCATGAGGTGTCAAAGAGAGAAGTGAGGGTATTTTGGGTACTTTACTATTGATCATGTAATATGGTTGAGGGTATTTTGGTCTTTTGTCATATGGTAGGTGGGGGCTTAATTGCAATTTGATTTCTGTATGGGGCTTGGATGAAAAAGGGATTAATTTGTAATGTTCTAACATTTTGAGGGTATCAACGCAAATTGAAACTCAATGCTTGATGGCCATGAAGAAGGATCTTGATGTAATTTAGCAAATTGGAAAGGGATGACTGCAAAAGGGCATTTTAATAATCTACCATGTATGTATGATCACCATGCACTGATCCAAATGCAAATTTGCAAGGCTTTAGAATTCAACTTGGAAAAGGATTTCTTTTGAAAATTGACATTATTGACATTTTACTATTACTCTTGTACTAAACATGGGCATTTTAGTAATTAACTTATTTGAGATAATTTAATCATGAAAATGGTCTCTTTTGAAACTTAATGGAAAATTAGGGATTTAGTTGAAAGAGGTCTTGAATGATAAGGAGTGTTCATAGCTATGTAGTATTAAGGTAAGGGTATTTTGATAATTCTATTTACCAGCATAAAGTACTCATAAAGGATCTCTTTCAAATAAATTCATAAGTGTTATGGATGATTTCAAAAATGACAATGCAATGGTTTTGGAGGCTCTGATATTATGCTAGAATGAAAATGCAAAGATGAGTACTCATGCCTTCATGCAATATCTAATGCAATGTAGTGGCAATTTTGTAAATTTTTCTTGGATTTATCAATTGAAATTTGGACAGCAGCAAGGGTTTGGTCATTCTGGAGCTGGACGAATATAGGTTCAAGCTAACAAGAGATTAGAGCTGAAAGCAAAAATTCTGAAGGTAAGGTTGAAAATTCCGGAGAGGTCAAAACAGAAATTGGGGATGGGACATCCATCCGTCCTAACCCGGGTGTGCACGGTGCACCCAGTTCGGCTCTCTGCCGAAATGGTGAAAGCGTCTAACAGCTTTGATCCACACATATGTGTAATTTTATTTTTTTTGATCTCTCCCTCTCTCAGTTCATCTCTGTTTCTATGCTTCTGCTTTGGGCAAAGTTCAAATTTTTCTCTACATCATCTAATCATACAATGTGCTAACGATCAGATTATGTGTCAGGTGAAAATATAATTTTATGTTTGATTAGTTAAATTAGTTAAATTGCTAGCTTCTGCATACTAATTACGCATGCATAATGGTGGCCGCATAATCATTCATGGAGCTTTAGTACGAATTGTCAAATTGCTACTATGTAGCAGCCCCTGCCATTGCCAAGAAGAAGTAAATTATGCAAATTACACATGCATAATGGTGGCCGCATAATCATTATATGTTGTTTGTGTATTTCATTTGAAGATTTACAGTTTGGATATTAAACTTCTCATGGTTCTTGGTAGTTCTATCAGCTGTTGATAAATCTGAATTATATGAGTATTAAACCAATGATCTGATAGGTAACCAACAGTTTTTAGCATAGCGATATTATGTGCGTACAATCAGATCAGGAATGCTATTTTGAATTTGAATATGTATTCACTGTTATTTTTGACTATGCTGTGTGCTTTCTAACCCATTTATCTGATTTTAAACACTGAAAACTGCAAGTTCACCTACGTATTTGCACAATTGTAAAATATTTTCAGTTTAAGGTATGGCAAGTGTTGCTCTTCTTTTCTTACCCTATTTCTGTATCATACATAATTACTCAAGGTTGCTAATTGCATTTATCTATGTGCTCAACTTTGTAATTTCAATTTTGTTGCGTCTCTAGCTGAAAAGAAATATGCGTAACTCATTTTTTAAATAGGACTCATTGCATATGGTGTGTGCCATCTGGGCTAGATGATATATTGTGAAGTGTATTGTCTAATTATTAAATTTCTTTAGGGGCTAGCTTCAGCACTCTATAACTATATTAGCATATTCTGAGTCAGGATAGTGCTTCCTTAACTATTAAGATCCAATTAATCATGTGTCTAATAAAATTGTTAAAATTTTTCATCCACAGATTAATTCCTTGCTATTATTCATGGCAAAAATGTCATGGCTACAGTTGCCAACTGCTGCTGAACATCATCACACAAGATATTTTAGCTCCAAGATGCTCCAAGTCTGCGTTCTTCTACTTTATCGATCTTGATTGCGTCTAAGCCTCTGAGTTTGTATACTGTTATGCATTGCTTCTTCATGTTGTGATACCAGATTTTAGTTCTCTTATATTTCTGTTATTGCTTTAGAATGCAATGATTGAGTGTGCCCAATTCTGTGTTGTTTGCTTTTAGGAAGCAATGCCAATAGCCATTCTGGATCAATATCCGCAAATGAATACGCAAATGCCAAGTACTAATATGATTCTAATTCTGTACCGAATAACAAATAGTGGCTATATTCTTAAATGCTGTGATTAGCTCATTTTCTAGGCTTATTTCAACAATTCAACTATTTTTTTCTGTGGTAGATCTCTCCACCTCCATTGTTGTGTTCAATTTGACTGTTTCCTGCAATCACATTGTTCATTGTTCCACCATTGACTTGGAGGTGAGCAGAAAATGTGATTTGCAAGCTATCTGACCTTTAGGCAGGTTGGCAATGGTCAAAGTTTGGACTGGATGAAGTGTAGTTAGTTTTAGAAAGTTCTACACAACATGGGTGGTGTCTTTTAAAACTAAAATATATCTTTCATGTTGCATATGACTAATCTTTTCCATAGATTTGCAGAGTATGCTGGACTCCATGGCTCCGTATGATCAAGTGAACAAATGTCTAGGTATCATCATTTTAGTTTACAGATCATAATTCTTATTTAATACACTGTAATGAATTATGAAGGATAAATGTATTTTTGGTCCTCCAATATATTTTTGAGTGATAATCATAAGTGTTAGATGATGCGATATGATTGTAACAAACTAAATATCGTGTGGAGCTACTTAAGATCTTAACACCACATAGGAAGAAAGAAGATAAAGAAAAAAATGTGAAGAGAAAGATGTTAGCTCTATTTGATGCTAATCTATTCCATATGACGCTGAACCAGCTTCATAACATGTGTCGCCATTCTCTCTTGTTATTCTAGACCAAAAGTACAATAAAATATCAAATTGAGCCAAATTTAAAAACAAAAAGACTAACTTGACCCAATTTAAAACGAAAGACCAAAATAAATTTGAAGATAGAGAAAGACTCAACCATTCCAAGAATAGTCTAAAGTCTTAACTATTTAGGTTCATAAAAAATTTAGGAGTTTTAAAAGAAAGAAAAAAATATTTTTACTATATGTTTATTTTTCTACAAAATTTCGATGGAATTCCCATATCCTAGTGTACCAATTAGTCAAAGAAGAAAAGGAATTGTCCTTTCCCTAAAGAGAAAAAGATAAAGAGATCTGACGGGACGGGGGTAAAAAGGGAAGTCAACATAAGTAAACTCTGAAAAAGTGAGAAGGAGTCATGAAAACAACAGAGCATGCGTGGGGGGGGCGGAAGCAGCAACGGTCACTTTGCCCTCCTCACTCAAACCACGTAACCCACTCATGACCACTTCACTTCTTCAATCTCCATTAATAAAAACACACCAAGCTCCACGAAATTACTAAACAACAAAGCACCAACACCAAGGCAACAAACCTTCCATGCCCACCATAAAAAACCATCAGTTTAGTATAGTTTTGCAGGAGGAGGGGTGATGGGGAAGAAGAAGGTGATGAGCAGCACGACGCCCGTCTTCCCCTTCCCGGCGGCGGTCGAGCCGCCGCACCACCACTTCAGCGACTACGGCTTCGACCCCCATCTCCACTTCTTCCAGGTAATTAAGTGCTGTAATCTTGGGGGTTGTTTAGACGGTATCTCTATATGTGACATGATACAAAGTGTGTTGTAAACTAAACGGAGGCTAAAATCTAGTGCGCTAAAAATTTGGATACTTGTTGTAGAGAGAGAGAGCTGAGGCGATAATTGCACGTCATCACCTGTATAATTTCTGATTAACTCCTTAATTCCTTAATTAGGCGATAGATGGGGCGAAGCGACCAGCAACAACTAGGCGGCCACCACTGGACTCCGCGCGCTTCAGGCTCCAGAAGCCCATCTCCAAGAACTATAAGAACACCAAGAAGCAACACCACGGCCACCGCCGCGGCCGCCGCCGGTGGTGGAGCGCCGCCGCCTCCGCCGCCCTCCTCTTCTTCAAGCGCTCGTGCAACCCCACCAACGCCGCTGCCCCCTCGCCGTCTTCCTACAGCAATGCGGCTGCTTGGCCGCTGTACCTCGCCGACGCCGACGCCGGCGGCGGGGAAGAAGCGTCGTGCACGTGCTGGGCACCGACCTTCCGGTCTGGCCATCTCGCGGCCGCCGAGCTCGGGGCCGCCTCGGCGATGGTTCCGTACGTCAGCCTCAGGGAGGTCAGCCTGGTCGGCGGTGGCAGCGGCAGTGCTCCGGCGATGCCCATCTACCTCGTGACGTGACTGAACCCGCGCCGCTCCCCTCGTGAAGCGCGGGTGGGGCCCGCTCTGTCGTGACGTGGCTTTTTATATATTTTTTCTTTTTTTGGTTGGTTTCGGTTGATTTTTAAGAACCGTGGACGTTGGACCTATATGTCAGGGGCTCATGGCATGGCTGTGGTGGTAACTGACTGAGATCACCTCGCTGTCAAAAAGTACCAAGTGTTACTATGCGTAGATGAAGACACATTCTCTAATTCTACTGATGTGTGGGTCCTAGATCTAAGCTAGAATTCAGTGGAGCCCACCCAACAGCTGGTGCTACAAATGGCAATGAATGAATTGTTCGTACACGAAGTATTTCCATTTTGCTCTCTCACTGTGTTGAATTTTTTTTTAAATATCCCAATAAAAAAAAATAGCAAAACTAATCCAGACTGAAACGAAATTACAAATCTAACCCACTGTGTCAGTAGCAGCTTGGAACTGCGACAAACTGCTTACCGCGACTCAACAAACCAATCGCGACTCAAAGTTGCGACAGGTTGCTTCATCACCTTTTTGCAATTCCAAGCCGCGACAAGTTTTAACTCAGAACGGCACAATTTGGCTTAAAACTGCTACAAAGTATGTTGCGAGACAGCACATGTCCCTCGTATCCTCATTCACCATTCCCTTTTCAAAGAGATAGGCCACGTCACAAAAGAGGGAGGTGAAATAATTATATTATGCGTGGTTTTCAACAGGTCAATTTCACAATTTTGATCCACTGTGGATTAGTTTTGTAATTTATTTTTAGTTAGATTATTTAAAAAAAATTCCACTATGTTTTTACTAGTACTAATTTGCTTTTTTTTCTTTAGAATTTATATTTAACCCCAAATATTTTGGCACTGTAGCTGTAAAATCCCATATTTGTAAAAATAATTTAGTTTACCCTATACATTTTGGTTAAGTATTTTAGTTTACCTTAGTTATGTTAATTGTCCTTGAATTTTGAACGTTCCATCTATGTTAAAGTCATGCGGCGTCTCTATGATACATCTATAATGTTAATATGATAGAGATAAAACATTAATTTATCATTTGGTTTTGATTTTTTGTATTTTACTAATGTTTTGAATGCAGTTTAGTTTTCATATTTTATTAATTTTTCAGCCAAAATAATTTGTTGACGTCGAATTAGTATACCTTTCTAGCACCAGAAGACATTGGATGGATCCCTCATCGTTCTAATGTGATAAAATTATGAAAACAAATGAATAATTAATAAAATATGTGGTAGATTGATACATGTGACAAAAATATTATGATAAAATGTAACTTTTTAATATTTGGATTAATCTGCGACATGTGCTAAAATACCTTGGTTAAATGTAATTTTATTTTTTTATGTTGTTTTTTTCAAAAGTTTGAAAAGTAAAAACGATGGTCTTGTGGTGCCATGCCCATGCCTTATCTAAAAGGTAAAAAGTTTGTTCTTTTCTCACTATCTTTTTATTTTCTTTCTGGACCAAGTGGCTTTCTTTGTGATCCAAATGGCTCTTTGGACTTTTCATGCTCGTGACTCGCCTTTCCTCCTCTTAGCATGGCTGTAAAAGGGTTGATTTTGATTTTGAGTAAATTGCTATTTGCTTGCATGATCAAAACAGCCATGTCTTTAGTTATGAGTTCATATTTTAGATTTAATATATAGGATTTGTCTAGTAAGAAAATTATACGGTGCACCCTACCTATTTAGTCCTTCTATACGAATTTTTTTACATAACCCAAAATAAAAAAAATTATGAAAATGACTCACAATTTAACAAATTTACAAAATTGACCCCCCAAATCATCAAGTCGCAGAGTGGAAATGCGATAGAAACCCAACAACAACCAAGCAGCCATGATAGAAGATGCAACATGATGGAAATTTCTGTTGCATCTAGGACGCACGACAAAAAAAATATTCACATATGCTAGACGTGACAGAAACGAGAAATGCGCCAGAAATGAGAAGTAGATGTGACTGAACGTTTTCTTGCGGGGCCGATCATTTTTCTTGCACACGACAGGCGCAACAGAAAACTCAACCACCTGTGGTCCCTGCGGTCCCTCGATCACTCTCCCTCACTCCCAGTCTCTTATTCTCTCCTCTTTGTTCTTCCTTTCTTCTTGAATATTTTTTCTTTCAATCCAATTATCTTTAAATCTAGCTGTAGTTTCAAGTTGGTGCACTTGCAAAAGTTGTGATTTTTTTAAAAAAACCCATAAAAAAAATAATTTTTAAAAATGGCCCAAAAGAAAAAAAATATCTCAAAAATAGCCTTCAGTCGTAGAAATGGCCCAGTGACAGATCTTCATTTGCTAAACCATTCAGCAACTAAACGACGTGGCACCAATAAAACGGCTGAGGTGGTAATCGTCACGGTCTCCAATTCACTCGCTAAACGGCTCAGCGATTGAAAGCCCACAATTTTCAGTCACTAAATAGCTCAGCGACTAAATCCCATTAAAAAAACCTAACTTCATAAATAACATGTAGGAAAAAAAATTCAAAATAGAGTTAAATAGAAAAACCTGTTTGAAGCTGGACCAAAATTCAAAACTAACGTAAATGAAAAACACAAATTCAAAAATAACCTATAGTTGACAAATGTAAAAATTAACTTGTTAGAGGGTGCGCCATGACTAAAGTAGTCAGTTGCGCTAGTAAAATTGTAACAGAGAGAATACATTTATGAGGCACGACTTAATTGATGTGCATGTAGCTAAAATAAGATATACTATTACAAACAGAGAAAGTACATTTTTAAGCGGATAACACTTAAGAAAATGAACAACTTTTAATAAAACATTCAGAAAGGCCAACAACAGGTCAAGCTCGGACCCAGTTGTAGTTATTTAACAACAATAGATGTACTGCGGGGAGTTATTTTGTTATCGTCCGTCTTCCAACACCATTCTTGATATGCACGGGCATGCGTGAACATGCACAAGCACAAAGATGGTCCGATCTTCACAATGTAGAAACTCGACAATTTGATAAATTGCTGCTTTGTGACCGAACGAAGAGGTAGCCAACAGTGAGAGAGCGATATACGAACAACACACCACCTGCTATCGAGACAATCACCCTTCCACACGTCGATAAAACCAATCCACCCAATTACACTACATAGATGTAGCACATACATTAGGGGAAATTAAAGTTTCTTTCTCTCAGATCCAATCCAGAATTCACAAGAACAAAAGAAGTAAACAGCTCATATTACAAAGTGTCTAATATTCATAAAATTCATGGGTGCTTAACATGATACCCTTACAAAGGCTTTTATAGCCTGCGGCTTGTTTAGGACATAGTCGAATCCTACTAAAAAAACATGTATTAAAATATTCATAAACATCTCTAATACTAAATATGAAGTATTTCTAAATTTTTATATCACTACTACAGAAGTGCATTCCACTAACCCATATTTTCTAACGGTTATAAGCAATCTGGGAAAAATCCGATAGAATAGGACGACAGCGGCGGAAAAGAGGCAATTTACTATCGGTTACACACTAGTCCAACGTTAGTGAAATGCAAATACTTTTTACTATCGGTCATTACTGTACAAACCGATATAATATATTAAATAGTACTATCGGTTTTTCACTTTTAACTGATAGTAAAATTGCGCATTTTATACTATCGGTTATTACTGTACCAACCGATATAATATATTAAAACAGTACTATCAGTTTTTCGTTCATAACAGATAGTAAAATTACTCAGTTTATACTATCGGTTCGTACTGTACCAACCGATATAATATATTACATAGTACTATCGGTTTTTCTCGCGTAACTGATAGTGAAATTACTGACTTTTTACTATCGGTTATTACTGTACTAACCGATACAATATATGAAATAGTACTATCGGTTATATAAAACAAACCGATAGTAAAATGACTTTATATACACTAATGGTTATGACAGTGGAGACCTTATTTTACTATCGGTTTATTTTTTTAAACCGATAGTAAAATTGGACAACTTAATTAGGTCGACCCCTGCTCTGCGCTCTACATGTTGGAATCATTTCAGCCGCGCACGACTCCAAGCTAGAGTGATCTGGAGAAACTAGCTGAGAGGTTGATCATATTTCCATCCCCCTCGGTATTGTCATCTTCTCATCACCTCTCTCTCTCTCTCTCGATCACTCTTTCACATGCACTCTCCCTCTCTCTCTCTACTTGCAATTAAGTAAACTAGATACATGTATCTCCAAACTAGCTAGAAGGCTAGGTTGGCTAGCTAGCTATAGCTTGTTGAATTTAAGCAGCTAGCTAGCTGGCTCTTCCAATTAATGCATGCATCAAGTTAATTAGGGTTTCATTTATACAAATCCATTTAATGTAATAAAGTAGCTCATGTACACACATATGGCCTAACTAATTATGTTTCATGCATATATGCATGCCCTGAGTCATTAATTATTTATTTGAATTTGTCAATTTTGTGAAATAATTGTAGATGGACCGAGAATATTGGATGTATGGAATAAAACGTACTACTGTTGAGTATTTGGAGGGTGTGAATGGGTTTATTAAATTTGCTGAGTAAGAAAAGGCGAAGAAGGGAGAGAAAGATATGCATTGTCCTTGTATAGATTGTGTGAACTTAAAAAGGTTCGGCAACTCTGATCAGATTAGGAGTCATTTGATTCATCGTGGTTTTAACGCACGCTATACCCGTTGAATATGACATGGTGAAGATCTTGAGGAAACGAGCATCGCTACCACTCAGCAGCACCCGGAAGTGGATTGCAGTAATGATGATCATGATCAGAACATTGGTAATGTTCATTCGGAAGTCCATGTAGATGACGACAATTTAGATGAAATGTTACGTGATGTAGAAGAAGACTACAGCGAAAACGATTTAGCTAAATTTGAGAAATTAATTGTTGATTCTGAGAAGCCTTTGTTCCCCGGATGTGCAAAATTTACAAAGTTGTCTTCTGTGTTGAGATTATATAACTTGAAGGCAAGCAACGGTTGGAGCGATAAGAGTTTCACGGCGTTATTGGATCTGTTAGCGGACATACTTCCAGAGGGAAATGAGTTGCCAAGATCGGTTTACCAGGCCAAAAAACTATTGTGTCCGTTGGGAATGGAAATCGAAAGAATACATGCATGCCCAAATGATTGTGTTCTGTACCGTAACGAGTACGAGGATTTGCATGTTTGTCCAAGATGCGGTGCATCGCGGTATAAGCATGGGGATAGAATTTATCACAATGGATGTGATGAGGTAAAGAAAGGGCCTTCGGCCAAAACTGTGTGGTATTTGCCTGTGATTCCCAGATTGAAACGGCTGTTTGCAAATCCGAAAGATGCGAAGTACTTGCGTTGGCATGTTGAAGGTCGGAAACAAGACGGAAAACTAAGACATCCAGCTGATTCCATTCAATGGAGAAACATTAACAGAACATTCGGTGAGTTTGGTGGCGAAGTGAGGAATATAAGGTTTGGGCTGAGTACGGATGGTATGAATCCACATGGAAATATGAGCAGTCGACATAGTGCTTGGCCGGTTCTTTTATGCATCTACAATCTTCCTCCTTGGTTATGTATGAAGCGCAAGTACATCATGATGTCGTTACTAATTTCAGGACCCAGACAACCCGGGAATGATATTGACGTGTTTCTATCACCGTTAGTCGAGGACTTACATAAATTGTGGAGCGAAGGGGTGCGGGTGTGGGATGCACATAAGCGAGAGAATTTCATGTTGCGGGCCATGATATTTTGCACTATAAATGATTTCCCGGCCTATGGAAATTTGTCGGGGTATAGTACGAAAGGAGGCAAGGCTTGTCCTATTTGCCTGGATGAAACTGAAAGCATGTGGTTATCGAATTGCAGAAAAACAATGTACTGTTGCATCTAGGCCTTTCATGCCTAACCCTGATGTGTTTTGATGGTTGATGATAATAAGTATTTTTGGACTAACTATGTGTTTGAGTTAGTGTTACAGATTTCAGACAACCGCACAAAAAGCGAGGGCTGGTGATCAAAATGTTGAAGTTCAATTTAAGTCGTTCAAAAGCATAAGAAGACGCAAAAAGAAATTGTTTTTGCTGGACTAAACTGATGCATCGAGGTATGTTGTAGTTCTAGGTTTACCGATCTCAGGGTGCATGAAGATCGATCGGTTTAAGGATTTTATTCTTAGTTTAAATCGTACTATAAAGAGGGGACGCAAGTTCTCTCTACATCTCCAATTATACCGAGAAAAATCTAGGTCAATGCACGCATATCATTATCTGTGGTTTTTCGACAATTTGTTTTGATATATTGAATTTTGTCAACAGTTGAGGTTTTTACTTTTTGAGAAAGATCTGAAAAGATCTAATTTTTGTTGCTGTTGTCAAAAATGTTCTTCTCGAAAATATCTACAAAACAAAACTGAAATCATTTGAATCAGATCTCTGGATTTTGAGCTTTCTCTGTTTTTATCCAGACTGACTGTCAGTGTTGATAACTGACTGTCAGTATAAATGTCAGTTTAATAAACTGACTAATCTCCAGAGAGTATGTTTTTGTTGAGTTGATTTTTTTTACTAGACTGACTGTCAGTGTTGGTAACTGACTGTCAGTATGAATGTCAATTAGTGCAAACTGACAAATCTCCAGAGAGCTTGTTTTTCTATCTCAGATTTTTTTTTGTACTAAACTGACTGTCAGTATTAGTATACTGACTGTCAGTATTAGTATACTGACTGTCAGTGTGGGTTTCGACCACAGAGAATTTTTGAGTTGGTTTTTATTCTGTTTTTCTCTGTGTTACTGAAACTGAGACTGACTGTCAGTTTTACACACTGACTGTCAGTTTGGGCAGTAAATTTTTGCTGTTATCTGCTTCAACGGTTATAAAGTTTTTAGCCGTTGCTTTTCACTGTTGATTTTGTGGACACTGACTGTCAGTCTTTGTAACTGACTGTCAGTATGGACTGTTTCTTTTTACCGTTTTAGTCCACAACGTTCGAGCTGTTTTGATCCTGTTTTTACTCTTTCTGGTGATACACTAGACTGACTGTCAGTTTGTGAAACTGACTGTCAGTCTTGGTTACTAATTTTCAGCTCGAGCACAAACGGCTCTTTTGACCACGAAGGCTATAAATAGAGGTGTTGAGCTGCTGTTTTAACACAAGCAAATACAGCAACATAGCCTTTCATACTTTCTCACTAGTGCTTCTTCGTTTTACTTAAAACTTGATCTTTTGATCGAGTCGTGAGAGTATTAGCCACATCGAGCATATTGTTCTTGCATTCCCATTTCTAGATATTTTCTCGGTGTGCATTGGAGGCCTAGAGTAGACCTTGCTTCTTATTACTCTTGGTGAGCGCCCTCACCTAGACGGTTCGGAGGCGGAAATCGCTGATCTCTCCAAATCGGAGATTGTCGGAGAGATGCGATAACTTGTAAAAGGCTTGGTGCTCGCCTTTCCGGAGGGGACAAGAAGCAACCTTAGTAGATAGTGTCCTGTGTGGATACTGAAGCTATACTCAAGGACTGAGTGCTTCAACGAGGACTAGTGGAGACTGGGCGTGTCTCCGATACCTCGGGATATATCGGTTTCAATCTCTTATCTTTTACTATTACTTGCTTTACCTTAATTTGGATTTTCATTTGCACAAACAAATTTTCAAAGTCTCCTATTCACCCCCTCCCCCTCTAGTCGACATCCTGATCCAACACGTGGTATCAGAGCGCGGTCTCTCATTTATAAGCTTCACCGTTTAGAGAGAGGATGTCGTCTACTGATGGCTTTAATCTGGGTCATACTAGCCGTGCGCCTATCTTTGATGGGACTAACTATCCCTACTGGAAAGTGCGTATGTCTGTATTTCTAGAAGCCATGGGATTGGATGTCTGGTTGATTGTTAAAGTTGGTTTTTCTCCTCCGGATGATCCGGAAAGCTATACTGAAGATGATAAGAGAAAACAACATCTGAATGCTCGTGCTTTAAATGTTTTATTTACTGGTTTATCTCTAAATGAATTTAATCGTGTAAGCAACTTGAATACTGCTCACAAAGTTTGGAAAACTTTAGAAGAAATATATGAAGGAACTACTAAAGTAAAAGAGGCTAAACTTTTAATGGTTAGACAAAAGTATGAAACTTTCAAAATGTCTTCTTCTGAATCTGTTGATTCCATGTTTACTAGATTGAATAATATTGTGAATGAACTTAAAGGTCTTGGTGTTATCTTTACTGATCTGGAAATTGTCAGAAAAATGCTTCGAGCTCTCCCAGAAAGCTTTGACACTCTTGTAACAGTTTTGACAAACTCCGATCTTTCTACAACTTCACCTACTGATCTCTATGGAAATTTGATTACCCATGAAATGCACAAAAAGGAGAAGAAGGAACTGAACGAAACCTCTGATACAAAGAAAAAGACGGAGGCTTTCAAAGCAAATTCCAAGGACGGCACAAGTGAAGGTTCCTCCGATGAAGACTTGGCTCTCTTGGTAAGAAATACTCAACGTCTTCTTCGCAGGTTACACAAGAAGGGAGTAAGCATTGACACTCGTCCAAAAGGTTCAAGACCAACAAACTTCAAAGATGTGATATGCTATGAATGTCATGAAAAAGGAAATATAGCATCAAGATGTCCGAACAAGAACAAATCTACGGATAAAAAGAAAAAGAACTTCAAGAAGAAGTTTAACACTCCTAAAAAGGCATGCTTTGGCGAATGGATGTCTGGAGGTGAGAATTCCGACTCCGACTCTGATGATGAGAGATGTACAAAGAAATTAGCCGGAATCGCCCTCAAAAATTCATCAAGCTCTCCAGTTTGCCTTATGGCAAAAAGGAATGAAAAGGTAACTTCTTTTCATCCCTCCTATGATGATCTAGTTGAAATGCTAAATGAAATCAATGAGGCCTATGGCAAAACTAAAAGAAAATATAAGACCCTTAAGGAAGAATTTTTAACTCTTTATGATCAACACTCTGATCATCAACACTAAAAACCGATAGTGAACAGTGCCAACACTAAAAACCCTAACTTCAGACATTCTCCTATAATGTTTTCACTGGATTTAACCTAAGATGCCGACAATTGAATATAAGGGTAGTAGTAGGTGTACGTCGGTGAGTTGCACAAGTGGCGCATTAACCATGTCAACTTAAAACAATATTGGTCAAGTTGTAGCTTTCATTTCGCCTACATAACCATACTGGAGTCCTGTGAGTTTGCTGTTGTCTGAAGTTATCACAGTTCGTTTCATAAATCTAATCACTTTGTATGCACTACTTACTAATGTCTACTTTGCATCCAGGTGCATGTATAGGCTGGCGTCGATGAGGGCATGTGACAAGGTGGGTTTCCTCGACCCAGAGAAAATAAGCCTCACGATGCTAGAGCACGACCAAGCACATGCGGAGGAATACATATCAAGGGCACTACTAGCGCAGCAGGACCGAGAGTTCATCCTTGCGCCGTACCACCAAAGGTTAGTGCATTTCCTACTAATTTAACTCATTCTTGTATGTTACGCCTAACATATGTATGAAACGGTTCGCTTATATATGCAATGTAGGGGCCATTGGGTCCTCGCCGTCATTTGCCCATGGATGAATGAGGTCTATTACCTCGATTCGATGAGCGACAAGGTGGCGCATGTTTTCACCCTCACATGGCACATAGACGCGTAAGTAACATAGTTGTTTTAAATTTTTTTCTGACTAGCTAATTAATGATAACATATTAACCGGCAATGCTAAATTAAATACAGGGCTTTCAAAAATTATGCTAGTGCTGGAGGGAGGCATGACGTGTCGAAGGGCACAACAATTTCTTGGAAAGAATATGAGGTAATTAATATGGATGGAAGTACTCATGATGAGTCTTTTAATTTAAGCTTAATTAGTTCTTTCGAGTTAATGTGGGTTTATGTCTTTGCATATGCAATTTTTCCAGTGCCATCAGCAGCCACAATCGTGGGAATGTGGCTTCTATGTCATGAGATTCATGTATGACCTGATCAGGAGAAACTTTGCCCAATTCCCTAAGGTAACCATTTTTCCTGACTCAAAGTTGAACTTTAATTGGATGTGACGTACGATCCTAACTTCATACACGCATATATGCAGAGCGCCATGTTGAAAGAGCAATATGAGTTGCCTCAATTGAAGGAGCTGCGAACAATTTGGGCTCAATATGTCATGGAAGAAGTGGCTATCAACGATCGATAGTAACTGACTTGTGTTGATTGTTGTATTTGTGAATATATATTGAATGTGTTGATTGCTGTATTTGTGAATAAACTCAATATGTGAATAGATTCATTGATGTATTTGTGAATAAACTCGATCAATATGTGCATAAATTCAATCTGTCCAATGCATGTGTATATTACTGTATTAGTGTATTTGTGAACAAATTCAATATGTGAATATTGGTGAATATTTGTAAATATTGGTGTATTTGTGAATGATCCAATGTATCTCTGTATTGCTGTATGTATATGTGCATGATTCCAGTACTAACTGTGCCATTACATAACCGATAGGAAAAACTAATATTACTATCGGTTATATACTACAACCGATAGAACAAATATTACAGTACTATCGGTTCATATGCTGAAACCGATAAAATAAAGTTTCCAGTACTAAACGTGTCTACAAAATACTATCGGTTATATAATATAACCGATAGAATAAACACTTCAGTACTATCGGTTCGTATATAACAACTGATAGAATAAAGTATCCAGTACTAACTGTATCTACACAATACTATCGGTTTATATATAACAACCGATAGAATAAAGTTTCCAGTACTAACTGTGTCCACACAATACTATCGGTTTATATAAGAGCCGATAGAAAAAAACATTTATATTACTATCGGTTTAGATCCTAGCCGATAGAAAAAACCTACACAATACTATCGGTTTATATACGAACCGATAAAAAAAACGTATACAATACTATCGGTTTAAATCCGAGCCGATAGAAGAAATAGTCGATAGCGATTAGTGAACGTTGGAAATGTAGATGTTTTACTAACGGTTTTTGAACCGATAGAAGTGTGCTGCCCCTATACTATCGTGCCGACTACTATCGGTAAGAGAACCGATAGTAGAGTGGATTTTTAACCGATAGTAAAAAGTATTTCTGTAGTAGTGTATTTTGAATTACTATTCATGTAAACAATACCTATGCTATTGTAACTCTGATTACTATTCTTGATGAATTCGAATCCTAATTCTCTTCGTGTTGCACTTGTACTTTAGTTTCCAACAGCAACTTAGTTCAAATCTTTTAGTCCAACTCAGATTAGGATTTGATGCTTCAATTTGAATAATAGATTGAATTGATCTCATATAGAAAATACGAACCCTACCCAAGCTCGGATTCGTATTTGACTCAGATTCACCAATTTTGTTTCCAACCTCAATTTGGATAGGAGTTAGGATTTTGATTAGATTCCACAGCAACATCAGCTAATTGATCACATCTCTAGATGCCCTTAATAGCTTGTACTCCATTATGACATGCTATTGCGTTCATTTTGGTTCGAGGGAAGAAAGGTTCACATCATTCTCCTCCTCTTAAAAAGGAGTTGTTCTCGACTCTGGACTACCTGTAATGCAAGAAACACAAAATTCAAATATAGAATCTTTTGTACATATTATACTCATCGATTAGATGAACTCTATGGAGATTTGCACTGATTCTCCTTATCTCCCGAAAAGGATCATCGTCATTCATCTTCTCCTGAAAGAAGAACAAATCCATTGGTGTATCAAATCTGAAATTATAAACAATTTTGTTAGGTAAGAGTTTTAGTTGTTCTTCTCGATTGGAGATAATCTCCACATGGGGTTGCTTCTTTTCCTTGTCACCACTCCTTCCAAATAGCATTTGATGCATTTGAGTTGAGTGCTCCAAATTATTCTTATCATTTGTGTTCAGCAACAAGAAAGAAGTTTGTTGCATGTCTTCTCCTAGTGTGCTATTCTCTTCTCGGTGCAGATAGCTTTCTCTTGTCACATTAGTTTTATAATAACTCTCATTGTAACATGAAATAATCCAAGGACAAGAAATTGGACGCTGTAAAAATTCATAAAAATCAAATTTAAATTTAGTTTTAGTTTTCACCCAGAATTTCTTAGTTTGGCTAAGTACTTCTTTCCAACCAATTGTCGAATTTAATTGAAATAGAGCATATAATGGATAGCCCCTGGCCATGTATATACTATTCTCCCCCCTTGGAGAAAAGTCATCCTTGACTTTTGTTGGATTGGAATAAAAAGAATAGAATTGGACAGTACCAAAGAACTTTGCAAAGGAAAAGATATCTCGCAAAACTCTACCATTAATTGTTCACGCCATAGTTGGATGATGGATAGCGTGTACCAAACTTGGCACATCGAATCTGGTGGCTCTACTTTTGATGTGACCATAACTATAGGTGGCACAAATTTCTCTTGTTTAAAAACAACTGCTGCAGTAACATCTTCCTTTTGAGTTGATTCATCCACTAGTATAGAAATGCAGTCTACTAACCCCTATCTTCTATCGGTTATTAGCGAAACAGCACAAAATCGATAGAAAATGTGCCTCGCGATCATAAAAGCCCGACGGATGTATTTTCCCTATCGGTTTCTAAGAAACTTACCGATAGAATAAATAGTATGATTTACTCTAGCGGTGATGAACATATTTGCCGTTAGAAGAGATGCATAAGTACTGACGGAAGAATGTTGTGCGCCGATAGGACTGGTCGACTTCAACAACTAGACTTATTCTATCGCTACTGTATGAATATACCGACAGAGTATATTAAAAATTCCTATCGGTAATATGTAGTTCGCCGATAGAATAGTTGACCTTCTACAAATATTTTTATTCTATCGGTAATGGATTCTTTTACCGTTAGAATATATAGAAAATTGCTTAGAACTGTTCGTTTTCAAATAGTTTTATTCTATCGGTAATGAATGTTTATACCGGTAGAATATTGCAAAAAATATCTTAGAACTGTTGGCCTTCTACAACTAGTAATATTCTATCGGTAATGTACGTACACACCAATAGAGTATGTACAAAAATTCCTATCGGTAATATTTATTGTGCCGATAGAACCATTCGGCTTCTACAGATGTTTTTATTACTAACGGTATTCTGTTTTCGTACCGATAGAAAATATATAATTGTATAAATACACGGGTATGTCTCTTTCATTCTCACAGTTCATCTGGGGCTCGTAGTCCTAACCCGTAAGCTCCATGGACGGCCGGCGCACCTCTACAGGGGACCGCTGCACCTCCACACCTCCATCGACGCCCTCTAGACGTCGGCATCCCAAGGAAGGTACGTAAAATTTCTGCAATATTGTTAGATTATTCTAATCCGATTATGGCAATAATTCTGCTTTTTTTGTATCCTTCATTTTGATGTGTCTTCTTTTCAATATGATTATGATCTGTTCAGGTCCTTGGATGATGCTCGTGAGGGGCAACGTATTTCACGGTTCTTCATCGCAGTACGCTGCCTACGTTGGCTTGTTGGCGAAAGAAATGGTGAAGATCACCGTCGAGAGCTGGAAGGACGTGAAGGGCGAGATCTTGGTTGGCTCGGTCGAGAAGATGCTTAAGCCCGGCGTGTTTCTCAAATCAGGACCTATAGAAAGCATCTTACATTTTTTTGCATGCACCAGCTTGTGGCCAGATGCTTACCTGCTTGGAGAAGAAGAATTGTTGTTATTTGCACAGCCATTCTACACCATCACTACAGAGACCAACATCTTGGAAGGTAGGTTCTTTTTGTTAATGGAGTTGAGTTGAGTTGAGTTGAGTTGATCGAGTTTGAGTCCGAGGAAATCACCAATACGTACAAATGTATGTCGACGGCAGTTCCAGCTCCTCGGGCGTCTTCGAACTGAACTCCTATGGTTAAGTCCAATGTGGTTCAGACATTTGCTGTTTTGGATGAATGGATTTGTGATGTATCAGGTCTAACTTGTAGTCGGTAGTTGCATTGTGGCAACCTACAAAGGTTCCCTTTTATGTAAAATGCATGTATGGGCCACTGGGTCCTCGTCGTGATCTGTTGTTAATTTCAGACATGGCTTTTGTAATATACATCGAATGTGTGAATTGTTGTATTTGTATATTGTTGTATATTTGTGTATCATGTATTGCTAATTGGGACATGAACTTGAATGTGCAGGGAGCATTTGTGTATTTAATTGTATTGGTAGGTAGGTGTGTATTTGTACTGCTGTTTCAGACATGCACTTCAATTTGTGAACTGGCATGTGTATGTTTGTACCTGAATTTGTATTGGTGAACTGGCATGTGTATGTTTGTACCTGAATTTGTGAACTGGCATCTGTAATTTCTTTGGCAAGATGAAGTCCCAACTACCTACGAAAAGTATTTTTGTGTTTCCTAGTTAATCCACAAATTAGCATTTCTTGAAATATATTGCTTTATCTTCTAGTTAAGATCCATTTGATGTAAGATCTGTTTGATGTTACATTGATATGATTCCTTGAATGTGAGAAATGGCATGTGCATGTTTGTCCCAGTTTGGTACCAGTACCTCCTCTAACGGTAAGTACACATATTTACCGATAGGAAAACACATATATTTGTTCAGTCATGCATATTCTAACGGTAAATACACATATTTACCGATAGGAAGCACATATATTTGTTCAGTCATGCATATTCTAACGGTAAATATGTGTATTTACTGATAGAAAAAGACATATATTTGCTCAGTCATGCATAGTCTAACGGTAAATGCACATATTTACCGATAGAAAAACTAATGCTCGAGTGTCATGCATCATCTAACGGTAAGGACACATATATACCGATAGAAAAACTCATGTGCGTGCTGTGTCATGCATGATCTAACGGTAAGTACACATATTTACCGATAGGAAAACACATATATTTGCTCAGTAATGTATATTCTCTAACGGTATGTGTGTGTTTTTACCGATAGAATATGTGAGCGGCAAATTACCTAAGTTAGTCTGACGGTTATTTCATGTATTTACCGTTAGAAAAATGTCCATTATAAGGAAAACCCCACTCGACCATTGCTGAGCTGCTCTTCAATTTGTTCTGTTGCACTCTGTGTCCCTCTGTTTGTGACGAAAGTTCCAGCTACACTGCTAGGGTGATCAGCGCAGGCTGGAGGGAAGTTGATTGCGCCCCTCTCTTTAAGGTACGCTTAATCGTCGACACTTATCTCTCTCTCCCTCTAGATCTCCCTTCCTCTCTACTTGCAAGCTAGCTGTATTGTGTAGTTCCAAGTTTGTAGCTCTAAGCTTGGGAGCTTGGTAGCTGGCAATGCGTCATGTTTTAGGAGCTAACTAGCTTGTATTGTGTAGTTAGCTAGGTTAATTAGTGTTAATTTCGTCAGGCTAGGGTTCAACACATGTATCTGTTGTAAGAGGCTGTACATGTACATATACATAACTTAATCGGGCAGGTTTCATGCATGGCTTACTCGTTAAATTTTGTTAATTGTAGATGGACAGGAAATATTGGATGTATGGAATAAAACGTACTACTCTTGAATATTTGGATGGTGTGAATGAGTTTATTAAATTTGCTGAGCAACAAAAGGAGAGGAAGGGAGAGAAAAATATACTCTGTCCTTGTACAGATTGTATGAACTTGAAGAGGTTTAGCAACTCTGATCAAATTAAGAGTCATTTGATTCGTCGTGGTTTTAACGCGCGATACACCCGTTGGATATGGCATGGCGAAGATCTTGAGGAAACAAGCACCACTACTACCAATCAGCACGACTCGGATGTGGATTGCAATAATATTGATGATCATCCCAATTTTGGTAATGTTCATTCCGATGTGCACGTAGATGATGATGATGACAATCTAGATGAGATGTTACATGATGTAGAGGAAGATTACAACGAAAATGACTTCTGTGAATTTGAGAAACTGATTGCTGACTCTGAGAAGCCTCTGTTCCCTGGATGTGCAACATTTACAAAACTGTCTTCCGTGCTGAGATTATATAACTTGAAGGCAGGAAACGGTTGGAGTGATAAGAGTTTCACGGCACTATTAGATCTTCTAGCGGACATGCTTCCAGAGGGAAATGAGTTGCCAAGATCTACTTACCAAGCCAAAAAACTGTTGTGTCCGTTGGGAATGGAAATCGAAAGAATACACGCATGCCCAAATGATTGTGTGTTGTACCGTAACGAGTACTCCAGTTTGCATGTTTGTCCAAGATGCGGCGCATCGAGGTATACGCGTAGGGACCGGATTGACAGTGAACGTCACGAGGTAAGGAAAGGGCCCCCGGCAAAAACTGTGTGGTACTTGCCTGTGATACCTAGATTGAAGCGGCTGTTTGCAAATCCGAAAGTCGCGAAGCACTTGCGTTGGCATGCTGAAGCCCGGAAACAAGACGGAAAACTGAGACACCCAGCTGATTCTATTCAATGGAGAAACATCAACAGAATATTTGCTGAGTTCGGCGGCGAACTTAGGAATGTAAGGTTCGGGCTGAGTACAGATGGTATGAACCCACATGGTAATATGAGCAGCCGGCACAGCACTTGGCCGGTTCTTTTATGCATCTACAATCTTCCTCCTTGGTTATGCATGAAGCGCAAGTACATCATGATGGCGTTACTAATCTCAGGACCCAGACAACTCGGAAATGATATTGACGTGTTTCTAGCGCCTTTAATCGAGGACTTACAGAAATTGTGGAGCGAGGGTGTGCAGGTGTGGGATGCACTACAAGAAAGAGAATTTCATCTTGCGGGCCCTGATATTTTGCACCATAAATGATTTTCCTGCCTACGGCAATTTGTCGGGGTATAGTACGAAAGGAGCCAAGGCTTGCCCTATTTGCCTAGATGAAACTGAGAGCATGTGGCTGCGAAACTGCCGGAAAACAGTGTACATGGGTCACCACAGGTTTCTTCCGGTGCATCACACGTACCGTAAGAAGAGGAAATCATTTAACGGGAAGCCTGAGAAGGGATCAGCTCCAGTGTTTCTGACCGGTAAGGAGATTTACTCACGCGTGAACGACATCAAAGTTGAGTTCGGTAAGCATTCTAAACCTCGAGAAAAAAATGTTTGGAAGAAGAGATCGATTCTCTGGGATCTACCGTACTGGGAGCACTTACAAGTTCGACATTGCATTGACGTCATGCATGTAGAGAAAAATGTCTGTGACAGTTTGATTGGTTTGTTGTTGAACATTCCGGGAAAGACAAAGGATGGTGTGAAAGCTCGTCGTGACATGGTGGAAATGGGGATAAGGACTGAGCTTGCACCTTTAGAGAATGGAAAGCGTACATACCTCCCCCCGGCCTGCTACACGTTGTCCAAGAGCGAAAAAACAGAACTCTGTCGGTGCCTGCACGGTGTTAAAGTTCCATGTGGGTACTCCGCGAACTTGAAAAAACTTGTGTCTATGAAGGACCTAAGACTGGTTGGCATGAAGTCCCACGACTGTCATGTCTTGATGTCACAGATGCTTCCCATTGCTATCAGAGGCATTCTCCCAGTTAAAGTCAGAGAGACAATCACAAACCTATGTTATTTCTTCAACGCAATATCTTGCAAGGTAAGTACGTGCACTCGTACTATAAGTTCACTACCTCCATTTGTGGAGCTTAATTAGAAGATTTTTCTGATATGAATATTTGGCGCAACTGTGTCATCGTAGGTAATTGATCCCGATGGACTGGACGCTTTGCAACGCGACGTGGTTACAACTCTTTGTCAGCTCGAGATGTATTTCCCTCCATCCTTTTTTGATGTTATGGTCCATCTGATTGTTCAACTTATCAGAGAAATTAAGTTTTGTGGACCCGTGTGCCTGCGCTACATGTATCCATTTGAGAGATTTATGGTTGTATTGAAGGGATACGTAAGGACTCGTCGTCGACCCGAGGGGAGTATCATGGAAGGTTATGCCGCCGAGGAGGTGATTGAATTTTGCACAGATTATATGGCCGGGGTTGACCCAATTGGTGTTCCTAGGTCCCGACACGAGGGTAGGCTTGAGGGAATTGGAACGATTGGATTCAAAGCTATCGTCCCCGCTCGTGATGTGTACGCAAAATCACATTTTTGGGTCTTACAACACATGACGGAGGTCGAGCCATACATACACGAGCACAAGGTAATGTTACGGTCACAGAATCCTTCGAAGTCAGACGTTTGGGTAAGCAGAGAACATAACAGGAAATTTGCTGAGTGGATCCAAGAAAGAGTCACGCGAGCTGCCGAGGGCTCCGTAAGTGAAACTGTGACATGGTTGGCTAGAGGCCCAAGATTCACTGTAGGGACTTGGCAGGGGTACAACATCAATGGGTATTCATTTTACACAAGAGCTCAAGACGCCAAGAGTAGCACGCAATGTAGCGGAGTGACACTGTTTGCTATTTCCGAGGATGTCAGGTCAGTAAGGGCGCTGAACTCATATTACGGTGTTATTGACGAAATATGGGAGCTCGATTACGGATTACTTAAGATTCCCCTGTTTGGATGCCAATGGGTCGAAATCCCTCGAGGTGTTCAAGTTGACAGTTACGGGTTTACTCTCGTCGATCTTGGTAGAGTCGGATACCAAGACGATCCATTCATACTTGCAAAGCAAGCCACACAGGTATTCTACATCGTTGACCCGGCCAATCCAAACTTGCATGTTGTCCTCCACAGCAAGAGACGTATTGTTGGGGTCGAAGATGTTGTCGACGAAGAGGAGTATAACCAATTCGATGAAATACCTCCATTTTTAGAGGACATTCAATCTATCCGTACTGAAGATATCGACGAAACAACGTATCTGCGAGATGACCACGAAGAAGGATTATGGGTTGAGAACCATTGATGATTAATTTCTATTTCAGGGATAAATGCCAAGCAAACAGCCCACAAGTTCTGCAGCAAGGTGAGGAACTTATCATTAATACATCAGGCAGTACATTTTTCTTTAGAATTTAATGATAAGCTAGTTCACAGCATTAATACATCTCAATTTTACTCCACAGCATGAGTTCTAACATGTACAGTACCTTTATCCTGTAAATATTTAATTCTTCCCTTCAAATAGCACTTGCAAAAATCTCATCGCAGCCTCTTCAAATTAAGTTCTGCAAAAATCCCTTTTTTCTGACGGTATTTTGTTATTTATACCGATAGAGAAGGACATCTTCACTCAGGCACTTCAAACGTTTTCTATCGGTATTGTTCTATTTTACCGTTAGAATAAATTCGTTAGTCTCACGGTATTTGTTGTCTGACGGTTTTTTCCTGTTTTTACCGATAGAAGAAGACTCTGCCGCTTTGAATTCTCAAACGTGTCGCCATGCGTCGCCTTGGAAACTCTATAAGTACCTCGCCATGCGTCGCGGTATTTTGTTGTTTTTCTAATTCTCGAACGGTTCGACTCCTCATCTTCTCTTTCACAATGGCAACCTCCATGGGATCGTCATCCACGCCCTCCCCAGTAAGAACTCTAAATCTCCTCGGTTTACCCCTGTATTGTTAATCCATGTTCAGTTCATTCTTGACCTGTTGATTTGCACAGGGAATGGTAGCCGTGGAAGACACTGCCAAAGTGAAGGCTGACCTGACGGCCCTCCAGGAGGAGCACAAGCTCCTTACAGACAAGCACACTCAGCTACGGCTTGACCTTGACGATCTCTTCCAGCGCATTAAGTGCATGAAGACGGATGGTGACAATGCTAGGGCGAGGACGAGGCGTCTTCGCGAGGAGAAGAAAGCCGCGGATATGACCATCGCTGGCTGCGGTTTGACTATGAAGGATACCATAGCGAAGCTGAGGGAGGTCGCAGGCCTTCTCGACGTGGTAGTAGTTGATCCTAGGGACAACTTGTCGCTAGAGGAGTCCTGCGTCCTGACTGCAAGTCTAACTGACTCTATTCTACATGCAGCCAGGGCTAAGACCACCCCTTGACCTAGCATTTAGGGTTTTATTTTTTTTTGTAAGTGATAAAACAACAATGAATGAACAATTTCTTTTTATGTCAATTTTCCAATTTTCCGGCTATCTTCCCTCTTTCTTTAACATTCTGCAGCTTTCAACCACGGTCTGTTTGATGTTAAATTGTGTACCTTTTCATTACTCTGACGGTATTTTGTTGTTTTTACCGATAGAAAAAGGGCACACAAATCTCAACCACTTAATCAAAAAAATTTTCTGGGGAAAATTGGGCTCACGGGATTTTTTTGTTTATACCGATAGAAAAGGGCACCTTTTCATTACTCTCACGGTATTTTGTTGTTTTTACCGATAGAAAAATGGCACCCAATACTATAATCTCAAGCACTTTAAAAAAATTTTCTGTGGAAAATTGGTCTCACGGGATTTTATTGTTTATACCGATAGAAAAATGCATCCACTAATTCAAATATTTTTCCGGGAAATTTACTTTTTCTATCGGTATTATTTTGTTGTTTCGATAGAAAATTACATAAGTTTATCGGTATCATTTTGTTATACCGATAGAAAAGTTCCTCCGCTACTTTATTACTCGTACACGGCCATTTAGTTTCCCTCCACTCGAACAGTTCCACCTTAGAGCACTGCGTCTCTTCGAGAGCGAAGAAAACCCCAACCTCCGCCGTGAGCACTCACTTCCTCTCTCCCACACGACGATCGCCGGCTGGACACTGGTTCGTCACTGCCACTGGTTCTTATTTTCGTCCTTCGCCCGCCGCTGCTGCGTTCTACACCGCCTCTCCATCACCAGAACTGATCGCCGCCGTAAATACCCTAATTCGTCGTTCTATTTCCAGCATCTTCTTTATTTGATCCTAGTGTTTTGCACGTACTAATTCTTCGAGTTTTGCAATTACACTAGGGTTCCCTATTGTGTTGGCTTATGTACATTCCGCAGGAAATGTTGATTTTAATTAGGGTTTACATAATATGTTCCAGTGCTGTAATGAACCTGTTTTGAGATTTTAACTTCTCTATACTGCTGTATGTGTGATCAATTGTATCCAACTGCCATGTAATGCAGATTATATGTTGGAGGTGTTCTTACACATATTCTATCGGCAGCTCATGTGTTTACCGATAGAAAATTTTTCTGCACAAGTAGTAAAACTTAATTTGGATCTGGAAGGACATGAGCCATGCAATGTACTAGTTTGGTTGGGAATTTTTACTCACTTCGTATGAATATATGGCAATGTGGATGGGTCTTCGATGTATATATTTCAAATGCCTATATACATGACTTTTCCCAACCTAATAGCTGTGAACTCCTGATGACTCACATATAGGCTAGGCTAAAGATTATGCACAGTGGCACTTAGATGCTTGTGTGCATATTTACGTGTGAAATAATAATGCTAGCCCATGAATATTAGTGTAGCAAATCATCGAGAATGTTATGTGATGACAGTGAATGGTGGCTTGTCAACAAAATTCCATATGTAGAGAACATTGTTATGTTCTATCGGTATCTCACGTGTTTGCCGATAGAAAAATTGTCTTGTGTGGAGGTAATTGTTATGGTCTATCGGCAGCTCATGTGTTTACCGATAGAAAATATTTCTGAAGAGTTCAGTAAGTAATTTATGCATGTCTTTCTTTTTGTATTATTTTCCCTTTTGCCGCCCTAGTTAGTCTCCAGTCCTGGGCTGAGTTATGGAACTCCAAGGCGAATTAATTGCCATATATATGGTTTGTTGAAGGTTTTGTAGGGGGAAGACATGTCGTCGTCTTCATCGGATGGTACTAGTGGTTCGACTAGGGCCGACCCCATCGTAACTACTGAAGATGGGGCTGTTACATCCCGCGCAAGAGGGTGGGGCGAGGCGCGACGACGTTGGGGCGTTTGGCCAAACGCACGGATCTTTCTTGTGAGTTCAACCAATTTGGGAGGCCGATTGGAAAGAATGCTGGGAGGTACGCGGCCTACGTTGGGCTGTTGGCGAAAGAAAGGGTGAAGATCACCGTCCAGAGCTGGAAGGACGTGACGGCGGACGAGAGGGATAGGTTGTGGGCGGAAGTGAAGGTTAAATGAACTGAAATCGCTGAACTCTTTCATAATCACGTTCTCTTGGCTTATACTAAAGTTTAACTAACTCGTGATTAATTGTATGCATTTTTCGGAAACAGGCTAAGTGGAACATCCCCGACGATACACCTAGGACTGCCTGCTTGAAGGACATGAACGGAACATGAAAAACCTTTAAGAGCTGGCTCGTCAGTAACTTCATCGCTGCGGGGAAATCTCCTTGCGAGAAGTACCCCTTCATATTGGAGGAGGTATGGGAGGAATTCACCAAGCAGAAGGGGACTGAGGAGTTCAAGGCCCTTAGCGAGAAGAATAGGGCGATCCAGAAGAGGAACGACCACCCGCATCGGCTCGGATCCCGGGGCTATGCGGGGAAGGAGGAACAGTGGAAGAAGGAAGACGAACAAAATCCTGTCATCGACACCCCTGAGTTGCCGCTCTCCGAGATCCGGGATGAGAGGTGCAAGCGATGGTGGAGGGGGAGGGGGTCCGTGTCGTCCACGGGGTCTGTGCAGTTCGCAACCCCTGGGGACGCCGACGTTGTGAGGCGAATGGTAAGTTGGCTAACCTCGTAAACTGTGTGCGCACAAGTGTATATAAGGCAATTTGTCTCACAAGGTACCTTCAAATGTAACAGATCTCTTCTGAGAAGGAGGCAGCGGAGGGATTGTTTACCCCGCAGAGAGAGAACGACATCCTCACCCGGGCTCTAGGAAATAAGGAGCATCCCGGGCGGACACAGGCCGTGGGAGCCATTGTGTCGTGGAAGGCCGGTTTCGTAGATCCGGCTCCACCGAGGAAGAAGGCCCGCACCTGGAAGGAAAAGGAAGCTGACCTCTCCGATAAGATACGGGCTGAGGTACGGGAGGAGATACGGGCGGAGATGCGGGCTGAGATACGGGCTGAGGTACAGTCTGAGGTGCAGACCGAGGTCGCACAAATGAGGGAAGAGTTTGCACGGTTGAGAGAAGCATTGCTGGCCAAGAGTGCAGATGCGGATCCCCAGGACGACGGTACCCCGCGGGGTCGGATAAGCAGTTGCGCTTCGAAGGTACTCGCAGATCCAGTGGATCTACTTGAGGTACTGCAAGCCTTCATCTGTGCACTTAAGTTGATGCAAGCCTTCATCTGTGCACTTAATTGTTACAAATTTGCAGGGGCCGGAGGGCTGCATCCTACAGAATCACGTAGGCTCCGGGCAGGAAGTGGTTGGACACGGCTTCGTATATCCGTCTGGGCCGGATGTCCGGGTCCACTGTGTACCTCTGCGGTTGGGTTTCGCAAAGGTACAGGTGGACATGGCCATGCCGGGCTACAACGATTCTCCGTTGCCAGTCCCAACAGAGGAACTGCAGACACTTGCTGAGGCAGTGGGCTCCTACGTACAGTGGCCCAAGAAGTGTCTTGTAATACAACCGGTAAATCCTATACATTTTAGATTACATCCTACTCAGTACACTCAACTTGCATAATCTAACATACGTGCTCATTAATTGAAGTGGCCTGTCGCGGGGCTACCAGGGGACTGCGCCCCCAGCTCGGGGCATGAGGGCCGATCTCGTGCGAACCTGGACACATCAAAGACGGCCTCGACCCCACCCAGCGCATCCACTCCTCCACCTCGGAAGAAAGCCGCCATCACCTCGCCCTTGCCTTCGAAGGTACGCGCTCAGTCCCCGGCAAAAGGCAAGGGCGGCAAAGGCAAGGGCAAAGGGCGACAGGGACTGCCGCGAACGTTCACAAACGCGCCCCCACTCCTGTCGGAGGCATCTTTGCGGAAATTGGATCGATCAACCAGAGACCTCCACGACTGGTACCTACATCGAGCTCGGCGCAGCCTGAACTTCTTAGTTCCCTACAGGCCTGGGCAGTTCCACCGTGAGCCCGGGACTACATCCGTGGCACACGAGGATCTGTTCGACCTCTACAACTGGCGGGAGCTCGATATGTCCATCATACGGACTGGAGTCCTGTGAGTTTGCTGATGCTATGTATTGCTGTTTTCTAACTCTGTTTGCTAACTCTGCATTAATGTTGCAGTTCATTTGAATACTGAGTAACTTCCTGTGAAATTAATATTAATCTCGTCCTTCGCATGCAGGTGCATGTACAGGCTAGCATCGGAGGCTGCGTGTGACAAGGTGGGTTTCCTCGACCCAGAGAAAATAAGCCTCACGATGCTAGAGCAGGACGCCGCGCACGCTGAGCAGTACATATCCAGCGCGCTGATGGCGCAGCAGGACAGGGACTTCATTCTGGTGCCGTACCACCAAAGGTTAGTGCATTTCGTACTAATTTAACTCAATCTTGTATGTTACACCTGAGATGTACTTTGAGCTAGCGGTCCTCTTTTACGTACAATGCAGGGGCCACTGGATCCTCATCGTGATCTGTCCGCCGAGGAATGAGGTGTACTACCTCGATTCGATGCGTGACAGATTATCGATGGAATATGTGCTCAAGGGGAATATGGAGGCGTAAGTAACTTATATGTTTGATTTATATCTTGACCTCACTAGCTAATGATAATACATTAACTGGCAATACTAACTGAAATGCAGGGCTTTTGATAAATATGTGTCCACTGGAGGGAGGCATGCCGCACCGCAGGGCTCCGTACTAGCTTGGAAAGAATATGAGGTACTCACGAGACTTTTTGTTTATGCTTAATTAGTTTATGGAAACAATATATAGCTAACATGTCTTCGCATATGCAATTATCTCAGTGCCATCAGCAGCCGCAATCGTGGGAATGCGGGTTTTATGTGCTGCGCTACATGTACGACCTAGTGCGGACAAACTTTTTCCGATTCCCCCAGGTAAGCATCGATAGCTAACTCAAATTTCAAAAATGGGTGTCACGTTCTAAATTAGGATCGAAGTTAGTTACTCAGTATGCACACATGCTTGCAGATCGCCATGTCGAAAGACCAATATGAAAATGCAAAGATTATATATCTTCGACAAATCTGGGCACAATATGTCATGGAGGAAGTAGCGCCCAACCATCCAGCATGACAATTTTCTCCTTTTCGTGTACTCTGCATAGACTGTTTATATATATGTGAATAAATATATATATGTGAATAAATGTCCACATTGGATTGCAATCTGTATTTGTCCATACATATGTGAATAAATTTGAATAACTGCCTAATGTGTCAATTTGTTCTGTGAATTTACCTTGCATCTGTACTGTATTGTGTATCCAATCTATACTGTATTGCATCTGTACTGTATATGTGAATGTACTGTATTGTGAATGCAAATAAAGTACTGTATATGTGAATGCTCTATCGGTAAATTCATCAACAACCGCGAGACTACTGTACTTTTTTCTATCGGTACAATCAAAATTAACTGTTAGAAGAGTGTGACCTTTCCTGCCGGTGAACTCATACATATCCGATAGAGTACTAAGCTTTTTCTGTCGGTAATCTTGTAGTTAACCGTTAGAATAGTGGTACTTTTCAAACCGCTACGCCGAGTTTTCTATCGGTAAACTTGTAAGATGCCGATAGAATAGTATGATTTTTCCTATCGGTAAACTTGTAATTAACCGTTAGAATAGTGGTACTTTTCCAACGGCTGACGACGAGTTTTCTATCGGTACACTCCTAATATGCCGATAGAATATTATGATTTTTTCTGTCGGTAATCTTGTAATTAACCGTTAGAATAGTGGTACTTTCCCTGCCGCTGGACGTAAGACTACGACGGGTTTTCTATCGGTAGATTCATAATATGCCGATAGAATAGTGAACTTCTTCTGTCGGTTATTTACCGATAGAAAATGTCCAGTCTTGTTCTATCGTGTCTATCTCTATCGGTACAAAAACCGATAGTAGAAGGGTGTTTTTTACCGATAGAAGACTGCATTTCTGTACTAGTGATCATCTAATACTTGCATATCATCAAACAAATACAAAGCAAGGGGTGATATGTTAGTTAAAATAATACTCTCTCCCTCATTTTTTTTAGTGGAATGCACATCTATCTTTTTATTTCAAATTTAAAACACTCATCCTCACATTTGGTGGAATCACACAACTTCCTCTTTATTAGTCTCAATTTGTGGAATTTGGGCAGTGTGGCTCGCACCCTCACATAGGATTTACGTCTCTTCTGGGGACCATGAGCCAGCAATGGTTGGAGTGGAACCATCAACCATGGTCACATCTAGCTTCTTTCTTAGATGTAGATAGATAGACCAACAGGAAATTCCCATGCTCGCTCTCTTCTTTCTCCTTGGACACTTCTGTTGCACTACTCCTTGTAGTAGAGTGTGTTGAAGAAGTATTACTAATCGATGTAGTGGTGCTCTTCTTTGGCGGTTTTGTTGTAGTAGAAATCACACGAGATGGGTTCGGGGATGGGCGTGATGAAGTAGAACCCAACCTTGTACCCTATTGAGGGTGGCAATCTCAATCAAAATAATCACACCGTGAATCACGGTAGTCATCTTGACCATCATTGAAGTTGCCTAGGCGGGCAAACAAATCGTGTTGGGCACCCAGATGATCGCGGTTGTTGTCCCAATAATTGTGGTCATCGTCATACTGGCCATAGTAGTCGTCAAGATGGGTAGGCCGATAATGGTTGCCATCCCAATGGTCACAGTCGTCGTCATAGCGATCTCGATAACCACCAGGACAAGCATACTGATCATGGTAGCCATTCAATGATAATGATCTTTGTTGTCGCCTAGATAATCACCAAGATGGGCATATCGATCATGGTTGCCATCCCGATGGTCATGCTCGTTGTAGTCATCATAGTCATTATCGTGGGGGTACTCCGGATGACGTGGGTGGTCAAGTGGTACCCGCTACGCATGTCCAACTAGGTGTGGTCTCGTGCTGGCATGCAAGGGAGGTACAGCCTAGGCACCACCTCATCGATGGGTAGCTGTGGTAGTAGTGTACAATACCACATCATCATTTGCCATATAGTCATCGTCATGCACACACACATTATAACTGATGCGCCTATTGTCGAGGCCCAAGATAAGCCTCTCCAACCTATCCATCTTAGCATCAAAAGCACCTAAATGGTTCTCTAAGGAAAACTCGCCGGCTAGCGATGTCGAAGAATCAACGGCGTGTGCCTTCAATTTGGATTGGTTTTCGAGTCTGACATGTTAGTAGAACAAAAAAAACCCAAACTGAAATTTGTGGAATCACTCATAACCTCACCTCTTACATACTAATGTTCTTATGCCTTTCAAAACGGATTGTGCAGACTGTGTAGGTTCTTGTGGCAATCAGCAAAAGCGAAGGAGAGGTAATCAAAACTCAGGTCAATCTAATACAAGCAGAATCCTACTTTAATACATGTTTATGGATATTTTAATACATGTTTTTGAGTAGGATTCAGCTATGTTCAAAACAAGCCATGTGCTATAAAAGTCTTTTGTAAGGGCATCATGTTAAACACCCATAAATTTTATGAATATTAGACACTTTGCAACATGAGTTATTTACTTCTTTTGTTCTTGTGAATTCTTAGATTGGATTTGTGAGAAAGAAACTTCTATTTCCTCCAATCTGTACACTATGTCTATACGACGTAGTTGAGTGGATTGGTTTTATCGGCGCATGGAAGGGTGATTGTCTCGGTAGCAGGTGGCGTGTTGTTTGCATATCGCTCTCTCACTGTTGGCTATCTCTTCGTTCAATCACAAACCATCAATTTATCACCTTGATGAGTTCTTACTCCTTGACATCATCTTTCTTTTTTGTTAAAATTTTGGATTCGTATCTGACTAAGATTCACCAACTTTGTTTCCAACCTCAATTTGAATAGGAATTAATCTTGATTAGCTTCCACAGCAACATCAGTTGATTTATCACATCTTTAGATGCCCTCGATAACTTGTACTTCATTATGGCATGTTGTTGCGCTTGTTTTAGTTCGAGGGAAGAAAGGTTCACATGAATTCTACCTTATAGTAAGGGTCGACCTCATTTGGATCTGGCTTCCTCGGGAGACTGAATATCCTAGGGCGAGTCTTTCCTTTTTCCCAATACCTATAGTATGACTTAGCTTACTCCGACATCTCATTATTGATCCATTGAACGAAGTCACACTTGGGCTCAACCTTCTAAAGAACAAACGTAATCAATCAATAAGTTGAATACTAAAAAGGACACAATAAACATGGTAGAGCACTCACATCTTTGTTCTTGGAAACCTTAACCTTTGTATAGCCATAGTATTTTTGCCAGAGCGTTCCTTCTTCACTGGAGTTGTACTTGTCGCATAGCTTGTTGAAGTGACATATCGGTGGTGGTTGATATGTTTCATCTAATCCTCCTCCACATGATGAATCGGATGCAGCCAAAAGTTTAGACAAAAACGAAGAAGCCTAGAGTTCGTAATGTAGAAGTAGATAGAGTTAGTGTACAACTGAATGGAGAGAATATATATATATATATATATATATATATATATATATATATATATATATATAGATGAGAGTGACAGACTTAAGAAGTGGAGTTGAGGAGAGTTTTATTTTCGACCTTATATGACTACTCAATCTAATAAAAGATAAAAAGATGAAAAACTGAAAAGTTGAAAAGCAAAAAAAGTTGAAAAAGCTGAAAAGGACAAACAAACTGAAATGTAGCTTATGTGTAATAAACTCAGTCTAATAAACTCAGAATCTCGTGAAAATTTGAAGGTAGGATATTTATGTACATATCTAGAGGCTTGGAAATGCATCTAATCAAAGCAAAAAAAAATTCGGGAAAAAACAACATAAGAGAAAAACATTAGAGAATGAAGTCCCATGCAGAAACTTTCCTTGGATGAGCAACCGATTTGGAGATAGAAAAATGAAAAATCAGGAAAAAAAAAACCATGGGAAGTTTGAATTTTTGGAGTTGAGATTCATTTCGTGAAAATGTCAAATCTACTCAATGAACTCGGAATGGCATGAAATTTGGCGGGTAGGATTTTTGGGTGGGTACAAACTATTTGCAAAAAGAACCAGTTGAAAAATGCATTCCAATCAAAAGTTACGAAGAAATATAGCCTATGTCGAGCAAGAAGCTCATTTTAGGTGAACTTTTGCAAAGCGGATCGAAATTCAGTTTTAATCGGGACTTCAGGCCTAACGTTCCCTAAGTGAGTTGTAAGTATTCATTTGAGCCATCATATAGAAATAATTCGAAGTCGAATAGCTCAAATGATGTTTTGCAAGTTTCGGGCCATTTGGTCTTCGAAAACCCATTTGCCCATATTTAGAGGGCTAGAAAAGCATTCAAACAACGCAAAAAAAAATTGAGAAAAAATAACATGAGATAAAAACATTAGAGGATGAAGTCCCATGATGAAACTTTCCTCGGATGACAAACTAATTCCGACATACGAAGATGAAAAATCAGGGGAAAACTACGGCAAGTTTGAATTTTTGGAGTTGAGATTTGTTTTGTGAAAATGTCAACATCTTCTCAAATGAACTCAGAATAGTGTGAAATTTGGTATGTACAATGTTTGGGTGGGTAGAAACCTTTTGCAGAAAGAACCACTCGGAAAGGGCCCTCCAATCAAAAGTTATAACGGTAGGTTTTGTCAAGCAAGAAGGTCGATTCCAACCAATTTTTGCAAAATGGGTCCAAATTCGGTTCTCATTGGGTTTTCCGACATGAAGTGCACCAAATGAGTTGCAAGAACTCATTTGAGCCTTGATGTTCCAAGAATTCGAAGTCAAATAGCGCAAATGACGTTTTGCAAGTTTTAGGCCACTTTGTCTTCAGAAACCCATTTACTCATATGTAGAGGCCTTGAAAAGCATCCAAACAACACTAAGAAAATTCTAGAAAAAACATCATAAGAGAAAAACATTAGAGGATAAAATCCTGTGAAGAAACTTTCCTCAGGTGAACAACTGATTCAGAGGTACAAAAATGAAAAATTAGGGAAAACCCACAAAAAGTCTGAATTTTTGGCATTGAGATTTGTTTCATGAAAAGGTCAAAATCTGCTCAAATGAACTTGGAATGGTGTGAAATTTTGCAAGTAAGAAGTTAGAAACCTTTTGCAAAAAGAAGCACTTGGAAACTGCATTCCAATTAAAAGTTACAAAGAAACATAGCTTGATTCTAGTGAACTTTTGTAAAACGGGTCAAAATTCGGTTTTAATCGAGACTTTTGGCCTGAAGTTCCCTCAGTGAGTTGTAAGTACTCATTCGAGCCATCATATAGAAACAATTCAAAGTCAAATAGCTCAAATGGCATTTTGCGAGTTTCGGGCCACTTGGTCTTCGGAAACTCATTTACCCATATGTAGAGGTCAAGAAAGGCATCCAAACATCAATTCAAAAAAATTCAGGAAAAAACAATATAAGAGAAAAACATTAGAGGATGGAGTCCCGTGAAGAAACTTTACTTGGATGAGCAACCGATTCTGAGATACGAAAATTACAAATCAGGGAAAAACTACAGAAAGTCTGAATTGTCGGAGTTGAGATTCGTTTTGTCAAAAGGTCAAAATATACTCAAATGAACTTAGAATGGCATGAAATTTTATAGGTAGGATGTTTGAGTAGATTATTAGTTGGATCTGCCCATTAGTTCGGATACCCAATGCGGGGGAGGGGGAATGAGCACATTGCTACTTTTGAGGTATTACTGTCAATGATATGAATCACTTCTCTTTTAATAAACCCAGCTATAGTATTTGCCCCCGCACTACTACTAGGGAATGTGGTACTGCTTTCCCCTACAAATGAATGGCCACCTTCCGAACTCACTATGAAAAATACTTTCACATAAAGCATGAACACTTTTATTTTGTTCCTTGGGTCTTTTACTATCCTCACAAATAAATGCCATAACATATCACCTTTCAGCCTCTTAAGAACCCACCAGTTTCCTATAGGCAAAAGACCCTCTAACCAAAGTATGCGTGTTGTAGGAGTCAATTGTAACAAGTTTGTCACCCATATTTCTAAGTTCTTGAAAGACATCGATAGTGGATCAAATATATGTCCATAAACATGCAAAAAAACTACTCAAATCATCACCATATGAACCATCACGAACTATACCATCTCTGTAGTACACATAGCCTTGTCAGCTTGTTTCATGACCTATTCCATAAAATTTTGTGAGTTATGGGGGCCAATCGATAAAATAATATGTATACATTTGAACTAAACATGGAACATTAAATCCTACATTAAAATGTAATTTTTAAAACCCTACATGTGAAACTTGACAATTTTCTATTACATCTTGTCACAAAAATGTAGTGATTGACGATCCGTTTGTGTCAATCGGTTAGTTTTTTCCTCAAAATTTGCCTACTTCAAACAGATCGTAAATCGATGATACAGATTATAACATATCGATTTTTGAATAATCAATACATTATACATTACATAACTCCATCTACCTGTCGGTTCTACTACTTCAAATGGATCATCGATCGAGATTATGGATTCAAAGATATCAACCCCCAATAATCTTCTCTACAAATAAGTACCGATTGACGATTCATTTGTGTCAGTCTTTTGCTTTTCATCCCCAAATTTTTCTACTTCAAACGGTTTATCAATCGGAGTTATTAATTACAAAATATGGATCTCCTACACGATAAATATATATAACTCCAATTGATGATTCTTTTGTGTCGATTGTTTTCTTCTGCTCTTAGAATTCTACTCTTTCTAACGGATAGTCGATCAGGATAATTAATTGAAAGATGTGGACCCCCCACTAGTCGATACATATAACAAATCCTGATATCTCATCACACAGAGGAAGCCATTCATGATCTGTTTGTGCTGGTCTGTTCGTTTCAATCCAGGAATCATACTACTTCAAATGGATCGTCGATTGCAGTTATGGATTACAAGATATCTTCCTAAACCCTAAATCCAACATCTGTATCAACCACAAATTGATTATAAATATTAGACTACAAAATTAACGAAATTAATGATAAATCTAAACAATAAATATTAGATCACAACTGTCAGATTCCACTGCTTCTACTGGATTGTCGATTAGGGTTGACATTTGTCATATCTATGATTATTTTCCATATACTTTCCCCCTCGTTCATGCACATTTTAGTCATATAAGGCGGCATTTGCATTAATCATATATATATATTTGTCATCAAATCGACCGGATTATTCATTTTGTGATTTTATTGTAGGTCCACATGAAACGGGTGATTTCTGGCTGTTTGGACCTTCTTCATCGACTAGATCTGACCCATGGTTGTATTGTACAAAAGTATGCATCGATACGGGCGCATAGGAACTGACCGCATTAAAATCGGAGCCTTCGGGGGCCCAAAACATCAAAACCTAATAGTCAAGGACTTAATTGTAAAATCTCTGGAACCCGAGTACCCATTCGCGAAATTGGCAACACTCAGAAATCATAAACCCTAGCTCGGAGGACCATGTTGCAATCACTTGAAAATCCGAGGACCAAAATGCAAAAATGCCAAAATATAATTAGAGCCGCCGGCTACCACTGTTGATCATCGAGCCTAGCTTTTTGTTTTTTACCTTCTTCTTCTGCATCCCTCTTCGCGATCCACACCTTCTACCACCATGTCGGTGACAGCTAGGTTGTATGCTTCCTATGGAGCTTCTTTTCTGCCTTCCCCCCAAAATACTCCACACCTCCCTCCACCCCCGACTCAAGCCAGTTCCTTCGTCAACCTCCACGGCAAGCGGTGCACTACTGTTTCTTTGCACGGTGCACCACTACTTCTTTCTATCTCTCCTCCTCCTCTTCATTTGCTCTAGCCGCCATGCACCCATGCCCCATTGGAGCAGCCTAGATACAATTGATCCACCATCAGATCTTCACAGATCTGCTGTTGCGGCCCACCACCGTTTGATCCCATTCTACAGCCACGCCGCCGCATTTGTTGCCGCCGCCTCGCGTTTTCTCGCTTGCACACTCACCGCGCTGCGCTTTTAGCAGGCCGCTGCCGCCCTTTATACCAACTTCACCACCATAGATCTCGCTAGATCCACTGCCGCCCATGCCGCCTCGCGCACAAACGCATCCACTGGATCTCATCGTCGCCCCTTCCATGTTGCTGCCACTCAAGCCATGGTGTCGCCACAGATCCAAATCATGCCGCAGCCAGCACACTCCTTCCACAACGAGCCGCCGGTGCTCAAAATTGTGCCATAGCAATTGCGCCGACACCTTCTTTGCTAGCACCATCACCGGCATTTTCTTCCCCCTTTCTCTCACTAGCTTCGCCAGCAACTTCACTTTAAGGAGCAGAAAGGAAAACCTCGGGTTTTGGATTACATAATCATTAGGCGTAATTCTATCTAAGGTGTGAAAATTGCAAGATAGTTTCAGTTATTTTTCAATACAGATTAAGTTGTCAGTATGGTCACTGATACAATGGTCAGGGATCGCTTCCACTGTTACGTTTGGCGAGAGCCTCTCTCCTGTTCAAGATCCAGCGTCAGAGTGCTAAAGACTCAAGAACTCCCATAAATTCTTGCTAAGGCTCAATTGTTATGTTTGTTGCCGAAACGAGAATTTAGGGTTTAGAGGAAGAAAACATAAGGAACTAACTGCAAAACTTAAGATCAAGACCGAAGAAGAACTACGCCTTCCGGATTAGGTCATCTCTAACCCTAGAAGTGAATTACTCGCAAAAAGCCATGAAAATGTAGAAATAATAAGAAATAAATAATAACTTACTTGATTGCTTCAAAATTAAACCTATCGTCCTTGTTGGCTTACAAACATAGGAAAAATAGAGAAGGGATTCTATTAACTAAAACCCTAAAAAGTATCTAAAAGTCCTATATTGAAAACCTTTTAAGAAAAACTATATAAAAGGTATATCAATTGAGCCAAAACTTCTCGATTTATGATACAATGGGTTAATGTGCCCAAATATAACTCTTTGACGTGCAGGCAACGGAATCTAGCTTCAAACGGCGCGAGAAGCAGACAAATTTGAATCAAATCGACCAAATTCGACCAAAAATATTTGGAAACCTAACCAAGCACGACCTGTGGCACGGGTCGTGTTCCAGGCCGAGCACACGTTGTGTCCACGATCGTGCTGGGCTTGGTCAAATAACAACCAAGGGACCAGGTGTGTTCAATCGGGACTCTGTTCGACCAGGCGTGTTTGATCGGGACTCTGTTCGACCAGGCGTGTTTGATCAAGACTTGTTCGATCAAGAGTCTTTGTGGTCAATTATGGCTCTTTCTCGTCCAATTGGTTTCAACCATGGCTCTTTCTCATCTAAGTGTGTTCAATCAGGTGATTTTGCTCGTGGAATATTCGATCAGGGTTCCTTTTTGTCTAGTTTTGATGTCCTTTGTCAAAATTAATCCAAACGAAGTCGAAATGTCCTCAAATTTTGTAGATTTGATTCCTAAAACATGACAAACACAATCATGAAAGCAGATTGTAAAAATAATATAAATATATATAAAAAATATCGCATCAAATGAGTTTTCAGTATATTTTTGGCACATTTTTATTAGCAAACTTAAGATAAAAATACTACCAATTTAACACTTATCATGCATCAATGTGCATGTATTGTAATGAACAACTCCTTAGAGTACAAGGATCTAAGTGATAAATTGGAAAATACAAGAACTTAAATGAACAATTTGTTAAAGTACAAGGATCTCAAGTGCAATTTTGATGAACTTTTTTTCCTGCTCAATGGAATCTAGATTGAAAGACTTTTGCTTCGTAAGGTTATTTATTCCTCATTCTTTTTTCCTATCAATTTAATAAAAGTATTGCTATATGTTTGAATCTATGTTCAAATTTGTTAAGAGCACTGTTACATATCTCAAATCTGTGATCCAAAATTATGCAAACCACCTAATATGTTTTGATGAAATTTGGGAAAGAAAACAAAGAAGATCATTAGATAGTTATGTGTAAAATCACGGGCAGTTGTTTTTTTTGGTGTTTTACATAGTATAATATAATATAAATAGAACTTTGATAAAAGTTCGAAACATGATGTGTTCGTTAATTATTATTAGAGGGTTATATTATCTCTTATTTTAAATAAAATCTTTTTCTTCTCTATGTGTAAAAGAATATTTTTTTAGCATAGTGAAAAAGAACAATCAAATGAGTGAACATATAGATTTAGATATGTATTTGTTCCATGGTCGAAGATCTTATGATTGTTAAGCGACTTACGAGAAATCACATATTCAAATTCTTGCTAGAGCGAGTTGTGCTAAATAGTTTTCGGCTTCAAAATTTTTTTTTTTTTTTTGAAAAAAGACGGTATAGTTATGATAGGATGGTGTGGTTGTTGAGTCAGTCATGGATTCTAGAAAGCAGAAAGCAACGAATGAGGATACCTTGATGCCTTTGACTAATACTACTAGTGGTGGTGTCCCCATCGAACCGACCAAACACGTACCGCCAGTATTTTGGATTTGGAGACCTGCGACTGTGAGCCACGCGGCCCACACGTTCTAACCAACCCAATTAGACCAACGTAGTCTAAGATGCCTTTTGAAATTGGATCGAACATTTGACTGACATGTCCAGCCCAGGACTTGTGATCTTTCTGGCATCTTTATCTGATGGATTCAATTGAACAATAACTTGCGTAACAAGCTCGGTTTGAACTTTTGAAGTACGCATGGACTGGGAAAATGGCATTTTTGATGCAAACTTTGGTCCTTTAATTTTAAGACTTAAATTTATCTTTCTATTTTCTAAATTGACTCAAAATAGTCTTTTTATTGTTAACAATTAGTTCTTACAATTATTTTTAATATTTTTCCAAACATTTCTTAAACCAATATATATATATATATATCCAATATGGACAATTTTTAACCATTTAATTCTCCATTTTCTAGTATTTTTCAGCTCATTTTAATTCTAATTTATATTAAAAAGACTGTTTTAAATAGATTGAAAATTAGAAAGATCAAAATTAGTTTTTTTAAAGTAGAGAGGACTTATCCTATTTTATATTTTACTCCATATTTATCAACTACTAGATTAAATTGGCACTCATCCAGTCATGTTTTTTTACCAATGTAGAAATTAAAATTCCAAATAAGTGGGTAAATATTTTAAAATTAAGCATCAAATTTCTTTCCTGCTGATTTACTTTCTTCATTCTATAATATAAGCTTGCATCTATGTACATGTACAATACAGTACAAGAGGAAAAAAAATATTAGGTGACTATAATACTTCTAATAAATAAAATTTGAAGGAGTGGAGCGAGGAAGGACACTATGGGGCAAAAGTTGTTAAATAGTACATTGCAATTTGAAATAAGATTGTGTCATAAATTGTCTTAAAATGAAAATTAAACTTATAACATGAAACAGAAAGATCACTTCACTCCTGATATCTACTTGAGAAGAGGATGGTCGATGACACATATGTGTCATTTTTAGTTCATGTTTGGAACTTAGGAATTAGATAGGAATTTTGGAGGAGTGAAAATATCTACTTTCTTTGCATATGGGTTTTTTTTAAAAAATTTTGTGACATTTTTTGTGTTCTAAATAGACTCTTAACTTAAAAGAAAACTTGTAAGCACGTATGTATTTCCCTATTTCTTTTGTATTTTCCTTAAAAAAGTCCAAATTATGGGGTGTTCAACTGGATTGCAGTTTCTGATTTTTGAGTATAAATTAGAGTTGTTGAACTAAACACGCCAATTTTAGTTTTGGGCTTCTTTCAAGCTAGAGAGAAATTAGAATTATTTTTTTAATTTCTCTAGTTTTTGAAACCCAAAATATAATATTGCCTATATAATCATAAAAAATTGAATGGCTTGTAATTGGATGAACAATTAATATCATATTTTATTAGAATATTGTAAATATCAACAAAATTTTCAAAATAGAGAAATTAAAATTATAAGCCAAACACTTTTCTAATTTCAATTTTAAAACTAAAAAAATAGAAATAGAAATGAAACTCTCACGGACGCCTCCTTTATGAGCACCCCTCTTTCCCTCCATTCCGACCCTTCCTCGCAATTCCCGCACGGCGAAGAAACCCATTTTCTTTTTTTAAAAAAAGAAACAAAAAAAATTGCAAAATAGCACGCAAAAACTGCCGTTCAATCCGATCGAAGCTTGTGTGCGAAGCTTCCATGGACACGGGGAGGCCGGCGCTGGAGCAGCACGGCCATCGCTACGTGCGGATGCCGCCGGAGCCGGCGCTGTCGGTGTCCCCGTCGTTCCGGCTGCCGGAGGCGGCGCGGGTGTTCGACGAGCTTCCGCGCGCCACCATCGTCGCCGTCTCGCGCCCCGACGCTGGCGACATCACCCCCATGCTGCTCTCCTACACCATTGAGGTCCGCTACAAGCAGGTCTGTGGATTCCCAGGGCGCGACCTCTTGTGTTCCTTAAGGTTGTGATTTGATTTGACACGAGGATTGAATTCGATGGGTTGATGTGAAACTTAGTTCTGGATTGTTGATTCTTTCATGTCAAATTCAATTATGGGGAACTTCTGTAGTCTCCGACATGCAGGGCGTTTTGATGCTGGTTGTGTGTCAAATTTTTTCCATTGTGTGGGTGGTTGTTCGGATCGAGTTATGTGTTAATGTGGAACTTTGATAGTTTTTCGATTAGTAATAATAATGGTAAGTAGTGATTTTAGTTGTTGCATGAATTGGGTGTTTTGGTGCTATGCGTAAACATTGGTAAAGTAGTTGATTGGAGATAGCAACAGGCGAAATGTGATGTGAACATTTGAATTAAGGAATGTATTGGTGCGAGCACTTAAGGATGGAAGTTTTTTTATATGACAAGGTGGGGAGGTTGGTTTCTGTTGGAAAGATGACTCCTTTGTGTCTGGATTTTGGTTGGGATGATTAGATTGAACTCAGATGATGATTAGTGAAATTTGCCCCTTTCTGGGATCAGTTCTGCTGTGAAGTGTAATGCTTATGAAATTAACTATAGTGGGTACTGTTTAAATTTATTCCATCAATTGGATGTTTGATGTTTTGTAGTTGGATGTGAATATGAAGTATGGGACTTAAGATGCTTGCTTGCCCCATCCAAGTGCTAGAATGTGCCACTAATTCCTCACGTACCAATTCTTTATAAATTTGATCTTATTCTCAGTGCATTGCATAATGTTCACTACTTCCATCAGTTTAGGTGGCGTCTATTTAAGAAGGCCTCACAGGTTCTCTATCTACATTTTGCATTGAAGAGGCGTGCATTTCTTGAAGAGTTCCATGAGAAGCAGGAACAGGTTGGTTACATAACTGTCATGCCAACTTTTTTACAAGATCTCAATTTGTAGTGTGCTTTCCAGTGAAGCAATTGATGCTATAAAAAGCATTATAATTTTAAGTGACCATGAAAAAGTTCTTGCACCACATGTTCGCCTAATATTTAATTTAAAATTTTAACATACGATGAAAGAGCTTTTGCACCCCCTTTAGTTTCTTGTCAAGTATTTTTTTAAGTGTTTATCGAGTATTTAATCTGTACTCTACTTAGGTACCATACTGACTGTTGAAATCGATTCTCAATTGTTGTCTTGTACTTTGTTTGCTTTCTATTATTTCTTACCTGCTTGGCAATCCCGTACAAGGATTTGAGGTCAACTTTTCTAACATTATGCCACACGCAAGGAAGTTCAGATCATTTATTCTTTGAAGAGCTATTTGTTTTGGTTTCTTACACCTGATTTCTATTTAAAGAGGAAGGGATTACTCTCATCTCTTTTATTGTATCTTGTCATTCGTGAATCAATTCACACTTAAATAGATATAATCATGATAGGAAATAGCTTCTATTTAAGCATAGAGCACTGAGTTGAGTTAACATCTAGATTATTTTGCCATTAAAGGTCAAAGAATGGCTTCAAAATTTGGGAATTGGGGACCATATGCCACTTGTAAATGATGATGATGAAGCAGATGATGTGCATGCTCCTTTGCAATCTGATGAGAACTCCATCAGAAATAGGTAAACATTTTGTCATATTGATAATGCTAGTTTCAAATAAACCATGCAAACCATATATGGAAATTTCTAATAATGGCAACTCAGTAAACAGTGCACTGATGAGTGATGCACAGTTATGTTTTCTTGCTTCACAAATGCATATAGTAAGCAAGACATTAACCTCTTGTGGCAGAAATGTTCCTTCAAGTGCTGTTTTGCCTGTCATTCGACCAGCTCTTGGACGTCAACACTTGGTTTCTGATCGAGCAAAGGTTGCCATGCAAGAATATCTGAACCATTTCTTGGGGAACTTGGATATTGTCAACTCAAGGGAGGTAGCAAAGACTTTCATTTCTGTAGTTATGTTGTGTTAGTTTTGATAGTAGCTAAGCATTAAGATATCAGCTGGTCACATGGTTACTTTTTTCCTCTAAACTAATAAGATGTTTCCAAATGCAGGTTTGCAAATTTTTGGAGGTCTCGTGTTTGTCATTTTTGCCTGAGTATGGGCCTAAGCTAAAAGAAGATTATGTTGCAGTTGGACATTTGCCCAAAATTCAGAGGGACAGAAAACAGAGATGTTGTTCATGTGGTTGGTTTAGTTGTTGCAATAGCAGCTGGCAAAAGGTATAAAGTAGATATGTGCTACAGTTTAACTTTGTACTCCCTGTATTTCCAAATACATGTCTTTTTGGCATGTAGCACAGGAAATAAAGCATGAAAAGAAAAAGTCATGGTAGTCTTATTTAACACACTTTATTAGTGTCCCTCCTAATTCTCCAAACTACATATGTCTTTTCAAAATATTAAATAAAGAATATATAAGAAATGTTTCTTGAAATCATAGGATAACATGTATTTGGAAACGAAACTGGAATGTTAAAACGACATGTATTTGAAAATAGAGAGAGTTTTTAGTCATGTTGCTGTCCTTGTATTTGAGCTGTTAAATTGAATACTTTTTGATAGGTTTGGGCTGTTCTGAAGCCAGGATTCTTGGCTTTACTCCAAGATCCTTTTGATCCAAAGCTTTTGGATATCATTATTTTTGATGCATTGCCTTATTTGGAAACAAACGGAGAAAGCCAAATCACTTTAGCAAAAGAGATCAAGGAACGTAATCCGTTGCACTTTGGATTTCAGGTACATTTTTCTTTTTTAAAATCTTCTGTGGTTCAGGTAGCATTTTTTACATGCAATACCTTTCAATTTTGTTGTAGCTATAGTACTTCACAGACCTCCAAAACTTTCATATTATTAGCTCGTTTGGGTGCTACTGGTGGTGGGGACTCATGGGTACTAGCATAAATTGACTTCTTGAATCCGAATTCCATGAGCTCATGACTGTCTAGATATCTTTGAAAACTACTTTAGGAGTTGTACAAAAATCTGCAAATGCAGTGGGAGTCATATATCTAGTGCGAGAGCATTGTCTTAGTCTCACATTGTATGCTATCTAGTATAAAAATCTTATTGCAGAACCTGACTACCCATAAACTGTAAATTCTAGTTGTAACATCTTGTTAAAGTGACACATGTGAATGCTATCTTAAAATCTTGTTGCATTGACAACTTTAAGAGTGTATTTAAGTTTTTTGTAACTGTTATTACTGATTAGTCAGACTAATTCGACCCCAGTACTCCCACTTTTGGTTATAAATTCATCAATATACATCCCACCATTTTGGACAAACTGATATTTTCAGCACATGCATAGGAAATGTGTAGTTCAGTTGTAAGAATAGTAAAAATTACACAAACCCCTGCTGGCTGCTGATCTTGATTTTTGTATGGGCCAACTAACATGATAGTACAATTTAGATATGGTATTTGTTTTTAATGGGTCCAAATCTCTTATTGCTATTCCTTGGAAAGGTATCTTCTGGTAGCCATACTATAAAGTTAAGAACAAGAGGTTCTGCTAAGTTAAAAGATTGGGTTACTGCAATCAATGCTGCTCGACGACCTACAGAGGGCTGGTGTTACCCTCATCGTTTTGGTTCATTTGTACCACCAAGGGGCTTGTCTGAAGATGGGAGTATGGTACAGTGGTTTATTGATGGGCAAGCTGCATTTGAAGCAATTGCTTCTTCTATTGGGGAAGCCAAATCAGAGGTTTAGTTTTCATAGTTTCTTCTACAGTTCCTGGAGGAAGTTAAACTACTAGTGAGATTTCAGAAGTCTAATATAATGTTCAATGCAGATATTTATTACTGACTGGTGGCTCTGCCCAGAATTGTATCTTCGACGCCCTTTCCACCATCATGGGTCATCTAGGCTTGACGCTCTTCTGGAAGCAAGAGCCAATCAGGGTGTACAGGTACTATAATTGCTCAGTTGTTTTTTAATCAGAAAGTGCCAGAGACATATGTGAAGTTCTGCTTTTTTCTCAAAAAAGAAAGAAACTTATGATGTTGAATACTGTAGCATATATATGTGTGTGTACCTAGGAGTAGTTACACCCAATAACGGGTTTGGATATCTCTAAGTTTTTAAAAAATCTGAAAAAAATTAGGAAACATAGACTGAGATATATTATGATGATCTACAAAATTTCAAGACAAAACGCGGTCATATGTGAGAAGAAAAAAACAAGTTTGCGTAACCGGCTTATTTTTCTTGTTTCTCTCACATATGATGAAGAATGTTTAGTCATGGACTTTTGCAGAATATCATAACTTATCACCCTCTATATACTATAATTTTTTGAGAATTTTTGAGGACTTGAAATTACTCAGACCCGCTATTGAGTGTAACTACTCCTAGGTATAGAACATATTTTTCCTCTCTCTCTCTCTCTTTATATATATATATATATATATATATATATATATATATATATATATATATATATATATATATATATATATACACACACTGCATCATTTGTTTGATGAATATACTATTGTATACAAAATAACATGGGACCAAACAAATGCTGCACAAGATATGCCATTTCCAGATATGCTGTTGCACACATTTTCCTAAGAATCTAGAAATGACTTGCTTTTCTAGTATTTTAGGATGTATTTGGTTGCCTACGTTTGAACTTAGTCTAGTTTTGTAGATACAACAGTTTTATATTTGGTTGTTTGCATATGAAATTGAGTCTGATTCAAGTCATGCAAAAAGTGCCAATGGGCCTGACTCGAGAGAAATGGAACCTCTGAGCATTTTTGCGAGCCAGGCTCATCAATTGTGTGATTAGAGAGTAATTATTGTATATTGATGATTCTTAGCATGGATTCATGTTGATTAAGAATAATTAAGACACAATAAGAGCTATTAAAGTGAAATAAAATATTTATTAATTTTGGTAGTATTTTTTTATCTTATATATTTTTCTACTTACACTAATCATACAACCAATTAAACAACATCTCATTTCAGTCTGCACTATCTCATATACCAACAAACACCATTCGATTGTATAATTTGTATTTTTATATTCTCTCACTTAGTATGTTCCGTACATACGAGTCAGACTCAATATCATACTGACAATCAAACACACTCTTAAAGTATGAGGCTGGCTATACATGGCTCCAAAAAAAAAAAAAAGAAGTTATGCAAAAGCTGATTATTTTATAACAGCATATCTACTTGTCTATTTTTACATGAAGTGGAACATAGATTGTCTACTTATCTATCATGATACTGCAGTCTACATTTTAAGCTATCCACTTCTGTGAACAACAATTACCAGATTGATAAAAGTTAATTATCCTAAAACAAGTATCAGTGAATGTGAACTGTGACGGCTTTGCATAATTAACTCTTATGTACCACCAAAAAATGCCTAGTATTTTATAATATTTTAATGCCCCTAAAAGATGGGCAAAATTAGACTGACAACATGAGGTAAAAATACAATTTGCATCATGGCATGAAGTAGATTTCTGATCAATGACAGAAATCAATTATTATTTGATTGTTAGTCCCAGATAATTGTGAACTGTGACATTTTTGCAGATTTACATTCTTTTGTACAAGGAAGTAGCTCTTGCATTGAAAATTAACAGCTTGTACAGTAAAAGAAGGTTACTTAACATTCACGAGAATGTCAAAGTTCTGCGTTACCCTGATCATTTCTCAACTGGCGTATATTTGTGGTATGACAGAAATTTTGAATTTGTCCTCTTTTTTGGCATGATGACTTAATTGACAGTTCAACTTTTTTTTTGGTTTTGAGGTCTCATCATGAGAAAATTGTGATTGTCGATAATCAAGTATGCTATATTGGAGGTCTTGATTTGTGCTTTGGTCGTTATGATACTCCTGAACACAAAGTTACAGATTTTCCTTCTTCAATATGGCCAGGCAAGGATTACTACAATCCCAGGTAACTTTCATGTTGTTCTCATTGTCATCCTAGCTCAGATTTGAGGCACAGAGTTCCCAAATAACTCTTTGGATTGTATATTTATCTCAAAGTTATCTCTATTCATTAGGGAATCAGAGCCAAATTCTTGGGAGGATACAATGAAAGATGAGCTGGACCGTACTAAATATCCTCGCATGCCTTGGCATGATGTCCAGTGTGCTCTGTATGGTCCACCTTGCCGAGATGTAGCAAGGCATTTTGTTCAGCGCTGGAATTATGCAAAGGTTAGCTTGCTTTGTTTGTTTACTTGTCATAGAAAAATTTCGGTCTCTAGTTATTGTTGAACATTGACTACCACCTTTTCTTCCCAGAGGAATAAAGCTCCAAATGAGCAAGCAATTCCCTTGCTGATTCCTCACTCTCACATGGTAATTCCACATTACATGGGCCAAAGCAAAGAAACAAATGGTGAGGCTGAAAGTAAAGAAAATCATGATGAGGATGTTGGCGTTAAAAAGCGCACCACCTTGACATCAGCAGAATCATGTCAGAACATTCCATTGCTTTTGCCTCAAGAGCCTGAACCTCAGGCATTGCCAAACGGAGATTTAGGGGTGACTAGTTTGGACATTACTATTGATCTTTCAGATCACCCAAACAAAAAAAGTTGGAATCAGCCTTTGGTCAACCGAAAGGCGAAAGTAGATCTTTCACTTCAGGATTTATCTAAGAGATGTTTTGTAGACAATCTCAGTTCCCCTGAGGCATCACCTGTTACACATCTTGATACATCGATATCAAATAGTTATCACATGGATAAGAAATGGTGGGAGACGCAGGAGCGAGGAGATCAAGTTGCCTCAGTGCTTAATGTTGGACAAGTTGGTCCGCGGGCAACTTGTCATTGTCAGGTCAGTTTCTGCTGCTTTGAACTATATTTAAACTGAAGTAATTCTTGATTTTGAAGATCCAAGATTCTCTTGAAGCAAAGTTTCTCTTTATTTAGTTATATGCCGATGCTTTACAATTTTTACCCTCCAAGGATTGTGGTATACTACATGTAGCTTGTAGTTATTCACTATTCCTTGTTGGGAAATAAGTCTATATGTTAGAGGGTGATGTGTAAAACATCCTTGTACTCCATATATATATATACGTAGTAAAGCTAATGGAAAAAGTATGAAACCTTTTTGAGCCCAATCTTGCAACTTGGTATTAGAGCTACTTAAACAAACCCCCATACTGCCGTTCTTTCTGTCTTTTTCTTATTCCTCACCGTCCGCCACCGCCGCCTGCACTGCCCTCTTCCTCACCGGCACCGGGGCCTTCGTGCCTCTCTTTGGGGCCATGATGTGCGAGATCTGGGAGGAGTGGCGGCGAGGGAGGAATAAACCCTAGGAGGTACGCGCCACCTCGTGCCGTGCCTCGATGACCAAATCTGGTAGCTACTGTACAGCCGCTGCCTCACATCGTGCCTCGATGACCAGATTTGGTAGCTGCTAGCTATGCCTCGATGACCAGATCTGGTACAGCTGCTCGCACCGCGCCTCGACGACCAGATCTGGTACAATTGCTCGCACCATGCCTCGGCGACCAGATCTGGTCGTGTAGTTGCTCGCGCCGCTCCTCGACGACCAGATTTGGTTGTGCTGAGAAGTCACGATGACCAGATTTGGTCATCCTAGTCGAGCTCATCTTGCTATTGCTGCTACTCCTGGAGGAAGTGGAGATCTTAAGGAGGGAGATGAAGGGGATGAGAGCCATGCTCTTGGTGGTCGGGTGGTATAAGTTTGTTATAAAAAGGTGAAAAGGATAAGGAGTGTAAACCCGTTTGGGAGAGGAAGGGTGTTACATAGTGATTACTATGGCAGAGAAGGGGATTGAGCAAGAGGCTATGCAAAAGCTGCTAGCAAAACTTGACACGAAAGATGTAGCAACACTGCTAAGTATGGTGAAACAAGGAGGATCGTCATCTTCATCAATGTCATCTCAGTCCTCCCAAATCCAAAAACCGCCAAAAGCGAAGCTTCTGTTGGTCGAATTGAAGGTTGATGGGCCGAACACGTACTTGAGTTGGTCTTGATGTGTCCGGGGGGCCCTAGGAGCTAATGGCATTGAGGGGTACTTGACAAGAGATGTGAAGGAGTCTGATGATCCACTATCCTATGAGGGGCAACTGTGGAGGAGTCAACACATGACAGTGTACACGGCTTCTCAACTCGATGGTGCCCAAGGTTGCTACAATGGTTGATGAGGTCCGGAGAGAGTGAAATGTGGAGTAAGTTCCAGAAGATGTATGCAGAGGAAGGAAACAAAATGAGTGTTCCAGGTTATGAAGGAAGTCAATGCTATCTCTCAAGGGGAGTGATCTGTCCAGGAATACGTTACTGAGCTCCAACGTCTTTGGGGGGATCTTGATGAGTTTTGTCTCTTGGCATCATATGGTGACCCTCAGTGTGAGCAAAAGAAAATTTTCAAACAGATGAGGACCATGCAATTTCTGGAGCACCTTAATCCTGTGTTTGATCAACATAGAGCACATCTACTTGCCTCAAAGAAGCTCCTTTCTCTTGATGAGGCAATTGCTGCTATGATGGGAGAGGAGAGTAGCATGAAGCTGCTGACAGACACCGCTGGACTTCCAGGGAAGCGATCTACTCAGGTAGCATCGAATCTAAACCCCTCTGGGAGTCGTGGTGAGACCCGTACTTGCTACAACCGCGGGGAGATTGGGCACTTGATCAGGAATTGCCCGAAGCCTTTGAGAGAGTCTAGTGGCCGTGGACAACCTAGCGGTCAAGGCAGAGGCCGTGGTGGGCGTAGAGGAGGCCGGAGCGGCAGAGCTGGCTCTTCCGGAGGATACAGAGCCAACCTGACTGTGGCGGAGGACTCCACCTTCACAGGGGAGGTGACTTCTCAGGAGCGAGAGCTCCTAGAGGTTTGGAGGAGGATGAAGCTTGATGAGGGGAAAACTGCAAGAGCCAGTACATCTTTCTCATCTAGGAGTATCACCACTTATGCTCGCACTGGCACAGGTATTCATGCATTTGCATCCACACCCACTACAAAACCACTAGATTGGATCATAGACTCTAGATCCTCTCAGCATGTCACGGGAGCGCATCATGAGTTTTGCACTTGCGCCCACTCACCGATGCCAGAAAGCTATTATATTGCAAATGGCACCTCCCAACCATTAGTGGGCAAGGGTGTTGTCAAGTGCACCCCTTCGAAGACACTCACAAATGTGTTACATGCTCCATCCTTTCCTATTAATCTGTTATCTGCCAGTGCGTCGATTATCCAACAAAAATGCTTTGTTTTGCTTGATATTTCTAAGGCTGTCTTCGTGGAGAATAGGACGAGCAGGAGACTTGGGACTGGCACATAAAGTGACGGCCTGTGATACTTGGACAGAGAAGGACTGGACACAACACTCATATATGTGGCTGAAGGAGTGAAAGAAGGTTATCTAATTGGAAGCGTGGAGGTAGATCTTTTGTTATATCACCAGTGTATGGGACACTCTTCATTTCCCTTGTTGAGTCAGTTGTATCTATCTTTGTATGAAAAAGCTGATAAGCGAAAACTTGTGTGTGAGGCTTGTGAGTTAGGCAAGCAAACCAGAAGCTCGTATCTAAGTTCTGGATCTAGGAGTGCTAGTGTTTTTGAGCTGATATACTCTGATGTATGGGGGTTTTGTTCCACAACTTCTTGTGATGGTTATAGATGGTTTGTCACTTTTATTATTGTCATTCTCGCATCACCTAGTTGTACTTAATGAAATCTAAGAGTGATGTGCTTACCTACTTTAAGGATTTTCATAAGGATGTTCAAAACACATACGGGGCCACTGTGAAGGCATTACGATTAGATAATGGGATAGAATACATGAATAGGACATTCCAGGAGTATTTGTCAGCTAGTGGGATACATCATCAAACTACATGTTCTTACACCCCGGCTTAGAATGGTGTTGTTGAGAAGAAAAATCGACACTTGCTTGAAGTAGCTCGGTGTATGATGATATCCATGAATGTTCCAAAGTACTTGTGGGGGCATGTTGTTTTGATAGCGGCATACTTGATCAATCGGATACCCACACGGATATTGGAGGGAAAGACACCTTATGAGATGCTGCATGGCAAAAATAAGTTTATTGTTCCCTTGAGGGTCTTCAGTTGCATGTGCTTTGTGAAGGACAATAGGTCTCATGTAGGGAAGTTTGACCCTAGAGCGGTCAAATGCATCTTTGTCGGCTATTTTTCCACTCAGAAGGGCTATGCTTGTTGGAGCCCAGTGAAAAAAAACTGTTTGTGAGCATGGATGTCAGCTTCTGGGAGCAACTTCCATATTACTCCTTGAGTGTGGACTCGTCTTTTGATGATTCTCCTATCACAGAGGGTGCTAGGCGAGAGGAGGAGAGACTCCGCAGGTAAGAGTGGAATGACACACGAGCGAGTCATCGTGGGATCCATTCCTTGCCCAGTGTTGGAGCTTGAAATGGAGTTTGAAGAGCTGGATGTTGATGAGCCTGAGGAGCTACATGAGTCGCATAGTGAATCTAAACCTTGTGGTGGAGTGTTGTTGACAGTGGGGGATGAGCCTAGGGGGAGTTGTGAATTTACACACAAAGACGGAAGCAACAGGAAGGGACAGTGCCTGTGCCTGGTGAGAGTAGTGTGCCAAATCAAAGTCCCTTGTCTCTGCCTGCCTCGACTCCAGAAGTGTTGTCCCAGGATCCCTCTGATTCTGGTGGTATAATCACTCCTTCACCCTCCCATGTTGCACCTGGACGGTTTTATCATACCAATGCGGGAAAACCATCCATTCGATATCATGATGTTGCTCATGTCGTATCATATGCTAACATATCACCTATATATGGAGCATTCATTGCATCATTGGATGCAATCTCTATACCTAAAATTTGGCCACTTGACAAGAATGATACATGGGAGCTAATACCGTTGCCAGCTGGGAAAAAGGCACTTGGATGTAAGTGGTTTTTCATTGTGAAACAAATACCAGAAGGTAAGGTTGATCGCTACAAGGCACGCGTAGTGGCTAAGGGGTATAGTTAGACGTATGGCATCGACTATGATAAGACATTCGTACCAGTAGTGAAAATGAACATTGTTAGGACCTTTGTCTCACTGGCTGCAAACGATGGGTGGAGATTGTATTAGCTAGATGTGAAGAGTGCATTCCTTCATGAGAATCTGCAGGAGGAGGTGTACATGGAGATACCTCCTAGCAAGGTTTGTAGATTGAAGAAGATTCTGTATGGTTTGAAACAGTCTTCTCGTGTCGTTCGATCGCTTTAGATGGCTATGCTTGGTTTAGGGTATCAGCAAGCAAGTGCCGATCATACAGTGTTTTGTCGAAGGAGGGGTACCCACATCACCATGTAGGTTGTGTCTGTGGATGATATGATCATCACTGGTGATGATGAATAAGAGATTAGAAAGTTGAAGCTCAGATTGGCTGAAGCGTTCGAAGTTAAAGATTTGGGGTAGTTGAAGTATTTTCTGGGGATCGAGGTGGCATGTGGAGCTTGAGGCATCGTTCTCTCCCAATGGAAGTATGTGATGGATTTGCTATCAGAAACTGGAATGCTCGGGTGTAGGTCTGCAGCTACTCCGGTCGATCCAAGGCACAAGCTACGTGCGGATGCTGTAGAATAGGTGGACAGAGAGAGATATTAAAGACTTGTAGGTCGTCTGTTGTACCTATGTCACACACGTCCAAATATTGCCTTTGCAATAAGTGTGGTGAGCCGGTATATGCATGATCCGAGGAAGGATCACATGGATGCCATCATCACATCCTGAGATACCTCAAGGGTGCTCCTAGGAAAGGACCGTTCAAGAACAACGATCATCGGTGCGTCAAAGCATACAGTGATGCTGATTGGGCGAGCTGCATAGACGACAGGCGGTCTACTTCCAGTTACTGTGTGTTTGTGGGAGGTAACCTGGTTGCTTGGAGAAGCAAGAAACAATCGTGGTGTCTAGGTCTACAATTGAAGCCAAGTACAAGGCAATGACCCAGGGAGTCACAGAACTACTGTGGTTGAGATCTCTTCTGGCAGAGTTGGGATTGAGTCAATAAGGACCTCTGAAACTATTCTATGACAATCAGTCGGATCTCTTTATAGCCAACAACCCAATCCAGCATGACAGGACCAAGCACATCGAGATTAATAAGTTTTTCATAAAAGATAAGCTGGAAAATGGGATGTTTAAACTGGAGTATGTTCGAACAGAGGAGCAAGTTGCTGACTGTCTAACTAAGGGTCTTAATTCCATCAGTTTATCCAAACTTTATAACAAGATGGGGATGATCGATATCTATCACCCATCTTGAGGGAGGTGTTGGGAAATAAGTCTATATGTTAGAGAGTGATGTGTAAAACATTCTTATACTCAACATATATAGATATAGCAAAGCTAATGGAAAAAGTATGAAACGTTTTTGAGCCCAATCTTGCAACTCTCCCACCGTTTTGCAACATAAACCTACTTATTGTGCGCGCAAAATTAAGATACACAAAATGAGAAGAAAAGAAATGATAGTGGATTAGAGGACCCTTATAAAATAAAATTTGAAAGTGAGTAGAAAAAATATTAATGTAGAAGTGAAAAAGAGGGTAAAGTTATAAGAATGTATTAGAAAGTATATTGAGATTAGCAAATAGGTTTATATTGTGAAATGTCAAAAAAAGAAAGTAGACCTATATTGCGAAATGGAAGGAGTATTGTACAAGTCAATAAAAAAGTAGCTTAAGAAACAAAACCTTGGCAATTGTTTTTTTTTTTAAACAGATATAACATGAGGTTTGTGATTTTAGAAATGGGCAAGTATGGAAAATCATACTGTATAGCTTGTGTCAATTTTCAAGTCAACCACAGAACAACTGTCTTTCCAACAGAGATGGACATACTAGTTCAACAATGTTTGGACAGACCTGTGTGTATGTGTGCACGTGCACATGTTGCACAATTTAGGAATGTCATCTTCCAGTGAATCACTTAGTGGAAACTCTTCCATAACAAGATCTGTACCTTATGCATTTTTTGAGCATGCAAAAAAGATTTGCAAACCTGTTTCTTAAGCACATACTTGAAAGTCAATGACATATGATTTTTAAAAAGAGACTTGCTTTTATATAATATAAATTTGAAATTCTATGGGAATGTCTACAGTCCATTTGGATGCAGACCACAGTAGCAATTTGAAATTTCATTTCAACTATTTGTCTTGCCAAAGCTAATTGATGCTATCTCCAAAAGGGATAGGTGCATGAGATCCTTAACTTTCCCATACATTTGATGCTTGCTTGAACCCCAATGTTGCACGAACACCAACATGAGATACTGATACCAAGAGGTTCTCCAAATGTACCAGCATGGTAACACAGGTATACATATCATTCTTGAATATATATTTCTGATATGGTCCTGAGAAAGGGAATGCAAGTTATAGGGGTGAGGATAACTCTGATAGCTGTCCAGAGACTCCATGTCTCTATGTCTCGCCGTGTTGGGCTCAGCTTGGCCAAAGGGAAGAGAGAGTGAGATAGGAGGTAGAGCTCACTTTGTTACTTGTTTGCCTCTAATAATAGTAGCAGCAAATAATATATATAGCCAAATAATTGTAATCTAATCAAACTGAAGCTAAACCAGTCCTATCGGAATAGAGAGAAATAAGAGATAAATCCTAGTTTAGAAAGAGATCAGATCAAAATGAATCTAAGCTAATCGCCTAATCCTATCTAAACAAAAATAGATAAATCTTAATTTAGGAAGAGATCAATCCTAATTTGATACAACTGGGGCCAATAGGCCAATTTATAACATTGACCCAGTCGAGCTAGCATAAGTCTTCAATCTACTTCCATGACACTTATCTTGTTAGTCGCACCTCCATCACCATCAACAACTTCACACCAAAATAGTCACTTTCACTTATGGTGGCAGACAAAGGCTCATCACAATTGCGAAAAGCCCTTTTTGCCATCGATCAGCCATCTTGGTTGGTGTTAGTTGATAAAAGATGCATGTGGGTTTCACGGTCTCACCTGTCCCTGCGATTGGTTGTGTAGTCTGTGTACCGGCGCTTGGCATCTTGTCTTTCAGGTGACTAGTTGCAGACCTTCCAAGGAAGGTTGTAGATGGAGATAGCTGATAGGGACGCTCAAAAGCTCAGGCCAAACTCATAGGCATCTTGGGGCTTGTCATGTTTTGTAAATCAACATCCTTTTGCAATGGGCTCAATCAACCCAGAAGTGAAGATTTGCACCTGCTGTTGAGATATGATGGATTACTTTGGCATAATAACACACCAAATCATTCTTCATAATCCTCCTTGTAAGGTGAAGCTACATTAGCTTGCCTGCGGATTACTCCGGATTGGTGGTCCAAAGCACAGATGGCAGTACTCCTTGAAGTGTGGCAATGACAGGATTTCTTCTTCCCACAATTGATAATATAATTGTTCATCAATGCCCGTCATGTGGTATGAAGCGAACCACACATTTCTCCTCCATGATATGCTACCCTCGGAATTATTGCTAGCATCTATTGAGCCAGCCAAGGGGTTTTTGTTTCCTGTCGAAGGTGGGGAACATCAGCTTATGGTAGGATGGAACTCTCAGAGACTTAGCACAAGGGCCGTTGTTTAGACGTTGATGATTCGGATTTGTGCCTAGTAGTCCCTCCTTCTTTGTTATTTGCGCCTTTACTCTATTTATGCGGGCAGTAAGGGCAGTGTTCTTCTCGTTGGACAACTTCATCCTCCATCGTATCTCAATTTCTTGGTTAAGAATCTGGGTGAACATCTCCTGGACTAGCATCGGTGCCATGAAGGTTAGTTTTTTATACCAAATTTAAATGATCTCAAGAACGAGGTGGGGATTACTTGGATGGCTGTCCAAAGCCCACATGTGAGATGCTCTTCATCTCAACATGTCGGACTCTAGTCACTCTATTTGGCCAAAGGGAAGACGAGGAGAAAGATCGAAGGAGGTGGTGATTACTTTAGTTCTTCCTTGCCTCTAACAATAGCAACATCAGAGAATATATAGTCTAACAATTGTAATTAATTAAATTGAATTTAAACTAATCCTATTTGAATAGAAAAAGAAATCCTAATTTAGAAACTGATCAAATCAAAATAAATCTAAACTAATGTTACCTAAATAAAAAGAGATAAATCTTGATTTAGAAAGAGATCAGTCCTAATTAATTTGATATGATTGGGCCCATCCATAACAATTTCTTCAGCTTAATACTAAGTTGCACATATTTAAAATATAAACCTTAATTTCTTGTATGTGGCTCTAGTTCCAGAATATAGCAAAATTGGTGAAGCAAACAGACAAACAATAAACTGCACACAAGTTAGCCTCTTTGCTATTATGTCAAACATGTTAGACCTGTTTTGTTGCAGTGCTGAAAAAGTTCTTGAGAAAAAAAAATCTGAAATTGTCTGGTATTCGTGATATGCATCAAAGATGTATGAGGGCCACATTGCATGTGAGACATGAATATGCTGTCTCATAGATGTGTTTGAGCAACCTAGTAGTACTTCTTAAACAGTCTGTCAATGCATTTGGCATCACTATACTGCTTACGACTAACAAAATATGTACCTTCTTGAGAATCTTATTTGGCTGGAGGAGTTGCACCTTTCTGGAGAAAGTCATAGGGGTTTCTATCTATATCACATTTTCTGGGTAATGTTGGCTTTGAATTGGAATATCAACTGCAATCAACTTTGACTGTGGTATATTTGTAAATCTTTATGGAACTTTATATGGCGTATTCTTTTATTGACTTAGTTAAGGCACTTAATAAACTTGAACTTGAGACGGCTGCATTTCTCTACAGTTTAAATGTGCACCATTTATTCAAAGGAGCTTACATTTTAGTGATAAGAGAGTCTTGTTGCATTCTCAAACATGACTTGCTTGTATACTAATATTGCCAACTTGCCATCAACTCTGTCAAATATTTCTAACTAATTAATAAATATCCTTTCTTCAGGTTATTAGAAGTGTTGGCCAGTGGTCAGCTGGAACAACTCAAATTGAAGAGAGCATCCACAATGCCTATTTTTCTCTAATTGAGAAAGCAGAGCATTTTGTATACATTGAGGTTTTTCCTTTTGATGCTGTAAATTTTAATTCTAATGTTCGTAGGTTTTACTAGATCATGATGTACACCATGTGTTCCTGTTATTATTATTTAGGAGTATTTGTGGTGATATACTAAAGAATGATTTAGACGCTTGAATTCCTTTATACATGTGGCTGCTTATCGATGAGACTGTGCCCACAGATTGCCTAAACATCTCTTTGCTGGTTTTTTGCAGAATCAGTTTTTCATATCAGGTCTTTCAGGAGATGACATGATAAAAAACCGTGTATTGGAAGCATTGTACAGGCGTATACTTAGAGCAGTGAGAGAGAAGAAGTGCTTTAGGGCTATCATCATCATCCCGCTTTTACCTGGTTTTCAGGTAATGTGATGTTATATCAATTATGCATGTTTTGATATTTCTTAGTTTGTTAGTCACGATATTTAGTCACAGGGAGGCATTGATGACGGGGGAGCTGCATCTGTGAGGGCAATTATGCACTGGCAGTACCGAACTATTTGTAGAGGGCCTAATTCTATGCTTCAGAATTTATATGATGTGGTTGGCCCTAAAGCACATGATTACATCTCCTTTTATGGTCTTAGAGCACATGGTAGACTCTGTGATGGAGGTCCTCTGGTTACCAATCAGGTAAAGTCTCTTTGCTGATGTGCCTTTTCCTGTTTTATAGTGTGTTTGGTTCCCCTTATAGGTCCTGGGTCTTGGCCGTTTGAGTATCTTATGACATAAGAGACCTACAGCATTGTAGTTCTGGTTGCCATGACATAAGAGACCTACAGAACTTTTAACAGCCAAAAAGTCTCTTTGCTCTGCAGACCACTGAAAATTGTATGGTTATGTGCTGACAATGTCTATACTACAGATTTATGTACACAGCAAGTTGATGATAATTGATGACCGCATCACATTGATTGGCTCAGCTAATATAAATGATAGAAGTTTGATTGGATCAAGGGATTCTGAGGTATGCTTTTGTCAGTCTCGCCTTCTGTGTTTTTTGAATACTCCTAAAGTTGTGCAATATAGATATAGATACATGATGCATCATAAGAATTGAAAAGTATTTTATTTTCAGCTTTCTGTTACTTTTAGAGTAGACCTAATTCTCAAATATAAATTTTGCTTTTGTAATTGTAGTTAGTCAAGGGAAAATTGCTTGCTTAATTAGGTAATCTGCTTTGGTACTCAAAGTTGACTATATGATGGGTTGTTTTTGTGTCATCTTCTAGATTGGTGTGGTTATTGAAGATAAAGAAGTTGTTACTTCGAAAATGGATGGAAGACCTTGGGAGGCTGGAAAGTTCACCCTCAGCTTACGACTTTCTTTATGGGCAGAGCACCTTGGCCTTCATCCAGGAGAGGTTTGGACATCTCATTTTTATGCTTTGAAATTTAATCATATACCAGTGTCGTTCATTAGTTGAAATTTTTAATTAAATTAGAGGTGATAGAATGATGGGAAAGGTTTGTATTTTGATGTGCACATTTGTGTTATACTTCTTCAACCTAGTCTGCATACTTTCTAGTCGGTGTTTTTATCTAACGTTACATGCCAAAGTTGCTCAAACTTCACTGTCTTCGAGGACCCTTTACCTGTTGTAATCACCAGCAATATGTGGTATGCATGTAAAATCCTTTTGAAATCATTTACTCGAGCATGTCTATTTGACTGGCTCCAATTATGGCCACTGCAGTTATGAAGGCTAAATGTATCACCATTCCTGATTCATGTGGTGATGCCACCTTTTTAATTGAATTGGTGTGATGTGTGTTCATGTGCTGTCTTGAACGAAACATTCTCTTTTATTCTTCTTGTTTCATTGAGAATTTGAGAAAGAAATGGTTAATGTCCAACTCTTATGCTCAACATGCCACAGGTTAGCTTGACTACATTTTTTTATGAAACTAATGGCACACACACAACCATTTATTAAAGCACCTAGTTGTGGCATAGAGGTTCAGCAATGAGCATGAAGTCTTGCTCAAGATCCCAAGGGTCCCATGTCAGTAGTATAATTGTGTTTGTGCCACTCATCCCAGCACTCTTTGCAGCAGGGGAGTCAATAGATGAATGCTTGGTTGAAACTCAGGGCCTTTGGAAGTCCTGATATGAAGAAAATCTTGCATATTGTTGTTGCTTACTTGATCCAGCTACCCACTTAATGAGAACGTTCTACATAAATTTCATCTAGTGCTGTAAAGAGATTAATGCTTTATGGAGTTCTTAATTGTTTGTCAAGAGGGTAGTAATGTACTAATATATAATATGTACTTTCTTCCCTTTGTTCAAAACTATCAATTTTTACTCTGGAGAATAACAATATAAAGTGCATTGTTTAAGTTGGTCGCTTAATATACAAATTTTCACTTTCAGGTTAGCCGCATTGTGGATCCTGTTGACGATTCGACATACAAAAATATTTGGATGGCCACTGCTAAGGTGGGAAGTAAAGACATGGTTTCCTGTAGTCCTAGTTTGTTTTAAACTGGGCACTCAATGCAATTACTATGTTCTTGCAACAATTTTAAGATGACCACTCTGGCTAATTCCAAAAAAAAAATATGACCACTCTGGCATGCATTTTATTTTAAGATATTGCTTTCTTCAATGGCAGCATTAATATCATTGCTATTGTTTTGATTCCTTCCTGTACAATTTAATTTATTTCTAATTAACTCACCTTGTTTGGCAGACAAATACAATAATTTACCAAGATGTGTTCTCCTGTGTTCCCAATGATTTCATCCATTCAAGGTACGCAATGCATAACGGACCTTCTATTTTGGTTGTAGTGGTGTGGTCTCTGAAGAGATGTGTTTGCAGGGCTCAATTTCGGCAGGGCTTTGCTCATTGGAAGGACAAAATTGGCCATACTACAATCGACTTGGGTGTTGCCCCGGAGAAGTTGGAGACTTTCCAGGATGGAGATCTCAAAGGTACCAACCCGATGGATAGATTGCAGTCAGTCAGGGGCCACATTGTTTCCTTCCCTTTGGAGTTCATGTGCCAAGAGGACTTGAGGCCATTTTTCAGCGAAAGCGAGTATTACACATCTCCACAAGTTTTCCATTAGCTTCTCTTTCCCACAACAGTTACTTCTCCAGGGTCCAGGGTTTGCACTTTGCACAGCTTGTAGATGTATTACATGTATTAAATAGGAAAAAGAAAGGAAAGGTAGTTTTCTTTTTTTTTTTTTTTTGGAGCAAGAAATAGTCCTGTTGAATTGATTCTTTCTCCATACAAAAAAAAGGTTGTTAAGCTCGCTCTGAATGTGTATTGTACACCTTTTACAACTGAAAAAAGGATTTTTGCATGTAAGTATATATACGGACTGACACATTTTGTGTTTGCTTACTGGTTATCATGCTGGAATACTGGCTTACCAGACTAATGTTGGTATTTTATCTTCCGGAACATGGCCAGAAGCAGAGTCTAACTAGGTCAGATACCTAACTTGGCAATTCATACATGTTATTATAGTGTTGTCTTTTCATAGTACAATGGAAGAACGGTAGAGAATGAGTTGTGTTTTTTTTTTTCTTTCGAAAAGAATTGGAGAATATGAGGCTGTGGTACATAGTATTGGTTTCGAAACCGGAGCAAATAGCTTATTGTTCCGGGTTGAAGATATTTAACAAAGGCACCCCTGGGTTGATTTGCATCTGAACAATAGAGACCTGTATTGAGAAAAGCCCAGTTCCAGTCCATCAGATGTTCTTTATGACATGTGAATTCTCTTGATTTGTTTAAAGTGTGTTACATATTATAGAGAGAGGTGTAGATAGATACGTACAAGAACAAGTCATTGAGATATACAATACTACACTATATAGAGATAAATATGGATGGGCATATAACTAGGAATAGGCATGTCAAGCCCAAGATTTATATGTTTTTGTATGTTTTTACTAGAAGAGATATCAGACTAGGGAAAGAAGAAACTGTTTAGTCTTGGGTTAGTCCTGTGCTATTTGTAAATAACATAACAAATTAGATAATTCAATGCAAAGGAGTCAGGAAACACCAAAACTTGCATGTAAAGTTGATTGGTAACCACAGAAAAGTCAGATGATTATCAACTTCCAGCCCCAACCAGAAATCACCTGGAAAACGGTTTTGGAAACCCTGACCTGTGCCCCACTTGAATTTACAACAATGGGCACCATAATAGCACATAGTTTTGAACAGAATTCAGCAGTTTCTCCAAGCAACTTTTAGCCATTAGCGTTGGATCGGCGCTAGATATATAAAATCCAGAAGAAACTCCAAAGGGGTTTGTTGCTTCATGACGCAAACCCACCAAATCCCAAGTCTATTTAATCAATCATTCTCACTTAGTTAAACATGGGATTGTGAATTGTTGTGTCAACAACACATCACAGCAGACATGAACCAACAGATGCGACACAAAAGAGTTGCTAGATCACAAGGCCTAGAATAAAATGAAACATACGTGCAACTTTCTCAAAGGGAGGTTACGATGCTGGTCTTTTTTGTTTTTTTATATGGTGTTAGAATTACTGGATACCACGATTAACTTAAGAATTATAAATGCATGAGATCAAAACTCATAGCCAACAAATGATCCTCACAATTATAACACAGGATTCAAACCCATAACTTATAATATGGGATTTGAATTTTGGTCTCCACTAAAAACTATGGATATCTTACTAGTTAGGATATAATTGATGGATTATAGTTACCTAATCATTTGGACTACAACCGTTTGACATCAGTTGGTTAAGTATAATTTTTTTTATAGTAATCAACATACCAAGTTGTTTTTTCTTTTTTTTGTATTTTGACTTTTGAGTTGTACAATTATTACACCAAGTTTATTTTGTAAAGACAAGTTTATTTTGTAAAGAATATTACAAAAAAAAGTTATGCATTCACGAAACACTTAATATGGGCACTTACATGTGCATCTGAATTGTTAAAAGATATGCCCACACAAAGAGAAGTTGTTGGTTCGATTCTCAATCCCCTCTATACATGGGTGTGTTTGGGGTGTGTTATGTGTGGGGGTAGGTGGGATGATTAGGAGTAGAGAATGTGTGCTGTCAAATTAACAGATAATATCATTTTCACTTATAAGAACATCTTTCTCAAAGAAATATATGTGTGGATCTTATTCTATTTTTTAGTATAAATTTATGTTTACATGCGTTAAAATTACATTACATATAAAAACTTCAAAAAAAATGCGCCCATTTATTTGTGAGCAACATTTGTTAAAATATAAAATCAATGGTATTGTAATTAGTGAGGTCTAATTTATCTAGTTAAATGCTAGGTTTAAATCTCGCCAACTTCATATTGTGTGAATCATTTATAACTTTTCTTCATGTAGTCCCATGACTTTATTGCTGCTCGTAACTTTAGACTCTAGAAAACTACACTAACCAACTCTTTATAATAAAAAACATATTACTCTGAAGATTTTTTTAACAAATGTACAAAATAAACCTTAATCACTATATAAAAGATGTGTGTGTTTAGGAAGCTCAGCATAAGCTCGTAAGTTACTTTTGGCCAAACGATCCACTTCTTGTGCCCTTAAAAAAGGAGCTCCACTTCTACAATTCACAGCTAGAATTAATGGCTAGGATAATTGGATAATCCAAACCAAAGATGGCACTTGATATCAGAATCTATATTCCTTCCAAGCCAAATCTCCATAATTTGTAACCACCACGTACTACTAATTGGCCCCTTAATCTAGGACTCCATTGCATCATAAATTAGATGTAATTAGGCATATGTTTGGTAAAGGGAGGCTCCATTGCTGTCACATCAACTCGTCCTCTTGTCCTTTTGCCGTCAATTCTTGCACGCCAACGGTAGTGGGCTCACGCAATGTTGATGTGGATCCATGTCATTTGGCTTTCTTTCCCCTTGGAGTGAAGGCAACCATAGCTATTATGGTTGTAGTCAACCTGTATCTACATGTAGACTGTATTATAGTTGTAATCAAATGATATATCTATGTAGATTGTTTTATAAAAATTTTATATTCTAGATCAAACTTAATGAAAAAATAAATGATATAATTGTGTGTAATCGTACGACTCATATTTACTATAATTATTCTATTACAATTCTATTAAATCTAGATGAAAATAGAAGAGATGCCATACAATTACTAGAATGTATGTCTAATCAACTACATCCATCAGGTGAGTTTGTTAATCAGACTATCTATGATATATCTAGTGTTTTGAATAAAAGTTTTTTTATATGTGATTATTTCTGTAAAAAGTCTCTTTATTTGTAAAAAAAATAATCTTAATATTCAATCATATTTCATTCATTAGAGTGGCATAACTGGTGGTTTGGAGAGGAAAAAAGATCAACACATATATGGCAAACTATGTGTGGCATCTCAATTTATTTGAATGACTCGTAAGTCTCATATGCGTGATGTATAGAATTTAATCTCGTCTTACAAGTGTAAGGTGTAAATTTTGTGTAGATAATGTCTAGAAGATCAAATATATTACCTTTAAGTTAACTTTTATATAAAATAAGGATGAAAATATAAACAAGTTAGTATTTATGACACATACCACATTACACATACCACGTGGGGTAGGTTGGAGGAGTGAAGAACCTTAGCCGCTACACTGTGTGTGTAAACACATAAACATCCCAGTACATGCATTTCAGCCACATCATGGGACCTGATATTGGCAATTGGCTAAAATAAAGAGACTTTTCAAAATAAAAGCACATAATTGGCTAAAATGAAACAAAAAAAAAAGACATATAGCGCAAACTAAATAGAGGGCCTGTGGTTCAAAAATTGCTCAAATAAACCATTATCTCTGCTATATGATATTTGTGCATCGACCCTACCAAAAAGGTGTAATTAGGGTGCACTCACAACAAGAAATTACACTTTTTTTGTGTTAAAGAAAACGATGACACACACCCAAACACAACTATTGAAATATCTAACAATCAATATATTAGTCATTCATTTGAGATATCTAACAACCAATATTCTAAAGTTTTATTGTTTTAGTGTCTTAGCCACATTAAAACCCACCTATTAAACTATACACGCAGTTAATTATCCTCAATTAAACTCATCTGTAATGTCTATTAGATGTCTCAAATCAATATATAAAGATATTTGTCTTTATAACTATTTCTATTTTATCTTTATTTAATGTGCTATAAAAGAAAATTTTGTTGATGTGAATTCCATATTTATGTTATTAGTACCAAACAAATGATACACAAGACCATATTGTACTCCCCTCATTGCAAGCTATAAGATATATAATTTTTTATTTGTGTATATTTAATGAAGTTTTTCTCAATTTTTCTTACTCATTTTTCTTCTATCGGGTATTTACGACTAATCGTTTGTACCAAATATTTCTTTCTGCCCGTGTATATTTACAAGGAAAAGGTTTCGTACGACTCACATCATGTGAGATCACTTCACTCATGAGTCATCGAATCATATTAGATCTTGACTAACTCTCGTAAGTACAGGAGTCTTCTTCACATAAATTACTTTCATTTATTATACTTGTGTAAGGAAGTGAAAACTAAAATTTGACATGTTTCCCCCTACCTGCCTCAAGTTCTTTTCATCTTTAGGAGCTTCCTAGAGGATATTTGTGTGTTGCCTTAATTTGATTGGTGGGTGAGATTTCTGCCTCGTGCGATACATTTGTGTTGAATTGTCCCACAAGTACCAATCAGACATTTGGACACAACCACTCACTTGACCACTAACTAAACTAAAGTCATGCCAATAATGCCATGCATGCACGGCCAGGACAAGGTACACTATATGAGTACAACACGAGGTGCATGTACATATGCAATGCACGGTTTCCTCGTCGGTAGTTAGGCTGAGATACATGGATTACTAAGTAGATTTCTCAGAAAAATATTTTGTGTTTATTTTATGTCATGTATACAGAGTATCATCTGAAATATCTATTACTCCAATACAAAAACTCCTAGGAGAGACTCCTCGTACGGATCCACGTGTAAAATGTCTTCTCCAACACCAAACACTCCAATGCATTGGTATTTGGGTGGTACTGAACCTATATATAAAAAATTTATATGATAATATGTTGCATTATATGATTATTAATGATTAAAAAATTATCAAAATTAAATTTGGATAAGTCGAATACAACAAAAAATTTTAAAAATTAAATTCTGATTTTTTTTTCAATTTTTACTATTTTTTGCTCCAGAAAATAGTAATTTTTTGCCCAAAAATAATAATTTTAAGATTTGAAAAACAGTAATTTTTTTTCTCAACAGTCATTTTTTTGAGTCACTAACATGTGGGTCCCATAGAATAGAATTTCTCCAATAACTACTTTAAACCTACACAGCAATACACACTGACATGTGGGTCCAGTTCAAATTTGGACCCACTGTCAACCACCTTGTCCTTCAAAACCAAAGTGAAAGTAAATAATTTCAATTGAAATTTAACGACAATAAAAAAAACACCAACCCCAGAACTGATAAGTGGACCCAAAATCTTTTTGGGCCCACATATTAGTGACTTTGAGCAGTTTATTGCACGGTGCGCGCAGCATGTGAGGCGAGCGCACCCACATAGCATTCACGCATTTTGTGAGACCCGCCACTGCCGCGTTGGTTCGCATACTAACACATTAACCACACATACTGTTATTGACTAGCGCACCCAAAAGTTTTTTTGCCCCACCTGTTAGTGTGTTTTTTGCTGCGGATTAGCTAGGCACGGTTCACGAATGGTGGGACCCACAAAACACACCGTCAGACGTTTTTAACTCCTCCAACACTATCGCTATGCGTACCTGGGTGCCGATGGACTCACCTGTCAATGCACGAAGCGACCACTGTCTCGCTACGCATCATCGTACAACTCACTCGCTTGCGCAAATCCTACGTGGTAGTGGAGCGCCAGTCCAAGCGTCTGGAGTGGACTTAGCCTTAGTGGCAGAACCAAAAAATATTTATAAGAGATCATATTGTAATAGATAAATATAGAAATGACTAAAAAAAATCATATATTTTATATGGTACATCTATACTATTATATTAAGAGGGAGTTTTTAGTTAGGAAACTACCCCTTATATTTTACCTAAAATGATCTTAATTAGTTAGTTCTCTCATATCTCTCCTTATTTATCTCTTAAAAAATATTTTTCTGTAACAAAATCTATCAACTATCCATCTTGATACCACAAACCAAATCTAATGGATGAAACTAAAAGCAGCTGTCATTTTTTACCACTTCTTTTGACTTTGGTTGCTCTTGCTCACAGTATTATTTACATGAATTTCATTTCCCAACTAAGCAACAAACAATGAAATCACCGATTTCTTATCCCCTTCACTCAGTGGCAACTTCAAACCATACTATCCAAATTGATTCTCTAAACAAACAATATCTAATTACACATCGGCCAAGAAACAGTACTAAATCTCATCAAGAGTTGTTAGTACAAGCAAAAGCAACTAGAACTGCACAAATAAATCTTTTGTAATATGCATGCAATGCCAATAAACACATCAAACAAAACATTCCGAAGAAGTTGGACACCACCATGCAGCTGTTGTTCCTTTCGTTGTCCAAGTGATGCTACGAAGCAGGCCAATGTCATCCTCAATAACAAACAATAGCAATTTTTTATTGGACAAAACAACTAAGCTAATATTTCTAAACGATAATAGTTTCTTAGAGATGTACGAAAAATGTGCACCTATTTACTAATATGATATAATATAGAGTGTATATGTAGCAGATGGGAGTCGTGGCTCCCATCAACACCCCTAATTCAGCCAGTGTATATAGCTCAAGACAACACCGTATCAAATATTATTGCATTATGCTTGGACTCTTCATCTCCTCCCTTTCTCATATCTGTATGTTGTTGGATAAAAAAAATATCATTCTAGATTGATCATGCTAAAAAAAAGTTTTTTTTTATGCAAAATGCGACATTCTTAGATTTGTGCACTTGCATGCTAAAGTTAAAAATTACAAAGGATCAAATCCCACAAATCGCAAATAATCTATATATTTGTAATATGAGACTTAAATCCGTGATCTATAGGTGATAGAATTTAAGTACTGGTCTCCACCAAGATTGTCAAAATCATGATTCGAGTTCTACGATTGCATGGGACTATATGATCTAGATCAGACATAAGATCGAAATATATTAGGATTGATTAGAATTATGATCCAAATCGTAGTATCCTGTACGATCACAAAGGATCACAATCCTAATATTATAGAATCATGATTGTAGTCTAGTATTTTCTAGAGAGTTGATTGAATAAATTTATGTAAAGAAAAATGTAACACGTAAATAAACACTTCAATGCGTACAATAAAGTTAAATACATCAAAATTTATTATAATACAATCTTAATTTGTGTTCATTTTTACTACTGAATCATAAAATTTTTTAAAAAATATATATGTATTTTTTCAAAATCTGTCAGAATGATGACCCTAAAATCCGATCTAATCAAACAATAATTAATTCTACCTAAGATCTTAATCCGGACAACCTTAATGTCCACCGAGTCATCTCAATACCTTACTAGGTTGGCTACAACATCTTGGCAACAAACCATCAGGTTTATTCGTAACCTTTGGACGTTAATTTCCATTGAAATGTTCTAAAGCTTTGAAGTGTGAACTGTTGAAAAGGATCTAAGATATCAACTAGAGAGAGATGAATAGGTTATTTTAACAATTCTACAACTAATCAAGCAATTACCAACAATTAAGAGCAAAAGCTAAAAACCAGATGAATATCAAGCAACTTGACACAAGGATATAACCCGTGGTCTCGGTGATTTGTCGATCACCCCTAATCCACATTGAGGCAAACTAAAATCTCTAATCGCTCCTCTATCTAGTCGACTTCCTCTCAAAAAGTGACCTAGATCTCGAACTGGATTAGTATGATGAGTTATCTAAACCTCGATTCCACTAGTGATGCACTTTACCACTCCGACAAGGCGTGCTCAACCTCTTCACAAGTCGTTTTGAGGTTTCTTCACAATCTCCCTTGAAGAGCTCTCCAAAACCTTCACCTAGCCGTCTAGGAGCCGGCAAACTCTAAGAGTAACAAGCCGGTGATGATCACTTAATGCTCTTCTAGTATCACAAGATTGATTTAGTGAACTAAATGCAATGCACTAGAAGATCTTAATTGCACACTCTCTCAAATTCAAGAAATTTAACACTAGAGTGTATGAAACGTGTTTAAACTCTTAAGAATGAAGTCAATGTTCACACATATGCCAAAGCTATCTAACAGGACCATGCAAGAGAGTATATATACTCATCTCAATAAATATAGCCGTTGGAGGAAAAAGATCACCTGGCGGTCAGACCGCAGGTATAAGCCTGGTCAGACCGCCACAATTACAACGACAATAAACAGGCGTAATAAATGCTCACCTACCCGTGTCAGGCACTCTCACGGTCAAACCGGAGCCAATGGGGATCAGACCGTGAACCCATCCAGAAGCAACATCGTTTCTGGACACAATTTACGGTCAAACCGAAAACCTCGATCAGACCGGTTATACGGTCAGACCGCAGTATAAAATCTTGGTCAGACCGGTTTAGCGGTCAGATCGGACCAACTGACGGTCAGACCGACTAACACACTAAGTTTTACAAAATATGATCATGAAGCTCCAGGAGTCTGACCCAACATTTAACCACGGACAGACCGACCATTTTAGGAAATAAAACAATTCATCACAATTGTCGGTCAGTCCGAAACAACCCTCGGTCAAACCGTTTCTGCGATCAGACTGGCTAACACGGTCAAACCGATAGAGACTGAACTTTGCTGATTTGAGTGGATAAAAGTATTTTCAAAAGATATAACCTTCTAGTATGCAATGCAAGTTGTTTTTATGACTTGTGGCACAAAGATGAACTATTTAATGATACACCACATGTTCCTCTTAATAGTACGGCAACTATCCTACAATCCGGTCAAAATCTTTCTCTAATCACATTAGACCGATAAAAAGAAAAAGAGTCATATTCCGTACCTTTGCCTCTTTACTCAATATCCTTTCTTCATCATTTAACTCTTTCTTTGCCTTTCATTATCCTGTCTTTTGATTTTTTTTCTTAACACAACTTAACAGGTATCGTTAGTTCAATATTTATAATTATCATTAATTACCAAAACACCCTTTAGAGACCTAGAAGTTACAACCGTCCGGGCTTAATTTTGGCTAGTGATTGTGATTCCAATAGGAAGAGAATATTGCAATATGACATTTCTTTTCTCCCACTTAGTGAGCGATAGTTCAGCTCAGCTATTAACAGTGTTTAGATCCAATTCTAGGGTCCCATCATTATAAAGGTCAAAATCCAAAAATTCTGGAAATTTTTTCTTACAAATTGGATTTGTTTCGTATATTATCTATGAGAAAATTTAGAGGTTAAATTCCTTTTAATTTAAAAGTTTCAGATGAGGGTGTCCAAACTCTCGTTAAATTTATATAATTGTATCACTTAGAGTTATCAAGTGAAATTTTAGTTTGGTAGGTCTTTAAATTTATCTGTTTTAATCAATTTAGTCTCTAAATTTGTCTACGTTAGTCAATTTTATCATTATATCAATTAAGTATCAAAAATTAATGCAAATTTTGCATTTTAGCACTAATTTTTTTTAACTTTTATCATCTCTTATAGTATTTAATCAAGCATTTTTTTACTCTCTATTACAATGTACCATGTCACCAAGAAATAGATGTAGCATACTACACGATATAATATTGAACTAAGACGATTATATTGGTTCATGAGTCATGACTCTAACTGAGTTGAATTAGACACTACTCACTTAGACTCAGATCCTTCCACCCCTAAATTAGTGCAACAGTCATCAGATGTTTTACTAAGCATCAGTACTGTTATTTGTCGCCCTCCCCAGAGGAAAAAATGGCGAGCTGGGGCTGGGGGGTGGTGGTGGTGGTGGTGGTGGTGGTGGTGGGGGAGTGGGGGTGGGTAATGGACAGCAATCTTTGTGAAACAGATTTATAAATGTGTTTTTTGAAATCAACCTTGGATGATAAACTGAAATGTCAATTCCTCATCCTCCCACCATTGAATGTGATCCCAAATTTTTTTTTGCCGATCGGATAGTTCTTTAGGGATGGTTGCATGCCGCACATTTTTTTTTTGAAGGGAATAAGTGAAGAATGCTAGTATATAAAGAAGATAGGACACTTATTCTTCTAAAAGGAATTTTTATTAAATAATCACTTTCAAAAATATCCAAAAAATAATCCTAACCCATTTTATATTTATGAGTGGATCCAACTACAACAAGAGACCAATACTACAGAATTAGACCGGGCTCTCAAGATAATACAATAGCACATGGTTTTAGTCTCCCATCCACTTAGAATTATTTTTATTATCTTTGCTATCACAAATATCATAAAGGACTAACACTATAAGTGACGACATTTGTACTGCTAGATCGAACACCAAGTGGATAATGTTTGCCTCATAACTTAGCAAATTTTGAAAGAACGAAATGACATTAGCACTAACAGAGCTAACACCATGATTACATGAATACATGTTTTTTCTTTAAAATTGTTAAATGCAAATGCTAATATCATAACGTTTGATATTAGGCCTGCTGGCATGCACAACGAATAATCCTCTGTGGAATAATTGGAAGAGCTAACACCATCATATATGACATTACCTTAAGAACTCTAATGCCATCATCGTGCATAGAACTATTATCCTTGCAAACGGATGGAGATATATATATATATTATGTACTGTTAGGAACGGTGGGAGTTTTAATCTCAGATCAAATCCCATCTCATGAGATACTATCTAGATGTGCACAAATAATAAGAACATGAAATTGGAGATTTAATATAGAAAATTACGATAAAGACGGTGAAATAATGACAATAGGAGAGAAAAGACTGGTAAAGAAGATCACATATTCTTAAGTACAACATCAAAAGAATACAAGAGATTGATGTTCTTAACCAATTCTCATATCTTTTAGACCCTCCAACTCTCATCTTCTACAAGAATCAACTACTTAAGAAACCTCTAGTTTCTTACGCCTCTCTATGTCTCTCTTACTTCTTGTCTAGATTGATCAACCTCTAAACCATGCTTGGTTGTTTTCTCCTAAGCCCATCTCTTATAGGTTCATATAGATCTCAATTCCAATTCCAACTTACAAAAAAAAATATATACTTAATACAATTTGACTATGACTTTTGCTACCATTCGAAATATAATATGGTTAGGATAAAAGACATTCCTAACAATCTCCACATCGACTCTTATCCACTGAAGTTATTATTTCCCTCCAAAAATTTGCACCCGACTCGTCCTCGCCCTCCCACCTCCACAGCAGTGCCTCCACCATGGAAGACTTATACATATATGTGAGATATGAATGTTCGAACTTGATACGCAGCTCACCACAAGAGAAATCCTCAATATATAGCTTGATTAGTTACACTATCCATATCTATGATCCTTCATATCACATATCTGTACCATCTTTGAGATCCACCCACTCGTAAGTACTGGACAGTTGGTCCCACCTCTACTTTTTACAACCAACAGCATGGAGCTCACCTTTGCGCCAATTAAAGTTTGCAATTGTATTCTATGCAGTCTCGCACCTAACTGCATATGAGATCTTACCCGTCATCAACAACTTGGCTTGTCCTATCTAATTAAGATTTCCATTAGATCTCCCTTTGACTACTCCACCTACTAATCGGCATGCCTCGTTGCACCATATACTTTTCATGATATCTTGCCCACTGCGAGTGATCTGTATGATTCCATCTTGCGACTATAACTCACACCCAAGAAATGCATGCATCCTAATGAACATTAGCCTCTTCGAGCCCGTGGCATACCATATCCCTAACAATATGTGATATGTTCCAACATACCACTCCACAAGGCTTAGAGATCCTTCGTTGAATACATTCCTCCCTAGACATATGTTGAAACAACAATCAAAATCTAATATATGAGATATCTAGTTCAAAAACAATAAGTGTAGCTAAATTATCCACCTCCTACCATCATCAAATTTCTATAATAGATAACTCCAGTAACTAGACATCGTTCTTGATTGTGTGACTCCAATGATTACCGATCATCTCAACAAATCCGATTTATTCAACTCATCTAGCTCTATAGTTTTGATACCACTTGTTAGGAACAGCAAGAGTCTCGGTCTCATATCAGATCCCACATCGTGAGATATAGTCTAAGTGTGCACAAGTAACAAGAACATGCATTGAGAGATCTAGTATAGAAAACCATGATATGACGGTGAAACAATGACAATCGAAGAGAGAAAAATTGGCGAAGAAAATCACAAATTCTTAAGCATAATTTCAAAAAATATAAGAATTTGCTCAACAACCCTTTTATCTTTTAGATCTCTCGACTCTCGCCCTCTACAAGAATCAACTACGTAAGAAGTTTCTAACCTCTTATCCTCTCTATGCCCACCTGTTTTTGTCTGGATTGATCTCCCCTTAAGTCATATTTAGTTGTGGTCCTCTATAGATCTTAATTCTAAATCCAACTTACTAAAGAAAATATATATTTAATATAATTTGCTTAGAGTTTTTAATAGTATCTTAAATCTAATACAATTAAAATAAGAGATATTTCCAACATTTACATACGAAAAGCAAAGTTCATGAGACCAGCTGACCGAAAGAGTTGCAAGGAGATGCAACGTCCGAAAGGTTAGGAGAAATGTCGGCATCGTCTGAATAAAGTGCGATGACCATCTGTCTGCCTATGAAGTGTGAAGTGAAGTGGTCTAGTGGAAGCTCACTTGCATGTTTGGATTGATTCTTGATTCTTCGCCTCGTGATCCCACCACTTCATTTGCATTTACAAATCGCATGTAAAAAATAAATATTATGGGTCTGGTTGATTCAATAATAAATACTATATGTATGGATTCGGAGTTCATAGTTGTTACTCGATCCAACATTGTTTGCATCGCTTGTGAGATTTCAAGAAACTGGAAAAAATGCAATATACTCCTGAATTTTTGGACAACCAGTCTTTCAACAAATGTATATGTAACATCTTTCAACAAATGCAACAAACAGATCCAAATCTTTGATGTGTGTGTGAATGAATCGTATTACAATTTTTTTTTTTACAGCAGAATGAATCATATTTTCATAGAATACAACTTATCAGCTTATCTTCAGTGGGAGTCTTATGGACAGACTCTTCGGCCCAATATTCTGTGTCATGCATGTGAAGAATCTCTCTAAGAGTCAAATATTTCAATACATCGACTTTTGAGGAGAGAGTGTCACATCATCAAATACAACACACAAATTTTATTTATATTTTTTCATTCCAAAAATAATAAAAAACAATCAAAACAATCCACAACTCTTATTTAGGCTGACAGATGGGTCAAAAAAATTGGACCCACCTATCAACAACTCGGATGCAAGAAACACTGAGGGTGTACTGTCATGTGACTGTTCGGTGCGTCTAACAATTCCACATGTCTTGATTTTTTTTAAAAAAAAACAACAAAGAAGTTAGCGGGTGGGGCCACAACAACATTAGACCCACTTGTTAGCTTCTTTGGTGCACGTGCACCAAATGCACGTGGAACACGTGGCTGGTAGACGCGTGTAGTTTCACATGTTTTATGGGCCCACCATCCACGCCTCATCTAGTTGTTTATATTTCAATTGTTTCACTAACATATGAGTCTCACACGTTTTAACCTCATCTATCAACGATTGTGTACAATATGAAACGCGTGATGATAAATGAGAAGTGGTGGATCCCACAAAATACGTGCCTGTGAGCCCAACCGCACTCCAACGGAGCTACTTGGGTAGACACACTCTCACAGGGGCCCACATGCAATGCATCTTCTACCCACGTGTTGTTTTTCATGCACGCACTCGCACAAACCACATGGTCAACTGAATTGGTGAGCACGCATCGAATAAGGCATCTTCGTAGGAGATAACCTCACCCAAATTGTCACATAGATGGCTAGATTGATCTTATAACAGACTATATTCTACCCCGTATCCAAATCAAGATTCGTCTTGTGGTGTCAATTTTTAAACACAAAAAGGTGCTAACTTGCAATCATCTGAGTTTGCTTACAGACAGAGGTGTAGGGGCCCACATTGGATGCATGCATCAAACAACCAAAGCATAGGATAGAAGGTCACAAGGACTAAGCCACTTGTTCTTGATGCATCATCCATCATCATATGATATATGACATGATATGATATGATGGTTGGTGATCATTAGCCATTGTTGGATAGTGCCCGTCTTTATGACTCACCCTGGTGTCATTCACCACACACAGATTCACATGTTCTTGGCATTTAGGTCATGTAATGTGCTGGCTGTTGTCCTTCAAATGGGAAGCAATTGCTTAAGGGGGCACCATCACCTGCACTGGATTTATGCCCACTGGTCCTAAGGGGCAGATAAGTTCAGGTCTTCCCACCAACTTGCTTGGCCTAAAACTTTTCTATTAGACAGGTTTTTTCTAGGTTGTTTGTTTGGTATCTTGGTTCACGTAGAGAAAGCATAATTCATTAATATAATTTTATAATGTATAAAATATAAAATCAAAATATGCTTTTAGAGAATGGATAATAATTCTTTAAAATATTTTAATATATTTATTCCCGATTGGTGGCACAGCCTTCGGCGACCACTTTTGCAACGTCGGTGACTTTTGTGGTGACAACGGCAGTCCTCCAGTGACCTTGACTGCCTTCAAAACGATAGCAACAGTGGTTTGTGTGGCAACAACGACAAAATTCGTGATAGCAACGATGGAGAAGAAAATTCGTAATGACGAAACATGCAACGGTGGCAATGAAAGAGTAAATTCTCAGTGGCGACTGTCTCTGCAATGGTGATGGCGAAATTCGTGACGATGATGGAGAAATTCGTGACAACAGTTAAGAAATTTGTGACCATGGCCACAAAGTGACGATGGTAGCGACAATCCCTACAGACAGTGGTAGTGATACTCTTTGCAGTGGTAACGACGAATGACAATGGTCTTTGCGAACAAAGGCTTCTAAGACTTAAAGAAAAAAGAGAAAAAAAATCTTGCGCCTGAGAACTAGGTGAGCAAATTTGGAGGCCTAACTCCTAGGCACACCTAAGGATGCTCTCCGTCACGCTCAAAACACGAACCAAATAGCTCTTAACTTCTCTCAACTCAATTAATCCTTCCGTCCACAAAAATTTATCATTATAGTATACATATAATCAAACTTATTTAAATTAGATCGTTGGATATCTAAATTGGATACATAAAAATTATGTAGGTAGATTTATTGTAAAAAATGTAAATTTTTAGAGAAAATTTCTTCTATGTCACTGCAGAATTTATAAAACTATGGTTTGTGATGTTGTAGCTTTTAGGTCTCTAAAAAGTGTTTTGGTAATTAATGATAATTACAAATGTTGAACTAACGTTACCTATTAAGTTGTGTCAAGATCAAACTCTAAAAAACAGGATAATGAAAGGCAAAGAAAGAGCTACATGATGGAGAAAAGACATTGAGTAAAGAGGCAAAGGTACGGAATAGGGTCTTTTTCATTTTATCGGTCTAAGGTGATTAGAGAAGAATTTTGACCGGATTATAGGATAGTTGCCATACTATTAAGAGGAGCATGTGGTGGATCACGAGATAGTTCATCTATGTGCCACAAGTCATAAAAACAACTTGCATTGCATACTAGAAGGTCATATTCTTTGAAAATGCAGGTTTCAATTCATTTCAGCCAAATTCAGTCTTATTCGGTCTGACTGATTGTTAGCTGGTCTGACCAAATAGACGGTCTGACCGAATGTTGTTTCAAACTGACCGACGTTATGTCAAAGTGTGCTTTCTCTATTAAAAAGATCGGTCTGTTCGTAGTTAAAACGTAAGTCAGACTCCTATAGCTTCTTGACCTAACTTTCTGAATCTTGATGTGTTAAGACGGTATGACCGATTGTTGGACCGGTCTGACCGAGTTTTTGCACTACGGTCTGACCATGTGGCCGGTCTGTCCGTAATTATCGGCCTGACTGTAAAACGTGTCCAGAAAGCATGTCGTCTCTGGACGGTTTCACGGTCTGACCGCCATTGGCTCCGGTCTGACCGTGAGTGTGCCTAACAAGGGCAGGTGAGCATTAATTACGCCTGTTTAATGCCGTTGCAATTGCGGCGGTCTGACCAAGTTTATACTTGCGGTCTGACCGCCAATTGTTCTTTTTCTCCCAACGGCTGGTAACGGCTATATTTATTGTGGGGGGTATAAATACTCCCATGCACGGTCCTGTTCATAACTTTTGGCATATTTGTGAACATTGTCATCATCTTTGAGAGCTAACACAAGATTCATATACTCTAGGGTTCTAATTCTTGAATTTGAGAGAGTGTGCATTTGAGATCTTCTAGTGCATTGCATTTAGATCACTAAATCAACCTTGTGGCACTAGAAGAGCGATAAGTGATCATCACCGGCTTGTTACTCTTGGACTTTGCTGATTCCTAGACGGCTAGGAGGAAGGTTTTGGAGAGCTCTTCAAGGAAGATTGTGAAGAAGCCTCAAAACACCTTGTGAAAGGGTCGAGCACGCCTTGCCGGAGCGGTAAAGTGCATCATTAGTGAAATCGAGGTTTGGATAACTCATCACACTAATCCGGCTCGAGATCTAGGTCACTTCTTGAGAGAAGGTTGACTAGATAGAGGAGCGGTTAGAGATTTGAGTTTGCCTCAACGTAGATTAGGGGTGATCGGCAAATCACTGAGACCACGGGATATATCCTTGTGTTAAATTGATTATTGTTCATCTTGTTTTAGCTATTTGCTCGCATTTGTTGTTAATTGTTTGATTAGGTGTTAAATTGTCAAAATCGCCTATTCACCCCCTCTAGTCAATATCCTAGATCCCTTTCAATTGGTATCAGAGTTAGGACTCCATATTTAGAGGATTTAACCATCTGGAGTAGGATAAAGATGGCTAGTGAGGGTCGGATTAATATTGGCAAACCACCACTCTTTGATGGATCAAACTATACTTATTGGAAAACTAAAATGATGGTCTATCTTAAAGTCATGGGTGGAAAAGTTTGGAAAGTGGTAGATGAGGGCTTCACTATTCTAGATGATGATGACATGACTAACCTAGATAGAGAAAATGCCTTAGCTAATGCTCAAGTCATGAATGTTCTTTATAGTGCTCTAAATCTAGGTGAATTTAATAGAATTTGTAAACTTGAAACGGCTCATGACATTTGGAGAAATCTTATGGATATTCATGAAGGAACTTCAATGGTCAAGGTGCTAAATTATTTATCCATAAGGGCCAATTTGAAAAGTTTGCTATGTTGCCCAATGAAGATGTCTCGGAGATGTTCAACCGATTAAATAACATAGTAAATGAGTTAAAAGAGTTTGGTATGGATGTCACAAATGTGGAATTTTGTCATAAATTTCTTAGAGCTTTACCTTCGAAATATGATACAATTGTAACTTTACTTGTGCGCTCAAACTTGAAGAGTGTGACTCCTTTGGAAGTCTTGAGTGAGATTCTCACTCATGACATATTTAAGAAATCCCAAGAAGAGGTGAAAGATGAGGCTTCCGACTCCAAGAAGAAGAACATAGCACTCAAAGTTCAAGCCTCCAAAAGGGAAGACAATGAAGAAGAAAGCGATGAGAGAGACACCGATGAGGAAATGGCTCTCTTCGTGAGAAGGTTCAAGCAGTTCATGAAGAAGAGATATTAAGGAAAGTCCTTCAAGAAAGGACAATCATCCAAAAGGAACTCATTTGAAGAAAGAAGATGCTTTGATTGCGGTGAAAAGGGCCATATCTCCGCACAATGCAAAAACAAGGAAGAAGAAAAATCGGTGAAAAAGAAGAAGTACGAAAAGGAAGGAGAAAGCAAGAAGAAGTTTTTCAAAAAATATTACAAGAAAAAAGAAGGACGGACAAGCTTGCTTCATTGAATGGAATTCGGATGCTTCAAGTTCCGATTCCGAAGATGAAGATGAAGTATCACCTAAAGGACTCTCCGGAGTAGCTATCAAGAAAGCCCCATCTCTATTCTCCACTCCTCATTGCCTCATGGCTAAAGGAGAATCTAAGATATCATGTGACGAAGATGAATACACTTATGATGACCTAGTTGAGATGATCACCGGCTTTGATGACTATATGAGTAAAGAAAAAAAAAATTCAAGGAATTGAAGAAGAGATACAAAACTTTTCAAAATTCCTATGAGGAGCTAAAAACATCTCATGAGAGTCTCAAAGAAACTCATGAGATGCTTAAGGAAGCTCATTACTCATTGATTACTCATAAAACCAACAAAACGGGTAATGACATAGGCATCACTTGCAATATTTTGAATGACTTGCCTATGATATCCACTTCTAGCATATCTACATCTTGTGAAGATTTGATTGAATTACCATCTAGACCTAAAATTGATGACCATGTGCTTAGTCTTGAAAACAATGAACTTAAGGACAAAATTGAAAAACTAACAAATGATCTAGCTAAATGCTATGTAGGAGAATCAAAATTAAGACATCTACTAGATAGTTAAAGGTTCTCCTTAAGAAAAGAAGGACTAGATTACATTCCTAAAAAGGGGAAACATGCATTTGTTCCATCTAAAACCATATTTGTAAAAGAAAAGGGATATTGCAACAAATACAAAAGTTTAGGTCATATTGAGAAAAATTGCCATACTAGCAAAAGTAATTCATCTCTTATATTCAACTCTTGCTATGTTTTAAAGAAAATGAACAATGGTGATGTTAAAGCCAAATTTATTGGAACCCCTATAATTGGTGTCAAAAGGAAGGCCATTTGGGTCCCAAAATCCTTGGTAACTAACCTCCAAGGACCCAAAAAGATTTGGGTACCTTAAAGAACCTAACTATGTTTTGTAGGTAAATTACAAAGGCCGGAGGACAACATTGGGTGCTCGATAGTGGATGCACTCAACATATGACAGGTAATCACAATATATTCTCCTCTTTAAATAACGAAGGTGAGGAATATGACGAGATCACATTTGGAAACAATAACAAAGGAAAGGTAAAAGGGTTAGGTAAAATTGCCATCTCAAACGACCTCTCTATTTCTAATGTGTTGCTTGTGGAATCTCTCAACTTCAATCTCCTATCCGTAGCTCAACTTTGTGATCTTGGTTTTATATGTGCCTTTTATCCAAAAGAAGTGATTATCACTAGTATTGATGATAATAAGTTGATCTTCAAAGGTTTTAGACATGGCAACCTCTATTTAGTTGATTTCAATTCAAATGATGCAAATCTCGGTACATGCTTGTTCACTAAATCATCTAAAGGTTGGCTATGGCATAGAAGGCTTGGACATGTTAGAATGAAACAACTAAATAGATTAGTTAAACATGATTTAGTTGTTGGTTTAAAAGATGTAAAATTTGAAAAAGATAAATTATGTAGTGCTTACCAAGCCGGAAAACAAGTTGCAAACTCACATCCAACTAAAAGCACAATGTCAACTTCTAGTCCACTTGAATTATTGCATATGGATTTATTTGGCCCAACTACTTTTGTGAGTATTGGTGGCAATAGTTACTGTCTTGTCATTGTAGATGATTTTTGAGATATACATGGATATTCTTTTTACATGATAAGTCAATTGTGTTTAATACTTTCAAAAGTTTTGCTCAAAGAATCGAAAATGAATTTAGTTTCAAGATCAAGAAAGTGAGAAGTGACAATGACTCCGAATTCAAGAATACTAAGGTTGAAAACTGGTGTGATGATAAGGGCATCAAACATGAGTTTTCGGCCAAGTATACACCGGAGCAAAATGGAGTAGTCGAACGAAAGAATCGGACATTGATAGACATAGCAAGATCCATGTTTTCGGAGTACAATGTTTCAGACACCTTTTTGAGTCGAAGCAATCAACACCGCATGCCATGCATCAAATCGTCTTTATTATCATCGACTACTAAAGAAAACTCCTTACGGGCTTCTCATCGGAAGGAAACCAAACATTTCCTACTTCCGAGTATTTGGATGTAAGTGCTATATCTTTCGAAAAGGTACACACTTATCTAAATTTCAAAGTAAATGTGATGTAGGATTTCTATTAAGATACTCATCAAATAGCAAAGCATATCGTGTCTACAACCAAAACTCCGGTTTGGTTGAAGAGACACATGACGTTGAATTTGATGAGACTAACGGCTCTCAAGAGGAGCAAGACAACTTGGATGATGTAGGTAATGAAGGGTTGAGGGTGGCGATGAAGAACGTGACCATTGGGGATATCAAGTCGAAAGAAGATAGTGATCAAGATGAAGATCCATCCACTCAAGCTATCCCCTCTTCGTCAACACCTCAACATGGAGATCAAATAGTTGAAGTGATTAATGTGGAAGATTCGCCTCAACAACAACCGGAAGTACCATCTACCTCTACTTCACAAAACCCTGTTGATCATCCAAGAATTCACCACTCAATTTTCAAGGATCACCCCGTTGATCAAATTGTTGGTGATTTGCGTAAGGGTGTTCAAACTCATTCTCGTCTTGCTTCATTTTGTGAAAATTACTCTTTTGTTTCTTCTTTTGAGCCCACACTTGTAGATGAAGCTTTAAAAGATCCGGATTGGGTGAATGCTATGCATGAAGAATTAAACAACTTCACCCGCAACAATGTTTGGGAATTGGTAGAAGAACCAAATCCGGATGAACACAATGTCATCGGAACCAAATGGATTTTCAAGAACAAACAAGATGCAAACGGAGTGGTAGTAAGAAACAAAGCAAGATTGGTGGCTCAAGGATATACTCAAGTTGAAGGTTTGGACTTCGGTGAAACCTTTGCTCCCGTAGCTAGACTTGAGGCTATTAGAATCTTACTTGCTTTTGCTTTATCTCATAATATTAGACTTTATCAAATGGATGTCAAAAGCGCATTTTTAAATGGAAAAATTAATGAATTAATGTTTGTTAAACAACCTCCAGGATTTGAAGATCCTACAAAGCCGAATCATATGTATAAACTCTCCAAGACTCTTTATGGTCTTAAACAAGCACCTCGTGCTTGGGATGAAAGACTTAGAGACTTCTTAATTTCAAAAGGCTTTAAAATTGGGAAAGTTGATACTACCTTATTTACTAAGAAAATTGGAAATGATTTCTTTGTATGTCAAATTTATGTTGATGACATCATATTTGGATCTACTAACCAAAATTTTTGCGAGGAATTTGGTAATATGATGTCCAAGGAATTTGAGATGTCCTTGATAGGTGAACTAAGCTTCTTCCTCAGACTACAAGTTAAACAACTCAAGGAAGGAACTTTTGTCTGTCAAAGCAAATATGTGAAGGACCTACTCAAGAAGTTCGGACTTGAAGAAGCAAAACCAATCAAGACACCAATGGCCACAAACGGTCACATTGTCTCTGACGAAGGAGGTAAACCTGTAGACTCAAAGCTTTATAGATCTATAATTGGTAGTTTACTGTATCTTACTACTTCTAGGCCCGATATTATGTTTAGTGTTTGTATGTGTGCAAGATTTTAAGTCTCTCCTAAAGAAAGTCATTTAATGGCCGTTAAGCGCATTTTGAGATATCTAAAATATTCATCTAGTATAGGGTTGTGGTATCCAAAAGGTGCTAAATTTAAATTAATTGGATATTCTGATTCCGACTATGCGGGATGTAAAGTGGATAGAAAGAGCACCTCTGGAAGTTGTCAACTATTAGGAAGATCTTTAGTCTCTTGGTCCTCCAAGAAACAAAACTCAGTAGCTCTATCAACCGCCGAAGCGGAATATGTTTCCGCGAGTAGTTGTTGTGCACAATTGCTTTGGATGAGGCAAACCTTGTTGGGTTATGGAATAAAATTTGAAAAAGTGCCTCTTTTGTGTGATAATGAGAGTGCGGTGAAAATAGCCACAAATCCAGTTCAACACTTTCGGACCAAGCATATAGATATCCGACACCACTTCCTTAGAGATCATGTTAGTAAAGGTGATGTGGTGGTGGATAATGTGAGAACCGAAGATCAATTAGCGGATATATTTACTAAGCCCTTAGATGAAAGTCGTTTTTGTAAACTCTGAAATGAGCTTAACGTCATTGATATATCAAATATTGCTTGAAATGTTGAACTCTTATTGGTTGTGCTTAAAGTGTTACTTGATTGCATGAACTTCTCATTTTAGAGCATTTTAGGCTTTTTTATCGGCAATTGAGTAAAATCAACCAAAAATATGTTAATTTGTAAGATAAATTCTTCCCCTTTTGGTGATATTATCTGTATCTTACTTATAGTTATCTTATATATATATCTTACCTTATCTAAATCTCACATGAGCATCAATCAATCAAATTCCCCCAAGTTTTTCAGTCCTTCCAACGGTCTGACCGAACCAATTGCGGTCTGGCCGAATGCATCTCCAGAGAGCATCTCAAAATCCCTTCTTCCAGCGGTCTGACCGGTCTCTTGCCCACGGTCTGACCGAATTTTCACGACCAGAGACCTTTTTATCTCGAATCTCTGTCCTTTTCACTCTCTTCCCCACTTGTCTCTTTCACGTGCGCCCCAAAAGTTTTTGGAATCTTCTTCTCCGGTCAAACCCTAGCGACGCACGGACAACCGTTGATCAAGATCACCTCCAACCATGTCTTCTAGGTATATTTCTCGGATTCTTCGTTTTATCAAATTTTTTCCCTTCCATATTTCGGGATTCCAAGAAATCTTGATAAACCTAGTGTTGAATCTGTGAAAAACCTAAAATTGACTCATTCTCTTGATACTCTAAATGATTATCCTTGAGTATCAACTCATTTTATGATCTAAAATCAAGTAAATCTCAGGAATAGTGTCAAACCCTAACTCTACGGTTGCGTCGGTCTGACCGCCCCTGTTACGGTCTGACCGACAGCAACAGCAGAGCCAAGGTTTGCTGGTCTGTCGTAATCTTGATTCACCTCATACGATCTTAGTATCTTACCTGTGGTATATTTTTTAAATATTCTAGCGGTCGAGGTCCTCAAGGAAATGTCTCCGTCCAAACAAACAAGAAGAAATTGGCGAAGCGGCCAAAACGAGCTCAACTGTCAAGCAGTAGTGACAGTCAGGATGATGATTGGGTGCCCTCGGCCGGCAACTCAGAAACAGAACAGTCCTCTCACCGTGGCGGATCAGCGCATATGGGCATGGACATCGAGAGTGAGGACGATGAAATAAACGTCCAAGCTTATTAAGGCCCGAAAAAGAATTGGACATCAAGTGACTATACAAAGGCTAGGACCTCCTACTCTTACAACCATGCGAATGACGCCACGACTCCTCACTTCCACTCGATGACCCAGCAGGATGCTTTCTATGGTCATCTGATCCACAAGAACATCTTCGAACACAAGTGGATCGAATGGGCTTATGTGGTGAATCAGCCCATCATGGCTCCCTTGGTGCAGATCTTCAAGGACATTAGGCTCTATGACTTTGTAGAGCACAAATGCCCATGGAACGCCACTGCTATCCGACAGTTTTATGCTACGATCGAGATCATATGGGCGGAACAGCGGATCATGTGGATGACTGGGTCTAGGCGATATGAGGCCACATTCGAGGAGTTTGTTACGGCAAATAAGATCAACTATGAGGAAATGAAGAAGGGAATCAATATGGAGGATGAGGACTACCTTCATGAGGACGACTGGCTCCAGTTTTATGAGCAGCCGGGAGGTGGACAGCGGATCGTACCTGGTACTGTTACAGGTCTTAAAGTCCTCCTGCTGTGGTCAACAAAATCATACGAGCCACGATCCATCCAAAGAGTGGAAATCGAGAAGCGGTCCGAGATTACTATTGGAACTTCATCGACCACATCCTCAAGAGTCATCGAATCAACATTGTCACATTCATCTTGAAGACAATTGAGGATGTCTCGGTAACCACTCTTCCGAACCTATACTTTGCTCCTTATATCATGTCTTTGCTGCTTCAGAAGACGAAGTTTCCACGCGGATTGTGCGATATCAGGCATCACGGCTATAAGCCATTTAGTGTCAATCCGCGCGTCTTAGCTCTAGGACATGGAGCCCAGCCCCATCAGCAGCAGCAGCAGCCGGCTCAGCCTATGCCTCCTCCTCCTTAGCCTCAGGCTCAGCAGCCAACACAGTCAAGCCAAGCCCCCGCCTGGTTCTCTCAGTTCCAGCAGCACTTCCATCAGCCGATGATGGATCAGTTTGCTACTCTTCTCCAGGGGCTTGAGCTCGCACGCTTGGACTTGGCGGCATTGAATGATCAATTCCAGACCTTCTCGTCGCGCCAAGATCAGTTCGAGCAGCACTTCGACGCCTTTTCTGCTCACTTCTATACCAGATTCCCTCAGACTCCTCCTTTCCACCCTCTAGATGATGATGCTCCCACCGATTCTTAGCTTTTATGGCAATTGATGCCAAAGGGGGAGAAGAACTTTAGATGAAAGAACTTTTGATGTAAAGAACTTTAGATGAAAGAACTTTTGATGTAAAGCTTTAATGACTTTTGATAACTTCTCTGTGATGTTTTGATAACCTATGTGGATGACATTTTTGTGAGATTGTTACTTCATGTTTTATGTGGATGACACTTATGTTGGATGTTATATGAGATGTGTTTTATGAGATGTGTTTCATGAGATGTGTTTTGTGTTATTTTCAGATGACTTTTGTGTTGTTGATATCGTTTGTTGAAAGAATTAAGATATCCTCTTATATACATGCCTGATTGCTTGAACTCCACCAAAAGGCCAAAATTCTCATATTCATGTATTTAGGGGAGTGTGTCTTTCTCTACTATGCTTATTGAAAAAATCCTTTTAATGCTTAAAATTCAATCATCTATTCTTTATGTTGTCATCAATTACCAAAAAAGGGGGAGATTGTAGCTTCTAAGCCCCTAAAGAGTGTTTTAGTAATTAATGACAATTACAAATGTTGAACTAACGTTACCTGTTAAGTTGTGTCAAGATCAAACTCTAAAAGACAGAATAATGAAAGGCAAAGAAAGAGCTACATGATGGAGAAAGGACATTGAGTAAAGAGGCAAAGGTACGGAATAGGGTCTTTTTCATTTTATCGGTCTAAGGTGATTAGAGAAGAATTTTGACCGGATTATAGGATAGTTGTCATACTATTAAGAGGAGCATGTGGTGGATCACGAGATAGTTCATCTATGTGCCACAAGTCATAAAAACAACTTGCATTGCATACTAGAAGGTCATATTCTTTGAAAATGCAGGTTTCAATTCATTTCAGCCAAATTCAGTCTTATTCGGTCTGACCGATTGTTAGCTGGTCTGACTGAATAGACGGTCTGACCGAATGTTGTTTCGGACTGACCGACGTTATGTCAATGTGTGTTTTCTCTATTAAAAAGGTCGGTCTGTCCGTAGTTAAAACATAAGTCAGACTCCTGTAGTTTCTTGACCTAACTTTTTGAATCTTGATGTGTTAAGACGGTCTGACCAATTGTTGGACCGGTCTGACCGCGAAAACGGTCTGACCGAGTTTTTGCACTACGGTCTGACCATGTGGCCGATCTGTCCATAATTATCGGCCTGACCATAAAACGTGTCCAGAAAGCATGTTGTCTCTGGACGGTTTCACGGTCTGACCGTCATTGGCTCCAATCTGACCGTGAGTGTGCCTGACAAGGGCATGTGAGCATTAATTGCGCCTGTTTAATGCCGTTGCAATTGCGGCGGTCTGACCGAGTTTATACCTGCGGTCTGACCACCAAGTGTTCTTTTTCTCCCAACGGCTGGTAACGGCTATATTTATTGTGGGGGGTATAAATACTCCCATGCACGGTCCTGTTCATAACTTTTGGCATATTTATGAACATTGTCATAATCTTTGAGAGCTAACATAAGATTCATACACTCTAGGGTTCTAGTTCTTGAATTTGAGAGAGTGTGCATTTGAAATCTTCTAGTACATTGCATTTAGATCACTAAATTAACCTTGTGGCACTAGAAGAGCGATAAGTGATCATCACCGGCTTGTTAATCTTGGAGTTTGCCGGCTCCTAGACGGCTAGGAGGAAGGTTTTGGAGAGCTCTTCAAGGAAGATTGTGAAGAAGCCTCAAAACACCTTGTGAAATGGTCGAGCACGCCTTGCCGAAGCGGTAAAGTGCATCATTAGTGAAATCGAGGTTTGGATAACTCATCACACTAATCCGGCTCGAGATCTAGGTCACTTCTTGAGAGAAGGTTGACTAGATAGAGGAGCGGTTAGAGATTTGAGTTTGTCTCAACGTGGATTAGAGGTGATCGGCAAATCACCGAGACCACGGGATATATCCTTGTGTTAAATTGATTATTGTTCATCTTGTTTTAACTATTTGCTCTCATTTGTTGTTAATTGTTTGATTAGGTGTTAAATTATCAAAATCGCCTATTCACCCCCTCTAGTCGATATCCTAGATCCCTTTCATGTTAATCAAACATTTAATGATAAGTACAAAATATTAAAATTTTTGTAGTGGTATAAAAAATTTATCCCATATTTTTTATATTTTTCATGAATATATAATAATAAAACTAATGATCAAAGTTACTCATTAGAAACCAAACAAGTCAAACATGATAGATGTTTGTAGATGGAGAGAGTATTTGTTATAGTTTTCTATGCAAGTAAGTGCTCAATACTTTTCTGGAAAGTGAATTGCACAAGTTCGGAAGCAAAACAAGGGTATAATTTGCACTTACACATCCCTATATATTACTGGGGTACTAATTGTATTGATTTGGGGATTTGTGCAATTTAATTTCTAAAAAACATGGAAGGATTATTCTTTCTATGTTTTTAAATTGTTGTTGCAATCGAATTTGTGAGACTAGATAAATTACAAGGGAGGCATTTTGAGGATTTTTTTTTGTTGAATTAGTGCTATTGCATGACTACTTCCATGGGAATACTGGATTAGTACCCTTGGCGGTCTGATGGTAAATCAATATCGGGAGCAAACTTGCGTGGAAAGATAACTAAAACTTTCACAATTGCATCTAGATCTCTTCTTCTTTTCTCAATCTCAATTAATTCTTAATCCGACGGTTAGCACACTAAAAAAAGACATTTCACAACGACTAACCTAAAAAATAAAGGGTTTGAATCAACTCATGATATGTAATTCTATGTGATCTATTTATTTATGTCAAAATAATCATATTAATACTGTATTTGATAATGAGTTGCTGTCAAATTCTACTTATATGAATAACAATATGTGATCGACAAAAACAAACCCCACCCTAATACTAGATTATCCTAAAAAAATCAATGTGATAAGAAAGAGAGATGAATAATTATATAAGGTCGTTGTCAAACTTTGGAGACTGCTATGAACCGCCCATGCACTAGTAGCCACGAAAAAGATGCGATAGATTTGGTGGTTTTAAGTCCTAGATTTGATATTAATTTGATGGCTGTCAATTCCAAATGTCAAAATTTGGACACCCTTTCCTAAACCACTTGTTGTGAAGGTGACATCTACCATGCATGCATGCGTTTTAGCACTTGGACTAGAAACTAATGGCCTTTTTGCCTTTGACCTAAGAAATTAATAAAGCCGTGTTAGCCAATTAGATGGGGGTTGATGTGGGTGGTTACTGGTTAATACTAGCTAGTAATTATTGTTTAATTTGGGCCGCAGTCATTCAAGTTTATTTTTATTTGTGATCAAACTTGTCGTTCAAGTTAAGCTTGTGGACAAATTAAATTGATGGTTTCATGCCAAGTTAGTTTTGGCCTGTTTGACACTCTCATATGGGCTTCAATTTTTAAAATAAGTTGAAGCCAAGCAGGGATTAAATTTCAAACTTATATTTTTTACCTAAAGTTTTTTTTTTGAATTAGGAGTTTCAAATAAATTTAAGCCGTTTCTTAATTTATTGGGCTTATAAACTTAATGAACTTATAAAATAAACTAAGTTAAAACAAATAGGCTCTTTGTAACTGTGTTACGTCTAGGAAAGATGGTGACGGTCAATTGTATTTATATTTTTGGGATTTTTTTTGTGGATGGCTATGTTACTCACAATTTTTATATATAAAAAATTTTCTAAAAAAATGTGATAACCTAAAAAAATATAACTACTTAAAATAAAAAAAAATACGACAATTTAAAATCAGAAAATGTGAAATCTAAAATAAAAAAACGACAACCTAAAATAAAAAAAATATGATAACCTAAAATAAGAAAAATGCGACAACCTAGAAAAATATGATAATTTAAAATAAAAAACTACAACAACCTAAAATAAAAAATATGCCAATATAAAAAATATGACAACTTAAAAGCAGAAAATGTAATAACATAAAAACATACGATAATTTATAAAAAAAAAATATATGACTACCTAAAACAAGAAATGCAAAAATCTAATATGCGACAACCTAAAAAATACAACAATCTAAAATTTATTAGATCAAGATTTAATACTTGACATCAAAAATATAAACTAAATTACTAAAAAAAATTTCCTTACCCTTTCCATCTTTTTTTATGTTGTTGCTTTCTATGTTTGATATATATTCTACTTTCTACGTAATCAATGGTGTGTAATTGTGTATTTAATGGATATTCAGATCCTCTGTTTCGAACCAAAAGATATAGGTACACCTCTTGGAGCACGTATGCTATTCAATCCATTAAGATAAGAGAGAAGTTTCAAACATCTCAAAAAAAAAGATTAGTAATGTCTTTTTTTTAAAAAGAAAATTAACAGAAAGACATGGCGAAAAAGATATTATTATAATATACTAATTTTAAGATTGACATGTAGATCCAGTATTTGAGATATTAGTATCTTATAATTAAGTCTAAAATTTTTTGTGTTCTAGAGTAAATTGCTCATTTTTTATGCGCCTTTCTGTTTTTCTTTATTATGGTACATGTGTGGTGTGGTCTCATAAAATGAATCAAATGACCTAGACGGCATATTATAATAAAAAAAACACTAAAGAAACACGTAAAAAGAAAACATGTAAGTCGTGCTCATGTATTATACCTAGTAGATGGCTGATCCAGCTGTCTTTTTTTTCAATACTATTAATACATCATCATGCACGATCTAGACCGTTGATTCAAGTGATCATCACTTTGATTGTTTGAACAATACTGTGTAGCAAAAACGCTGTAATTATGACAAACTTCACAAAAAAAAAAAGAAGCATATAAAACTGGACAAACAATTACTAAACAGACGAGCCTCTCTGAATTTTACTCAGACGTGACTCACCCATCCATCACAATTTGCCCGAATTTCATACACGTCTCACGTAAAAAAGGTTCGTACACATAACCGCCCCCGAAATTATAGCGGGAAACAATTAACCTAGTGACCATACAAAATTGGAGATAATTCGATTTGAAACGGGGTGATGTAGTTCAATAACATTTCAAAAGTTGAAATTTAATAAAATATTATTAAATATCTCAAAAATATGTAATTTTGGATCTTATATGTCAGTCTCATATATAATAATATTTTATTAATTTAATATTTTTATAGTACTATAGAGTTGATTTTTACTTTGAAAAATGACCAATGTAAGTGATAATCTGACGGAGATTTATATATGGGTAGCCATCGACAAGCAGCATTTGCTCCTGTGTGAAAATGGAAGCTTAATTTGCCGACAAATAGTGTAACACTTCTTGGAGAAGATATTCGTGCCACAGAACACAGATGATGATAATTTCTCTCTCAGGCTTTAATCACATTTCAAGCTAATCCCTGTCGGTCTCTGTCTAACTGATGTTAATTGTCCAGCTCAATACAAAAAATGGAGCCTCATCAACTATATATTATGTGAGTTTTCTGTGATTCAATTCCATGACTTCGTTGTTACCTATGTCTTTAATTAGATTGGTGCACAAGATTCGAATTGCACCAATTACGTATCATATCTGTTACCTCTCTTCTAGTCCAAAATAGGTCAAATTTCTTGAACTTTTATCACTAATATATTTATGATTATATGGATTGATCATAATCGTAAAATTAATTTTATAATACGACAATTTAGTAAATTTATATAAACATATTATATTTTAAAAAATAATGATCAAAGTAGTATTTTAGAGATCATGGACATTAAAAAAGATAAGTATTTTGGATAAAGGGAATATTAATTTCTGGATTTTTAAAATTTATTATATGGTAACATATGTCTTTAGACAGTTGCACTAACTTTATGCCCGATAGGGCAAAGAGCGTGCTCCCTCCCCCGCTCGTGCAAGATACGCACTCCTTTGTTAGTTGCTATACAATTTTTATCGTATAAAAAATATAAATATTTTTATTTGGCCCTCAAACTATTCATTGCTAATTTCTTGGGGCCCACATAATGATTTGTTCCATGATGTCAGTGTTTGAATCTCATTAATTATATATTGTGTATATTATTTGTGCATTTTTAAGATTTGATCTTATGAACTTATTATTATCCGTTCCTTTAGATAGCTACCCTAATCCACAATTACTAATTTTTTACAAAAAATCATTCATCCACTACTTGTGACATTGCATTCATTATTAGGCCCACCTACGCGTCCATATATGATATAGTCTATTTGTTCAGAAATTCGTCCTAGTTTCTGGATCAATCGAGATGTATGGGTCACTCGCTAATCAGCTCCCATTTCAAGAAGGCTACGGTATAGTATGTATGAATCGCTGTAGATACGAATCTTCTGGCTTGTTCTGCTCGGAAGGCACCGTCCCGTATGATCGTCTCTTGCCTGGAGGCAACTTTCGTGAGAATTCCGATATGTTATATGTGGAAGATTTGATTGATCATTATCATGTCATGGTTTAAATGATCTAACAGTTTTTGACTGGATATCACGTATGGGTCTCTATAGAAATTTTTTTCTCTTAAACGATTATTTGTTGTCCTATAGGATGGCAACGGAGCTGGTTCAGGACAGGGTATAGTACCCACCTGCTCCTGCTCCTGCCCCCGCCTCTGTTGTGGGTCTCGATACCTGATTTTTGTGTGTTGATGGGGCGCTGGCGGGGTCGACGAGGCCGGCGAGGGCTGATGAGGGCAACGAGGAAGGCGGCAGGGTCGACAAGGGAGGTGAGGGCCGACGGAGACGACGAGGGAGGCAGTGAGGTCGATGAGGACTGACGAGGGCACTGGTGGGGTTGACGAGAGGCGGCGAGGATCAATGAGGGCCAACGAGGGTCGATGGGGGTGGCGGCGGGGTCGACAAAGGAGGTGATCTAAACGATGGAAGCAACAAGGGAGGCAATGTGGTCGATGAGGGCCGACGAGGGCGGCGAGAGCAATGAGGGCGATAAGGGCGGCGCGGGGTGCCAAGCGGCGGAGGAAGGAGGGACCGATGGGGGGTTTTGGTATTGCTAGTTAACAGTAGTTTTCAGGTGGGGACGAGTTTTCAGGTTCTGGTATTGAATCTACTTACTCAATCTTAAAATACCCACAAGTATTGATTTTTTTCCCACACCATCCCACAGGTAATAATTTTTCTCTATACCCACCCCACGGATTCTATATCTGCAGTGAGCGAGGATTACCCGTCCCATTGCCATCTATGGTCCTATGTTACACGGAGCTAGTAATTTTCTTAATTACCATGATCTAATAATTTTTACCGGGTGCCACACGAGGAGATCTTGTATTATAATTTTTCCTCTCAACTGGCAACTTGTTATCCTACATTGCACGGAGCTAGTACTTTTCTAAATTATCCATAATCATATTTTTAGAACGGATTCAAATAGGGAAAAGATATTATTTGGGTGAAATTTTACTTAAGCCAAATCCGCAGATTCAGTACTAGGATATTTCGAAAAATCCATGTCGAGTTTGCACCATTGGTTACTTACTAATTTTTTTTAGACTCACGTTACTTATTACTCTCTCTGGTCACAAGAAAGTGACATCTTATAACATGTGTAAAGTTAAATTATTATAATTTTGATTAATAATATTTTTTGTGAATATTTAAATTGATCGTATGAAAATAATATGAGTAGGTTTATCTAAAAAATATTTGTATAATATTATTATTTTATCAGATTTTACAAAGCAAATTGGTAATCAAAATTGAATTCTAAATACCTAAAATATTTTTTTTGTGACGGGAGATAATGCATGATAGGTGAAATGTCGGTGGTACATCATGAAAAGAAATAGTAACACTAATGCCGGTATGGCTGTTCGATCCCACCAAAATCGCGTGGATTGCTTGAAATATATAGACATGTGGTCAATGTGAGGTCGGAGATGCACATGCTCATGCTCCGATCACATGTTACCAACACAAAAAAATTAAGCATGCTCTTCGTGGCACATTAATATTTGGACGTAGATTTAGTATTACATATAATAAATTTATATATCTCAAAATTTTAAAGAATTTTAAAAAAAATTAGAGAATATAGAGGAAGACATTAGTATTCTATGACTAAACTCCAACTTTTACAAGGTTATAGTATGAAGTGTCCATAATATGTTTTAAAGTAGGTGCATCAAAAATATGTTGGACCTCGAGTGACACATATGAATTGCAAAAATGTAAATATTCATATCCAAATAATATTTATATATAAATATGTTATTTATTATCTAATTAAATATAAATAATGGCCATTATACTCAAATTGTGGATATAAATGTATTCATTTCCCTGGATTAATATCCCATGAGATGTTTATCTGCATTTGTATCTATTATCAGATTAAAGATATGAATACATATATGATGCGATCCATTTCTAACCGGATACCAAACCAGTTTGACTCTAAAACTGTCCTTGTTACCTATAATAGAATGCCAACACAAAATTTAAAAGGTTCTTAAAGCAACCACCAAAACATATAAATTTAGCAGGCAGATTTGATGCTTCTCGTGCTTATTTTTTTTTTTATCCTTGACATCGTTGCTGCCTGATTGTGGGGATGTATATGTAGGACCTTTTTTAAGATGTATGTATATATAGGAGTAGGAGTACTTGTTTTGGTTTGAGATAATTAACTCGTTTTATAATTTGATTTGAGTAGTATGATTAATTAGTTGAGCTCATGCATCTGATGCATGATTTCATTAATTAGTCTGGCAAATTAATGATATTATTTCCTGACAGCTAGCTTCAGGACAGGTTAATTATGCAAATCAATTATATATACATGATACCTTTGACTATTGTTGTATTAAGTAATGAGCTTATTAACATTGTTGATTTGATGTGTATAAACATATGCGGACTGACATATTTTAATATTGTTGTATAAAATGTGCATATAAATTTAATTTACTATCTTTTCTCTTATATTATTATTTATTTTTTCAATCTCTTTGCTATTTATATTTAACCCCTCGCACTAGTATTTTCTTTCTATTTTTAAGCATAAATGAATGAGAGTAACTTATTTTTGTTCAATATTCTCTTGAATTTAGAATTTTTTTTAATCTATATATATATATATATATATATATATATATATATATATATATATATATATATATATATATGGTCGAAATATGCCTTTTATTTTATAATGGAGAGAGTATCTTGGAAGGACTTCATTTGGAAAGCTAATATATATTTCTTAAGAGGAATCTGATTTTTCATTTTTGGTACTATGGTCTCATGCTCGATTAGTACATGTAATGATTTAAATAATACGCTAGGAGAAAATGATCAAGCCGGCAATATTATGATTCTGCGTATCTTTAATTTTTTATGAAGTACTTCCAGCTTAATCCCACATTGGAATATTTTCTTTGTTTTATCATGCGAAGAGTATAAAGTCGTAATCTTTATGGTAGACAAATTCTAGTGTGATCTGTGTCACAAGCAAAATTAAACAACGCCTTATCTGCATCCATCCTTTTATTATGTACAGATTATGTATGATATTTCCATACCAGTAGTATTGCTCTTTCTGTATATTTTTTTAGTAGGATTAGAGGATGCGCGTATCCAACTGCTCTAGAGTGATAAAATTATGAAACATTGCAAGTAGAAACAAAAAATGACAATTTGGAAAGCTAATAATTATTTGGGTTTGACTAAGATACTCACAATTTTTATATATAAAAAATTTTGAATGTGTTAAAGTACTTAACACTCTTATATAAAAATTAAAGTGCAACTAAAATGCTCACAACTTTTACATAAAAAATAAAAATACAATAAAAATATTTGTACCATAATTGTTCGTCTTATTTTAATAAAGAGCTGAACAAATAATTAGACAAGGGACAAAAACAGGGAAAATATTACAAAGGGAGGAAAAAAGCATTTTGAAAAAAAAATATAAGGTGTAATGGAAAGTAAAAACCAAAAAATTCCAAGAAAAAAATTTTCAAAAAAGAAAAATATTAATGTATGCAGAAAAGTGACAATAATCAGGAAAACGAAAAATTGAATTAAATATCAAGATTACACAATTAAGAATGAAATTTTACAAAAATAAAATAGCATAAAATTACAAAACATGCCACAAATAAAACTCTAGAACACCGGAAAATTTTCACAAAGAACTGAAAATTTATAAAACTGAAAAAAAATAAAATAAAATTTGCTACGTCAATAAATCCAACCTCCCGTTTGCTCAACTAGACTTTAATTTGCGTGACCTAGAATTTAGCATAAAGTAAATGCTTTCAATCCATATCATGCCGAACAACTTTCCAAGATAAGTTTCTCTGGTTCAGATGAAACCAACTTAACACATTAAATAATTAATTAATCATGTAGCCAGATGCTAATTAAGTCTCAGTTATCGTACAGTCAAGCATTTCAATATGTTTTGGCATTGATTGATAAGCATGTTTGTTAATCGAAATATCTCTATCTTTGGGCATCAAATGACCATTGTTTTCTTTCATCTTTTCATTAGTTGGAAGATTAGAGAAACATATCTTCTTAAGCATCAAACACCACTATAACAATTCTAACAGTAGACAAGTACTATAACGACTGGTTAGAAATCTTGATGTCCTATTTTTTTTTCTTTTTTTTCGTTTCTACCCCTTTCTTTCTTTCTTTTTTAATTTTTTTCTCTATTAGATTATTAGCCCACTATTTTCATTGCAAAATATAGAATATTTTGATCACACACGAATTAAAGTAACTATGAGTTTAAAAGAAGGATGTGATACAATGATGAAAATATCCTCACTTATAAATAACATGGAAACGAGAGAGACTGTGAGATACTATCATAAATGACAGAGAAAAAGGAATAAATGAGGGTAGAACTAGAAAATTATAAATAAATTTGCATACATGCTTTATATTTTAGTTGGGAAAATTGATTTCATGCCATTGAAATTTAGTGTTTAATACAAATATACTATTAACTTTTGCATACTTTGTTATATATCATTGGATTTTTTTGTAATATTATGTCTTTTTTGACTAATCAATTTCATAAATGACCAAAATACTCTTGCCAGTTGTCTTTTAGCTAGAGCTAATTATGTTTTTAAATAAATAGAAAGACTAAAAAACAAAATTTCTAATTTTTGAAAATTATAATGAAAAATTTCAAAAATTAAAAATGTTGTGTTCCTGGTGTTCTATTTATTCAAAATCATAATTAAATCTAACTAAAAGGCAATAGACAAGAACACTTTATTCATTTTACCAAGTTAATCAGTTCAAAATAACATACAATATTCGATAAAAAAAATCCAATTGAATATAACATAGAATCCAAAAGATGGTGGCAATTTTCATGGAATAGAATAAATTTTCTCTATTTTACAACAAGTTTTGCAACCGATGGAGTAGATTAGTTCATCTAAAAAGAAACAAAGAAAGAAATAACTTGATTTATGTGATCTCTAAGCTCCAACTACTTCGAGTTTTTTTAAAATGTAAAATTGCTAACTTCTCTTCAAATAAAAGAGCGTGCAAGTCAGTCTTATTTCTTTTCTTTATTTTCCTTTATGCAGACTGTGCAAGCTGCTTGTCAAGGGAGTGGCCTGAATATTTGACAGTGTCGTGTTTATCAAATCGTCTTTCCATATTTACTTAATTAGCTCAGAACTTACACAATTATGCAGTCTATAATTTGGGATAGAATGGTCAATCCTAAATCCAGGTAGGATTTTTCGGATTTATTTGACATAGAATGCCAATCATCTATAATTTGGGTTTAAATATATTTCCAAAGAACACTTGATGGTCGTGATTTGTACACCTATCAATTAGATAGCCAATAAAATGTGAGTGATGCGGATTAACAAGAATTATTCTTATTTCACTTTTTTTTTTGGAATTTGCAAGCTTCTAGAGCGAACAAGGTAACTAAAATTCAATCTATTTTTATTATATAATGTATTAGTAAAATCAAAGTAAAAAATTTGAGAAGCACATAATCGTCATAATTATGACATAAATGGAACAAATCAAATAATATAAATGGTGTGCATTTTAAATTTTAGTGTACATGTTTTAATACAACAAAGTTGTAAATTTCAAGTAGAAGTATATATTTTGTTGAATTTTTATATGTAAATTGATAATTTAAATTAAGCACAGGAAAAAAGAACCTTTCCGTGTAAGAAAAACGCAATTAGATTTTTTTTTTTTTTTGCAGAATCCACTCGTAATTATGCACCTTTCTTTTTTAAGCATTAATCTTAAAGAACATTTTTTCCTGATTATAAATAAAAACAAACAGTGGCTGGCAGCCGCGAAAAAAGTTAGCTGAAATTTATCTTGTCCTCTTGTGCAACACGCTCGAATCATAAGTCAAATCAGAAACCGAAGTAGCCTAACTGTGCAATAATGTTGGGTGCTTCTCAGGCCTTCTCCAACCCCAACGCATCATGGCTCTGCAGGTGGGCCCGGCGATTAAAAAACGAATTTTTCGGCCGAACGAAGAGAGAGAAAATGCTTGGGGACGCGTCGCGTGCGAGGATCTGGCAGGTGGGCCCGGCGACGCCCGATACCGCGAAGCGTGCGCGTTGGAGTAAATGCTGCAGCCTCGGCACGCGCTTTGCGGGCCCTACATGCGAGCAAATGCCGTGAGCGTACCCAGACGCAATGACAACTGACACGTGGGCCCAACGCAAATGACTGTCCCACATGTCAGTCACTGTGGGTACGGTGTATTTAGTGCGGCACGCAAGCACGCGGGCCCCACAAAGCGCGTGAAGCCGCGTGAGTGGGCTCGGGCCGCGTGCCACGTGCACCAGGTGGCACTCTTGTGCGGTCGCAGACAGGGGGTCCTTCTGATGCTGGGGCCCACATGTCAGTGAGATAAGTGTATTTTACCGTTTGAATATAGCAGTTAGGTTATTTTTTGCATGGGCTCACATGTCAGAGACACAAAATTTTACCGTTTGAATTATATAGCCGTTTGGATATATTTTAATGATTTTTGTGAGTAAAAATTCGTAAAAAATGCCAAAAAATCCAAAAAAAATTACCAAAAAATGCTGAAAAATTCTGTGCTCCTCCCCCTATAAATATGAGCACATTTCATCTCAATTTCACACAAACAACACCACATACTATACACTCTCCATACTCTCAATCCCGCAATATTTTCTGAAAAAATTTTCGATGGCCAACAATCCCCCCGGCGATTATGTCAATTGGTTTGGCGAGCCGAATATGGATGAGGATAACACCCAAGCACCAAACAGCCAAAATCCACCCAGTTTTCAACCCCCACCCCCCCATACCCGATGTGTTACCCACCGTTCGTTCCACCCCCTCCATACGGCCAGCCACATCCGTATGCACACCCTGGGCAGTACGCACCGGGGCATCCATACGCACAACCCCCCCACGGCCCTTACGGCCATAATCCTCATTTTGCCGGAGTTCCGACCATCCTTGCGGAAATGTCGCCTCCACAAGCACTGAGAAGAAATGAGTGCTCGACCCCCTCATTGGATACCGGCACTCCGGAGAGCACGCCCGAGGTCGTGATCGTGGAGGGCGAGAACGCTGGACGACCGCGTAAACGAATGCTCTGGTCGCAACAAGATGACATGCGACTTGTGAGTGTTCATCTGAGTACTAAATTTTGTTAACGCGCATTTTTTTCCTTGGGTTCATCTAAATATTAAAATTTTGAATTATTTACTATTTTTTTATTCAGATCAGTGCATGGTTGAATAACTCCCTCGACCCAATCGATGCGAACAATAAAAAATTCGACACATACTGGTCGAAGGTCACTGAGGAGTACAACGCGAGCAGTCCGCGTGATCGTAGGCGAGACCTCATGCACTGCAAAGACCATTGGAAAAAGAGCAATAAGAAAATTGTTCAGTTCAATGGTATCTATTGTAGGTTGCGCGATGCTTACGCCAACGGTCGTTCGGACGACCAGTTGATGTCACAAGCACGCGACATGTACAGGGAGGAGGTTGGTCATCCCTTCATCCTGGAACACTGGTGGAATGCCTTACGTGGTCAACCGAAGTGGTGTCGAAGCTACTTTGATTCTTCGAAAAGACTTCGCATCAGAGAAGAAGGTACGCACACGTCGTCATCGAACAACGACGATGACCCCATCGAGCTTCCACGACCGCAAGGGCGGAATGCGGCAAAACATAATCGGAAGGGTAAGAGCAAACTGGGTGAATCATCGACAGCGTCCGAGGAGACTCTAGAGCGCATCGACAAAGCCAACGCCGAGCTTACTACTGTGGCCGATAAAACCCTTGTTGTAGCCGATAAATTGCAGGGGATGGCCAAAAGAAAAGAGAAGGCCACATTTATGAAGTCGTTGACGAAACTGCTTATGATGGATACATCCCATTTCTCGGATGACCGTAAGGCAACACATGCAGCTGCAATAGAATACATCAACGAGCAGCTTAAGGATATGAAGAATAAATAGTAGCCCGAATAATGTACTTTTCATTTCAAAAATTGTACTCGCACTATTAATTTTAATCGTTTTGGATTCACCTGTTCGCACTGTGGCATGTGATTGATACTTTTGGATTATAGCCGTTGGAGCTGACACATGTGATCGATGTCTTTGGATTTTAGCCGTTGGAGCTGACGCACATGATTGGTACTTTGGATTTTAGCTATTGGAGCTGACACATCTGCTTGATGCCTTTGGATTTTAGCAGTTGGAATTGACACATGTGATCGATGCCTTTAGAATTTAGCTATTGGAGTCGATGCATGTAATCAATTCGCTTCTCCCCTATATATTTGGACCCCCTCATACCCTCATCTTCACAACTCAGTAATCTCAACTTCACAGCCGAAGCCTCTGTTCTCGGCAATCTCAACTTCACAACCAACCCCAAAAAAATGTCGTCGAGCTCAAGCACAAGTAGTACTGAGGACGAAGCCATCAACAGAATGGAAGAGTTCGCGACAGGGTTTGCACAGACCTTTCTGACGATCGAACCCCTTTTGCGTCACTCTTTTGGTGATGTTGAAGCCAGCATTCACGCTGGTACCTCACACCCCCGCCGAGGGGGTAGCAGAAGGTACATCGAAAGAGATCGCGAAGCCGGTCATAACCGTCTAGTCGCAGACTACTTCGCTGACGTTCCGGTCTACCCTGGCTACTTATTTCGCAAAAGGTTCCGAATGAGGAGACCCCTCTTTCTTCGAATCATCGAAGCTCTCGGGGGGTGGTCCCTGTACTTCACCAAGAGGAGAGATGCCCTCAACCGAAAGGGGCTATCTCCACTGTAGAAGTGCACTACGGCTTTGCGCATGTTGTCGTACGGCTCCCCCGCTGATGCTGTCGACGAGTACGTGCACATTGGAGAGTCAACGGCCATCAGGTGCCTGGAGCAATTTGTCGAAGGAATAATCGATCGGTTCGCGGAGGAATATCTCCGTAAACCTAACGTCGAAGACCTCCACCGTCTGCTCCAAGAAGGAGAGGACCGCGGTTTCCCAGGGACGTTCGGAAGTATCGATTGCATGCACTGAGAATGGCGCAATTGCCCAATTGCATGGAGGGGCCAATTCACCTGTGGTGATCAAGGAGTCCTTACAATAATACTTGAAGCGGTAGCGTCCAGAGACTTGTGGATATGACATGCCTTCTTTGGTGTCGCCTGATCCAACAACGACATCAACGTGCTTAACCAATCCCCCCTTTTCACTGATGTATTGCGCGGGCAAGCTCCTACTGTTCAGTACTCTGTTAATGGGATATAATACAATATGGGGTACTACCTAGCTAACGGTATTTATCCTGAGCGGGCTGTCTTCGTGAAGACCGTACCTTTGCCCCAAACGGAGAAACTCAGATTGTTTGCACAACATCAAGAAGGGGCAAGAAAAGATGTGGAGCGAGCATTTGGGGTGTTGCAAGCTCGATTTGCTATTATCCGCGGCCCCAGTCGATTTTGGCGACGGTCAATCCTTGCCAATATTATGAAAGCGTGTGTCATCCTCCATAACATGATAATAGAGGATGAGCGGCACTCTCATGACCTGATCAGTACTCAGTTGTACGATAGTCAAGAGACATTAACAGTAACACCGCCTATTGTCTACGGTAGTGCTCCGCCAACTTTCCAACAGATGCTAGATCGAAATAATGCGATCCGTGCTCGCCCAACGCATCGGCAACTGAAAAGGGATCTTATTGAGCACATTTGACAGCGTTTCGGGGACGACGGTACCCAGGAGTAGTTGTTTGTGCGGCCGACTGTTTCCGAATTTTAATTTACTATATGTTATATTTTTTCCCGTGTGCCATTTAAATAAAAATAATTTTAAATTTTTTACATTAATTACAATATTTATCTTTTAATTTGTTGTCTTCGAATTATCCAAATTTTATTTAGCGATTTATTAATCTGTAATAAATATTGTATATGCGGACCCCACACGAAGCACCTCGCGAAGCGTCGATGGGTTGGAGTAGGAGGGTGCTTGAGAAGGTGCCTCGCGAAGCGCCTCGCGAAGCGCCGATGGGTTGGAGTAGATGGTGCTTTGGATGGTGCTTCGCATACGTGGCATAAAATATGCTAAAAAATATTCTGTTGAAGCGTCTCACGAAGCGTCGATGGGTTGGAGAAGGCCTCACGACTTAAGCCCAAAAGACAACCCCACCCAATCACCCACCGCAAAGAATCTCTCTGCAGTTCTACCCAAAATATCAGAGTTTGTCCCATTTATATAATAAAATTTACGTATAATTTTTTCTACACTTGTAGTTATAATCGACCAAGCCTACAATTACCAAAAAAAAAACTCTACAATATATTACTGTTAATCCAACTATCTATTCCATATTAAACAGTCAAATTAGCTTTTCTATTCTCGGTGCTACGTGTGAGATGATCAGATGATGGGCCAGGGTGTGTTCTGTGCAAAGACCATTCTGCAGGCTTTGGGGCCCACACACAGGAGACCAAATAGCCCATACCACACATCTTGGCAGTGCCAGCGAGGCAGGTGATGGCCAAATCAGCGAGCTGTCTGTGTGTTACACGTGGGGCGGCAGATGGGAATGACATATATGCCCTTAACATTATGACTAATACCACCAACCCAACAGATAGAGGCACATGAGATTCCATAAAATTTAGGATCATTGTTAAACAATTTTTTAAATAATTCATTTAAAAAATAATCACAAAACCAATCCACATTTGTTGTCTTAAGAAAAATGATCTACCACGTCAGTTAGTCACGATTCAGAATTGCAGTAAACTAATTTCAAAATACAACAACCACATATAGTGACTTAGAGCTACAACAAACACATATCGTGGTTCCAAGCCAGCAACAACCACAAGAATGTATGTTTAACACAAGATTGCCCGAGCATCATTTACACACATAGCCTTCACAATTCTTCAAGATCAATATATGATGATTTATAATACAAATTTACGATTTATTTACATCGATGAATTTGTCAGGTCAAAACAATCAAACTGATATAAACGAATCATCAATTGAAATTATAAATCAATATATAATGATCCCAGAAAAATCAGAAAGTTTGAGGTCAATTTTTTTGGTAGATTAAATTATATTGAAACTTTTTTATCTAAATTTGATCTATAATTCCGAGTGACGATCCATTTAAACCAATAAAATTGTCAAGTCAAAATAATCAAATTGACAAATTAGATCATTGATAAGGGTGTGTCACCTGATCATTTGACTTTACAATTTTATTGATTTAAATGGATTGTCAATTGGAGTCATAGATCAAATATATTTATCTTTTGGACCTCACAATTCCACTAACAATTGATTGGAGTTATATAGATATATAACTTTCTAATTGATGATCTATTTATATCAATTTAATCATTTTAATCTCACAATTTCAGTGATTTAAACAGATCATTAATCATAACTATCAATCAAAATTCCAAAAAGAATCGTGAAGTGTCAGTATATTTTGACTCAAGGCATGCTGGTATGTTTATCACGATTTGTCCCTGTCGTGCACCGAACCTAGCCTATTGTGATTCCAAGTCGCAACTAGCTTACATAACTAGCCATTTTTTTAAAAAAAAACATGAACTATGAATTAGTTGTGCAATTGTCTAAGCAACCGCTTAAAGCAATAAGTGCCCCCTTTTTGCTTATATCTTATATAAGCAACTATAATGAGTGGTTTTTAGCGCTTAACTTGCTGCATAAGTGGCTCAAGTACATCTATATATATATATTTTTATTTTTTAATGGTTTAAGTAATATTTCTCTATAGCAATCATTAATATTGTTCTATTTCTTCTTAATTTGCATTAAAAATGTATTATTATAATATTATGTATATGTTTCTTATTAATGTAATTCGCTTACAAGGGCTAAAAGAGCTCATCTACCATATAAGTGCTAAATATTAGAGTGACCACCTTCTTATCACTTATGGTGTGTTTGATTGTCTATATGACATTGAACTTAACTCATATGTGTGGGACAGGTTGAGTTCGGCATATTATGGAAATGCAATTGGATGATATTTGATTGGTTTATGAGATAGTACAAGTTGAGATGAGATGTTGTTTGGTTGATTGTATGATTGATGTAAGTAGAAAAATATATAAAATAAAAAAATACTACCAAAATTAGTTAATGTTTTATTTCACTTTAATAGTCTTTATTCTATTTTAATTATTCTTAATAAACATTAATCCATATTAAGAATTATTAATATATACAAATCACTCTCCAATCACACAATGCTAAAAATAATTATTATGTCATATTCCACTTTAATAATTCTTATTGTGGCTTAATAGTTCTTAATCAATCTTAATCCATATTAAAAATTATTAATACACATTAATCATTTTTTAGTTACACAATTAGGCGAGTTAGATTGTGGAGAAATGGTGGGTGAGAGCGTATCCAGCGGGCCAAGCTCACAGTTATTTTTTGCATCTTCTCGTCTAGACTCAAAATCATGTACAGTCAACCCAATAAACAGATAGTTACATCTCGCGAATCAAATTCAGTCTGATATAGGCAATCAAACGCATGAACATTCGTTAAATGCTAATAATTATTTTTATCTTGCTAAAAAAACTATGTGCCTAGTGAAAAATTGAAAATTGCTAGTTTATAAGTTTTTGTGGGTGCACACATTCTTTGACGACATCACAATGGGGCTCCATCAGGAAATAGTGCTAATAATCCGCTCATACGACTAGTAGGTTTATGGGGAAACAGAAAATGTTGTGAGACCACGAGTCTACGACTCATATAAAATATCAGGTAACCATTATAATTATGGTTTATGTGTGATCTAAATTATGATCTAATGAATTTTAATTGAATCTCATATGTGAGATTATCTGGTGAATAGAATAATATAATAGTAAAATATTTTTCAACTGATTTATGTATAATCTAAACCATTGTTGATCATTGCGGATGTAATATTAATTGGGCGTTCTAAAAATCCGCTCATACATGCTAAACAACAAACGGTAGTTTCAACTGGTTTAACAACCGGTTATCCTAGTAAATCTGAGAGTTTAAGTCCTGCCACTTGTATATTAGTATATGTGCGCCATCTTTTCGTATCAAAACATAGTTTTTTAATGCAAAATGATAAGAAATAACGGAATGGCTACCCTAAGACTTTTTTTATCAAGTTTATTTCATTTTTATATCAATCATAAGATGTTGATTCAATAATCATCATTTTAATTTAATAGATTTTTTGGTTATCGTATTTTTTTATTTTGTGTTATATTTTTTTAGGTTATTATATTTTTTATTTTAAGTTGTCACATCTTTTTATTTTAGGTTATCAATTTTTTAGGTTATCATATTTTCTTATTTTAGCTTGATTTTTTTTAGATTGTCGTATTTTCTTAAGTAAATTTGTCACATTTTTCTCATTTTATGTTGTTATATATTTTTATTTTGAACTGTGCTATTTTTTATTTTTAAATTTTTGTATTTTTCTTAAAAAAATTTATATGTAAAACTTACGAGGACCTTAGCCGTACCCAAAAAAATTATAAATTTCTTATTAGTCGACTAAAAAGACCTTAGAAATTTACGACATCCAAAGTAGATGTTATATTCTAATCGGGTTAACCTCTATCAAAATAATGCATTGTTCTTCACAAGAGAAAATGGAAAAAAATAAACTATAAGTTTTAGGAAACTATACTTTGACCGATCCGATGTGGGATTAAAACTTGACCGGCATAGAAAAAAATCATCAAAAATAAAAATATAACTATAATGATTTATTAAAATTTTCCATTCGTACAATATTTCTACAACATTATTGCGTAGTTCAAATAAAATATTCTAATAGTAAGATAGAAGATTGGATATTTTTACAAAAGAATTATAGAAATATTGTAACGTTACGAATACATATTCAACTAAAAATTACCATATGAAATTCAAGCTGATGTACCATCATATGTTTTACAATTAATGCAGTATCTTATCGGAATTATTGTAACATATAGTTTAAATGAGAAGTTGTAATTACTAAAAATAATGCATAAAAAATATAATATTTCTTGCAAAATATTTAATAGAAAGGTATATGTATAGAAAATATGACATCTAAAACGACTTAATATTTATATATTTCCAACCCAATGTACAAATTTTGATTTAATATACTATAACATTTCTTATGTCCTTTAACATCTGATTCATACTTTTAAAAATCTTACCATAAATCATCAAAGTGCCGTCATCTTCCAGAATATCTGACAAATAGCATGCTATAATTATTTGGTGCCACTCTCGTTGGACTAAAAAAAATTTGTATTCATGTCTTATACAACAAAAAGCATATATCTTTATCGTAAAATTACAAATTAATAATCTAAATTAAGGGATGAGAAATTTTTATATCAAATCATATCATTTAAAATTTGATTAGACAAATGAGATATCAAGAAAGACACTCCGTTTTTTCTTGAATAAAACCGAAGATCCCAATGTAAAAACAAACAGTCATCCATAATGGAAATATGCAAAAATATAATAGACTTTATCCACAACAACAAAAAAAACCCAAAGAATACACAGAGCCTGGAAGGCCCTGTCCTGCTGTCCATGATATTAAAATAAAAAAATTGAAAAATAAAAATAAAAATACCCGCCCTGTGCAAGCGACATACTGACTGACGTCTTCCCCTGCACACACGGCTCTCTATTGGACCTCTTCTTCTTTAAAGCATTCACCTCCTCGCTTCACACCACAACAATTCACAAACCTCTTGCTCCATTCGGTTCAAATCCAGTCCGACAAAACCCTCGTCTTTAATCTCTTTGCCTCACTTTCTGTGCAAGAATTTTCTCTGTTCTAAGCTATTTTTGCTAGCTTCTTTATTCAAGTTTGTGTTTCTTGGAGCTGGTGGTCATTTCTTGGTTCTTGTACACGAAAAGATATTTAGAGAATTTTTTAGTCCTTTAATCAGATCTTATCCAATCCAATTTTCTTGGCTTCAATCCAAATAAAAAGCTAGCCCAAGAAGAACAAGAACGATCCATGAAAAGTTTCTTATCAATCCATCATGGATGATTGGTGCTCTGTTCTTGTCCATGAACATCGCACACACAAATCCTCTGTTCCAAACTGAATTCTTCAGAAAGAGAGAAGCTCTTTAGGGGAAAAAAGAGGAATTTTTGTAGTTTTCTTGGATTCTTGGTTGGTTGGTGAGAATGCGGCAGATATCGTCGCTGCTGCAGGGGCTGATGGGCAGGGAGAAGAGGAGTGGAGGAGACGATAGCGAGAGGAAGAAGGAAGCGGCGACAGTTCTGAGGACTTCCGGCACGGTGTGGGGCGAGGGGTCGGAGACGTTGGCCGCCGTGTGCTCGCGGCGCGGCGAGAAGGGCACCAACCAGGACTGCTCCATTGTTTGGGAGGTGAGCCACGGATTATACAGAGGTTTTGTGAGTTCTTGTTGTTGTGGTGTTCTTGTTCTTGCTCTGTTCGATGCATGTGTGGTAGTTTTCTGTCCTTTTTTTCCTTTTGCTTTTTTATTTGAGAGGTCACAGGCTATTAGGCTGCTTTTGGATTTATGGTGTCTTTTTAAAACTCCGTTTAGCATATTATTTTTGATGTAATTAATTTTTAAAATAATAATGATATTTTATTAGAAATAACAATTTTTTTATGTCACTTTGTATCTTACACTATAGTGCAAAATATTAATGGTTTTCAATTCATCTGTGGTGAGTTTTTTCTGTGTTTTAGCTTAAGAAAATTGCTGTTCATGAGCTGGTGTAGATTAGTGGGGTACAGGAGTATTTTCCATAACTTAGAATACCAATGGCACATCACATGATCAAGATTGGAAGAGTTGAATCGAGATGAAGATGGAAGGTTCTAGTTTTGGGTGTGCTAAAAGAGGGTTGTTAGGGTCTAAATATTGTGCGTGACTTATTTTTGGTAGGTTAAATATTTTATATTTATTATTAGATGTCTAATGTTATGAGAGTCTACTCTCAGTTGCAAATCATAATTTTTGTACTTTTATATTGATACAAAAGGAATTTTGTTTTTTTTTCATGGTTTTTTTAGTGAACGAAAAGTTGATATGCTGCAATTATCTAAAGACCAAAGCAGTAGATAGCTAATAACCCACATAAAACTTAAGATCCTACCATAAGAATTTTTCCATTAGTTTTCATTGGTTATTTCTTTTCTTTTTTCAAAATTTCTCCAAAATTCTCCTTTTAACCAGAAACTAAACAGTTAAATATTGGTATTTAGCCAAACAAATTGTACACTACACGAGTTGGTTTTCTTCTTATTTGTCAAAAGAAAAGTCTTTGATCATAGTGCGTTGGGATTTGTTAATCTTGGCTTGTGCAGTTGTACTGGTTGCTGACCACATAAAAAAGCAAAACACTTTCTAATGGCTGTCAGGAAAAGCTTGGCTGAACTAATTGTCCCTTTTTTTTTTACACATTACCATTCTGTGACGTGTAGTAAATTCATACAGATTTTGACGTGTGTTTTGACCAGATCCTGCGTGCCAAAAAGACATGAAACGTGTCTTAATTTCCTATCGAACAAGGTTTTTTTTTCCGTTCCATTTTGTATCAGAATCCAAAGTAGCACTGGTTAAACAAATCGAGTGAGTGAGACAGAAGAACATTAGTTTGTACACTTCTTCAATTAGAGTGCTCCTTTGCCTTGTATAGTTATTCTGATACAAGGAAACCTGACACGTTGACACCTCTGAGAACTAGGGACCGCACATGAGAAAAGTTTGATCTAATTTTAGTTTCAGTTCCGCTTTATGGACTTACAAATTAAAATTGAATTAAACGAGAAGTTTTTATGACTTATAAGCCAAAACACTGTTAGTTTAGCTTGTTTAGATATTCCAATAAGTTCATCTACCAAACAAATTTAAACTGCGCCAAATTGACTAACAAGTAAAGTTGGTTGGTTTAGCTAGCCATCTTTTGTCGTATGGGAATCTTAGTTCGGCCAACCAGGGTTTAACATGGCTCTCTCTTCAGGGATTTGGCTGCCAAGATGACACCATCTTCTGCGGCATCTTCGACGGCCACGGCCCGTGGGGCCACTACGTTGCCAAGGCCGTACGGGAGTCCCTGCCGCCGTCGCTGCTGTGCCACTGGCAGGAGGCCATGACATTGGCATCCCTCATAGACGACAACAAGAAGCTCTCCGAGCGCCAGTTCGACCTCTGGAAGCAGTCCTACCTTGTAGCCTGCGCCGCCGTCGACAAGGAGCTCCAGCACAGCCGCCGCCTCGACGCCGTCCACAGCGGGTGCACCGCACTGTCAATCGTCAAACAGGTACGGCGACCGTGCTGTTTGACATTGAAAATGTGCATATGCACGTTTCTTGTATTCGTCTGACATGTTTTGATCTTCCCAACAGGGAGATCTGATGGTGATCGCAAACGTCGGCGACTCCCGGGCCATCATGGGAACAACATCGGACGATGGCAGCGTCGTCGCCGTCCAGCTCACCGTCGACTTCAAACCAAACTTGCCTCGTAAGTCGTTGTGACAGTACTTGTATGTTCGGTGATTCTTGTGACAGTCATGACGTTGATAAGATGGTTTGAAATTGATTCAGAGGAGAAACAGCGCATCACACAGTGTAACGGCCGTGTGCACTGCCTCCCCGACGAGCCCGGCGTGCATCGGGTGTGGCTTCCGAACCGGGAGGAGCCGGGGCTGGCAATGTCACGAGCATTCGGAGACTACTGCGTCAAGGACTACGGTGTCATCTCCGTGCCGGAGGTGACCCAGAGGAGGATAAGCAGTAGTGACCAGTTTGTCATTCTAGCTACCGATGGGGTATGAGCGTATAAACAATATTTCATACAGTTTCCATAAAAATTATCATCTCCACGCGGCATATGATGTTTACGCAAAAATGGGAACTTCTCTGCTAGGTCTGGGATGTGATCTCCAACCAGGAAGCTGTGCAGATCGTGTCGGCAACACCTGACAAGGAAAAGTCAGCGAAGCGGCTTGTCGAGTGCGCTGTCCGTGCATGGAGGCGCAAGCGGCGGGGGATTGCCGTCGACGACTGCTCTGCAATATGCCTCTTCCTCCACACGGTCCCGCCCTAATGCTGTCATGTTCAAACTGAGGTCAAGATGAGAACAAAATGCATATAGATATCAGAAGAATATTATTCCTACCATTCTTGGTAGAGAGTAGTCACAATGTCACTGTCAGGGACCAGAAAGGCAGGTCAGAACAAATCAGAACGTGAAGTTAGGCTCCTGATTAGGACACTGCACAAGACCCAAATTTCCGGCTTTCATACAGTTCATGTCAAATGTACAAGAATCAACACCAGCCACCAGCAAAGAAAGCATGCAAAAAAATGCATTTTGGCCTTATTTTCTGTATGTGTGGCTGAGTTTATGCTCTCATGACAAATAGTCTGAATTATTGTACATCGACTGCAATAGGGTGACAAATCATATCGATCTTCACACCATGTGTGCGGGAGGATATCGGAATCTTTAGGTATCCCACACTACTGAAGCATCAGGAATCATTTAGCATCCCGTATCACACCAAAAATTTATTTAATAGATGGCATGTGAATGAAAATCTAGTGGCGACGGCTAGGCACACGTTGAGTTAGCCGCCATAGCGGCTTTTTAGCAACTCGGGAGGCTCCTCTTCCATGATGCCAACTCCAGTAGTGGCCAAGTATTCCCTTATCGTGGTTTTCCGGTCACCAAGATAGGTGTGGTCTAAGAAGTTGCTGTACGCTGGTTCCCCGAGATTTTTTGCTGCAAGAACACTGCAAATGTAATCAGAACCATGAGAAGTGCTTGTACTGTCAAAGGATCAAGTATCCAGATGCCTAATAAAGTAATGACAGATAACACTAGTTAGCTATTAGATACATGGCTACTGGATATATAGAAGGCTAAAAACAATTATTTCATCCTGCTTGAGAAATGCATGTTGATTTGAGATGTCATGGATGTGTAGCAATCTGCATCACATAGAAGAAACAAATATATGCCTCAAATAATTAGCGAAGTGTAAGTCTGCTTTCTCTGCTGATTCTGATTTGAATAAAAGAAATTTTCTTTTTGTAAATGATGAGTTTATTAAAGAGAAAAACTGAGTCTGCAGTTTGTTCAACATAAACGCTTTGAACTATAATTACTCACCAATGTCTAAGATATATGCGACAGGGTAAAATATCATCTCTCCATATTTTGTCAATGTTGTATCGTCCATAGCGCTGATTATATATTTCCTTACTTCCTGCAGAAAGGGTTGGTTGACATTTATGTATGTAATATAATCAAATGAATAAAAGTATACATTCGAGTTGCCTTATCTGATCCTCTAGAAGTGCAAAGAATTTTTATCTGCATAAGAATGGCCCAACTACTTGGAGGAAAAGGAGAAAACTTAAAGCTTCGTTATAAACTTTCATTGGTTTGATGAGAAGCTTCTATACGGATAACTTGACCGCATTTCTTGCAAACAGACTACGATTTGTTAATCAAGCTAAACATCAACATCTGTACAAAGAGTTATGCTTCTGAGACCAAAATGAGCATGAGTACTAATACTTTTTATTTCCTAATCTGTGCTTTTTCAAGAGCACGTGAAACTTGATTTCATGGTTTCAGATTATTAATTTTATCTGTCAATCGGTTTTATAATAACATAATCTTATGAAATTGCTATACCTCAGTATGCCATTGTTGTTCTTTCATCATATTTGTGCAAAGCAATAGGCATGAAAACATGGGTGGTTTGCTTACTCTAGCTACTCCATGATTATGATGACAAGGGCAGATACAACAATTAATGTGTGAACAAAATACAATATCATACCATTTTGTCATAGTCTAATATATTATGATAAATTAACAAAACCCTGCAATAACACAACATTTTATTGAATATTCTGATAAATCAATAAAATCTCACTTCGTGACCAACAGATGGATGATTAAAAAAAGAAAAGAAAAGAACAGTATTCTAGACAACCATGGTAATATTTCCTTTCTAGAGAATGAAATCTCATCAATGATTGAGGTAAAATACTATTTTAGAATTTTTATGAAAGCACGCAGCTATTAGCATGATTGTATAATCAGTCTCACTAATAAAATTGAAATGATGAATTGAAAGTAGTTTGAATGTACTATAAATTCAACCTTTGCATCTCACGTGGAAATATTCTTCATCGCTATAGCGTGCACAGACAACCTGAGCCAAGAAATTCCAAACAGAAGAATAACAATTCCATTGCAGGTGGCAACATCAAACATAAACTTACAGCTAGGTTTCCAGTCTCAAAGTACACTCCCATACTGCTGGATTTGGAAAAGGCACTCCATCCAATCCTTCAGGAATAACCTGATAAGGCAAATTTGACAACCAACATTAGAGAAACAATACTCCAGATTTGAGCTCAAGACTAAGCAATCTAAACTCCAAACAATTTTGGGCTCAAGATGAATCGATTAAACTGTAACCAAATGGAGTTAATCATATAGCAAACGAAACACAAAAAGATTTAACAATCTAAGCTAAACCAACAAATATGCAGTGGATTCATTGTTCACTCACTGCAAGAAATCTGAACTCATTCTCCCTCTCAATGAATGCTGGCACCTGCAAAGATGACAACTCTTCAGTCCATCATACAGAAAAGAAACGTACAAAAGATCCATTTATCTACCATTGAATAAAAAGGGCAGATTATTCACAGAATAAGCCACCGTACCTCCTCCTTGATCTCGAACACTGTGACCACTATCAGCTCACCCTCACATGGCTCTACACTTAAACTGGAGAACTCCTACAAAAGACCCAAAATACTGTAATAGCTATAAAAACACCCAATCCGCACCTCCCAAAAAAAATTAAAAACTAGGCGTTAACCCACCAAGGCATCCAAATCTAACACTGAGAAATCATACAAAATCTGTTGTAGTTTTCTTGTAGGATCATAGACCACACAAAGAACACCTATATCATAGAAAAGCTCCTCAACAGGAAATAAAAATTATGCCTTTGTTTAAAAAATAATCAAAGAATATGATGCTTTCATTTCTGTTAATGCTTTTGCGTATAAATCTGTGGTTTAAATTTTGTTCATGTTGTAATTTGAATTTTTTGTCTCCACATTGAATTGCAGTTTGCAATTAATTTCACTCACAAGTAAAATGTTGCATTTGCTTCTAGCACCTTTTTTTTAGTGGATCTACTAGCAAGAGTATTTTTGTCTTTTTACCCTCTTTATTGGTCAGTAGTGGTCAAAAAATTAACAATAAAGCGAAAAAGGTACAATGGAAAAAAGTGATACACTGTAAATTGCCTCAAACAAAATCTAAATCATAGGAATGGCTCAGTAAAAGTTTAAAAGTGCAATATATCTATTTCAGTTTACTATTGAGTAAAACTACTCACTAAAAACCTCTTAGAACTAGCATCTAAACGTCATAAGGTGCAGGCTGAATACTTGGAACTAGGGCTGTCAAAAAAGCTCGAGGCATGAGAGCTACTCGAGATCGGATCGATTTTGGGCTTGACTCGAGCTCAAATTGAGCCAAGCTCGAGTCCTAATTTGAGTTGAGCTCGAGCTTATCTAATCTCACTCAAGCTCGGCTCGAATATATATATGTTAATGTAACTCAACAACACCCCATTCTCACCTCAAGTCCTAAATAAACCCTAGCCACCACTAGTTCGTAACGACTCCTCTCCCACCGATCCCTAGCTTCAACATAGCAATCCAATCCCCCCAAATTCCAATCCATCAGAATCCTTCACTCCTGATCCAATCAACAGCAAGGTGACAGCACTCCATCAAGATCGGCCGCCTCCACCTTTTGCTTCCATTGGCGGCAAGGCTTGGAGAGATCCGTCGCCTCTTCCCTTTGCTCCTAATGATGGCGAGGTGCGACAAGATTGGTGCATCCTTCCTCTACTCCGATTGGTAATGAGACTTGACGAGATCTATTGCGATCTATTGCCACTCCGTCAAGATTAGCACTCACTGGCGGTGAGGCCTACGGGATCAGCCGGCACTCCATTAAGATCAGCTCCTACCTGCAAGGACGGCTGCCGCACCCTCTGCTCATTGTTTTGCTCTCTTGTTTGTCTTGTTGTCGAGCACCTCCAAACAGAGCTTTATCGAACTTTGTTCGAGCCAAGCTCGAGCTTGGTTGTGAGCTCGATACCTAGGTCGAACTGAGCTCAAGTCAAGCCTGGCCGGGCTCGCTCGAGATCAACTTGTTGACAGTGCTACTTGGAACTGCTCTCATAAATAGATTGACACGATTAGCATATTTAGTAAATAGGTCAAATTTGGGTTTGCTTGTCTGACCAATTTGACATGACATGACACGATTAACAAATGAAGTCATGTTGATCCAAGCAACTTATAATCCATAAAATAACTAAAATTCACACAATATGATTTACATGGCATGAATACAATACGACATGTGGGTGCTGATTTTCTACAAATATGTGTGGGCTTTAAATATATCATCACGAATAACACATTTTATAAATGGATTGAGTTTCGATTTCTTGTTAACTCGTTAAGTGACACAAAAGAAATCCAGTCCGGCACGGCTCGTTATATGCTCTACTTAAAACCTCCTACAACAAGTTCCAAATATAGCAACGTTCTGGCACAATGGTGCACCCCAAAAAAAAATCTTGCAATTAATACCCTCCTAGATGACCAGAACTCATAAAAATCTCACCTTTCTCCTCCAGAATTCTACAGCACATGTACCATATGTTGTGTATATATGTATAGCTGTCTGTGCATATGGCCCACGAGACCAATTTAGTTTGTATCCTATATATATTTGGTTCCAACCTAATACAATTCATTGGTTGAGTTCTTAACATGGTATCAAAGTCAAGGGCAAAACCCTAACTGTCTTCCACCACTCCCAATCTCGGAGCCGGCTATTTTAGGCCAACTCCGACCACCCAAAATCTACTCGCCAACTCAGATCTGCTTCTCGTTGGATTCAAAGTTGTCGTTGAATTCCCCGCGCGGATTGCGTCGTACTGCGCTGTCGCTCCACCTCATGCCGCACTCGCGTGTGACATGCCGGAGTGCCGCCCTTTCGCATGCAATGCAACCTCGTGCAATGCCGCCTCGTCGCTATCCTCCCGTGTTGCGCCGCACGGCGCGGCGCCATGTGTGTTTTTGCACAGATCTGAGAGTTAAGTAGTTGACGTTTTAGATTTCTCTATATCCAAACAAAAAAGACAGTAACTGTTTAGGGCTATACATGTGCATATTTGACTTTCGTGTGTTGGTCCTGTACTATGATGGCCTCTAGTGGTATTCTTGGTGATGTTCTTCTAGCTTCCGATATGAAGCTAAATGGTTAGAATTATCGGGAGTGGGTTTCTTCAGTTCGCATGCTTCTCAGGTCAATAGATCTATCGTTACTCACCGCAGATCCTCCCAAAGAGCAGACTGAGGTAGCTGTTGCTCAAACTTGGCATGCTAGTGATGATTGTGTTATGGGTTGTGTCAGCGTTGGGATATCCATTTGGATGAACTTCATTGATCTTCCCTCATCTAGACCAATGTGGGAGTATCTTCAGTGTTGTTACTAACAAAGCAGTGAGACACTTCGCTTCTCTCTTCGACAGAGTCTTCCGGCTATGCAGCAGCAAAATCAGTCCATCGAGGAGTTCCATAGTGTCTTCACGTGTATTTCTCGTCAGTTGGACTCTATGGTGCCCTCTGCTTGCTCTGGTTGTACTGTATTTGACTTCGTCATGCGCCTTCGCACTGAGTTTGAACCCATTCGGGCTCAACTCCTTGGGAGTACCACACTCCCCACCATGGCTGAGGCTCTAGCTACTCTGATTGCTAAAGAGACTCGACTTCGCTCCCTTGCTAGTTCTTCTGTGGTATTGCAGCATACTGTTCTGGCAGCTTCCAAACAGACGGATTCATCCCATCTTGTTCCAGCACCTTCCTCCACCTAGGTTATCTGTTCTCATTGCAAGAAACCTAGTCATCGTGTACAGCGGTGCTTCAAATTACATCTTGATTTGAGGCCATCGCGTACATTCTATCGTCATGGTACTGCTGCTGCATTTTCCCCAATTTCTGTCAGTACTTCGGGGCCACTTGCTACTCAGTTCAGTCATCTTCAGACTCAGATGAGTGCTCTTCAGGTTCTCATTCAACAGTGTACCTCCCTTAAGACCCCTTCTGGTAGATCTGTTAGTCTTGCCGCTTGCATCTAATTTTGCATTAGGTATGATTCTACTTGGATTTTGGATTCAGGAGCTTCCTTTCATATGACATCAGATGACTCAGCTAGTGTCATGTCGGCTTATTACAGATGGTGCCTATGTTCAGACAGCAAAAGGCATCTCTTGCACAATTACCCATCAGGGCTCTCTTGTCACTCCTCACTTAATGGTTCCGGATGTCTCTTGTGCCCCATCCTTCTATGAATCTTATGCCTGTTGGACAAATTACAAATTTGAACTATTTGTTGGGTTTGATAACTCTACTTGCTTTGTACAGGATTGTCGGACAAGAGCACTCATTGGTACTGGCCATCATCGTAGAGCCTCTAAGGGACTCTACACTCTTGATCGCTTGTGTCTTTCGCTATTCTCTATTGTTATCGACTCCACCACCTCATCTTCACTGTTTGCCTCTGCTTCCATGCCTTCTGCTAGTTTTCCTCAATGGCATGATCGACTAGATCATTTATGTGGCACTCGTCTTTCTACATTAGTTCGTCAGGGTGTTTTAGGTCATGTATCATTTGGCACTAGTTTTCATTGTATGGGTTGTAAGCTTGACAAACAGCTATAACTCCCGTTTCCTTATAGTACCTCTAGGTCTAGTCGTCCTTTTTCTTTAGTTCATTATGGGGTCCTGCTCCTTTTGTTTCAAAAGGTGGACACAATTATTATGTTATTTTTATTGATGATTATTCTCGTTATACTTGGGTCTACTTTATGAAATATAGTTCTCAAATATTATGAACTTATCATTCTTTTGCTCGTATGGTTCATATACAATTTTCCACTGTTATTCAGGTTTTTCGTTCTGATACTAGGGGTGAGGTTTTGTCCACTACTTTTCATCAGTTTGTTTTCGTTGGGGGACCCTTCCTCAACTCTCCTGTCTGGGTGCTCATGCTCAGAATGGTATTGCTGAACGCAAACTGTCATATTATTGAGACTGCTCGTACTCTTTTGATTGCATCCCATGTTCCTCATCATTTTTGGGTTGAGTCTGTTTCATGTTTATCTCATAAATATACAGTCGTCTTCTCGCCTTCATGGCAACTGTTCTGGTGAGGTCTTATTTTCAGCTCCTCCGGGTTATGCTCATCTTCGAGTTTTCAGGTGTACGTGTTATGTTCTACTTGCACCACATGAGGGTACTAAGTTAACTGCTCAGTCTGTTGAGTGTCTTTCTTGAATATAGTCTTGAGCATAAGGGCTATCGTTTCTATGATCCCATTGTTCGGCGCATATGTATCTCTCGTGATCTCTTTTATTGAGGATCGACCCTATTACTTCTCTTGTACTACTCGATGTCATCCTCTGTTGACTCTTCACCTCCACCTCTAGATGTTTCCATTAGATATGTCTCCATTCCCACTACACTATACTCGTCATCCTAAAGTTCCCATTACTACTGATCCTTAGCCTTCCGCTCTTCCTCCCTCTGATGGTGTGACCAATACTGATGATACTCTTATTGCTGATTGTCGCCTATATCGTCGATTCCTACTTCTCAATATGCTTTTCGGGATCGCAGCCATGTACCTACCAAAAGGTTGCCGTTATCCTTGAGTGACAGTTGGCTATGTCTGAGGAGCTTACCGCTTTGGATCGTACTGGCACTTGGGATCTTGTTCCATTACCTGCTCAAGCTGTTCTCATCACCTACAAGTGGGTATTTAAAATCAAGACAAAATCTGATAGTTCTGTGGAGTGCTGCAAGGCTTGCCTTGTTGCTTGAGGTTTTCAGCAGGAGTATGGCCATGATTATGATGAGGTATTTACTCCCGTTGTTCACATGACTACTGTATGCACTCTGGTTGCTATGGCTACTATTCGTTCTTGAACTATCTCTCGGATGGATGTGAAGAATGCCTTTCGTCACAGTGATCTAAAAGAAGAGGTCTATATGAAACCACCTCCGGGAGTTGTGGCTCCTACTGGCCATGTTTGTCGTGTTCGTCGTGCTCTTTATGGCCTCAAACAAGCTCTACGTGACTGATTTGAGCGTTTTCGTTTGGTGGTTAGCTGTTGGTTTCTCTCCTAGTGACCATGATCCCGCTTTGTTCATTCATACATCTACACATGGTTACACTTTGATTTTGCTATATGTGAATAATATGTTGATTACTGGAGATGATGTGGAATATGTTGCTTTTGTGAAGCGTCTCGATGAGCAGTTCATGATGTCTGACTTAGGGCCTCTTGGTTATGTTTTTGGGATTGAGTTACCTCTACTGATGATGGCTACTATCTCTCTCAACAGCGTCATGTTCAAGTTGTGCTTGCTCGATCTGAACTTACTGATACACGGACTGCTGCTACTCCTATGGAGCTTCATCTTCAACTTCATCCCACCAATGGCACTCCCCTTGAGGATACTTCTCGATATTGTCACATTGTTGGGAGTCTTATCTACCTTGCTGTCACCCGGCCAGATATTGCTCACACTATATTGTGTTTAGTCAGTTTATTAGTGCTCCCACGATAATTCACTATGGTTACGTGCTTCGTGTGCTGCACTATCTGCGTGGGACTATTTTTTGTCACTTTTTCTATGCTTGTTCAAATCAGCCTCAGCTTCATACTTATTTTGATTCCACTTGGGCAAGTGATCCTATTAACCGATGATCCATTACTGGCTATTGCATATTTCTTGGTACTTGTGGTGAGAACCGCTGAATCATTTACATTGCCAATGATTCAGTTAAGCGTGAGTTGACCAAGCATATTAGTGTGGATGCTTCTTTCACACGCTTGACTATTGCTCTTCAGTATTTAGTGTTTACTGTTTGAGCTTATGTTGATTTCTTCAACAAGACACAAACTCGTGAACAACATCGATTGCATCTTTCCAAACTTAATGTTTTTGATCATTTGGATACACCTTGAGATTGAGGGAGTGTCATATATATATATATATATATATATATATATATATATATATATATATATGAGCCCACAGACTCACGAGGTCCATTTAGTCTATACACTATATATATTTGTTCCCATCCTGATACAATTCATTGGTTGAGTTATTAACACCATAATCAACCAATAGATACATACATATAATGTCATCCGTATACAGAAATGTATACATACATACTTTGGTGGCCTCGATGGCGATGCCGCGCTCGAAGAAGATGGGTGCAGAGTGGGCGAAGACGCGCCGGAAGCCGCGGAGCGCCGCCACTCGGAAGCACTCCAGCTCCGGGAACGTGCTCCTCGCGCTCCGCTCTATTAAAACCTCGCAGTGTTAGGCTTAGGGTTAGGCTCGTTTAGGGTTTGGAGAAGTTCTGGTTGTTGTGGTGGTGGCCGTGCTCACCGGAGAGGAGGGAACCGAAGCCGAGGACGGAGATGCGCCCGCCGGGGGAGGCGACGGCGACGAAGTCAGCGGCCGAGGTCAGCTCGGGGAAGGAGCCGCTGCCGCCGCCCGCCGCGGCGGAGGAAGGGTGCATGCGGCCGCGGTAGTGGGTGGCCGGCAGCGAGGGCTCCGGCGATCGCCGGAGGTAGAGGTGGGGAGTGCGGAGTGAGGGGGAGAGGAGGGTGGGGTGGTTTGGGACGTTGGATTTTGATCGGACGTTTGGGCATGGCACGTGGCGGGGTATGAAGAGGCAGTGGGAGCTGGCCGGCATTGGGCTAGGCGAACCTTACTTGCTATACTGGCGTAGGTTCCCAATTTCTGAGGGCGGGGGGGCCTTTTTGGTTACAGGGGTGGGACGGGAACAGAAGGCAGTGATGATATAATGTTTGATTTGTGAACATGCCAATAAAAGAAGGAATAGGATGGGAACAAATAGTCTCATATCTTAGTCTTAAGAGGAGGGTGCTTTTAAAGTTGTGATTGAGAATAAAGAGGAAAAAATACCATTATGTCTCTTTTAAATTGAATATCAAATTTCAATTCTAAAGTATTTTTGTCAAATAAATATTCTATCCATCGTTCTCCCCTTCCAATCTCATTTTATACTAAACAAAATCATGAGTTTAAAAAACAAATTCCAAACCCAATTTCATCAAAACAACTCCCAAGCACATTTCCAATTACAACTAAATGCCTGCTAAGTGCTTGTACTGTGTAATTTTTTAGTCCATACTGACAGGGAAAGACAAAAAAAAAAGTAACAAGTTTTTTTTTTAAAAAAAAAATAGGTATAGGTGGTGAGAGCATATAGATCACACTTTAATCTGTAAAGTGTTTGACTTTAAGCTCTCCCATTCATCAAAGTAATCAGATGTATACCAATTAGATTGTAGTTTGATTTGATGTTGAGGAACACAACATGAACCAACCAGATAAAAAATCCACCTCCCAAGGCAAGGTGAGGAAGATAACGGCGCACCGTTTGTTGTTGCGTATGAAAGTAAACTCGATAAAATTTCCAAATATGTTTAAGTTGTAGGCATAAAGCATCCAAATCATGCTTCAATTTGAACTGAGAATTGGATTCTTCAATCTGAACACCATGGTGGCTTGAATATAGAAATTATTCATCAACACTCTCCGAGGATAGAAATCCTCATCATCCCATACGCTCTTGTATCCACCGCCATTCCTGAGAATAAGAAAACAAGCACTCGACAGTATGGCGTAACTTGAAATCTCATAATTGAATAATGCAATGTTAGCTTTCACCTGAGATTATATTTCTCTCTGTAGGTGCTTAACTCTGCTTCTTGTAATTCATTCCACAATGTCTAGAACATTCTCAATTGATATAATTGAAGTGTCGATGCTAGGAATGTCATCATCACTGTAGATGCACCATTTGCAAGTAGCTTAGCCACAATAGAAACCGATGCCCCTAGGTGGCCAGCACATCAACATCTACGAGGAACTAAAGCATATATTCCTTGTATTGTACTAATAATTGAATGTTATCTGTATTCATCGTGTTTCTTCATGTGTAATGTAATTTCTGTTCCAATGTAATTTTGTGTATTTCGAGTACTGTAATGTTTTTAATAGTGTTGTATTAGAATTGAACGTTTATGTATTTCACATTAATCATATGTTTTCACTTCTGTTATGAATATATATGCTTATAGTTGTTTCGACTAATATGTGATAACAATAGATATGACAGATAAGTAGCAGCTTCTGGAGTTGATTGGAGATCACCATCATCGGCTTCACCGTGCTTGTCAAATTCTAGAGGACACCGTTTTGCTGGCTCTCCATATGAGATATGTGGCTTCTGGATGAGTGGTTCGCTCCTCATTTGTTAGAGGTCACGTTGCATCCCTTCACCCGTATGGTGGATTGGGCCCATCGATTTTCCTTTGACAGAGTTTTGGTCACCGCGCTTGTTGATCTATGGAGACCGGAGCAGGTATTTAGACATCACTTGGAGGCTTATCTACTTTATTTATCTGGGTGGGTGTTGTTCCCCAGCATGCATGGAGACATATGTGAGCGGCAGTTTGTTCAGCTTGCTAGACTTATTGCAGAATCCGAGCTGGCACACGTGCCGCAATTCAGCTTGAGTTCGGCTGTGCTGTGCCTCACGTATAGTGGTTTGTGTGACACCACGAGCAGAGACTAGGATGGATCGCTGTTCACAACGTTGTAAGATCGAGGATGCCGACTAGAGGGGGGTGATTATGAGGTTTTTAAATTTTCTTCCCCACTAAGCAAATTCAACAAGATAATCGTTTAAGCTAGATTATACAATGAGGCTTAAAACAATTTAATCAACTAGTTGCATTCAACCATGTAAGTTATTCAACAAATCATGCAACAAAAGTACATATAGCAATTGTGTCAAGATGAATGTAATGCAAAAGATAAATACGCAATTGACATAGTATTTTTACCGAGGTCTCGGAGACTCGCCCGGTCTCCCCTACTCCTCGTTGAAGTGCTCACTCGGAGCCTCGCTTTTATATCCACGAAAGATATCTCACTAGGGTTGCTCCTTCTCCATACCAGATAGACGAGCACCACACCTTTCACAATCTTTTGCCGGCCTCTCCGACAAACTTCAATTGGAGAGATCTCGGCTCTCCTCCGGCACCGTCTAGGCGAAGGCGATCGCCAAGAGTAACAAGTCGGATGCGCTTTCACTTGAACTAACCACATGCTAGAAGCTCAATGATGCAAATGAGATACTCAACACTCTAGCACTAGCAATCTAATGGAGATGAAGTGCACTAAACACACACAATCTCCCTCAAGCTCTCTCTCAAATCTACTCAAGATTTGGGCTCAATTCTAGCCTCTAAATGCAATAACACATATGCAACTCAATTGGCTAGGTTTTCAGCTAAAGAATGAAGTCTTTGAGCATCCAAAAATGAAGCCAAACACGAAGTATATATAGCCTCAACGAAAAACTAGCCGTTGGTAAAAAATCGGGCCAAAAGTTGTACAGGCCGGACATTGTCCTGCCACTTCGGACACTGTCCGGCCTGTACAAAAATTTCAGCCGTTGCAAACGTGTCAGTGACCGTTGGGCGAAATTTGTGAAGGCCGGATGGATACTATTTGTCCGGACAAAAAGTCCAGACAAATGGATATGTCTCTGTTAACTTTCGGCTCAAAAAACTTGTACAGGCCGGACAATATCCGGCCATTTCGGACAAAATCCGCCCATAACGGACAAATGCCCCGGACGGATGCATTTGTCTCTGTTTCATTTTTCGGCTCAAAAAATTTTTACAGGCCGGACAATGTCCGGCCATTTCGGACAAAGTCCGGCCACTTCAGACAGATAGCCCCGGACAGATGCATTTGTCCGGTCACTGCACACTGACAGTAAAACAATCATAAATTTTGTTCCAGAGATCCGATTGAGATGATTTTTGTCTTGTTAGAAAGATAACTCAGAGCTCTACAATTTTATCAATAGGAGCAAGACCTAGAAAGGTATAGAAACTTCTAGAAAACTTAGAAACTTTCCTGCTATCAAATGTTCAATCCAAAAACTATCTCAAATGCAATTTTAGAGTATTTGCACATACGGATTTGCCGTTTTCTCCCGGATGTGATTTGTGTCACTTAGCAACGACCACGACCACACAGGTCTTGGCATCCAATCGAAAACAGATGGTCGATAGGGTTTGGTCGAGCGTACACAAGCGAGTTGAAGACTGGTACGACCAGTCTGAACTCCTACAACCACGCCCAAACCCTAAACAGAAAGCCGGCAAACAAGCGACACGACCATGACCACGTATCAACACTGATACGATCAGAATATGCAAATACGACCACGACCAGCTCTAGATAAATAAACCAATTTAAACAACTGGTGATCACGACTAAGTGCAGTTTTCAAAACATTTAATCTAATGCATATGAACTACACTTAGACTCACTAGCAATGCAAGACACTGGTGCAAGATGATATGAATGCATCTGAGCTTCCGCACTAGATAGATTCAAGCTACTAGTTTCCGACCCCTCTTAATAATACGATCAAACTAGTAAAAAGAAACCTATCAACTCGGTCTGTCTCCAAACACCGAGGCCGGTAAAACCCTAAGAAAACAATCCTTAATCTTGGATTTTACCTTAGGTGGAGTTTGACCTCGCGAAACTCGATCGCTCGACGCTCGTCATCGCAAAGCTCGATCTCGTTAAGCTTGACCACGCGAAGCTCGACATCTCGACGCCTGTCTTCGCAAAGCTCGTCCTCGCTAAGCTTGACTTTGCTCGGGATGTCTCATATCGTTTTCATCCTCTTCACACCCTTGCTTGTTTTCATCATGCAACCATTCTGAGACTAGAACATATGCACTCAATGCGCAAACATTAGTCTCATTTGCAGTTCGTCATTAATTACCACCAGATAAATCACTCCACACAGGAGTTCACTCAACAATTTCTTTCTTCGGTGAAATGACAAAACCAATTTCAATGAACAACAAATGAGTAATGGATGAATCTCACAATCATATAGATCCATATATGATACAAGAAATGTGCACACGATCCATACTACTCAAGTTATGATATCAATCAATATGGATGACTAATATCATGAGCTCTCTCTCAATCATACATAGAGATATCAAATCTAGAACACGGAGTCATCAACCTTTTGCACAAACATGGATAACTAATCATCCTGAGCTCTCCCTCAACATGTGCATCGATATCAAATCCACAACTGAAGTCATCAACCTCAAGATTTAACATATAACATCTTGATCAATCAATTAGCACAAGCTTGATGCAACCACCGAGCTCATCCTCTACATATGCATCAATATCAAACCCGCAATCGAGAAAAACATCCAATTCAGGGTTTACCGATAATCAATTCAATTTACTTGTGCTAAATCAGGATTTATCTAAATTGTCATTTAATCATCAAATCTGATATCTTCAGATTAACTTTAATCATCATGAATTTATCCAAAACGTCATTAATCATCAAAACCTAGATACTAAGATCTACCTAGATCCAACAAACGTGTGCCATACTCCTACAAATGTGGTCATACGAGCATTTACTCGTCAAGCGACTAGTAGTACTCACTACTACAGAAGTGCATTCCACTAACCCTTATTTTCTAACGGTTGTAAGCAATCTAGGAAAAATCCGATAGAATAGGACGACAGCGGCGGAAAACCATCATTTTACTATCGGTTACACACTAATCCAACGTTAGTGAAATGCAAATACTTTTTACTATCGGTCATTACTGTACAAACCGATATAATATATTAAATAGTACTATCGGTTTTCCTTTTGTAACTGATAGTAAAATTGTGAACTTTATACTATCGGTTATTACTGTACAAACCGATATAATATATTAAATAGTACTATCGGTTTTCCATTTTTAACTGATAGTGAAATTACTGACTTTTTACTATCGGTTATTACTGTACCAACCGATATAATATATTACAATAGTACTATCGGTTTTTCGTTCGTAACAGATAGTAAAATTACTCACTTTATACTATCGGTTCGTACTGTATTAACCGATATAATATATTGAATAGTACTATCGTTTTTCTCGGGTAACTGATAGTGAAATTACTGACTTTTTACTATCGGTTATTACTGTACTAACCGATACAATATATGAAATAGTACTATCGGTTATATAAAACAAACCGATAGTAAAATGACTTCATATACACTAATGGTTATGACAGTGAGGATCTTATTTTATTATCGGTTAGTGTGGTTGAACCGATAGTAAAATTGGACAACTTAATTAGGTCGACCCCTGCTCTGCGCTCTACATGTTGGAATCATTTCAGCCGCGCACAACTCCAAGCTAGAGTGATCTGGAGAAGCTAGCTGAGAGGTTGATCATATTTCCATCCCCCTCGGTATTGTCATCTTCTCATCACCTCTCTCTCTCTCTCGATCACTCTTTCACACTCTCCCTCTCTTTCTCTACTTGCAATTCATTAAACTAGATACATGTATCTCCAAGCTAGCTAGAAGGCTGGGTTGGCTAGCTAGCTATAGCTTGCTGAATTTAAGCAACTAGCTAGCTGGCTCTTCCAATTAATGCATGCATCAAGTTAATTAGGGTTTCATATATACAAATCCATTTAATGTAATTAAACAGCTCATGTACACACATATGGCCTAGCTAATTATGTTTCATTCATATATGCATGCCCTGAGTCATTAATTATTTATTTGAATTTGTCAATTTTGTGAAATAATTGTAGATGGACCGAGAATATTGGATGTATGAAATAAAACGTACTACTGTTGAGTATTTGGAGGGTGTGAATGGATTTATTAAATTTGCTGAGCAAAAAAAGGCGAAGAAGGGAGAGAAAGATATGCATTGTCCTTGTATAGATTGTATGAACTTAAAAAGGGTCGGCAACTCTGATCAGATTAGGAGTCATTTGATTCGTCGTGGTTTTAACGCACGCTATACCCGTTGGATATGGCATGGTGAAGATCTTGAGGAAACGAGCACTACCGCTACCACTCAGCAGCACCCGGAAGTGGATTGCAGTAATGATGATCATGATCAAAACATTGATAATGTTCATTGGGAAGTCCATGTAGATGACGAAAATTTAGATGAAATGCTACGTGATGTAGAAGAGGACTACAGTGAAAACGATTTAGCTAAATTTCAGAAATTAATTATTGATTCTGAGAAGCCTTTGTTCCCCGGATGTGAAACATTTACAAAGTTGTCTTCTGTGTTGAGATTATATAACTTGAAGGCAAGCAACGGTTGGAGCGATAAGAGTTTCACGGCGCTATTGGATCTGTTAGCGGACATGCTTTCAGAGGGAAATGAGTTGCCAAGATCGGTTTACCAGGCCAAAAAACTATTGTGTCCGTTGGGAATGGAAATCGGAAGAATACATGCATGCCCAAATGATTGTGTTCTGTACCATAACGAGTACGAGGATTTGCATGTTTGTCCAAGATGCGGTGCATCGCGGTATAAGCATGGGGACAGAATTTATCACAATGGATGTGATGAGGTAAAGAAAGGGCCTCCGGCCAAAACTGTGTGGTATTTGCCTGTGATTCCCAGATTGAAACGGCTGTTTGCAAATCCGAAAGATGCGAAGTACTTGCGTTGGCATGTTGAAGGTCGGAAACAAGACGGAAAACTAAGACATCCAGCTAATTCCATTCAATGGAGAAACATTAACAGAACATTCGGTGAGTTTGGCGGCGAAGTGAGGAATATAAGGTTTGGGCTGAGTACGAATGGTATGAATCCACACGGAAATATGAGCAGTCGACATAGCACTTGGCCGGTTCTTTTATGCATCTACAATCTTCCTCCTTGGTTATGTATGAAGCGTAAGTACATCATGATGTCGTTACTAATTTCAGGACCCAGACAACCCGGGAATGATATTGACGTGTTTCTATCACCGTTAGTCGAGGACTTACAAAAATTGTGGAGCGAAGGGGTGCGGGTGTGGGATGCACATAAGCGAGAGAATTTCATGTTGCGGGCCATGATATTTTGTACCATAAATGATTTCCCGGGCTATGGAAATTTGTCGAGGTATAGTACGAAAGGAGTCAAGGCTTGTCCTATTTGCCTGGATGAAACTGAAAGCATGTGGTTATCGAACTACAGAAAAACAGTGTACATGGGTCACCGCAGATTCCTTCCGATGCATCACGCCTACCGTAAGAAGAGGAAGTCATTCAATGGGAAGCCTGAGAAAGGATCAGCCCCAGTGTTTGTGACTGGTAAGGAGCTTTACTTGCGCGTGAAGGACATCAAAGTTGAGTTCGGTAAATGTTCTAAACCTCCAGGAAAAAATGTTTGGAAGAAGAGATCGATTCTTTGGGATCTGCCATATTGGGAGCACTTACAAGTTCGACATTGCATTGATGTCATGCACGTAGAGAAAAATGTTTGTGACAGTTTGATTGGTTTGTTGTTGAACATTCCAGGAAAGACGAAAGATGGCATCAACGTTCGCCGTGGCATGCTCGACATGGGCATAAGGACTGAGCTTGCACCGTTGGAGAAGGGAAAGCGGACATACCTCCCCCCGGCTTGCTATACTTTGTCAAAAAGAGAAAAAACAGAACTCTGTCAGTGCCTACATGGTGTCAAAGTTCCATGTGGGTATTCTGCGAACTTGAAAAAACTTGTGTCCATGAAAGACTTGAAACTGGTTGGTATGAAGTCCCATGATTGTCATGTACTGATGTCACAAATGCTTCCCATTGCTATCAGAGGCATTCTCCCAGTCAAAGTCAGAGAGACAATTACAAAGCTATGTTATTTCTTCAACACAATATCTGGCAAGGTACGTAAGCGTGTACTCCTAGCAAGTTAATTAGCTCCATTCGTGGAACTTGTCAGATTTTTTGGATCTGAATATTTGCTGCAACTGTGTCCTTGCAGGTAATTGATATGGATGGACTGGACGATTTGCAACGCGATGTGACTACCACTCTTTGTCAGCTGGAGATGTATTTCCCTCCATCCTTTTTTGATGTTATGGTCCATCTAATTGTTCACCTTGTCAGAGAAATTAAGTTTTGTGGACCCGTGTTCCTGTGCTACATGTATCCATTTAAGAGATTTATGGGTATCTTGAAGGGATATGTAAGGAATCGACATCGGCCTGAGGGCAGTATCATTGAAGGTTATGCCGCCGAGGAGGTGATCGAATTTTGCACCAACTATATGGCCGGGGTTGACCCAATTGGCGTTCCTACGTCTCGGCATGAGGGCAGACTTCAGGGCATTGGAACGATTGGATTTAAAGCAGTCGTCCCCTCTAGTGATCTGTATGCAAAAGCCCATTTTTGGGTCTTACAGCACATGACGGGGGTGGAGCCATACATACACGAGCACAAGGAAATGTTACGGAAACAGAATCCCTCGAAGCCAGAGATTTGGGTCACCAGAGAACATAATAGGAAGTTTGCTGGGTGGATCGAAAATAGAGTCCTGCAAACTTCTGAGGGCGATGTAGATGAAGATGTTACATGGTTGGCCAAAGGGCCTAGATTTACTGTAGGGACTTGGCAGGGGTATGACATCAACGGCTATTCATTTTACACAAGAACTCAGGACGAGAAGAGTGCTATGCAATGTAGTGGAGTGACACTACTTGCTATTTCGGAGGATGCCAGGGCAGTAAGGGCACTCGACTCATATTACGGTGTTATTGAGGAAATATGGGAGCTCGATTATGTATTACTTAAGATTCCTCTGTTTCGATGCCAATGGGTCGAAATCCCTCGAGGTGTTAAAGTCGACAATTATGGGTTTACTCTAGTCGATCTCAGTAGAGTCGCACACAAAGATGATCCATTTATACTTGCTGAGCAAGCCACACAGGTGTTCTACATCGTTGACCCGGCCAACCCAAAGTTGCATGTTGTCCTTCACAGTAAGAGACGTATTGTTGGGGTCGAAGACGTTGTGGATGAAGAAGAGTACGATCAGTTCGACGAACTACCTCCATTTTTAGATGGAATCCTTCAATCTGTCCCTACCGAAGATATTGACGAAACAAGTTACCTGCAAGACGACCACGAAGAAGGATTATGGGTGGACAACCATTCTTGACTAATTTGTAATATGTAAGTGACGTATATTACTTGGATCGAAGAATGTTCAAATCATTTTTCAAAAATTCTTTGGGAAAACATACGTGATGCATTGAGAATCATTTCTACAAATTTTCATTTCAATTGGAGTATATACTTGATTTGAGCAATAATTGATTCTTTTCACAAATATATATGAAAACTGCAAATTTTCATTCCATGATTGGTCTTTACTGTTAATTTATTTCAAAATTATTGCAAGCCATTTGCATGGGGTTTCAGGTGTCTTTACAAGTGCAAAATGATGTACTGAGACCCATCTGTATTTGTTCTCAGGAAATACCTTTAGATCAATTTAACAATATTATACTATCGGTTTCAACCTTCAAACCGATATGAAATTATCATATACTATCGGTTTATTGTCATAACCGATAGTAAATACAATACAAAATGATGTACTAAGATCCTCTGTAATTCTTCTAAGGGAAATCTTTTAGGGTCAATAGCATTGTATTTTACTATCGGTTATAACTGTGAAACCGATATGAAATTAAACTATACTATCGGTTTATCGTTCACAACCGATAGTGATTTACACTGTGTTATGAGCCCCTGTTCTTAGTTTACTATCGGTTTACTGTTCACAACGGATAGTGATTTACACTGTGTTATGATCCCCTGTTCTTAGTTTACTATCGGTTTACTATTCACAACCGATAGTGATTTACACTGTGTTACGAAAACCCTGACTTACATGTTTTTACTATCGGTTTTGTGGTGATGAACCGATAGTAAATATTCATTTATTAGGTTATAACCTGCACGATTTTCCCTCCAGTGCAACTGATCACATTCCAAATCGAAAAATACTCGCGCAGAAAACCCTAGATTCGCCGATGTTCGCTTCTTCGCTCCTCTGTGCCACTGGTTCTCCACCGCCTCCGGCATTGCATTGCGCCACCGCCTCCGGCCACTCCACGATCGACTGTAAGTGTTCTTAACCAAATCGCTCGCGTGTATTGCTTAATTTTGTATGCAATGGTTCATATCCCGGTCCATGGATTACAAATATAAACCTAGAGTAAAATTCATGAACTACAAACTTGATAGCTATGAGAATGACAGAATTGATGAAAATCACTAGCAATTTGTCATACAGTGTAGTTCACTATCGGTTTCTTATTCAGAACCGATAGTAAATACCCTAAACTGAATTTTCTGTTAATTATTTCCCATTTTCTAATTTTCATTTGAAATTTTGGTTCATTTATATTTTAACATACCTTATGTTCCTGCTGAGCAATTACTTTATGTTCCTGCTGAGCAATTTTGGAAATTTTTCCTAATTCAGACTTGATTACTATCGGTTTGACTTGGAAAACCGATAGTAAATAGTAGTGCCATCATAGTTTGCACTACTAATTTGAATTTTCTGTGAATTACTTCCCATTTTCTAATTTTCATCTCAAATTTAGGTTCATTTATATTTTAACATACCTTATGTTCCTGCTGAGCAATTACTTTATGTTCCTGCTGAGCAATTTTGAAAATTTTTCCTAATTCAGACTTGATTACTATCGGTTTGACTTGGAAAACCGATAGTAAATAGTAGTGCCATCATAGTTTGCACTGCTAATTTGAATTTTCTGTGAATTACTTCCCATTTTTTAATTTTCATCTCAAATTTATGTTCATTTATATTTTAACATACCTTATGTTCCTGCTGAGCAATTACTTTATGTTCCTGCTGAGCAATTTTGGAAATTTTTCCTAATTCAGACTTGATTACTATCGGTTTGACTTGGAAAACCGATAGTAAATAGTAGTGCCATCATAGTTTGCACTGCTAATTTGAATTTTCTGTGAATTACTTCCCATTTTCTAATTTTCATCTCAAATTTAGGTTTATTTAAATTTTAACAGATTTTATTTTCCAGCAGAGAGATTAGCATAGTTTGCACTGCTAATCTTTTAAATTTTCCTGAATATAGACCTTAGTACTATCGGTTTTCCTTTCAAAACCGATAGGAAATATAGTATGTGTTAGTTTGCACTGCTCATCTGAATATTCTGTGAATTACTTCCCATTTTCTAATGTTCATCTCAAATTTAGGTTCATTTAAATTTTAACAGACTTTATTTTCCAGCATAGAGATTAGTATAGTTTGCACTGCTAATCTTTTAAATTTTATTGAATACAGATCTTAGTACTATCGGTTTTCCTTTCAAAACCGATAGGAAATAATGTATGTGTTAGTTTGCACTGCTCATCTGAATATTCTGTGAATTACTTCCCATTTTCTAATGTTCATCTCAAATTTAGGTTCATTTAAATTTTAACAGACTTTATTTTCCTGCAGAGAGATTAGCATAGTTTGCACTGCTAATCTTTTAAATTTTCCTGAATACAGACCTTAGTACTATCGGTTTTCCTTTCAAAACCGATAGGAAATAATGTATGTGTTAGTTTGCACTGCTCATCTGAATATTCTGTGAATTACTTCCCATTTTCTAATGTTCATCTCAAATTTAGGTTCATTTAAATTTTAACAGACTTTATTTTCATGCAGAGAGATTAGCACAACAATTTTAGTTATGAACTTTGTCATGTACCTTTCTTCATATCAATTGGATAGTTTGTTCATGGTATTTTAGGTAAAGTCATGTCGGCATCTTCCTCGGCTGATACTAGTGATTCGGCGAGGGCGAACGTAGATGGCGCTGCCTCATCCCAGCGCAAGAGGAAGGCGCGAGGCGCGACGATGTTGGGTCGTTTGGCCAAACGCGCGGATCTTTCCTGTGAGTTCAACCAGTTCGGGAGACCGATCGGGAAGAACGCCGGGCACTATGCTGCCTATGTTGGCTTGTTGGCGAAGGAAAGGGTGAAGATCACCGTCCAGAGCTGGAAGGACGTCAAGGCCGACGAGAGGGATAGGCTGTGGGCGGAAGTGAAGGCAAAATTAATCAAAATCACTGAACTCTTGAGTAATCACATTCCCTTGGTTTATCCTAGAGATTAGGTAAGTCCTACTTATATGCACCATTTGAAACAGGCCAAGTGGAACATCCCGGACGATGGTCCCAAGATAGCTTGCTTGAAGGACATGAACAACACGTGGAAAACCTTCAAGAGCGTCCTCGTCAGTACCTTCCTCGCTAAAGGCGAATCTCCATGCGAGAAGTACCCCTTCATAACGGAGGAGGTATGGGAGCAATTCGCCCAACAGAAGGGGACTCCTGAGTTAAAGGTATGAATGGTTCCTTTGCTTGGTTACACCATTGTATGCAGTAAGCAGTGGTGCATTAATTTTCTTGTTTCTGGTACGAAGGCCCTCAGCGAGAAGAACAGGGCAATCCAGAGGAGGAACGACCACCCACACCGGCTCGGCTCTCGCGGCTATGCGGGGAAGGAGGAGCAGTGGAAGAAGGCTGAAGACGAGGCGTCGCATTTCGTCGACTCCCCTGACCTACCACTCTCCGAGATCCGCGATCAGCGATGCAAGCGCTGGTGGCTGGCCAGAGGGACCGTGTCGGCCACGGGGACTGTGGCGTTCCCAAACCCCAGGGACGTCGAGGTCGTGCAGTGACTCGTAAGTTGGCTAACTATGATCACTAGTGTGCGCACAAGTTTGTATATATTTCTTCCTCACAATGGAGAGCTTTCAATGTAACAGATCTCTTGCTCGAAGGAGGCGACCGAGGGATTGTTCAGTCCCCATAAGGAGAACGACATCCTTACCCGGGCTCTAGGGAACAAGGAGCATCCAGGGCGGACGCGAACCGTGGGGGCTGTGGTGCCATGGAAGAAAGGCTTCTCGGAGCCCGTGCAAAAGGCGAAGAAGCCTGGCAGCTGGAAGGAAAGGGAAGTGGAGCTATCTCAGAAGATACGGGCAGATGTGACTGCACAATTCGCGGACATGTTCGCTCAAATGAACGAGAAATATGAACGCCTCAGCCGAGTTGTGCAGTCCAAGGGTTTAGATCCAGCTGCCGAGGTCGACGCTGCCAGGCCGAGTAGTGTTGGCTCGAAGGTTCACGTGGATCCGGTGAACCTGATCGAGGTATTGCAACTCTTGACCTATATATGCAGTTCGGCTGATGCCACTCCCGTTACGTTAGAATTGTTTCGCTAACCTGTTATAATTGTTGCAAATTGCAGAAGCCGGAGAGCTGTAGCCTATTGATCAACATAGGCGACAAACCTGTTGCGGTTGCAAACGGGGTCGTATACCAGTCTTGGGAGGATGCCCGGATCCACTGCGTACCTCTGGAGCCTGGATTCGCAAAGGTACAGGTGGACATGGCCCTCCCGGGCTACAGCCCTTTTCCGTTGCCCGTCCCAACGGACGAAATGCGGACAATTGGCGAGACATTGGGCTCGTACATACAGTGGCCCAAGAAGGGTGTTAGACTACAGGAAGTAAACCCTAGCCATTCTAGCTTACAACTCAGTTAATATACTTAATTTGCAAAATCTAATTTAAGCGTTTGTACTTAAAGTGGACGATGGATACTAGCACACTTCCTGAGGACACCACCCCCGCCACAACGCATGAGCGAACTCCTTCGGCCCCCATGCCTCCTCCGACGGCCTCAAACCCTTCGCCATCAAATGAGGCCGACGGCACCACACCCCAACCTTCGAAGGTATACACTCGCTCCCCGCCCAAAGGCAAGGGCAAGGCCAAAGGCAAGGCCAAACAAAGCCAGCTGGGTACGTTCAAGAACGGGTCCCCACTTGTGTCGGAGTACCTTCTGTGCAATATGGATCAAATAACCAGAAGTCTCCACGAGTGGTACCTGACCCGGTCTAGGCGCCACATCAACTTCTTGGTTCACTTCAGGCCAGCCCATTTTCACCGTGAGCCCGGGAGCATATCGGTGGCCCACGAGGATTTGTTCGACCTCCTCAACTGGCGGGAGCTTGATATGTCCATCATACGGACTGCAGTCCTGTGAGTGTGCTGTTGTCTGAAGTTATCACAGTTCGTTTCATAAATCTAATCACTTTTTGTATGCACTACTTACTAATGTCTACTTTGCATCCAGGTGCATGTATAGGCTGGCGTCAATGAGGGCATGTGACAAGGTGGGTTTCCTCGACCCAGAGAAAATAAGCCTCACGATGCTAGAGCACGACCAAGCACATGCGGAGGAATACATATCAAGGGCACTACTAGCGCAGTAGGACCGAGAGTTCATCCTTGCGCCGTACCACCAAAGGTTAGTGCATTTCCTACTAATTTAACTCATTCTTGTATGTTACGCCTAACATATGTATGAAACGGTTCGCTTATATATGCAATGTAGGGGCCACTGGGTCCTCGCCGTCATTTGTCCATGGATGAATGAGATCTATTACCTCGATTCGATGAGCGACAAGGTGGCGCATGTTTTCACCCTCACATGGCACATAGACGCGTAAGTAACATAGTTGTCTTAAATTTTTCTCTGACTAGCTAATTAATGATAAGATATTAATCGGCAATGCTAAATTAAATACAGGGCTTTCAAAAATTATGCTAGTGCTGGAGGGAGGCATGACGCGTTGAAGGGCACAACAATTTCTTGGAAAGAATATGAGGTAATTAATACGGATGGAAGTACTCATGATGAGTCTTTTAATTTAAGCTTAATTAGTTCTTTCGAGTTAATGTGGGTTTATGTCTTTGCATATGCAATTTTTCCAGTGCCATCAGCAGCCACAATCGTGGGAATGTGGCTTCTATGTCATGAGATTCATGTATGACCTGATCAGGAGAAACTTTGCCCAATTCCCTAAGGTAACTATTTTTCCTGACTCAAAGTCGAACTTTAATTGGATGTGACGTACGATCCTAACTTCATACACGCATATATGCAGAGCACCATGTTGAAAGAGCAATATGAGTTGCCTCAATTGAAGGAGCTGCGAACAATTTGGGCTCAATATGTCATGGAAGAAGTGGCTATCAACGATCGATAGTAACTGACTTGTGTTGATTGCTGTATTTGTGAATATATATTGAATGTGTTGATTGCTGTATTTGTGAATAAACTCAATATGTGAATAGATTCATTGATGTATTTGTGAATAAACTCGATCAATATGTGCATAAATTCAATCTGTCCAATTTGTGAACAATATGTGAATATGTGAATATTGCTGAATTAGTGTATTTGTGAACAAATTGATCAATATGTGAATATTGCTGAATATTTGTAAATATTGATGTATTCGTAAATGATCCAATGTATCTCTGTATAGCTGTATGTATATGTGTATGATTCCAGTACTAACCGTGCTAGTACATAACCGATAGGAAAAAATAATATTACTATCGGTTATATATCACAACCGATAGAATAAATATTACATTCCTATCGGTTCAGATGCAACAACCGATAGAATAAAGTTTTCAGTACTAAACGTGTCTATAAATTACTATCGGTTATATACCACAACCGATAGAATAAATATATCAGTGCTATCGGTTCATATACAACAACCGATAGAATAAAATTTTCAGTTCTAAACGTGTCTACAGAATACTATCGGTTATATAATATAACCGATAGAATAAAGTTTTCAGTTCTAAACGTGTCTACACAATACTATCGGTTTAGATAATACCCGATAGAAAAAAAATTAACATTACTATCGGTTTAGATCCTAGCCGATAGAAAAATACTAAACAATACTATCGGTTTATATATGAGCCGATAGAAAAAATGTATATAATACTATCGGTTTAAATTTGAGCCGATAGAAGAAATAGTCGATAGCGATTAGTGAACGTTAGGAATGTAGGTGTTTTACTAACGGTTTTTGAACCGATAGAAGTGTTCTGCTCCTCTACTATCGTGCCGACCACTATCGGTAAGAGAACCGATAGTAGAGTGGATTTTTAACCAATAGTGAAAAGCATTTCTGTAGTAGTGACTGTGGGATTAGTTTGCTTTGGGCTCTAATATGAGAGACGACCTAGTGATGGGATGAGGTGGTCCAAACTGAGTTTGCGATGGGCCACGGATTAGATGCACCAGTGCTATCCTTTCTACACTCGAGCTTCAATTTTATTCTTAACGACAATGTTATCTGGCGTCCGTGGACACAGTAGCACATACAGTCGGTCGCACTGCATGGACTTTTGTCTCTATGCACACATGATAGAACTTATTGGCGTAATCAGGTTCTTTTGGTTTTCTCACGTATGGTTGAGGGATACTCGCCTAAGCAGGTTATGTAGGCCTGCACCAGCATGTCCTTGTGCTGCTACCCCGACAATCTCTGCACCACGTTCATGAATACGTATATGTCACTTAGGTTTTGATTTTGTACTATATCTCCAAAATGAATTATGTCAATAATTTATCTTATCTACAGGCAATCTAGGAAGGGACGTGCATGGGATGATTTTGTCGATCGCAACGCCCATATGTACAGGAGTGGATGGATCGAACACACACAAGGATGATCTCCGAGGATAGATCTTACCACCATGACGTCCACTTTTCGTACCCGGCGTGGTACCAACCGCACGTCTTGTACAGATTGTTGCCGCAGCCACCTCCGGCGAATGACGAGCCCACCGCTACTCCTACCATCAACAAAGGCTTCGACTGACGCCTTGCAAGGCGGGTTCACTCTTCTGTGAGTACTCTAACTCTCTATAATCTCACTTGCACATTTATCATCATTCTTTAATTTGATGTTTGTCGCGTATATAGCTCGACACCATCGGAGCCCACTCCGCCAGTGCACAAGACATGATGGTAAGGACGTGCCTAGAGTCGAGAGGTAGGCAGCTTGGACAAATATCGTGCAATGTCTAAATCAGATTCTGGTCGATTTCAGAGGGCTCCTACCACCTCACTTGACCATGATTCCACCACCATCACCGTTGGCAGATTGTCCTTCTTCGCACATGCCACCAGGAGACCGCCCCTCTTTGTCGCACCCACTACCTCCACAGCCGCGTGTCATGCTTGACGATAGCTCTTTAGATGAAAAGCTGGATATTGCTGCGCACATGGTTTATTTGGACCAGGGGTTGGCTCAGGATTTAGCAGTGAAGGAGGGTCAGGGTGTGATGCAACAGTAGATTCTAGCCCAACTACATCTATGAGGTCCTACATGGCACCAGGATGCTCCCATCCACAATGGCATCGTACCCAGCTTTTGCACCTAGATGACACTCTACCAGCGACGCAGCCTACACAGCATTTGGCCCCGCTAGCTATGTAGACACCGATTGTCAGGAGGTGTCACATTAGGGATCGTCACTCACCCTCTCAATACATGCTATCAGAGTATCAGGGCCAGCCGAAGAGGGGGAGGTAGTAGTTCAGTCATATTATGTATAGACTCTTTTTCGTTGTTTAAGAATATGATCGATTTGGTATTTTGGATACAACTAATTTGGGTCCGTTGAAAGTTCTTTTTTTTTTGTTGTTTTGAGATTTCCCATGGTTTTTCGCTGATTCTCATTTTTGTATCTCCGCATGGGTTGCTCATCCGAAGAAAGTTTGTACACATGACATCATTCTCTAGGGTTCCTCTGTTTACATGGTTTTTTTTTCGGAATTTTCACTCTCATTTGGATGGCTTTTCGTGTCCCCACAAAAGGGTAAATGGGTTTCCCACAACCAACAACCCGAATCACGCAATATGCACTTTCGGCTGTTTCAACTTATGTTCACCCTATGTTTGGGCCCAAGTGAGCACTTCCACCTCACAACGGCCAAGCTTAGCCAACACCCCCACCAAAAACCAAAATTCGGCGCAATGTCAACAGTTTTCTACACAACTCAAAGCACAATACTTCCAAAATGATTCCTAGGCTTACAACGTTATCAGCTTTTCCACTTTTTTGATTCTCTACTTTTTAGCTTTCATCTTTTCATCTTTTTAACTTTTTCAACTTTTTTAGCTTTTCCTTAAAATCTACAGATGCGTCCAATCAACATTTAAACTATTCATGACATCCACTTATATAAATTTGACCATTCAAAAATCAAAGCTCAACTCACTATTTGTTACTACTCTATCCGAACATAGCGGGCGAGAATAGACGCAGCAGAGAAGAAGACGCAGGAAGATAAATACATAATCAACTTGTCTCAGATAAGTGGCTCTGTATGCATTTACTTTATTAACTATTCTCTTTCATTTATAGGATGAAGACCAAATTTCAGGGCCATGTCGCTGTAACTGCGGTTGGTTGCCAAATATTACTATATCTTCCTTTCAGGACGACTATGGGAGAAGATTTTAGAGTGTTCTACGGAAGATACTCAGAAGTTCACTTACCTGCATTGAATCGACCTCGAGTGGAGCTCAAAGGCAAAGCGTATGATACTTTATCTTCTTTATAGAAAGAAGACACTCTAAGAGAAGGTGGACTTGATGGTGAGCATATCAATCAACATCCACAATCTTCAACACATGTGCTGTTGCAAACGTCCTTGCTATTGCTCTTGCCATGGATGCACGTTCCCAACTAAATGTCCTCCAAAAGACTTCAACTGGTTTGATGATTCTAGTGACACAGATGACTTCAAGTGTAGATGTCGAGGTGATATTAAAGTCAGTACATCTTGGGTCTACGGCAATATTGGTAGAATATACGTACATTGCGGTCACAAAGATGAGAGGGGGAAATGCGATTACATGTCATGGTTTGACCCCGAGTGGAATGAAGTAGAGAAGAACACTATAAATACTCTCCTATACGAGCTAAACAATCTCTATTCGGATCAAGTGGCACTCCGAAGTTTGGTCACCTTTTGTTGTTGTAGAACTGACTCCAATTGTTCTTGCAACTGTTACAGATGCGTGTAACTTTCTGTTTTATCTACTCAAATTTTAATAATAAGTGCAACAGGTTCATAATCACTTCTATTTCTCAATTTCTTTGTTTCTTTGCTGATATTTCTTTTCTGATTTTCTATAAATACTTTTTGATCTTTTAATATATTCGCCCCTTAACAAGCAACTTGCTAGTAATGGATTGTCGAAAAAAAAAATTACAAAGAGCATAGGACACGTCTACAATGTACATATTATCAATATTTGGCACGAGACAATTTGTAGGATGTACACATTTTGAGAGTATTTCAGCATTCTATTTTGTATTTTTATGGGAGACTGATTTTAATTTATTTAAAAATAAAAAGAAACCTGGGAAAAAGAAAAAAAAAAACCCATTCAGTCGCTGACCCAATACGCAACTAAAGCATGGATGGGCTTCAGTTGCTATCCCGTTGCACAATTGAAATCCCGCATTGCAGTGGGCTAAGCCAGCAAGACAATTTGCTTATGCCACGTATTTAGTTGCGGGCCAGATTAGCGATTGAAGCCTAGTTGCTTTTTGAAGCCAGCGACTAAAAGTTATTTTTGAAATTTTGTTTGGGTTTGAGTTATTTTTGAAATTTATTTTTTTGATAGGTTTTTTTTAAAAAAAATTTGATATGTAAGCACTCGGCTTGTAAGTTGTAAATGCTATTACTGTGTTAGATGGTTAGTGCAGCAACATCATATCTGATGCTCCTATGCACGTCACTAGAAGGATGGTTTGCCCAATACTTATGGGTGGTCATCCATTATGTGCAGTTTACTGGCATCGGCGCCACCTCGTTTTCCAGCTGGAGCAATATCGGTCGGCAAGTCTGAAGGCCACGGGTCTCCCCATCAGTGGGCAGCGGTAGAGCCTCAACGGCAGTATTATCAATGTGGGGACAAATTTTGGGATCTTCTTGGTCATCTTGATGGCATTCGCAACAGTTTTAGGATCAGAAATCCCCACCACTGTATTGTGGTCTGTAAGGTCCATGTAGACTTCCCGATACTTGCAGAAAACCATTTCATGAGTTTTGCAATTCATTGTTTGAGATTACAGTGTGCTATGAAATATAACCAATGCAAGAGCTTTATTAGCATCGAGGTAGGCCCTACCTCTCTTCAAGTTTAAAACTTCTTAATGAAATATTAATTTTTGTTAGTTATTTGCTAATCAGGTGTTAAGTTGGCCTCCAAGGTCTTTCAACATAGTTTATTATATTAGTCTTCTCTAGATTTTTCTTCAAACTCCGATACTAAATATGAAAATTGTGGAACATATTTCTAATATCTAGTAAAATATTAATTTGTATTTTGGTAGTTATTAAACAACTACATCCAAAAATGATATATCAAATGAAATTTTAGGGATGCACTAGTACCAAATTGAACTAAGAAGTTCATGAAACAACTAATAGTTTGATTGATAAGGTATCTTGCTGATAATAATTTGTGAGTACGGATTAAATTATTTTCCTTGTTAATATGGAAATTTGATCAGTTGATGTTGTTTGTGTTGTGTTCTATGCTTTAGCCAATTACACTTGTTCTCACAATGTACTTAGAACTAGGGAAGGGAGATTAGAAGAAATGCTTTGTGTTTGCTTACCATCAATGGCATGCAATGTCTTGCTGATCTTCTGCACACAGCCATGGCAGTGCATCCTTACATGAAGCTTTGTAACTCGCGCTTTCTGCGGATTTACACAGATTGAAATGTTAATACAAGTATCAAGAGAAAAACATGCAGTCACAGAGATGATGCATGATATGAATCATGATAAAGTTACAGAGATTGTTACACCAGGTCAAAAACTAAAGAAATCTTAGATTCCTCAACATGTGGAGGATAATCTTGTCAAGTTATTGAGATTATTGAGCTCACAAATCTCTGATTCTGGCTTCATTCTTGAAGTTTTGGATTGGACAGTAGGGTTACAAAATTTATGAATAAATATGGTTATAGGCAAAAAAAAAAAGTTTAAATTGACATATATATATTCGTCGATTAGTTGTATTTATTCATTTTTCTTATATATGGTTGTTTTTTATCATAAAATTTGTGGGATACCATGATGTCTTTCTTTATTCTAATTTTTTCAAAAATACATAAACTTATTATGTTTAGTATTTCTAGTGCAAAGCAATTATCCTTGGTCCTTTGCCTTTACTTAAGCAACCATTATGGTCCGGTACTTGTGTTTCCGGATGGAGCTCTGCATCCTGAGCCTTTGCATGATTAGATGCAATGCAATGTGTGGCGTGTCCGCCTCATAGTCTCATGCCGGATATCTTTATATATGCCAACGCTGAGTGCTTGTTCCTCCCAACTCCATTATCTCATCGAGTCTCTTTTTCCCTAGAAAATTGATGGCGCATGAAAGGAACATTGCGAAAAATATATGGGAGAACCTCATCACATGAGCACCTAATCACAAGGCATTTGTTTGTGTTCTCAGTATATTTATGATCTAAATCACAGACATTATGAATTATATGATCATGATCTACTTATGATTTAGATCACAATTTTATAAGACATAAGGATATTTTGGTCCTCTGTTTTCAAAAGGACACATTAGCCTATCTCTTTTTTAAATCAACTCAAAATAGTTCTTTCAAATATAAAGTGAGATAAATTGTGAGGCCTTGTAGCGCCGCCTGATGCAGCGGGCCCTGTGCGTGCATTTACCTCAACTGCTCATGATACAGCCACACGCACTCTCAAGATTAAATTCACAGACATGCTCTATTAGGGCAATTTGTAAGTGATTAAGAGGTACTATATATAGCTGTTAGGTCAAGATACACAACTAGATATATAAGGGCTAATATAGCCAAATACTTAAAGTTCTAAATAAAATAGTTTTAACAAAAGAAATTGAAGTAGAAATTTACGACTCATCCATGGTCGAATGATCGAGTGTGGCTAATAACCATCTAGACTCCGGGTGGTCACATTTCTTCAAAATTTCTGGTTTCTCCTAAGCTGGATTTAGTTGTTAAGTAAGAGTGAGTACAACGTATTCATCAAATCACTGGTAACTAGTATACCATATATTTTACATACACATGATGCAGTAAATCAACGGAGCTGGGAGTAAGTTTGTATTGCATTAAGTAATATGCAAGTATCCATAAGTAGATGAAACAAAAGTTGAAGATAGATACATGGGTCCTAACTATCAACATTTTAGTTTTAAATAATGGTTACACCTTAACCAACCAATTTTTAATTATAAACACTACTTGCGTTGCAACAACATGGATTTAACCCACCGCATGCCAGCTCTTAAACACCTGGAAACACGAAGTATTTGAATACGTTTTTAACTCTACAGAGATGTAACAATTTATCCATAAGATTTTTCAGCGTAATACTGTCAGGCCAATTCTCATGCACATTTTACTTGCGACTAGACTGATAAAACAAAGACTTTATTTATACTTCTCATATAATTTGCCCCAGTGGTCGGACTAACCACTATTGTGGTGGGCTCAACCCCTCACACCGACTATCATATTCCAGTTATTGGGTCAGGATGCATAGTGTGTGGAGTAGAGCTCCGAAAGATGTGTACATAAGTGAGTATATGAAAAAGACTGCCTATAGGGGTTTATGTATGTTCCACATGCTACCAGTCTAGTCTCATCACATACCAGGCTTGTGGACAGTACGAAATTTGTGCCACATAGAAACACAACATAAGATCCTAATTCTTATATGTCCAAGACAAGAAACAATCAATATATCGGTGCACTATACAGTACTAGCCATTCAATCCACTCGAATCAAGTACGTTTTATTTTCTAAATGAAATATTAAGAAATGGCAAGTTAAGCATTTGGGGTTTTAAACAATATTTGACAGACCTAGGTGACATAATGATTGGCTATAGTAATATGTGGGGTTGGATGCTATCAAACAAGTTAATCCTTTATCATTAGCTATTTGTGATTATTAATTCACATGCATGCATTCATACTTTCAAATATCATACATAGGTCTAATAATATATAAGCTGAACATGATCAAGAACAGTGACTTGCCTTACTCAGTGTCAATGGTCAGTCAAGGAAGGCTAAGTGGTGAGGTTCTAGGACACGACTCATTTGAAACCTAATTTGTAGTAACAATCATCATGGACATAGGTCTATCAAAAAGAAAATAACTATATATATGCATGATGATGCAAGTGGTGGTGATGCAAGAATGTGAGTGTTGATCAAATAAGAGGCACTGAACGGTTTAGGATAACGGTTCTAGGTTTTTGGAGTGATCAGGTGTAATATGCGAAGGCATTAATATGATTTGGGTTGATATACAAACTTGATAACTAGTTGGATGAGACATGCAAGAGTGAGGCAGGTTTTATCGTCATATGACGGAGCTGAGGGTCAATTAAGAGTGACACACATGGCCAAATTCCATGCAGGAAATTTCCTAAACGGGGATTTAATTGGAGTTTTAGGGTTTTGGAATGTGATCCATGGGTGGAACTAAAACAGAATCTAGAGTTAGGTTTAAGCTAGGTCGGGTTTGAGAAACACGGTCGGGGAGATGGGTGTAAGTGTTGAGTAGGGTTTGAACAATAGGCTGGAGGGTTGCAGATGTGATGTCTACGGCTGTTAGGATACGCATCAGTAGGCCTACTGACATGCGAGTCGAGTGGTTGACATAGTGAAGAGCTAGGGTTTAGATTAGGCATTATTGAGGTTTAGGGTTTGGTTGCTAATGGGCGATATGATGTGGTTGACATCTGATGGTTGTTGAAGCGTCGGGTGCAAGCAGATGCAACTAGGTTAAGTCCATATGCAGCCAAGGCGGTGCTTGGATGCAGCTTAGGGCTTTAGGTCAGTCTATGGGAACATGTGTTCGAATGTTGCATGTGGGTACAGAGACATGATGGCAAAGGATGATCAAATGGTCTACGGTTGGAAAAATCAGTGGCACGATCGGTGTAAAGAAAAAATGGGGAAATTCTGATCTAGAGCATGGATGGGAAACAAACTACATATCTAAAAGATAGATGCCAAGGCAGACAAGATGACACGAATGGATCTTCAATCTGAGGTCTCTAAGGTTACAAACGACATGGCTATGTCGGCGATGATGACACTGGACGGGGCTTGACGTTGCTAAGATGAGCTCTACAAGGGTTGGTTACAATATAAAGTTGACAAGGGAGTTGAAGTGTGGTGAAGGACAATCGTTGGGCGATCGGGTGACAAAGGCGAAGTCGATTTTCATATTGCATGCAGATGCAGCGTCGTACGAACGTCGACGGACAACGTTCGACGCGATTGTCGTACGCGTAACGAGCTGTGGGCGAGTGTTTTCATGGATGTATTATGGACGACATATGGACAGAGGGCCTGCGGACACTCTCGAATATACACGCGTTCGCTTACGTGCACACATGCGGATGAATTCGCTGAACGTCTGGGGCGCAAGCTAACATCGTCTGGGGCGCGCGTGCTGGGCGCGGGCTAGCATTGCTGACAGCGGCACTCGACGGCGGCAATGGTGCTCCGGTGGCTAGCTTTAGGCAGTGACTGTGTCACTATACTTGCATTGGTGTGGCGCGCATGAGGGACAAGACAGTGTTGGCAGCGGCGACCGGAGATGGCGAAACGGCGACGCGAAGGCACAGTGGCAACACGGCGCTGGTACAATCCTGGCGCAGTTTCAACAGGGCTCTTGCGCACTCTCCAATGGCTTTCGGGCGACAGCAGTGCATGATTGATGAATGCCTAGGCGAGGCCAACGAGTTTGACAAGGCAACGACGCCGGATTTGGCTGAAGGCGACTTGCCAGCACGGCGGCGGCAAGCTGGCTTCCGACACAAAGCACACTTGCGGTGATTTTGAGCGCGGGATCTCGGCGTCAACATCGGGAGTGTCTAGGGGCTTCTCTTAACTATTCTACACATGTTAGAGCGAGTGATTTGGCCGGCGGCGAGTTGCACCGTGAAGAAGGTATAATTGGTAGTTTATCGTCGCTAGGACGGCTCGGCCGATGGAACGGTGGTTGGTTGCTTCGAGAGTTAGCTTTGGCCTCTAGATGGCGTAGGCGAGGAGAATTGGGCGGTGGTGAAGTTTTTTGACTAATCGGCGCAGGCGGCCGGACGCGAGGAAGACAAGAATTGGGCTTTCTCAGTGGGGCATGGCGGCCAAACCCCTTCATGTGGGAGAAACTAGGGGATATGGTGAGGCTAACGGAATGGCCAATTTGGCCGAGAAAACGGAGGTTTGGGCCAGTGACGAGGACGTAGTCGCGGCAGAGCGCGGGGAGCGCGGGGAGTGCGGGAGAGGTGGCCGGCGGTTAAATTTTGAAATATAATTGAACAGCATCGTTGGAAATGATGAGAGGAGGGATTTTGCCTTCGGGCTTGGAGGCTAATTTGGCCGGAGCTGGGTCCGATGGCAGGAACAGGTGTCAGCGCCTGGCGGGACAAAATTTGGAAATTGCGGCGAATGGTGACGAAAGAACTCGATTGCTTGCTTGAGGGGTATGAGGGGGAGTAGAGGAAGAGGATGAACAAGGAAACCAGGCCGGAGACGGCCGGCATTCGCTTGGCGTCATGCACATGGCCGGCGACAGAGGTTGAAGGAGAACAGTGCGTGTGTGTGCATATGACTAATTGATGCTGAAGCGAGGGAAGGAAAGAGAAGGACACCAAAAGCTCACTTTGCTGTGTTGGGGAGGAGATGAGATAGTTGGAGCTTGAGCTGCCGTTGCTTCTTCTATGGCGACACTGGAGCTCAATGAAGAAGAAGATGGCAAGGAGCAGCAGCAATGTGGCCAGTTGCTGGTGTTGTGATGTGTTGGAGGGGAAGGAGGCTTGGAGTGTTGGAGGTACTGTTATATGCTTAAGATAGGAGAGAATGAGGAGGGAAGATGGAAGTTGGGGTGTGGAGTTAGGGAAGGAAGGTGAAGGGGGAGAGATTGCTGCTACTGTTTGCTTCTTATGGCTTGGTGAGGAAGAGGGAGTGGCTTGCACAAGAAGGAAGGAGGTGGCTTGAGGAGGAAGAGGGAGGTGTATCAGTGTGTGTGTGTGTGAGTGAGAGTCCCAAGGGAGTGTGAGAGTAGTGTGTGCTGTTCAGAGAAGATAAGAAGAGGGAGTGCAGTGTACATGTGTACACTTGGGTGCATGTTCAACTGTATGTGTGCTTGTTTGAGAAGCTAGCTTAGGGAAGGCGAAGCGGAAAAAAGAATAGTTCATCTGTGTATAAACATGTGTTGTCTTGAGAGAAGAATTCAGTAGAGATTTGGGTTAAATCGGCAGATGAATTGAGAGGGAGATGTGGAATTGAAAAAGGGCTAAATTTGGAATTTCATCTAAAAGAGGAGCTAAATTGTAAATATTCATAATTGAGGGACTAATTTACCTTGGATCAATACCTTGATTGAGTTATATTCGATAGACCGAAGGAGAAACAGAAGTTGAACGAAATGAAAACATGGTAAAAATGAATAGTAGTTTTATTAAAAACTGTTGAGGATACAATTGGTTGGATTATGGGGTTGAATCTGAACTAGCTGTAGAAGGAAAACTTGCATTGAATAGTGATGAGGACATGACTATTTAGTCATATTTGAGTTTGAGGATGATTTGGAGAATTTAGTCATTTTTGGGTTTAGAAAACAGAAAAGGACTTATTTGTGAAGAAATATGGATTAAATTGTGAAAAGGGGATAAATTAATTAATTTGACAAGAGAAATTTTTGGATTGATATGCAAGCATAGTAAGATTCAAGGTTTTAGAGAGATCCAGAATAAAGTGGTGTAGTAATTGATCAGATTGAATTCTGAAAATAAGGTAATTAGAATAAAATGATTAATGTTTTTTTTAAGACGGGAAAGGTGAATATCTAATTTTTGGGAATGAATTTTGATCTGACTACAGAAGACAAACTTGTATAAGATATGTAAGGGGTCAGCTGTTTGGACAGATCTAAATTTTGGGGGCAGAAAGGACTCAGCAGTAATTTGAAAGATGGAAAGGGGGAAAAATTGTAAATATCCAAGAATAAAAGGGGAATTTCTTGTACAAATAACATGTATATAAAAAAACCAAAAATAGCACAAGAAAAAAGTAATTGCAGAAGTGACAAAAGTCATCAACCCAATTGGTGACAATAGGCAAATTCGACCAGTCAACATCTAGTCTGGCGACTCAAGACACCTCATCAGTTGTCACGATCAATCGCCAACTCATATGGCGACTGATCGAATTTTCCTGCCAACTGGTCGAATTACCCTGATAAATTGTAAAAATAGTTGGGAATTGTGTTTTTTTTGGTAAAATAACAAAAAAATTGAACATAAAAAACAACCTGATAGTGTGATTTTTTGGTATGAATAATCCAAAAAAAAGAGAAAAATTTCAAATAAAACCTAGAAAGGGCCGTTGAAGCACCACTGCCTGGCTAAAAGGGGTCGTGATTGGTCTAATTTGTTGAGTTGATTGATGCATACATTTCATGATTGGTTTAATTTGTTGGGTTATCAAAGAGAAAAATAAACATTAAAAAGCTATCGAACACATAAGAAAATAGCGAAAATGAGTTTTCTTTACGGGTTATAAAATGTTAGGGTTATAAAAAAAATAGTGCAATAAAAAAGCAACCGAAAACATAAAAAACCCTAACATGTTATTGTTGCTATAGATAAAATAGAAAGTTACACACATCTGTGATAATTGCAAAAACAATTAGAGCTAGATCTACAGTAGCAAAAAGTGATCGAACTTCGAAGCGCCACTTGATTCAAGTAGAGAGTGTCAAACTCACATAGAAGAGTATTTATAGTGTTTTTCTCTACCTCATTCCAATCCGGATTAAGCCACGACATGTAATTGCATTTATCTCTCGCCTCTTCACGGCCACAATGTATGTAGTTTCTACTAGCAGTGTCGTAGACCCAAGATGTACTGACTATAATATCACTTTGACATCCAAACATGAAGTCATATGTGTCGGAGGAATCATCGAGCCAGTTGAACTCCTCCAGAGGACGTGTTGTTGGGTACGTGTCTCCATGATAAGAGCAATAACAAGGACGTTTGCAGCAACACATGTGTTGAATATTGTGCATATTGATCGATAGCTGCTCACGAAGTCTCTTCTTTCTACAGAGAAGATAGAGTATAGTACGCGCAGCCTTTGTGTTTCACTTAGGGTCGATCTTGCTCACCCTGAACGGAGGATGTAGTAGTCTTCAACAATAAACTGTAGTTGCAATGATATGACCCTGAATTTTGTCCTTCATTCTATGAACGAAAGAGGATAGCCAAGAAAGTAACGCATAAAGAGTCGCTTATTTTAGGCGAGTTGATTATGTATTTATCTTGGTGCGTCTTCTTCTCCAACCATAGCTATTCTTGCCTGCCATGTTCGGATAGGCTAATGAGGAAAGTGTGAGTTGTGTGTTTAGAACTGAAAAACCTAATTTATAGAAGTGAAATTTTTGAATAATTTAAATATTTTTTGTAGGCCGTTGTACAAAAGCTGAAAAGCAGAAAAGCTGAACAACTAAAGTAGAAAAGCTGAATAGTAGAAAAACTGAAAAGTATAAAAGCTGAAAAACTGGAAAGTAGAAAAGCTTAAAAGTAGAAAAGACTAAATCGTAGAAAAGCAGAAAAGTACAAAATTTAGGGTTTTCCACGAACCATGCCAAAATGTAAAGTAGTTGAATAACTTCGAAAAGACAAAAGTAATATATACATGAAAATATAAATCTTGTTTCCTATAGGTAATAAGGCATTTTCCACAAAATAAATAATAATGTCACCCCCTCTTCAGACGATGACTCCAGTATCGTTGAAACGGCGATGGTGAGATGGTGCGACGCAGAACTACTGTCCTCTGCAATAGCTGTCGACGGGGGGACGATCACTCGCCCGGTCAAAGCCTATATCAGGAGCATTCATATGTGAGATATGTTCCACAGGGTCGTGCGACGGTGGAGGGGCCCCACCAAGCTTTGCAGATGTCAACTGATGTTGGCTCTGCACAGTGTCGTCTCTCCACCGCAACATGTTGACGTAGTCCGCGTACTCAGGGTTGAGTACCACCTCCGGGTCGGCACGGTCTGACCGAGGCGGAATGTACGGTGGGAGCTTACCAGGAGGTGCAACCATAGCAGCCGAGAACGTAGCCAGCTTCTTGTCCACCGTCCTCTACGACAAGGCGACGTACTCGTCGTTCGAGTCAAATGTGTTGTCGAAGCCCAGATTAGAATTGGACGTGGAGGCGGAAGGCGGCGCATGTGGACCCTCAGAGATCTGTACACTACCACGCGACAGCAGCTCCACATGAGGTGCAACACTTGTACGGTAAGAGCGGGGCAGAGGCACAACAAGATAAATCTGGGCGTTGATGGCCGTACCTGAGGGCCCAACTGCGTCAGGTCGATGGGCGCCCGGCTACAGCGGCGTATGGTAGGCAGGGCCCGTGGCAGTGGAGGTGCAACAACTATCGAGGGAATGGCAGCGCTCTCCAATGTCAGCTGGGAGCCGATTCGGTAAATGGCGGCGATGGCCTTCTCGTACTCCTCGAATGTGATAGGTAGACATGCTTGCCTCACCTGGACGAGCGACCGTGCCAACGAGGTGATCGTATGGAGGCCGTCAACCTGCGAGACCAAAAGAAAATGGGAGGTGGAAATAACAATAAAAAACAAGAAATAGGCTATTGTTGTGTACTTGGTGGTGTACCCTGGATGTGTGATGTCGGTCGTATGTTTGATGCACAGTTGGAGTAGGCACATCTACAGGCATTGGAGGTGGAGGGGCAATGCGAGCACTGGTGCGAGGGATATACCATCGGAAGCAAGAAAGACTTGTCACCTTAAGTTTTCACAATTTCTAATAATTTGTTGCACCAACAGGTATTAATACTTCTATGACAATTTTGTATAAAGTTGGGTCGACATTTAGGATGTCCACGACTCAGATCTTAAGGTCCTCAAAATTAAGAGTACTAAGATCATCCAATTCTTTGTTTGTACGGTAACATGCACTTAGGTTATCCCCATATGATCTGTTTCTAATAATTTGTTCTGTATAGAAAACATAAACTATTCTTGTTTCCGACATTGTCTACAATAAAAAGTATAATATTACAAATCTTCAGTTATCATATCTGCAATATAATTTGCACATTAGTTTATGGTAAGCCCTAAGACTTATGTGACAGATTTATTTTGTTGTCACCAGTTTTATTTTTAAACATCTCATCTAATCTAACATCACCAGATTATCGTATTACATCTAATCTAAAATTCCTATATTCTCATCTCACATATAAATAATATAATTATTTACTAATCTTAATAAATACACATCTCATACATAAAAAAATTTAAACTTACATATTATTATAGAATAGATCTAAATTATATACACATCATATTTATAAATGCACAACATATTTAAATTACGTATGCATCAGATCTAAATTTTGCATAACAGATCTGAATTATCCACAAATTTTCTGCATATTTCCTACAACAGATCTACATTTCCTAAATTATCGATTCACAAATTAATAATATAATTATTTTCTCTAATTATATAGCACATCTATAGATCAGATCTATACTTATACAACACATATACTTCATATATACGTCTTCTACAACAAATCTAAATTATTTATAAATTTTCTACATAATTCTACAACAGATTTGCATTTTAAAATTATATAAGAATACGTACAATTAAATTTACACTAATTATGACTAAAAGTTTAAAAATTTTATACCTTTTTTTTGACTATATATCTGTTCCTTTTTCCTCTCCCTCTTCTCTTTTCTTCTCTTCCTCTTCCTCCTTTTCTCCGTCTCTTTACTTCTCTCTCTCACCTCAGTGTTTTTTTTTGTTGTTCGAAACCTTCATTCGCCAGGGACCGAATTCATGGCTGTTATATAGCCCCCATTAGTTGCCAGCTCGTTTGGCGACCAATTGGTCGTTCCACAGTCGGCAATTGGGCTGGCGACGGAAGCATTAAGTTGACATCCGGTTTGACGACTGAAGGCCTTTTCAGGCAAGTCGTCATGAGGCTTGACGACTGAAGTTAATTTTGCAATTTAGTTTTATTCTATGTTATTTTGGTATTTTTCATTTTTTATGTGCTTTCCGTACCAAAAATTCATAAAAGGCCTTGAAATATACAAGTTTGGACAGAATGAAGATAAGACAAGGGAATATATATACGTGGTACTTTGGCAAAAGTGAAGTATGTACTTACATATATACATGTTTACACGTATAGGAAGTGTTTTCAAAGGAAAAGTTAAAAGTTTGATGGAATTTTCTCAAAGGCATTTCAAGGAGTTTTGAGGTCTTAAGTAGAAATTTTTCAGGATTGATTTCTAGGAAAAGAAATTTTTGAGCCCTATTTTCATGGTGTTATATGAAGATGATGATGTGACATAATTTTGTATTGACATGGTGAGAGAGATCCCCAAATTTGTGTCAGCACGGTGGACGAAGCCTCCATGATAAAAGTTTGACCTATAATGTTTCCCATTTGCTCTCTCTCTCCTCCAATTCCATCCATACCAGCAAATTTGTACTGACAGTAGCAGCGTCACCCCCAAATTTGTGTCTACATGATGGACCAAAGTCCGCATGGTGGAAGAAGAGATTGAAAGAGTTTTGTATTTGCAAGCGCAAGAGGGCTACCATCGAGCGCCACCACCACACCACATGGGCTCCTCATTGTCGTTAGGTTGTAGCCTCCACACCACCCTCTCATTGCTTGACCTCACCATCATCCTTAGCCACACGATATCATGTGGGTGCTCCTCGAGTTTGCCGTTGCGAACAAACCAAGCTGCAATCAAACACCGCTCGAGAATGCCGTCGCTATCAATGAGTGCCCCATCATTAATCTCCTCATCAACGGTGAAAGACCCACTGATTTTGATGCCATCCATCTCGCCACTGCCTCTAACTCCTGGAAGGGGGGATGAGGATGAGATGATGATTAGTCACCGAACCTCGTTGGGGATGGGGGACCTATCCCCCTTATTAGCTTAAAAAAAATAGAGAAAAATTTTACGCATCTTCTTGCCACTTTTCCCTCATCTTTTTTGTCCTCAAATTGAGAAATTCAGTAATAAACAGTTATCCTAAACCAAAAAGAATAGAAGAACTGACCACTTAAATAGATAACTATCCAAGTGAAACAGTACAATTCCCATACCTACAAGTATTCGACCTGGTATGGAGCCAACGTCACCATCGGCTTAGCAAGAATACTATCCCACAGTACTTGATAGCTTTCTAAGCACCTAGCATTTGTACGGAAATCCACCGATCGTTGCCTTCTTGTCCTCGTATGGAGTCAGTCTTTGACAGGTTACCGCCCCGAAGCAATACAACAATAGCCAATCAATAAAATAATTATTATTGTTTCCATCGCCCCTTGGAAGGTTTTCTACTTTTTTAGGGCTAGTTCACAATCGATTACCAGACACCACTAATCGGATCATAACAAACCTTTTAATAGTATCGACGATGACATTCCCGGGCCAAACATCATAGATAAAGGGGTGCCGAATGCTCCCTTTCTAAGATTTGGATCGGCCGAAACCTAGTGGTGTAAGGCTTGATTCACATAGTTGCTGTCGCCCAATACCTCCATGGAAAGAAGGTGAAGTGTTTGGCTTCAAGAACAACCAAGCAGAACCTGGAACAACTGTCGATCGCATATGAGGGTTCAACAAAACCAACTAAGCTTTAGAGAATATGAGTTATTTCTACTCTAGGGTATTCTCGAATTTGCAATACTTTTATCTTCGACTTCAGAGGTTGCTTCCCCATCCAGCCTACTGGAAATGTTCCAAACTTCCCATTCCAAAAGCGTAGGCCCCTTTTGTGTGCTTTCATGTGTTGCATTAACTACTTTGAAAAGACTACCCACACCACCATTATAGTGGCAGATAACAAATTTTCTCTACACCCAATCGAAGTATATTTTGACTCCAAATCAATGAACCAGAAACTATTATTTAACAAACTAGAATTACTAAGATTTCATGGCAAGACTTTTTTGGTTAATGAAGATACCAAAAAGTGCAACAGAAATAAAACAATCATTTGTGTCGGCCGCCTTGTTTGTGGAAGGCAGCCAATCACAGCCTTTTTTTTTTAGAAATGATTGTGTTACAACATTGCACATGTCAAGATACAACACAATTCACAAGTTATCTGTACACGGTATGTACACTATGTACACAAGATTGCTTGAAGGAGCTCACCAAAAAGGGCACCACCTGAGGAAAATAGAAACAAAGAAGCAACGGTCAGTAACAGCGAAACCAAAGAAAAATTTAACAAAGCGCCTACTGGATGGCTTCTCAGATCTGGAACCCCACCAAGGATATATCTGTATATGCCATTGTTCTAAATCAAGGCTGCTCGAGCCACATATACAACTGTATAAACGTTAACGATAGGTCCACTATTACACTGCCATTCGGTTGTTTATGTGTTAGTTATGTTTAGAATATAGTAGTTTAATAATGTTAATCACATGCTAGACAGTTCATTTATGTTATTTAGTGCATATATAGGTAAATTTGTGTTTAGAATCTTCTTTTGGTTGTTTTAAAGTATATATTATCTATATTTAACATTAATCATATACCATTATATACTATAAACACATCCGTTTTTTGTAATAATTAAACCACATAAAAAACAGTTTACCACAATAGCACTTAAAGATGAGTGACCGTTAACTTACCACTTACTACTATTTAGAACACTAATATATGCAAAATGGATAATGGGAGTAGCAAGATAAATATCAATGGTAATTTTAGCTCATACCCTACATAATTCTGGCACAAGTTTTCATGTGAAGTTGCTTGAAGTATAAGCCTCTGAACCTGAACTTTTGCAGTTAACCCAGGTTCTACTTCTCGAGAATCCCCTGAAGCCAAATGTTCACTGCCATGCTGGATGGAGCTACCAGTCCCTGGCAATGTTGAACCAGAAGAGAAGTCACGCCCAGTTAGCTTGTGACTCATTCGAGCCATCACAGCTACAGCACGCTCATTTAAAACCTCATTAGCATCACCAAGTTGATTGACTGCCTGCATATAAGCAATATAGATGGTTACTACCTAGCAGGCGGGACTAAAAGCTATGACAAATCAAATCATCAGGTGAAGAAATAACAGGCAACCTGTAGCAGTTCCCTCTCACGAGCTCCACGAAGAGGTTGCACAAGCTCTCGATTAGGTACGGCTTCTTCACTATTGACAACCACGTGGGAATGAGCATTTCCATAGTTTGAGACTTGAGGAACTTCATTGAAATTGAACAAACGCCAATTGATTAGCGGGTCATGCACAAATGCCTGAAAAATTGTAGAAATCAGGGAATGCACAATTACAAAATATTGGTGAACCATTTGGTAAGTACAACAGATGAAGCACAATGGAGTACAAGAATAAAATAGTTGAGGAAAAATATAGCTACAGGAAACACAAAGTTTGTTATAATTGGAGAAATTTTGCACGGGATAACTCCACTTGATATACTTCATAGATAATTGAGACATGTTCCATCAAGGTGTTGACATATGCCAGTTAACCCAGGTCCAAGAAAATTATGTAGTTTTAAGTTTCAGCTGCTCAAATTTTATCAAACTTTGCAATGAAATAAGTCTTAGAAAACATATTTGCAATCTAAAACATTACTTGTTCAACTAGAAAACCTTGTTGAGAGGTTCAACATGCTCTATGTAATTGGGGTACCTAAACAACAACGCAATCTCCTTACCTCCATCATAGCCATGACACTGTCCTTGTTTGTTCGAAGGACTTGCATCACATTTTCACAAGTTGTTCTGAAAGTGCCCTCGATTCCACTAACTTCCATAGCTTTGACAAGCATTCTAGTTAAACGGAATGGGACCTGCATCATACAGTTACAAGATGTCAACGACAGACACAAACAGAATGCAATGGTGATGAAAGATCATATAGAAATATAGCATTGAAAGATGCCATTACTGGCAAGGCATCTTTTCCAGAAGAAAGCCTACTTACTTTTTCAGGGAACTTTTCTCTATTCATAGAAGCTTCAAAGCAATCTCCAAAGTCAATATGCAATATTTTTCCACTGAAACAAAGCACTATATATTAGACTTTGTGACAATAAAACAATAGCACAAATTCTAAATTATAGGAACAGCTTTGTTGAAATACCTAAAGCGATCTAACATAAGATTACTAGGATGCCGATCTCCTAAACCAAGCAAATAGCCAACCTGGAAAATAACCTTTTTAAGCATCTTCAAGAGCTAATATGCATTCTATTAAATATCAGAGTGCAACAATAATTCCATACCATACTCATGACAGCCAGACTTCTTGTATAATTTGTTCGTCGTTCAAGCCATACTTCAGACGTTCGACTTTTCAGCCAGAGAACCTACCAAAATATTGTTTGAGCAACAATGAGATGACATCATCATCCAAACAAGACACCAAATAGGTATGCTAACTTGAGAGTTGAGATGCATCACAGCTCACACGCTCACAATTCATAAAGACAAAGCGACAACAAAATACCTTTGCGAGGTCATTTCCTTCGGTGTTTTGCAAAGCATGCTGAAATACTTCCACCTTTGCAATGAGTGGTAAGTGATCATAATCCGGTGCAAAAGCCAGCATAAGTCTGTGCTCCTGATTCAAGAAAATCTGAAAAGAAAAACAGAAACATGAATTGCGAAAATGCATGAAGTGAAACATTTCCGGCTTCTTTCAGAACAAAACAAGTGATTGCAGAAGACAAACCTTCCTGGCATCTCTATATTCACGGATAAGAGCATGAAGTGTGTCACAGTTCGGAACCCATCCAATTAAACCACTGTTAGGTGATAGAGGTATAACAGCATATCTTTGGATCGACAGATCTTTCTCGGAAGTTTTCCTTGAGTTCTCTAGGAGAGTATTCACCAGACCAAAAAGCTAAAATGAAGTGGGAAATATTTTAGATTACAAGCAAAAATAGATTAAGCAACATGTTGACAGCAAGTACTTTCCAGGTTGTTTTCCCTAGCTTGCAAGAACATCTGAGCAAAATACACATACTCTGCCAAAGTATTACTAGCCTGAGAGAACTTGCATAGGGTAGATCAGTGATATTGGGATTTAGAAAATGTCAACATCATGGGGAACCAATACTATTTATGTTTATATGGTATGGTACTATGGTGTTCTGTCACAATTCTGATTCTGGTGGATGTATCGGCTAAGCTAGCTATGCAATATGCCATCTAGATTCAGTCTGCAGATCACCTGGGAGCATAAACTGGATATTAAGGCCCTGTTTGGAAACAAAATTTTTTTGGAATTTTTATTCAATACTATGGTTTTGAAAGAAACTGTGGTATTGAAAACTAATGTTCTGTTTGGTTACAAAGTTTTTTATGGTTTTTGAAGCCATGATTTCTTCAAAACCATGGTTTTTTTTGGAGTTTTGCAAACTTAGCTCTGGTACAAAGTTTTGGAAAAAACTTTGACCAAGAGCTCTCTCTCTCTCGTACTCTCTCTGTTATTCTCCAAAATTCAACTTTTCAAATTCATCAGTGTTGAAGTTGAAGTTGCAGTTGAAGTTTAGTGTTGAAGTTGAATTTGAAAAGTTGCAATTTCTTAGACATGAAACAAAATTTGAAATTGCAGCTTTCGTGTTGAACTGTGAATTTGAAAAGTTTGAAGTAGCAAAGAATTGGATTTGAAACTTCTAATACTTCATGTCTAAGAAATTTGAAAAGTTTGACATCCAAACACCCATAGAAATTTTCCAACAGCTAATTTTTTTAAACTCATTACAACTAGTTCATTTAAACATCAAACTGAAAACTTTGAAAAAAAAACTGTGTATCCAAACACCTTAAAAAACTGTAGTTTTCTCAAAAACTGTGGTTTTGAAATACTACAGAATATTGTGGTTTTGATTGCATTACAATTTCAAAACCATGGTTTTTAAATACTGTGGTTTTCAAATACTGTGTTTCCAAACGGGGCCTAAGTTTGCATAGGCATGCAAACAGTCTTGTTTGCTTAGGGCTGGATAACTGATGTTAAACAAACCCTTTTCATTGACCCTTTTCGCTGACATGGGTGTTCGACCACATGTTGGCATGACACTACCTCACATGCCAAAAAAATCTGAAATCAGCAAAAGCACAGAACATGACCATTGTAGGATCTGTGAATACTCATTTTGCAAGATAGTGCAGAGAATAATGTTTCAGTACTAGCAAGTTATGGTTACTGTTAAGATGAACTATGAGTGAGCTGTACAAAAGAGTGGCTCAGTAAGAAAAGAATGAAGGAGCAAACCATATAATTGCATAACATAAAAAAGTTCTGCTTGTTATTCTTCTATGCTTATTGTATTGTTTGGTGCTTGTGTTTTGTGGAGATTTTCGTTAGGATCAATACATCCTTGTTTTGGTTTCATAAAAGTGTTCAGATCATTTCTCAAAGATGCCCAAAGATGATAGAATGATCATAAGGTGAAACTTAGCTTCAGAAGGCATCTCCAAAGATAAAATCCTAGGATGGTCACAGAGGGGGTTCAGGAAATGTTCCCATGAGCCTAATTTAGCCTAGGAAACATGCAAAAAGGTTCATGAGATGGTCCCACCTGTCAAAGGCTTATAAGTTCCTAAATTCTGTTAAGGATTCAGAGCCCTGAAGGTAGATGGCAATTGTAGCATGTTGACTCAGTAGTTATAAGTTACAACGCCCTAGGGTCCAACATGCTTTCACCCACCCTCACCTGGCATAAGCTACACAAGCCCTAGGGTCTAACATGCACTAACTTATGCTTTCATCCTCATTTGCGTAAAAGATTTAACTTGGAGATAGTGTTGTTGGCTTGTTGAGCATTATATACATATCCAAGCCACTATAAAATCCTAATATAGGATTAAACCACACTCAAGGGCCACACAGGGGTATCGCATATTTACATTGGTTATCAGACAGGAATGGGCATTATAAATGTATACAAATAGGATTTGGTGTACCAAGGGGCCTATACATATGCATGTACTTCTCACCTTTTGTACAACACAACATGATCCTCAATAAAGCATCACTTTAGTTTAGCACACGTAATGACATAACTATAAATTAGTCTTCTAACTTCTCTTTCCTGAGAGATTACTTCTCCAACATGTATTGTCATCAAACAGGGCATTTTAGAAGCAGTGTAAAGGAGCAGTGATCTATACACACCTGCATTACACGTTCATCTTGTCGCAAATCCTCATGACCTTTAAGCAAAAATGCATAATCATTGCCATCACTTCCTCGAATTGTCAATTTCCGGGGTCTCTGTTTGGATGTTATAACAAGCAGTTGCGGAGCAAAATACTCAATTGTTACAAGTGGTGAATCTGAAACCAAAGTTTCATTCTTAATGTCAGAATGCTATCAAACTGGAGATCAGATTAAGCATTGAGATTTGAGAAATTATGAACAAATTCTCTCAGCAGTGGCCAGCGGCAACATATATCACTTGCTTAAATTTTGTATTGCATGGTTCCAGGATAGGCACAAGAATATGAAATTGATGCTCTGAAATGTCAAATAAAGAATCAAACACTAAAAATATAAATGCAACTAACATATGTTTACTTGCTTAACATAGCTTGCATTACTTGTAACCTGCCTTTCTAAAATTATCCCATCCCACTTGAGGAGGAAAACCCCAAAATTGCAAGGATCCAGGAGAGACATGCTTATACAGTACACTACTCAATACCTGTGTGATGCAACCTATGAAGTTTAGTTCCCAAAGAACTCAGAACTAAAATAAAGAAAATGTTGTTGAGCTGAGTCACCTGCAGAGTAAGTTCCTGGTACAGCAAGCTCCAACTTTCGACATTTGAGCAGCTCAGGTGAAACTGACTGAAAAAAAAAATATTCCATCTTGGAAAAAAATCTAAAGGTAATTGAATGGGTGGTAAAAAGTTAAATAACATAACATGCTTACGTGCAAATCAAGGGTTGTAAGACTTGGAAGCTGTTTGTCGATTCTTCTGAAAACATGGTAATACAAATCCCATGCCTAAACAATACACAAGTCATCATCAGCAGTATCCAAGAAGAAACACCACACAACTTATTGAACCGAATGTCATAGGTACCTGAGTTAGCTCAGCATCCTTTCCTGTAGTCCGATATTTTAAGCAGCATTCACGAGCTTCGAGTAATTCACGTCCATATGCCTGAGTAGTTTTTCACAACATAAATTATCAAACATCACATAGAATTCGTTCAATTTCAAAATCTGAAATTAAGATTTGATAATTCAGCGTGTCAAGGCACCAAAATGATCTATTGCTCAAAAATAAACTGAACTGTAAGGATATAATGGATATTGTTACGAAAACAAATGCCAAGAAAAATAAGGCAAGAGAACTGGATTGATTTCAATATCAAGTATAGGAAATAATATAATGAGAATGCTGGACTAGAGCATGAAATTTTGGTGATGAAACTACCTGAATGAAAGTATTCTCTTTTATTGTCTCAGCTCCCCTCTCAAGCGTTGCATGCAATGGCTCAAGAGTTGCAAGCATTCCCTCAATATTGTGTTCACCAAAATACAACCTGCTAGCTTCCTCAAGAGCCTCATGCCACATCTCATGCCACAAAATGGCAACCCGTATCAGTTCCTTTGAAACAAGTTGTGCCTGGAACAACACATGGTCATAAGATCAGAAGTGCTATGCATGTTGCTCTTAAGTTCCACAGGTAATGACACTAACCTGATCAACAAGACCTCCACTATGCTGGCGAATCTTATCAACAACCTCCTGTGCTGCACGTTGTCTCAATATACTTATTGACTTGCAAGCGACCAATAGGGGATACATTAATGCCTGATTAAATGGTTAGAGGAATAACCCAAAAAAAAAAAACAAAATGAGAAGATTTCGATAATATTCACAGAAACAATTTACAAGTGGTGGAATCAAAAGAAAAGAAAAAACATAATAACTTTGTGACCTTACACAACCATGTAAATAAACAAAGAGCATAAAATGAAACAACTCATTCAATCATGTATGCTGCCTTCAGTATTCACCATAGTACTTTGCTTAGAAAAGCACTTGCAACTTTCCTCATTGTGAATGTACACAGCTCCTCTAGAAGAACACTCTGAGCTACATTCACTGTAAATCTACTCCTATGGATCTTCAAACAGGGTAAGACATAGATCTGTAGTTTTTCTATGAATTACTGGACTGTTGGTTTTGTTGTCTCTTTTTCAATTACTTAAACCAGTGTATATTAAATCCAAACACGATTGCTGTAGCTATACACATGAAGTGGCAACATTCCACTAAAGGCTATAGAACTAGTCTAGTAGAAAGCTCCCAATCAAACCCGAGGTTGCTAAGACTAACAAGAACAACAAAAATACAAACCTGGGGATGCCCCTTTCCAATTCGCACAAGCAACGACTGAATCAGTTCTCTAACTGCTCTATTGTTTGAATGAATCCTTGCAATTATCTGAGGCAGCACAACCAACCACATTTCAATCTTGACAAGCGAAAAGCCTTTCTGCAATGCCATTTGAACCTCTGAAGTAGCCCCATGATTGAACCACAGAGTCAGGAGGCGAAGGATATCCTGGAAAGGAAATGAAAGAGAAGCCATCTTCATCTGCTGAAATTAATCTAAAAGATTATCAGCACAACAAGGTATTAGGGAAAGCTATTTTTTTTTTCTGCAGTGATATCTTGATAAGGATCACTCCTCGCTGTCCCCCGCCCCCCAAACAAATCCACTTGAATAGGAGATTTTTCACAAGAGTTGGCCAGCTAGAAATTGACCGTTTAGGCCAAGTTTTGGCCAGTGCTGGCATGCTCTACAAGTTAGAGGTGTCCCACATTGATCAGCCTCCAACCATTAGTCTTCAAAACTTTGATGTTTGAGTGGTTCAATAAACCAGGAACACCGTTTAAGTGTAGAGATAACCATTATTTGGCCAGCTCGAGGCAGATAATCTGCTCCTCTCTTTCCATGAGATACATGTATCGTTGATTGTTATTAAAGTAAATAGAAACAATGTCTGACATGCTTAAAGCCTAGTCCACCACATCCTTGTGATTAATTAACTATCCAAGCAGCAATTGTTAACACTCAAATGCAAAATATCTTGGAAATAACAAGATATAAGTACTTTAAAGATGATTGGAGATCATCTTCTTTTAAAACATTAATTCGAAATCTGCTTTGCAGAACAAAAATCAGAAAAGAGCGGTGCTAAACTATAGACAAATAGAAAAACTGGGTTTACCTGTAGGCTATCATCGACGCCTTTGGTTGTAGATGCACACGCAATAGAGTAGAAATATCCAGTTACTGCTGCAACAACATATTCTCCTGCAATATCTGGTTGGCCTCGCAAAGTGTAGCGTGACATGACTTCAGTGTTGAACAAAGCCCATAAATGCCATGCTTTACCCCAGTCCTTAGCACTTAATGTGGCATTTTTATAAGACATCAAGATTTCTAGACAAAAATTACAAATGTTTTCAGATAAAGAGAGACTGAATGATTGGAAAATAATAATTAAAAAAATAGAACTTTTCATACCTTGAATGGAGTCACCATCTGATCCAGGTGATAGTGCTCTCTTCCAGGTACCAAGCGTCAAATAAACACGTGAAATAAGTGGTACTCCAGCATTCGACATAGCACCTTGGCTTGCTAATGTTCCAGAGTAACTATTTGTGGTGGTAGCAAGCTGCACAGACAAATCCTACCCCCACAAAAAAAATACAGTATGATTCAGTTGGTAGACCCACACACACACACACATATATATATGAGAAAACTGCAACATACTGTCGAATTTTAGAGTATAAGGACAAAGCACGCCTACTTGTAGCCTAGAAAAAGCCTCCCTTCGCTTAAGTTCATCACCGACTGCATACTGGTACTTCAGGTAAGCTAGAATTACTTGAGGATGCCCATGGTACAATGTCAATTCAGGAGACGATTCTGGATCAAACTGCATGTGGCGTATGAATTGAATTGATTTAAAAGGAGTTTCCCAGGCACACACCAATTTAAAATGACTAAATAAACTACCTGCAAGAGTTTGACTAAAGTAGACCTAGCCTGACTAATACGTCCATTCTTCCAGCAAAGTTTAGCAAATTTTATCCAGGTGTCTCTGTCTTCATTAGGAGGAAGCACCAACTCTCGAACAGCAAGCAGAGCTTGCCATACCTGAATTTTTATGTCAAGATAAACAGTGATAACAATACAGGCCACCAGATAGCATATATTAGCAAAGAACTTATATTAACCTCAACATTCCGTTTTGTTCCTTTAATGCGCTCATTCCACATATTACGAATAAGTTCCCTTCGCCCATCAGCAATTGGACTTTCCACCGGAAGAGTAGAGTAATCAATTACCTGAATTATAAATACTGATTAGTCTATCAGCAAGAATAAAAATTAACGGCAGGTCCTACTTTTCTCAATTTCTTAGCTGAGTACTCATTTTTTCAATTTTGAAATTAGGTCCTACTTCCAACATAGTTTCAACCGAGTCCTATCCATCACTTGCCATGGTACAAAAAATTAGAAAAAAATCACAAGATCATTAAAAGGCAATGGATTTTAAAAAAGCTAAAAATATAATGATTTTTATTGATTTTGTGATTTTCCTATGACTTTTTAAGTTTTTGTGCCACATTAGTACTGAGTCATTATATCATGTTACTATTCTGCTAAAGACAATTGACTGATTGGACCCAATTGAAATAATTTTAAAAGATGTAGAACCCAATTTTCAAAACTGAAATAAGTGGGACTCAATAAGAAATTGGAGAAATATGTGACACCACCCATGAAAATTTCTCATAATCACAATAACCAGCATTCTTTAGCATGTAACCCAAAATGAAGATACCTCTTCCAGTTCTGAAAGCTGTTGAACCCGCACCATGTTATTATAAGCACGCTCATAACTCTCAAGTACCTGATCAGAGAAAAATATGGATCATGAGAGGAGGAAAGGGGATTGTGAGACAGTTAATGAACTTTTTAAAGAGCATACATGTGATGGCTACTCAAGGCTCAAGCAGAAAATATCTTAAGGTGGTGTTTAGTTAAGAATTGTAATTACAATTGTAATGGGTTTTAGAATCCGTTGGCAATAGAGTGAAATGGATTAGAAATACATCCACCTTGGATGTTTTCAAATTTCTACTATGATATATTTTGAATACAAGTGTTGTGATTACAAAATAATCCAACCAAACATCAAATAAATGTAATGCTTTTGAGTAATGAGAATATGAAGCAAAATCTCCGAAACCAAACACCTAAAAAAACACCATGTAAAGTAGTTCAAATAAAGAGACAATAATAAAATAGACCTCCTGAGAACAGATAAGTATGAGGCAAATATCGTTTACTACAAAATTCTACAGAGATATCACACTATTTTATATCAAAAATATCATGCAAAAATCCTTCTGAGATCAAAGTCCCTGTGTTCATCTTTTCTCCAAGAAAATACCAACTCCTGAGGCTAGCTCTTGGCTATCTAAAAAGGTATCTTATCAGAAATCAAAGAGCACCATCAATGAAAGTTTCAGTTCGAACTGACCGAGAACAAAGTCCCTGACTTCATCTTTTTTTCTTCAAGAAAATACCAATCCTGAGGCTAGCTTTCACTCACTAGAAAGGCATCTTTTTTTGAAGGCGACGAGCATGATGAAATAAACTATGATATAATGTATACAAGGCCTCCAGAAAATGAAATAATAGCCACATCAGTTTAAAATTTTGAACCACCTCACCACGAAGTCATAGTACTTGCCCTTCTCAAAACTTGTGCATCTCCATACTATAAGCAACATGTTTTGGTGTGATATTATTCTCATGTGTATCCATACAAATTCATCAGAGACAGCACAACAGTTCATACTGTTACAAATTTAGTTGTCTAAGTAGATAACTAATCTTTGGTCCTACTCCAGCTCATCATTATGTTCAGCAATTCGGAAATTGAAAAACAGTAACTCTACTAGCTTACTAAATCACCATACCTGAACAACACGAAACCTTGGTAAGCACAATATTTTGGAAAATTAGTACATGACACTAAAAATGTATACGCTTATAGATATGCCACTGCAAAAGGGCTAATTGCTGGCATGCCACTGCAAAATAAGTTTTCACATTTTGCACCAGTATGCTAGCAATTAGCTGTTGCGCAGTGGCATATCTGTAAGTGCAAACTTTTGAAGTGGTATGAATCTAATTGCCTAGTTATTTGTCTGGTGAGCTCCATTACAAGATGTTTGACCTCTAATTCAGGAAATGTATGCACATGCATCAAGAAGGCACCTCTGTAGAAAAGGATACAGGGACCAAGGTGGATTGAGGAAGAAAGCTAACACCAAGGCAGATCAAGGAAGAAAGCTAACATGCACATGCCAGCTACAAACATATGCTCAAGGTTCGGGTTTCCGTTTTCATACCGATTCCCAGACCAGGCCAGGAGGAGGCCGGCAACTAGGGGGTTTCCCAGTGATTCCGGCTCAATTTTGATTTTTCTTTGCATTTTTATCAAGTGTTTTGTATTTCTCCGACTAGTATAGTCACTAATCTATACAATCTTCTAATATAGCACTCCAAAACACATATTCCAAACAGGTATTACATCTCCTAGTCCAGGCCGGGATGATTGGTTCCCGCTGGGAATCCGAACCCTGCATATGCTAGTAATGGTCATACAATCAAAACATAGGCATTACTTATCTTTCCATGTACAGTAACTTGATGCACGAATTCTTTATAAAATATGACCAGCAAAACAAAAAATTACAATAAGAAAATTAGGAAAGACTTAATCATTGCAACATGAGAGAAATAAGAAGATATAATAGCTATAAGTTAAGAGGATACCAATGCTGCAAGTTCTGTAGCCAAACACCTCCGAGCTCTCTCGACATACACACGAGCTTCTTCATACTGCAAAACAGAACAATTTTACATAGATATGATCAATTAGAAAACAATATATTTACAGAGGGCAAAACCTATACCTTTTTGCAATGAACTAAAAGAACAGCCCTAAAGAAAGCACCATTGCTGCTTCCATCACCACTGGCTGTTGTGTTACCCAACAACCGGAGCTTGTTTTCATCCCCATCATCAAGACGAGAAACATATTCGGACATCTGGTCCCACTCTCCCATATGCCAAGCTGCATTTGCAGCCTATAGACAGAATAAAAGAAAAAAAAAGCAATTAGGTCACAGGTTACAAATACTTAGTAAATGGAAAATCAGATATGCCCATAACCATTGGAGCCATTTCCAGTCGAGCAGATGGTTCTGCACCAGTCCACTGCTCCCTGCATAATGCACTAAGCTCTTCCCAACGAGCTAAGGCAGCTAGGCAGCGCATTCGGCCTAACATAAGCATGGATTTCAGTAAGGTTTGATCATATATATACTCAGAAATAAAAACAGAAACAGAACATTTAACTAAGCACTGGAAGGCAGAAATAATACCACACAAGAAACAAACAAATGATGAATAATACCCTACCCAATGTAGCATCCAAGTTTTGTATTGGGCCTGATGCTTGAGATGACTTCATGGTGTATGCCCTTAGAGCCTCATCCCAACGGTGCAACTTCTCATACCTCCATTAAACAAAATTTAAAAAAGCATTATGAAAAGTAGATACATTTTGAACACTACTTACATTTGAGTGTTTTCAGTGAAAACTCTATTCATCATGACATGCCTTCATAAAAATCACCGTAAGCATATTTAGTGTGTGTGCGTGCACGTGCGCCCGAACAGAGAGAGAGAGAGAGAGAGAGAGAGATTCATGTTGAACAAAGCTTTAATCCCTAGGAGGCTACAAAAAGTGAAATAGGTTTTTGTCTCCAATTGAATGCAAGAACAAAGGCTGATAGGTCCATGATAACTAATATACCAAGATTCCTTTAATTGAACGTCCAGACGTTGTTGTGAGTAAGTTAATATCCCAATAGCTGCCTGCAGAAGCAATTGAGGGGGTTAACTAATTATAGCAGACAGATAAAAGCATCTTTAACTCTTCCATATGAAATTAGCGAACATGCGTGCATCACTCAACCATAAAAACTAACCTCGTGCTGGTGTAATTGATTGTTGATGTGAATCAGGGACTCAACTACAGTAACAGGATTTGCGCCCATCTTCTTGGAACAGACAGCTTCAAACTCCATTTCTTTATAATGAAGGGCTTTTGCAAATGCTCGACACTGCAAAATAAATTTGAAAGTTTGGATCAGCATCTGAGATTTCTTCACAAGATCAATAAAGATTGCCAAAGCCACACAAAAAGTAAAAACAAGATTAACCTTCTCAGCAAGTGCACCAAGCAATCTAGTATCAATTGGAAGAGGCTTCTCATCATGTTCCATAAACTCTGCCTACTTACAATAAAGAAACATTTAGATAGAAGTAAGAACAGGCCATACTAAGCATACGAAAGATCCCAGGATAAAATTACCAAGTTCAGCAGCGTGGCAAGAATTTCTGGAGGTATGTTTTGGGATGAGAAGGCTGTCTTGAGACTTCTAACTAATTGCTCCTGGGATGATTCATTCATTTGAGCCCAGCAACTAGCAAACCCCGCAGCAAACAACTCGCGACCAACAGAAGGCTGCACATTTCATGTCAGAAAATATATTAAAAGATCACCAATGTTTTCTAAAGAGCTAGTTCACCTGCAGCTGTGCTAGCCTTGCACAAGTGCGTAAAGCTGGAGATGGTGACTCTTTAAGAAGTGCAATGCTAAAATGCCTCATCCATTCGGCCCAATCTTCTCTTGTACTTCTTTGAGAAGCCTCGCCAGCACTTCTCAATCGAACATCGTTGACCTGTAGCAGCCAAAAGTCTTGATTCTTAAAAAGTACACACGAGCTATTAAAAAGTGTTCAAGCAACAGAAAAACCAGAACTACAACAAAGGAATGATCAGAAGAACAAGCTAAGTTGCTTCTGATCTGGAATAATGGTGTTGCATAAAACATCCCAGGTGTCTCTCAACAGATATTTGATAAGATAAAGGCGACCTATTAGCTATTTTTTTGAGTAAATTGCTATATGAGAAAATGGCATCAGGCATCGCACTGCACAGACAAAGAAATTTTCGATTCTCAGAAGTAATAAAGCATAGGAGATCATATATCATGGGAAGATCAGGTCAAAGCCTAAGTTCAAGGCACAGATAGATCTACCTGTACCATCTGCTTGGCTGTAAATTGAAATCACTACTTTACACACTAGAGTTTTGAGTTCATTAAGACAGACATCGACTATTCTGAAGAGTGGCCAAGCTCAAACAGGTCCATTATGGCTTTGTGATCCCACAAAATTGACAAGAAGTCCTACATAAGTAATAATATTTTAAGAACAATGGTGCAGAGCACTCAAGCTCGAATAAGAACTAATAAAATAAGTTAAGAGGGAAGGAACAGTTAATAGGATGCATAGTAAAAGAGCGGAATTTTACAATGTCTTTCTAGGCCTAAAAAACAAGTAAGAATATTACTTGATGACTTCTCGGTTGGCGCTGAGTTTCATCAGCTTCCTCATAAGGAACACCATCAAAATCATCAAGGGGATCACTAACGACATCAGGAGGGCATTGTGTGTACTTATGTACAGCCAGGTTCTCTGAGATGAGAGGCTCCCGCCTTAGTAATCGATTTTCAATTTCATCCCATTTCCTATACTGTAAAAAATGAAAATTAGCAGGAACATATTGGATAAGTAATCCAAATTGACAAATACATGAATCAAAATAAGATACCCGTAAATGGTGCTTCACAAGAAGTTTATGTATTGATGGTATGAAAATTGTAAATTCTTCTCCAAGAGCATGTGCAAGAGAGCATAAAGCCTCTGCAGCATCTTTCCGTAGATCATCATTGTGCCTAGTAATGAATGGAATAAGAGAACAACCTAGTTAATAATTCTGGCGCATAAAAGCAAGTCAATCTTTTGCATATCAAGGAAAATGAAGCAAATGGATTCTCTTTTTTTACGAAAGGGAATAACTTCGGTGCATCCACTAGATTGCTTACAGACAACTGAAAAATTGATTTACAATGCTCTGAGATCAAAGTGGAGATTTAATGCAAATCGATCAAGATCAACTGGCCCGAACAGAGATACAAGTTCCATCCATTTGGCATTATGTTCATCTTACATAGTTGAAACCAGTCATTAATAACCATCATACACTCAAAACTGCTAGTTCTAATCAGTAAGTCTGTGCATCCTATGCAAATGGATTCCCTCTACTGTTGATACTAAACTCCTCTCAACTTACACACTTTTTGTTTCCTCTCTTTTCTTCATGTCTAGCAAATTCTTGTCAACAGAAAACAGAAAATCCAAGCAAGTGCTGCCGGTTGTCTTTAACTTCTTCACTTTATCACATTTGACACGACTTTACAACTTTAATGCTTTTCTGTATACTTTTACAGCAAACATTCTGAACATAAGAAATTGACTTATCAAAAACTTATATTTAATACATCCATCTATGTCCTGCTGCTGTCTCCTGTAATTCTGATAAATTACCGGCACAAAGGTTCAGTTGCACAATGCTCATGCAAATACTTTTCTGTTTGAACAGTGAGAAGTTTTACACACATTCTACATGCTTAGCTGAATAAATTTTAGTGATCTAGCATGTCTTGCGAAGTATAAATCATCCCATTGTTAGAATTGATGATTCTATTAACTAAAATTGGCATGCAGCGAACTAGGTGCTCATAAAAATGTGCTTGAGAATAAATGTCCTGTAATAAAATTCATTTTCACATTCATCAAAGAAAGCCACAAAACACACAAGAATAAAAATTCGACCATAAATCTTACCCATCCAAGACTAGCTTCAGATGATGCACCAAAGCTGAAACATGACTGTCAACCTGAATAAGATGTGCAGAAAATAAAGATATAGAAAGTGCGTTACAAAGATTCAGAAGCTTCTAATATCTGAATCTCTTGTTGACAATTGATGTACCAGATATGGGCAGAACATCAACCAACCTGCACCTTCGGTATAAGCTTAGTCAATGTGACAATCGCGCGCCTCCTAATATCAACTAGCTCCACTTTGAATAAACGGACAAGCACTGGAGCAACCAAGTGCATGTGCTCATCCAAATTTCCTAAAAGACATCATTCAAATTATACCACGTTAAAATCAACCAAATATCCATGATGAGAATGGAAAGTGATCGCTAGAGACTAACCGCCAAAAACTTCGAGTGTATGTAATATGTCAGGAACATAGTAATAGTCGTTGCAGCGTTCAGCATCACCCAAGACTTGAATACAACTTGGCAGAATGCGCAGCAGATACATTCTGAACTCATCATTCAATGCTAAGCAGAGTTGCTCAATAAGGTGAAGGACCTGCAGGTAAAGAAACATGGTAGCCAAGAAAACAATAATATGAAACAACAGAAATACAGAATCACAAAAATATTAGCATTTAGCAGGTAAAGAGCATTCAAGATAGATAACCATGCAGATGAAAACATAACTTAAGTACAAATTCCAATCTTTCACACAGAATCAGACACAAGAAACATGTAGGTTCTCAATGAGCTCTGTTTTAGATCATCGATTTGATGGAAAAAGAGTAGAGACAGATCATATACAAGATCATTTTATCGAGTATGCTATAATTCCATAAGGTAGTACTCCCTTCATTTCAAAATATAAGGCCCCATGACCTTGTGCATAAGGATTAAGGATGGGTGAAATCAAGAAAAGAGAGAAAAAGATGGACCATGCTACCCTTATTAATTGCATTCAAGATTATTGGAGAGAGAATGATGTCATTTCATTTCAAAGGGTAGAAATGGAAAAACATCATTAATTACAGCTTGATTTCTATTGGGGCCTTGTATTATGAAACAAGAAAGAAGAATGGCGTCTTATATTGTGAAACAGAGGGAGTAGTAATTGTCATTAGCAGATGGAATATTAAAGACCAAAACTGCCCAAAACCATGCATCCCATAGAAAGAATACCAACACTGCAACTCTATAATTCACTTATGACATTTCTGTCAGGATGGATGGCTGATAAGAGTGTGGAAATCAGACAGCACTATCATTTCATGGAGTTCAGAACTTCAGATCACCTGTAATTTAGGGAAAGCTGAAATTTAAGGGAGTTGTGCCAGTTGTTAACTCATTCAAGGGAAGGAACTGTTGAACTAATGTTTTTGTGATAAATGATTTTACACCAACATGAAAAATGATTTTACTTGCCATAGGTTGCAAAGACGGAAGAATTTGGATATAAAGCCAGAATTGAAATTTTCACTAGAATATATTCAATCTTGGCCTTCATTTGTTCAGTCTGTCATTAGGAGTGCAATGATTCGGATGGCACGTAACTAGAGGTATGATTCAGAAGTTATGTTAGCCGGAAGTTTTCAATTCTAAGAGAAGGTACTATTTTAATCCCCTTAGAAGTACGTTCACATGAAGGGGAGAGATTTTGCATGTGCTAATTGCACTTATGCTGATCAAGGAATGAGCATCCAATCATAAAATTGGGAGCTTCCCATCCATATAGAACTGCTCTTAGAAAATCAGTCAATACCAGATGCACTTCATAAATAATGAGGAAATCATGTACGTCAAGACTGGCAGAGATTTAATGCAGGCAGGTTGCAGGCATGTACACGTGGGTTTGTTATAGTAGAGAGTTTAGATTTCAGCAGCAAAACCACAAAATAAGGAAACATGAGTAATATGTATTATACATGGAAAATGGTAAAATATCATACACACGCAATGGAAATCTAAGATATTTTATTTCTACAACATCTAGGGGTGTAATAGGAGTGGATAATATCCGACTGTCCAATCAACCGAATTCGATGCAATGTGGATCAGGATATGAATTTTTAAATCTGAATGATATCTTTTTCTCCATCAATATCCAAATCCAAAATTTAATATCTATGTCTAAAACCAAATCCAATAAAATAATACATGTGTTAGGAATTGGGAGAAACATTGATGTGCTTTATTTGTAAACCAATTGGTCTATATATATAGACCATAGACCAAACAGGTAGAGTCTTACTCAAACACTAGTCCTAATCAAACACAGTATGTAACTAAACCAAAACTAATTCTACGGATATAATACTATAGGTAACTTGATACTCTAAATCAAGGCTGCTCAAACCGTTTATGTGCCCACATTAAGTGTTAGCTGTAGGTGTACTACTCTGCTATGCCCTTTGGCCGCTTATGTGTTCTTCGCGTGTATATATCATGTACATTTTGTGTAAATGTATATTACATTCAAAAAATAGTTACACTTTGATATAGAACACTTATGAACTCATAAAAGAATTGTGAGTTTTTCTTGTTCATAGATTTAGCATATATAACATAGCATTGTATAGATAAACATATCAATCTTCCAAAAGTTTAACCACATATAGCCCACATACTATATAAGTACACTGAGCGGTAAGGCTTACTGCTTCCTGCTTCTTAGAACATTGAGATAACTAGATACATTAATACCCTCCCTCAAACTCAAGGCAAATCAATCTTGAGTTAGAAAGACGTTAGGCTAAAGATGGCGGTGTAGTTCAGCTGGTAAGTAGAGAAGGAGATCGATGCAACTCGACAATAGAGCAGTGGAGGAGACCGATGTAGCTAGGCTCAAAGACAGAAGAGATGACCAGTGGTAGATGCAACTGAAGATGGCAATGTAGCTTGATTTGAAGGCAACGTAGAAGACCGGCACAACTTGACTAGAAGGCAACAGAGAAGACTGGCGGTAGATGCAACAGAAGATGGTGGTCCAACTCGACTGGTAGGTAGTGGAGAAGACCGACGCAGCTTAATTAGAAGGCAGCAGGACCAGCGCAACTCAACTAGAAGGTAGCGTGGAAGGCTGGCACAGCTCGACTAGGCAGCAGGGAAGACCAAAGGTAGATGTAGTATCCAATGGCAAATGAGTGGTCAATAGAGACGTGCAATACAAGACCAAGTCGGGACAACCCAAGAAACCCTCCCTCTCAAACTTCACGATAAGCCAACATTTGCAGGTAGGAAGGGTGGCCGAGCATGACCCTATCTCTCCAAACTAACCTATACAACATACTAAACGTGTAAAGATCTAGTATAGGTTATTAACTATATAATAATATTACATTGAAGCTCAGTGTAGTTGATCATGAGCCATATTATGGATCTAGATCTAGACCAGATAGGTACAGGAGAGTCCTCGTCAAAGACAATATGGGACTAATCCAACACTAACCCTAAAGATACATTACTATATAAAGATAGATATATTAACATAGTAACTGATAAACATGGTGTCATTTCAAAAGTAGGTCACACTCTGCTTCAAGAGGATTGCATTGCAAAAGAGCAGATTATAAGATTCACTACACTACAATCACCTTAGTTTGGTAGACCCGCATTTTGCTAACTACAACTGGTTTATGGTATGTGTCATTTATGACAAGTTAGCAGCTGAAAATCTGCAAACTTATCAACTGCCAGAAAACTACAACACGGATGAAGGCAGAAAAAGGGCAGCATCAACTTGTCTTACTGGTGAACCTTGTGGACCCTGTATGGTCCGGTTTGGTGCAGGCAAGCTGAACGAGGAAGTCCACAATTCGTCAGAGACCAGAGAGAGAATGTCTTGTAAATATTTTCGAATGTGCTGCATATAAGTAAACTTGATTAAATGCGCTAGAGATTAACTGTAGTAGAAAACATCTTTCCAGAAAGATATCAGGAAAAATTTTAAGGACCATGTTACCTGTCGGACGATAGATACCAATGTCCCAAGCTTCCAGGTTATGAACTCTTTCAAGCCACCATCCTCGCACATGCGAACAGCACGGAATAGCTCAGGAAGAACCTTTAGAAGCAAGAGATAAAGTACTTCATAAATTTCCTGCATCTAGCACATTATATCTTTGCCCATGAAGAAAACAAATACACCTAAATATAATAATACATCCAAGCCCGGTAAAACTGGAAGTTTCATGCTACATAGGTTCAAACTTCTAAGCTGTAATTAACTCAACCCAATACTTTCTCCAAAACAATTGGTCCAGACCAATTTTTAAGTACCATTTGAATATTCCTAGAAACAGGTTCCAATGACTACATTGAATTGTTAAAAAAAAAAAAAAAAAGACTTGAAATGTCCATGAACATGGTACAGCATATAGCTAACAACTGAAAAAAATCAAGACTGTTGATTTGATTTTGCGTTCATATTACACTTCTGTCACCTTGATGCACTCTCTCTCTTAAAGCTGGTAAATTTGTAAAATGCAAAAACAGATACCATTAAACAAAGTTTACAGGAAAGATGCACCTCTTGTCTAACTTGAATGAATTTATTTTAAAGGTTCAAAGGCTAAACTCAAAATGTACCATTTTTTGTAATGTGTTCCATGTAATCATCAATTATGCCCAGGCATTGACATTCAAAAACTTCAAATCATGCTACAAGGGAGCTGTTAGCTCTAATCATTAAGGGACTGTTTGGCTAGGTATCTTGAATGGGATGATAAATCTTGGATGGTGCTATCCTGGATAGTGTCATGCAAGCTGATTGCTTGGTTGCATGCATGAAGTGATGCATGATCAGCTGAGTTGGTGTTTGGTTGATTGGATGAATTGTGTCATGATTATATGGAAAATAGATTTTTTAATTACAAATGAGCACTTAAAATAGTCACTGCTCACTAGGGATTTAATCAGTCAGATCACAAATCAGATAGTGGTTATACCTGATTCGCATTCACATTTTCAAAAACGAATTTGGATTGAATTCGAATATTTGCTCGGATTCATGTACAAATCAAACGGCTTTCAAATACAGATATGGGTCAGATTCCAAATTTTGTCGAATGTTGCTACTAAATACTAATTTCTAACTTTGCTATTACGTACTAGAAAAACTCGAGTTTAAATAAATTTGCTTAGATTTTGTATTGTCCATATATAACTTTGAGTAAAAAATCGAGATGCTATAAATTTAAGCAAGCACTTTTTGTAAAAAAAAATCAAATTCATTTATGAGCTTATATATAAATATATTACTTTATTGGATCCAGATTTAGAGAGGTATATTACGTTTCAGATTCGGCTATGGATCAGATGGAGGAAGAATTAATATTCAGATGCAAAATTCATATCCAGATCCGCATCCCATTGAATTTGGTTGATTGCGCTAATCACCACTAATTGCCACTACTCACCACAAATCACAACACCTATAACCAATCACCAATCACCATTTAAAATTGCCACCAATCAATAGTAACTATTACCAGTCACCACTAATCATCACTCATTACTGCCAGTCACCACTAAGCCTACATGATTAGTCCATGCACGATAACACTGTCCAACCAAATTTGCAGTATGAATCCATGCAGGATGAGGAGAGAATATTTTAGGAATCTACATTCCCTCATCCTACATCCTCTCACCCCACATATGTAACAAAACACTACGCTGTCCTTTCACACTGTATTGAGTTCATGCAAGATGCCAAACCAAACAGCCCCTTAAGTTCCCAAAAGTAATGAGCATCATTTAAAATGATAAATCAAGTCAAGGTCATCCTTGTCTGTTAAGTATCAAATACAGATCCCAGAGTACATGTAGATCCTCTTCTGCCAAACACAACTTGCATGGTAGACTAAAAGCACATTTAAAGAGCAGGTTAAAGATGATTTCTATAAAATGCATAACAATTCAAGCACACCAGTAAAGTAAAAAGAAAGGCTCTCACCTTTGGTAAGTACGGAACACAACCAAGGCCCATCGACTAGATATAAAAAATCAAATAGAAAAAAAAATTAGAGCACTCTCGATGAAAATGAACAAAAGAAGTCAAAGTATATAGCTATTTAAAACAGAAATATTACCTTAAATATAAAAATGAGAGAGCCAACCACCATTTGATGATAACTTGAAAGAGAAGGATCTCGAAGAATTCGCATGAGAGAACTAATGGCAACCTAGCGATAGAGGATTAAGGTTACAAAGGTGAACACAAGAATGCCTCTGATTTCTAATTAAATAACACAAAACCTACTGTTGAATAGTAGTCCTCAGATGCTGAAAAAGATGGCCAGATATCAGTTGGTAGCTCTTCCATGGAAACAATATGTTGTGCGGTCTCAACTGCTGGTCGTAGGACCTCTCCATGTTGACAAGGTAAGCTATGTTGATTACGCTTATGTGCATGAGGGTCCAAAGCACCCATTATCCCTAAAACCTGAAAAAAAAAAATTATATCGTCCCCTGACCAAGAAATTTTGTCATGTACAAACAACAAGCATCGATCAAATGATCTACCTTTAGCACTTCAAGTCTAGTTGACCATGCCAACTCACCATTCAACAGTTTTAAGAGTAAGCCAAGCAACGGAGGATACTCGTTATATGGAGAAATGACATAGCTGGTAGACCATCCAACAAAAGTCAAAAAATGAACTTAGTGGCATCCAAACTACATGAATACACATAAAAGAAAATGAAAACAAAAGAAGTAACAGATATACTAGTTGTGTTACAAGGGCTTTATCATGTAGCCATTAGAGTATTCCATTCTTAAATATTCTCAAGGGACACTTGTCATACAGGATAATGTGATTCAGGAAATATTGAATGGCAAAAACCTTGCAAGAAAGTCTTACAAGTTGCAATCATGTTAGAAAGTATAAGAAATAGATGCAATTTAATATGCTTTCAGATGAGAAAACAAACGTAATTACCCTGTGCTTTGGACAACTTGTCCAAGGGTTGCTACTGCCACTTCCCTTTTACTAACAGCACCTCCATCCAAAAGAGCATCAACAACTAGAGGCATTAGCTCAGGAAGATATTGCCTCATTGCAAAACCTCCCTGATTCCAAAGTAAATCCAGAGCAAATATGATCACAAGTTAAGATATGCCATTTCCAAACTAAACCATAGAAAATAAAGCACCAACAAGATGAATGAGTACTTACCACTTTGGCAAGCTCTCCAACAGTGGCAAGCACTCCCGTAGCAAGTACATTATTAGCATTTGCTCCTGTTCCTTCACATAGCCTAGCTACTAGTGCCTGACAGAAAAGCAATGTCAGCCTCAGAGGTAAGAATAGAATACTAAACAACAGCACTGATTTTATTGCTTACTGACCTTGTGAATCGGAGCGATGTAAGGAAGTATTAGGCGTGCACAACTCCTAATTAAACAGCCCAACAATCTGGCACTTTCCTCTCTACACTTGCTATCCATACTGCGAGCAAGATAAAGATTTCAGAGGCCTGATGCTAGAACAAGAGCAACATGATAAAATTTTTGAACTAGCAACAGCTTTCAGAAGCAAAAACTTTCTTGTTCTACACCTTTGGTCAAGATATGTGAGCAATTGTATGAGATAGCGGCGAAGCGCAGGTAGTACATATGCAGGATTTTTTTCAGACAATCTGCCTGCAACTGATATTGCCAATTCCCGTACATCATACTCCTAAGTCAAATGGCAAAATCACAGAAGGTTGTCAGTTATTAGAAAGGACATCATATTTAGAAATAAATTCAGCTTTTGGTCCCTCCAACACAAGAATGGCAAGTTGGTCCTACTTTTAATTTTACCATTGGAGTCCCAGATTGTTCACAAGAATTACAAGGAAGTCCCATCCCATCTAACAGGCCTAGGGCAAGCTTACATGGACTGCATATGTGGTGGATTGGGTATAGTTGTGGCGTCAAATAGGCAGAGGGAAATTTGCCGCCAATAAAGCTGATCTTGTCACAACCAACCAAGCCCAAAAAGAATATAGGTGAAATTAGACTGTTTACATCTGTGGTTTTGATCTTTTGTTGCTGTTCTAACAACAATATTATATGACCTTCTATTATTGCTATTACAGAAGTAACAGTTTTTGTTCAAAAGTAATCAAGAAGCTGAATAATGCAAGAGCGCTAGTATAGATGACAAAACTGAAAAAGAACTTGGATAGAGATGTAAGTTGATGATAATTTGGCATATAAATCTCATTATTTGACAAGTATTTTAGGGTTGTAGTAAAGAACTATTGAATTGCAGTTGCTAACCTCAACCTACTTAACAGTCAACTAATAGATTACCCATATTAAAACTCCATACCTTACTCATGTCCATTACTATTTTATATATCAAGCACTCCCTCTAATCTTAGTAGCCATAATACAGCCCAACTAAATCATCAAAAGTATGTATCCTTGATCCTAGAACAGCATCCTAGGTTGCATAAACAGGAATATGGAACATGAACACAGGGACACAGCATTTCTCAAAAAATCAAGCCATCATGGGGTCACGCGCGCGCACACACACACACACTGTAAACAATGCTTTGGATTTTACAACACTTTTATCTCATTTGGAGATTGGTTGCAATTCAAATTGGCAAGTAGTTATGGGATTAGAAAATAGAATGTACTACCCATACAGCATCACAAAGTATAAAGTAAAGTAGCTGTGTCCATGGTAATGTATCAATTTACTTATGGTGTGCTACTGCTATGCGGCTGTTATGGATACATTAAGCCAAATCAAATTAGGACAATATCTTCCTAAATTCGGATTTATCTCTTTCTATTTAGATAGATTAGTTTAGATTAAGTTTGATTTGATCTTTTACAAGATCAGGATTTCTCTTTTCTATTCAAATAGGATTAGTTTGGATTTAAGTCATTTAAATTATGATTGTTAAGCTATATATTATCTACCCCTTCCATGTTTAGAGGCAAATAAGAAATAAAGTTTAAAGTCTATCCCCATCTAACTCTCTCCCTCTCCCTCTTTCTTTCTCTAATTTAGACACGTAACAAATTTGGTATCAAAGCCAACCACCATGGCTTCCTATACTGAAGTAGACAAGATTTGGGAAATATCCGATGCTGAAGTAGATAAGATTCTGGAGAAGTTGGATCAAATCCTCCGGAATAGAGTGGTGCCACAAGAAACTTGATGCTATTAATGCCCACCTAGACAAGGCCAAGAAGGCGCATGATGACAACACACATGAACTCCCTCATGATGACGATGATGTTGCCAACAGTTTCATGCATGTGAACAGCATTAAGTTTGTGTTGAAGCAAGTCATACATCAGACAGGCAAAGTAACAATGAAGGCTCTCGCCACAGGAGATGAGCTCATTTGAGATAGAGAGCCCCATCACGAGCCCCCGTTTCTGGTGATCCAAAGCAAGAATAGCAACCTTAATGAGCTAATGGAGCCTCAGATCAAGGGAATCCAATCCGGGTTAACTGGTTGAACATGGCACTCACAGAGGCTGGCAGATGCAGCAGCTGCAAGGGCAAGTGGACAACACGACATGCATAGGACTACACCGTAGTGGAACCCACAATGGGTGAGCATGTTGTACGAGGTGTTCATGTGCCTTGAGTACTCGGGCTGGCACTGCGGCTTCTGCGTGCACATCAGCTTCATCTGCTCCATCACCATGAACTCGTGGACCGAGGCACAACTCCGCAAGATAGACGCCAATGAGAACGACCACCTCAACGCCCTCTTCTCAATGCATAGCATACATCAGCTTCCCCATCGAGTTCAAAAAGGGATACTTCTATATGGTGCTAATGGTGCTAAGAAGACATGGTAGTGTGATCACCACTACCGTTCGCCAAACATACAAATAGATGTCCGGCTCGAAGACGAGCTAACTGATATTATGGATAGATTTAGTCAAATCAAATTAGGTCTGGTATCTTCATAAATTAGGATTTATCTCTTTCTATTTATATTAGTTTAGATTCAGTTTAATTTGATCTCTTATAAGATTAGGATTTCTCTTTCTATTCAAATAGGATTAGTATAGATTTAAGCTATTGAGATTACAATTGTTAGTTATATATTATATGCCGCCTTTGTGTTTAAAGACAAACAAGAAATAAATTTTAAAATCTAACCCCATATATCTCTCACTCTCCCTCTCCCTCTTTCTTTCTCTAATTTAGGCACATAACAGCAATACCATAGTACCATACTAGGGCAACGATATTTTTTAAGACCCAAAATTTGTCGACACTTCGTCGGACACAGCTCAGACACTTTGAGAAACGTTGGATGTTTGAGATGACTGATACATGTCTGGTGAGTGTATGGAAGTGTCCAATGTCTGACATTGTGTTGGGCACGGACACACCGCTTTGTGTAGAAGTGTCCATGCAACCTAGACAGCATCAATTCAAGTTTAGCAGCTCATAAAGGAAGTAACACTACTACAACAAAAGATACAGCCATACAATTACATATAATGTTACATGATGAGACATCATAAATCACTCGAGTTTACAAACAAATTGCAGGGCATCCATTTTTCCACCCTTCTATGAATTTGATAAGCAACCTCTTCTGCTTAGAAAATAATGAGCATCATTACTAAAGAGCTAATAGACCAAACTTTGGATGCAATTTTTTTATACGTATCTACTAAAAGAGTTAGGGAGGTTATCCCAATCAATTCCTTGGTTAACAGAAACAACAGGATCAGAGCAAGACAACAAAGAGTGATATCTATCTTTTGCAAATTATTGTTGTGCTTGGCTGACTGCCATCTCCAGGTCAACAAATCATCAGATCTTTTCAAACCACCACAAGATTCTAGGACTACTTCCGAATTTTCAAGACCTATCATAACTTACAGTCAAAAGAGATAAATATCTAAATAAATTCTCTAAGCATGAAAATTACATGATTCATGCCCTTCATAAACATAACATTGAAACTGCTTGTGTATCATCTTTTTTTTAAAAAAAAAAAAAAAAAGAAGCAGCTTGCAGCATTGCACATCTGTTTGATAATTAACTCAATTGCTATTACTGGAGAAATGGTCAGGTCAACATTGGCATTTGGCAAAGGGAGGGCTCTAACTATCTATGATAGGAAAAGATTTTGAATCATTGTATGAACTTTCTTAGCAGAAAGAATAACGAACAGCTTTCAATAAAAGAAAACAAACTATACAAATCAAAGGAAAACATAATCATGTGGAAGCAGCAGGTATACAAATAAGACATCCAACTGAGCCACTCTGTGCATGATAAACATGTAAAACAAAGTACCTCGTCATTTAAGGCAACAAAAATCGAAGTCAGGATGTCAGCTTGAGCCAAAAAATCATCAAAAATGGAATTCCAATGAAGAGACTCAAAGACTGAACTTCTAACTCCAACATCGGCATCAGCAACTGCAGCAATAAGAAGTTTTTCCACTATCTGTCGAGGGTCACAAGAGCTTCAGGTGAGACAATTAACCATAATGCCAATCACAAAGTATCAGGGATTATTATTAAAGTGTGTATATGACATATGAACATCAAACGCACAACATCATTCAGGCTTGAGAGAAATACTAAATTGCATGGACATGGCAAGTGAATCATGCCTGAAGGCCAACCAAATAATTCTAAGGTCATCCTTGCTAACAGGTTAGTGTAAATAACTAAATATATCTCAAGAAAAATGAATAAAAAAAATCACAACCAAGTTCAATTAAGCAGGAAATTATCTGACTTCCTACTCCATTCAATTAAAATAGTTGACAGATTTACCATACATAAGAACGAAAACTAATAATTAACCCCAGGTTAATCATGAACTGGAAAGAAAAGCATGTGATAATCACTTGAGATGACCTCCCAGTGCAATTCCACTAATGCACGGCATAAAGCTGGTTGATATATGGAGTTGGAAGCAGTAGAACCAAGGATTATATTTATGGTATTGGTATCAGAACCACATTAAGGGTACTATCACCAAGTTGTGATGAGAATGTCCATAATTTAAGGAAAGAGTATATGGGACAATTGGTTTATGTTGCTTCCAAAGTTCACTTGCGTCAAACCAGTTTAAGTTTACTAGCACTGTACTGTGTGTCTAGTGAGCACTGAGACCATGAGTGTTACAAAAGGCATATGCTGAAGTCAAGACAATACGTGTTGGCATGGTTGTGGAACAAAATATTAATTTACTAATTCTAAGCAACATCAATTCAGTACCAACGAATAGAAATATCCCAAGTTACATGTTTTAATCCTAGGTTTAGAAACACTATTTCATCTAAACATATGTGTAATGCTTGTTCAAAGCAAAGGGAAAAATATTTCATCTAGACATATGTGTAATGCTTGTTCAAAGCGAAGGGGGAAAAAAAGGAAATCCAAATAAATTCTCCAATCTCCATAACCATGCGTGTTAATTGGATATCATGCAATTTAGTGAAAACTTCTTTTCCATAGGAAACATTAGTCCCCAATTTGCATTTTTTTCATCATGTCAATTTGCTTTTGGAAATATTTACATTTTTCACAGCGCAATTGTAATGCATTTTCCACATTTTCTTTAATCAAATGTCACTGTTTACTCTGTCCACTCTAACTAAAATATAAGCACAATTAAGAAAGAAGTACCCATGCATACAAACTTTACTATTACCATTCACACATTCATGGTCCCATGCACCCGACTCACTCCATGTAAAGAACCAATAGAGGGTTGGATATTTTATATGGCTCTTAGCACACACTATTACCAACTCAACTAAAGCTTTGTCGAATTAGTTCTATCAAAATGGTCATTGTCCAAAGCAAATTGCAATGTTATAATGATGGTTCCAAAGCATCTCATGAGCAATCATGTTCGTCAAAGTGAGATGGACAATTGGGATGGACAACCAAACAGACAATGGAGAAAGGAAATGCTTATGAATGAGCTAACAGGACTATGAAGCATTCAGAGAAATCAAGTGTTATGGACAGGCCTAGCCAAATAAAATTAGAATCAAAATCTTCCTAAATCAGAATTTATCTCTTCTATTCAGACACAAGGCTATCACGGCAGCTAGGCGAGTCAGAGTCACCAACGAACTGCCTGGAGGTACCTATAAGATAATTAGGTGGCAAATCATATTTGTTGCAGGTTAGTTCAAATTTGTGCAAATATGAGACAAACTAGAGCCTTAAAAGCATATATGCAAGAGGTGGAAGGGTGTAGCCGTGAATAGTGAAGTTCTCAAGGGGGTTTTTTGCAAAAACAACAACCAAACAACTCCTAAATCACTAGACACCACATCCAAAGTCCACATAGATCTAGCTTAGCTCCCGGCCGTTTCTCTCCGGCGAGCCGCCTTCTCCCACCTTACCTCTAGCCACCCAGCAAGACTTGTTGTCGACAATATCACACATATCATGCCGTGGCCATTGCAGTCCCACCCCCCCCCCCCCCAACCCCCCGCAAGCAACACCCACTCGCCGGATTTACAACGGTTGGGGGCAACGGTGACGACAATAGGTTCCCCAAGCAAGGCGAGGGGGCTTGGTGTGCAGTCTCCCCCCAACCGGACGCCTAATCGGCGAGACCGTGATAACACTATTCAGATATAATTAGTTTAGATTCAGTTTGATTTGATCTTTTCCTAAATCAGGATTTATATCTTTCTATTAAAATAGGATTAGTTTAGTGCAATTTGTTTTGATTACAATTGTTAGGTTATATATTATTTGATGTTACTATTGTTAGAGACAAGTAAGAAATAAAATCAATATTCTACCCAGTCTATCTCCCTCTCCCTCTTTTCTTCAAACCCTATTATCTAAACTAGGCACACAACATCAAGATCCTAATTCAGTCCACATTGAAGAATAAATGATGAGTTGAGATTGCCAAGAGCATGATAGAAGCTTTCTCAGATATTGGTTAAGCCAAAGAAGTCATCAGGCTAATAAGAACTAGAGACTAGAGGAGCTTCAGTGGTCTCTGGTCCAAATTCATCTTTTACTAAATACCTAGTGTTTCTCATTCTAGTTCAGGAAGAATAATGCTGACTTATTTATTAAGTAGTTGGATGAAGAATCATGGAAAGATCTTAATATCTGATCAGTTTCAGTTTAGCAATAACAAAAGAAATATTGCTTCAGTTTTTCTGTCACCAATTCATGCTAACTACAGTTAACTTATTATCACTTCTACGAAAATTTTGCATGGTGAGTTCAACACACTATTTATTTATCTTGATTATAACCACTAATAATCATATGTAACTTTCCATAAAGTGCCAACAAAATGTGATCAAGGACTGAATTGTAGATCAAATATATGCATTGACAGTGTTGAAGTAGTATGCATTTTCTCTTCAGAAAAAAGGTCAAATGGTCTTCATTTGAAACCTGGAAGCAATGTGAAATACAAAGTTGGGGCACCAGTTCAAAATCATACACCAACGAACATAAAGACCATATAACACTAGTAGCATGCATTTTCAATACTTTCAGGAAGAGAAAAGGCTAATAGAAAATTATGCTTCATGCATATGTATAATTACTGGATTATATATGTAGCTAACAGTACCCCATTTCAAGCTGTTTGTCCTCAGCTTAGCTGGGCACTCTTCCCAAAAGGGCAGACTATAAGCCTATAACAAACATGTTGGCTGGTATATATGAAACAATAGAGCAATTCTTAAGTACATGTAACTAAATCAATGCACTCATCATAAAGTTTGACACAAACCTCCTCTACAAGGCGGTGGCGCTTAGCTCCCCCCATACGATTCAACCTATTTGAACTCAACTGCAAACTAGAGGAAGAAAGGGAGTGTGCAACTAATCTGCAGCAGCATATGGCAGCAGATTTTCGAGTACTGCTATCTTCGTCTTCCAAATAAAGGATAACACTCTCTCTGGCAAATTCCAGGAGCTCATGACCCTGAAACCAATACATCTTTTAATATTCAAAAATGTCAGCAACTACACAACTTTGCAGAGTATTTTAAACCTTAAAGTTGAAGTTTGCTAGAGTCCGCAGAGCAAGTTGCACAACTGCTGGACCACTGGAATCCGTAAACTGCTGCAAACTGCTTGATCTGCTTGCCCGGCCAGCAGCAACACCTGGCCTTGCAGTAGATGATTTCGGAAGTGCTTGGGAAATACAGTCCAATAAACGCTCCTGTATTGTGGGCAGCAGAGATGGGGTGCTGTAAAAAATAAACATATCAGTAATATAGTCGCATTGAAGACAAATAAGGTGAGGGGAATTAAAGTCAGGAAATAATACCTAGTACTTATAGATTCTAGTGCTTCTACAAGTTTATCAGAAAGACCAGCAGAAAACATTGCATCTAGCAGACCACCACGAATATGAGGTTCCATCGCAGGACCCATAGCTTTTGCAAAGCTTCCTACACAAGAAATTGCCTCAAGTGATGGCCTTCCTCTGCGAGGAGCAATCTGCAAACACAGGAAACAATAAGACAAAGTTTAAGCAGACACCGGAGTCTCATAGAAGGTCTCGAAGCATACTGCATCATGCAAATGAGAGATAATAGCTGGCAAATAGGGAACAAGTTCAGCACCCAGAGCACCAGCCATCTCTCCAAGAGCAACAAAACCACTGGCACGCTCATCTGGCATACGTAGAACAAACAGAATATGATCCATGCAAAGCTGCGAATAAGCATAAAAGTGATCAGGCTATGCAAGGTTTTAAACATACCAACTTGCTACTGCAACTTCAAAATCCATATGAACAAAATTGCATACACAAAGCTAATGTACACAGGTAAAGGAGGTGAAAATATTTCAGGACAACAAATGGAGATACTGGGAATAACCTTTAAGTAGTTAGTCACAAATCTGTCGCGCAGGAAGTGGGCAATTCGAGGAAGAAGTGACGTTATACTACGACGAACAAGCTGATCCCGATGCCGCAGATACGTGAGGACTATATCTGCAACTTCTCTGTACCTAGACATCATAAACTCTCCCGTATTCCTGTAATATTTTTTGTGCAACAACAGAATTAGAGGACGAAAAGTTGCACAATAATGTCAGAATTACATTCATTAGCTTTCATCTATTTTGCATTTTCTTCCTTTCCCTTTCTACTGTTTTCCATATCAAATGTTGTACAAAGGATGAGAAGTTGTGTCAGGCACAATTTGAGTTTTATCAACATCAAAACATGGACAAACAAAAAGACTAAAACAAAGGACAATTCAATGCCACTTGTGTTTTATGGCTGAACGATGTTCAGATGTGATGCTTGCTCACTATCATATGCGGAGAAATGTAGTGCACCAAATTGAAATGCAAGGACATAATAAAGGTACGGATAATATTACAGGATTTGACTGTGGGAAAAACAGGTTATATTGCAAGGGCATACTAAAGGTATGGATAATGTTAGAAGCACAGGATGTTTAGCTTGCATGGCTTCCTGAGGCTATTTTGAGGTTTATAAGTGATAAAACTTGACATGTGTTAAATAATTAAAGAAATATAAATAAATGTGGTACATCAAATTGAAATAGCAAAGGAAAAAAAAAGAGACTAGCAAGAGAAATTGTGAATATTATTATAGCAAAATAGTTCCTACCAGCTGAATAGTTAGTTACCTCAACAGTTCTCCAACAGCCAATAGTGAGCCATGAATGCTATGAACAGAAGCATTTTTGCCAAGTCCAACTTGACCCGCTTCACACATGCGGTAATACCTAATAAATTCAGGACATGAAGAATTCAGATAGACAACATATTACTGCAGAAGTATATGGACATGGAGTTCCAACAGTAAAATGAACTCAGCATAGTCTACCTAGAAATCTAGAATACATAGGTTCCTGGGAGCACAAAAATTCATGTATAAGCTTTGCTTTCTCACACTCCAAAAAAGGATTATACTACTGTTAAGAGCAGGTCAAATCACCCTTTATCAATCTGCTTAATCCAAAGAAGGTGAAAGGCAATGATTGTTAAGAGTACTCTTGGCAAGTTCATGTACCAAATTCTAACAAACAGATTGGAAGCATGCCAACCCTAAAGGGACCAGTTGAAGTTCGCAAAGGCTAGCCAGCTGCAGTATCTTCCAAGCCAGCATCACTCATTTGCAGGTGCCACGCCAGAAAAAAAAACCTTAGTAATTAGAGAACTAGGAGTTGAGAAGCCAGACATCAAATTTGTGGCTTGATGGGGGCACCTAAGCTGAAGCACCAGAGTTGGGTGCTGACACAACAGGGTGGTGCCTTACAGCACCGCAAGGTCCGCAACCACACACGCCATAGTGGCAGCGGTGGTGCTTCAGTCAGCTTTTTGGTATGGTGAATAGTATTAGCACATTATTGTTAGCAGAACTTGTCGGTAGTTCCAGCAAAAATTGAAAGCAACTTAAGCGAATATCACTCAGATCTCATGATGATCATAGCAAATTGTACATCATGGAACTAATATGCAGATTGTAGAAAAGCCGTAGAACCTATATTAGCAATCTCTAACCATAAAGACTATCTCAATGATGCAACCAAAATATTGGACTTGACCAGCCATCCATCAAAGCTCATTGTGAATCATCAAATCAACTACATGGTTCCACAATTGGCAAAGGAATCCATAACCAGGAGATTCTACAGTTGTTGGCATCCAACATAATGTTAAACTAAGAATTAAAAATTGTACGGCCAAGTATTTGATTTAAGGGTCTAAGGGGTATATGCCGCTGGAAAAGTTGGATTTTCTAATATGACATCCTGAAAATAGGTTATTGTGTTTATACCACTACAAAATAAGCAAATCTTTTTTTAACCATTCTGACAACACAGAAGTCCAAGACAGTTAGGTCAAAGCATTTGCCCGTACTAAAAGACCATATTACCCTCTTTAAATGCAACTATAAAACTAAAAATTACTTGAAGTGCCAGTATTGGTTTATGTAATAAGGTAACAAAACAGTAAAGATACAAGCTTCATTAGCTTTATTATCTAGAGCATCAAATACAACAATCATCATATTAAGGGCTAAGACCACAGCAAGATGCATTTTTTTCTCTTTTTTGCTTTCAACGTATTAAAATTTGTGAAATATGTAATAGCTTATGGGCATTTACAAAGCCTGAATATTTGCTCTTACAGCAGTGTATTGAGTTGATGCCTTTTAAGTCTTACCTACGCCCAAAAAATACCATAAATTAAACAGCAGAGAAGGCACTCGATTGATCAATAAATTAAGCTTTTATCCCTTGCCACACAAAAAAAGGAAATCTTTGCAAAATCTCATGATTGAATACATGCTCAATGAGTCATTCCACCAAACACTTGGTAGATGCTCTATTTGGTTGGTGCTCATAGAACCAACCTTCGTACCTCTTCTCTGACATTCAAAATCCATATCAACCAAGATCCAGCCATTGGAGATAAAGAACTAAAAACAAGTAATGCTCCTCCCAACATTAATTCCTTTAATTCCTTATCAAAACAAAACATTTGCATTTCACAACCATAGGAACATCAAATTTGATGTGGTCTCAGGTGTAAGGGACGTTATCCAGATTTCATACTGCCCTGGCCATCTAAAATGCCAAAGAAAGTGCTGAGGGGGCCCAACTCAATGTGGCGTTGATCCCCCATCACTTGGTTAGCCTGCACAACCACCTTCGACTGTCTGTCTACAATCAGTGAGATGGTCCGCATGCTCAAGCAGGCCTGCAGAGGCCTGTGAAGGGTGCAAGGCTGGTCATGAGCCAGCATTTGTTGCTGTCATGCACGATGGGTTGGATATGGCAGATCCAAGCATAAGGAGAATTTGGGGAGGAGGCAAGAGAGAAGATGAAATGATGTCAGCCAGGGGAAGAAGAAAATAAGGAAGATGGGAAAGAGAACAGAACAGGGCATTCTGCCATTTTTACAAAACATAGCAATGTCATCTTTTTTTTATTTGAAAAATAGGGAATTGCCTAACAGTCCAACATGGCAGTGATACATATGATGTTTACCTTTTTTGGGCATTGGCATCCACGTGCCAAATTTTCCCTTCATGTAAATATATTTAAACCAGCAGATAAACTATTCAACTAGTGTCAACCTTCTAATTATCAGTCTGTTTAAGCATATGAGTTACTCACTTACTTGTGATGCCAGTTCCACAATAACATATAGATACCAGATCCACAATGTTGTATAGACAAGATTATGCATACCATTGTACACGCCAGCGGGTCTCCCGTTTTTCAATAACATGCAGGCAAGCACGCAAAGCCTCCACTGCCCGTTCGCGAACAGCTTGTTTGGGGTCCCTCAATGTTACCCATATAGCATCAACAAATTCAGGAACGTGGACATTGAAAACTGTGGATGCATTTTCAGCCATTTCCTACAATGGAACGATACACAGGTTTCACAAAATCATAACAGTATACAAACAACACTTGAAAGAAATTCAACTAATACCATCACAACAGAATATTCATTAGAGACATATCAACAGGATAAGTTTTTCCCTGACATGCAAGGCATTGTTAGAAATTTTTTTTTCCATAGCAAAATCTTTGATGTTTCTAAGCATATCCATCTACACCCTTTAAAAGGTTTCATGACTATTGGTATTTGGTAGGCCTTTTTTTTTTTGTAACTCTTTTTTTGTCCCATTTGCTTCCCCTTTTCACACCGATTCATTTTCCTTTTTTTCTTGCTCTCCACATTTGATAACATATTGTCCTCATGCAGCACAAACCATTTCAATAACATCGGCCATGATCATTGCCCAACATTAAAGGCATAAATGACCCAAAAAAGGAGTTTTGATAAACAGGTAATATCATCTATGCCACTTACTTAGAAAATACACTTTTCTACTGCGAAAATCGTCTCCAAGAACAACCTTCAATGGAATCCAATTTACAATACACGCAATATTGTCTGAAGCAAGGTTTCATGTCAATAACAATAAATGTAACACCACAAATGCTAAAAGTGCTTAGGGTTCCTTTTTGGCACATGGCAATGCCAGCAATTTTACACAGCACCTATGGTCTCCCTCCTCCTTGCCACCCCCACCAAGGGCCATCAATAAGATGATATCAAGCAAACTCAGCTAGGCAACTCAGCTTGGCTCAAAATTGAGCTCAAGCACAACTTGAATTTCATATGAGCTCAGCTAAGCTCGACAATAGATTAACCATAAAGATCACTAAACTAGAGCTCGAGGTCAGCTCAACTTAACTGAGGTACATGTTTTGTTCTAAAAATGTATATATGTGTATATACAAGCCTCTTGAGCTGAGCTAGCTGAGCTCGAGCTCATGATCAGCTCAATTAAGGTTCAATCTCTGAGACAGCTCGGCTTGAGCCCAAAAGGCTAAGCAAATCTCAGGTAGCTTGCAGGAATTGACTTTCTTTATAGCCAAGGAACCACCACCACCCCCCCCCCCCCCCCCCAAAAAAAAAAAAAAAAATCATCCATGGACAAGACGATGTCGGTGGTCAGACTTGCCAAAGACATTTGTGCCCCACCATCATGGACAGGCCTCCAATGATGTCAACACGGGGCCATAAGGGCAGCCAGTGTCGAGTGCTTCCCTCCAAGATTATGAGGACACCAGCCAACACACTGAAAGCACTCGCGTGGCTCAGTTTTTTGCATGTAGCAATTGTGTGTTTGAAAAGCAAGCTCAAACAAAAAGGCCTAAAGTTGGATTTTGGCTAGTTAGATGCATGAATCAAGGGTCTGGTGTTTTGTTGTGATATGTAGGTGGGCCATGGCATATGCATGCCAAATTGTAAATTCTGTATGGTTGATCGATGGATTTGCCAATTTAGTTGCTAGTAAGGAATAAGGATATATTTTTTGTGGGATGGTGATTCAAGGTGTAATGTTGGTTCTTCAAGTAGGCTTCCTTGGGCCACTCAACATTTTGAGGGGGAAACTATGTTGCATAGATACGACACCAGCATGGCGTACCTGTATCTGGATACATATCCAATACAGATATGGCACCAATATGTATTGGATATATATCCAGGAATTTCTGAATAAAAAAAATCCTGATACAACGGGATACAGGTCTAAAGACAGCCCACCTCCTATTGCCCTAGCCGCCATCTTGCCATATCGCAAAGAAAAGCCACTAGATCACGTGAATTTTGTGGCCAACAGCTGGCCTCCTCTCCTGTGGCTGGCATCCTCCTCTCTGGCGATGTATCAGCCTCCTCTCCAGCAACTCTGGCATCATTGAGATCTAGAATCTCCGGTATCTCTGAGATCTATCTCGTTGTGCTCTCTAATGGCTCTCCAGAAATGGCAAGATTAGTTGATCTCCAGTGGCTCACCCTATTCCTCTAGATCTGGTGAGTGGTGTGATTTTTGGTGTGTCTCTTCTATTCCTACTCCTCTAGATCTGTTGTGAGTGATGACGTACTGTTGATCGTTTTATGTTGACTTGGTCTTTAGTATTGAGGTTTCAAGTGCCAAAATGTATGGCCTTCTATCCCCTAGCTTCTTTTGACAAAAGAAAAGAACAAATGTGCGTGGAAAAGTTTATTATTATATATTTATATATTATATATATCACCGTATCACTAATTTTGGAAAATTGCCGTATCGGCGTATCTGTATCGTATCGCATTCATATCCATATGGTGCAACCTAGGGGGGGAATAGCCCTTCTTTTCAATCAAGTCCAAATCAGGTCATATAACAAATTTTGGATGGGAACTGAGTTGGAGTACTAGACATTGTTTTAAAATTAATGAACCAACTTGCCCATTAGATATCCATCCAAAAAGTAACAAAAAGCATAATTTGCACTCAACATAAAAGTAGATCCATATTTTTCATATGATAAGAATATGTGATGTATATTTTCGCATGGTCATTCTAGTATGTAGAAATGTCAAAAGTAACTAACAGGCAAGCAAAATGGAAAACAAAATGGAACTATTGAAAGGAGGAATTTGTTTAATCTCATGCCAAATTGCTCAAAGCATACAAGAACTATAAATTTTGCAAAGTTCAACTTACTTTGAGAATAAGGACAGCCGCAAAGCGACGATACTCAACTCGATCCCCACCAAGCCATCCCAAAGCCGTTTTAATCTAAAAAAAGAATTGATCATTAGCAAAATGGATGAAATGTATTCAAGAAAATGAGAACCAATCACTGCATACCTGCCGCTCCACTTCATCTGCAGTCATGGCTCCCCCAGCTTTAGCTAGATGACCAAGCACTGTGCTTGCTGGAACTAGGATCTCGGGATCACGCTTTACTTCAAACACATTTCTCAAGAAATTAGAGAATTTAGAAACCTTTGAAGCACCTTCCCCAAAGGGCATATCAATTAGAGCATCAATAGCACGGAGAGCCAGTAAATTTTCAGCAACATCATTGCTTTGTAACAAATTAGATATCTGCTCATAAAGCTGATCCATGAACCTTAAAAAGGCTTCAGCACTGAGATCACGAGCTTCCTCCTCAACATGTTTCCGTAGAGCAGCAGTAATAGCATCCTAGTGCAAACCAGCACATATAGTTATACAATGACTACAAAAAATATCAACCTTGAAAAGGCGTAATGTTCAATATTATGACAATACTAGTCAACTTCAACAAATGCAGCATCTCAATTACCAAGGGTCTCTTCAGAGGGGCCTGTGCTGACCATATGGCTGAGAAATGCATAAGTACCCAATCATCCAAATATAAAGCACACAAGGGGGCTAACCTATTTAAATTATCCCCTCACATAAGATCAATATATGTTCCTATCTCCAGGCTACACCTGACAGTCCGGCTTCCTCATGGACACCCGCCTCAACCAACCTTACATCACTCAACAACAAAATCAAAGCTTACACTCCAGACATCAAGAGCACTAATCCATTCCACTGTCTGTTACACATTGGAACATGACACCATAAGCACTTGAGAAAACTCATAAACCTCATGCCACATCCCCTGTCACTCACTACAAGCATTTGATCCAACTAGCTTCCAATGCCCTACCCATCCATCACCACATCACCACCGAGGAACCGGCACCTAGGGTTAATCCACAGCCGCGTTAAATCCGACCGTAACGTCACCAAACTAGCACCCCCACTCAAACCCACAAACAAGTAAAACCCTAGCGCCAACCTTCCCACACAACAGGTCTCAATTTAGCAACAAAAAGATCACAAGGAGAGAAACTAACCGCTCCGGATGAGATGTACGCCGCTATGCTGAACCCGTGGTCCTTGGCGATCAAATCTGCGCACCAAGCACGCCACATTTAGCCCCAGAACGCAAAAAAAAAAAATCAAAAAAAATCGGGGAAAAATCGGGGGAAAAAACAAGGGGGAATCTGCGAGCAAAAGAGAGGCATGAGATGGGGGAATCGTGGGAGATTGATTACCTTTGGGTTTCTTAGCGATCTCGGGGAAGTGGGGGGAGGGCTTCATGGCGGCTCTCCAGAGCTCGGGGGCGAGAGGAGGGGGAGGAGATGGAAAGGCTGTGAGTTGCAAGGGGGTTTTTTCTCGTGAGAGCGTGAGACGGGAGGGTTCGGTCTATTGGGTTCTCGAAGCACCAGTTTGCAGCGTCGCTCCGATTGCATACATTCACGGGGTGGTAATTAGGATGGCAATTTTACTCATTATGTCGTTTATTTAGGAGTAATCATTTTAATAGAGGATATGTTCTAGTTTTTGCACTTATAAGTGTGATAAAATTTAAACCTGACTTGGATAATGGGTATAGGTATGTTTCCCCATCTTCATGCCCGTTTACTCCCTGATTATATATATATATATGCAATATCATCTGATTGTAATATTCTTCAGCTTTTCACTTGTGCACTTGTACTACTTTGTTATCAATACTGCACTAATAAAGTTTAATCCTTTAGCTAATGATGGTAATTTATTGGTTGCATAAATGCAGAAGCGTATAGTAGTTATGGTTTAAATGTGAAGTATGTGAAATTTTCTAGATAATAGGTACTTAGCAGGTAGTGGGCATAGGCAAAATGTATATTCGAGATGGCTGGCGGGTGTGGGTAGTGGATAAAAATACCTGGTCGGTGACAGATATGTTCTTCCGCCCATGACAGCCGTACCCAAGTGTCATCCCTAGCAGTGATTGATTTTTCGAATAAAATCTAGCTTGACTATTTTATACAAAATCTTTAAAGGAGATGAGTATTTAATTAGACAAAGCTAGATGATGCAAAAGCATAATAGTGGGCTTGTTAATTGATACCGGCCTAAGTCGTCTTGCAAGAACACAAGATTGGTGTAATAAAGATGAGTATTATGTCGTTCTTTCCACAAAAATTAGAGAAACGAATCATGTAAAATTAAACTAAATTAATGACTAATGAAACTAAAAACAGATGAGAGAAAGAGATAAAATACCAAAAGAAATGAGGAGAAAGAAAGAGTTGGTCAACCTAGCGACGTTCCGTTTGTGTTAGGTCCATACGCGTGTTTGTAAGTACAAGCGATAGCATCATAAACGTTCAGTGGTCTTGCGAAAGGAAGGCGAAAACAACTAAAGCGAATACGTCTCTCGACGATATCAATGAACATGTACTTAACGAACATGTACGTAAAGAGATAGCACAAACCATTTCCCATCAACACTCTCAATCACAACCACAACCACAACCAAGCAACAAGACCTCATAACTGAAGTAATGCGCATGAACTCAAAAATCCAGCAGAACAACAATTTTCTGGTTATCAGAATCAAGCAATGGAACTTTTACCCCAATACCCTCATCTCTCAACAATCAAAACAGAAAGAGTACTTAATTCAGGTTTAAGTTGGTAGAGAAATGATGCTGAAATAGCAATCTAGACCTCTTTCTGAATTAGTACTAGTAACCAAATTAGCTATGGAGTGAGCAAAAGTATAATAGCATTCTCAAGCATCTCAGATAAAACACAACACATATGATTGACAATATAGGAGGTTCAATACTACAAAACTCACAAACTTAGGCCAACGAATAGAGTATAGAGAACTCAATCCAAAATCAGACATAAAAGTACTCAAGAAGGCAATCAAAGTATCATTTCATCTGCATGTGATTATTGGAATTGAATGTCCAGTCCTCATAGCTCTCAAGCAATCCATATTTCATTCAAACAAAAACATAAATTCAAACAGAAATACCATTTGTATTGCTCACGGAATTTTCAGTTCAATCTAAAAATATAAAACTGTTTGAATTTATCTCTAGAACACAACTCAACAAAACAGTTCATCCAATAGTAGATCCTACACTTGCATTCACTGGATAGAGCTATAAGAGATTATAGGTAATTTCAATACCAACAATCATTTGTATTGAATCCAAAGAGTTAAGTTTGATTCAACCACTACTACAGAAGTGCATTCTACTAACCCATATTTTCTAACGGTTATAAGCAAACTGGGAAAAATCCAATAGAATAGGACGACAGCGGCGGAAAAGAGGCATTTTACTATCGGTTACACACTAGTCCAACGTTAGTGAAATGCAAATATTTTTTACTATTGGTCATTACTGTACAAACCGATATGATATATTAAATAGTACTATCGGTTTTCCATTTTTAACTGATAGTAAAATTACGCACTTTATACTATCGGTTATTACTGTACCAACCGATATAATATATTAAAATAGTACTATCGGTTTTTCATTCGTAACAGATAGTAAAATTACTCACTTTATACTATCGGTTCGTACTGTACCAACCGATATAATACATTAAATAGTACTACCGGTTTTTCTCGCATAATTGATAGTGAAATTACTGACTTTTTACTATCGGTTCTTACTGTACTAACCGATACAATATAGTAAAGTTTACTATCGGTTATATAAAACAAATCGATAGTAAAATGACTTCATATAAACTAATGGTTATGACAGTGGGCACCTTATTTTACTATCGGTTTGTGTTTTTAAACTGATAGTAAAATTGTACAACTTAATTAGGTCGACCCCTGCTCTGCGCTCTGCATGTTGGAATCATTTCAGCCGCGCACGACTCCAAGCTAGAGTGATCTGGAGAAGCTAGCTGAGAGATTGATCATATTTCCATCCCCCTCGGTATTATCATCTTCTCATCACCTCTCTCTCTCTCGATCACTCTTTCACACTCTCCCTCTCTCTCTACTTGCAATTCATTAAACTAGATACATGTAGCTCCAAACTAGCTCGAAGGCTAGGTTGGCTAGCTAGCTATAGCTTGCTGAATTTAAGCAGCTAGCTAGCTGGCTCTTCCAATTAATGCATGCATCAAGTTAATTAGGGTTTCATATATACAAATCCATTTAATATAATTAAGCAGCTCATACACACATATGGCCTAGCTAATTATGTTTCATGCATATATGCATGCCCTGAGTCATTAATTATTTATTTGAATTTGTCAATTTTGTGAAATAATTGTAGATGGACCGAGAATATTGGATGTATGGAATAAAACGTACTACTGTTGAGTATTTGGAGGGTGTGAATGGGTTTATTAAATTTGCTGAGCAAAAAAAGGCGAAGAAGGGAGAGAAAGATATGCATTGTCCTTGTATAGATTGTATGAACTTAAAAAGGTTCGGCAACTCTGATCAGATTAGGAGTCATTTGATTCGTCGTGGTTTTAACGCACGCTATACCCGTTGCATATGGCATGGTGAAGATCTTGAGGAAATGAGCACCACTACCACTCAGCAGCACCCGGAAGTGGATTGCAGTAATGATGATCATGATCAGAACATTGGTAATGTTCATTCGGAAGTTCATGTAGATGACGACAATTTAAATGAAATGTTACGTGATGTAGAAGAAGACTACAGCGAAAACGATTTAGCTAAATTTGAGAAATTAATTGTTGATTCTGAGAAGCCTTTGTTCTCCGGATGTGCAAAATTTACAAAGTTGTCTTCTGTGTTGAGATTATATAATTTGAAGGCAAGCAACAGTTGGAGCGATAAGAGTTTCACGGCGCTATTGGATCTGTTAGCGGACATACTTCCAGAGGGAAATGAGTTGCCAAGATCGGTTTACCAGGCCAAAAAACTATTGTGTCCGTTGGGAATGGAAATCGAAAGAATACATGCATGCTCAAATGATTGTGTTCTGTACCGTAACGAGTACGAGGATTTGCATGTTTGTCCAAGATGCGGTGCATCGCGGTATAAGCATGGAGACAGAATTTATCACAATGGATGGATGAGGTAAAGAAAGGGGCTTCGGCCAAAATTGTGTGGTATTTGCCTGTGATTCCCAGATTGAAACGACTATTCGCAAATCCGAAAGATGCGAAGTACTTGCGTTGGCATGTTGAAGGTCGGAAACAAGACGGAAACCTAAGACATCCAGCTGATTCCATTCAATGGAGAAACATTAACAGAACATTCGGTGAGTTTGGCGGCGAAGTGAGGAATATAAGGTTTGGGTTGAGTACGGATGGTATGAATCCACACGGAAATATGAGCAGTCGACATAGCACTTGGCCGGTTCTTTTATGCATCTACAATCTTCCTCCTTGGTTATGTATGAAGCGTAAGTACATCATGATGTCGTTACTAATTTTAGGACCCAGACAACCCGGGAATGATATTGACGTGTTTCTATCACCGTTAGTCGAGGACTTACATAAATTGTGGAGCGAAGGGGTGCGGGTGTGGGATGCACATAAGCGAGAGAATTTCATGTTGTGGGCCATGATATTTTGCACCATAAATGATTTCCCGGCCTATGGAAATTTGTCGGGGTATAGTACGAAAGGACGCAAGGCTTGTCCTATTTGCCTGGATGAAACTGAAAGCATGTAGTTATCGAATTGCAGAAAAACAGTGTACATGGGTCACCGCAGATTCCTTCCGATGCATCACGCCTACCGAAGAAGAGGAAGTCATTCAATGGGAAGCCTGAGAAAGGATCAGCCCCAGTGTTTGTGACTGGTAAGGAGCTTTACTTGCGCGTGAAGGACATCAAAGTTGAGTTTGGTAAATGTTCTAAACCTCCAGGAAAAAATGTTTGGAAGAAGAGATCGATTCTTTGGGATCTGCCATATTGGGAACACTTACAAGTTCGACATTGCATTGATGTCATGCACGTAGAGAAAAATGTTTGTGACAGTTTGACTAGTTTTTTGTTGAACATTCCAGGAAAGACGAAAGATGGCATCAACGTTCGCCGTGACATGCTCGACATAGGCATAAGGACTGAACTTGCACCGTTGGAGAAGGGAAAGCGGACATACCTCCCCCCGGCCTGCTATACTTTGTCAAAAAGAGAAAAAACATAACTCTGTCAATGCCTATATGGTGTCAAAGTTCCATGCGGGTATTCTGCGAACTTGAAAAAACTTGTGTCCATGAAAGACTTGAAACTGGTTGGTATGAAGTCCCATGATTGTCATGTACTGATGTCACAAATGCTTCCCATTGCTATCAGAGGCATTCTCCCAGTCAAAGTCAGATAGACAATTACAAAGCTATGTTATTTCTTCAACACAATATCTGGCAAGGTACGTAAGCGTGTACTCCTAGCAAGTTAATTAGCTCCATTCGTAGAACTTGTCAGATTTTTTGGATCTGAATATTTGCTGCAACTGTGTTCTTGCAGGTAATTGATCTGGATGGACTGGACGATTTGCAACGCGATGTGACTACAACTCTTTGTCAGTTGGAGATGTATTTCCCTCCATCTTTTTGTGATGTTATGGTCCATCTAATTGTTCACCTTGTCAGAGAAATTAAGTTTTGTGGACCCGTGTTCCTGCGCTACATGTATCCATTTGAGAGATTTATGGGTATCTTGAAGGGATATGTAAGGAATCGACATCGGCCTGAGGGCAGTATCATTGAAGGTTATGCCGCCGAGGAGGTGATCGAATTTTGCACCAACTATATGGCCGGGGTTGACCCAATTGGCGTTCCTATGTCCCGACATGAGGGCAGGCTTCAGGGCATTGGAACGATTGGATTTAAAGCAGTCGTCCCCTCTAGTGATCTGTATGCAAAAGCCCATTTTTGGGTCTTACAGCGCATGATGGGGGTGGAGCCATACATACACGAGCATAAGGAAATGTTACGGAAACAGAATCCCTCGAAGCCAGAGATTTGGGTCACCAGAGAACATAATAGGAAGTTTGCTGGGTGGATCGAAAATAGAGTCCTGCAGACTTCTGAGTGCGACGTAGATGAAGTTGTTACATGGTTTGCCAGAGGGCCTAGATTTACTGTAGGGACTTGGCAGGGGTATGACATCAACGGCTATTCATTTTACACAAGAACTCAGGACGAGAAGAGTACTATGCAATGTAGTGGAGTGACACTACTTACTATTTCGGAGGATGGCAGGGCAGTAAGGGCACTCGACTCATATTACGGTGTTATTGAGGAAATATGGGAGCTCGATTATGTATTACTTAAGATTCCTCTGTTTCGATGCCAATGGGTCGAAATCTCTCGAGGTGTTAAAGTCGACAATTATGGATTTACTCTCGTCGATCTCAGTAGAGTCACACACCAAGATGATCCATTTATACTTGCTGAGCAAGCCACATAGGTGTTCTACATCGTTGACCTGGCCAACCCAAAGTTGCACGTTGTCCTTCACAGTAAGAGATGTATTGTTGGGGTCGAAGACGTTGTGGATGAAGAAGAGTACGATCAGTTTGACGAACTACCTCCATTTTTAGAGGGAATTCTTCAATCTGTCCCTACCGAAGATATTGACGAAACAAGTTACCTGCGAGACGACCACGAAGAAGGATTATGGGTGGACAACCATTCTTGACTAATTTGCAATATGTAAGTGACGTATATTACTTGGATCTTTAATCGAAGAATTCTTCAAATCATTTTTCAAAAATTCTTTGGAAAAACATACGTGTTGCATTGAGAATCATTTATGCAAATTTTCATTTCAATTGGAGTATATACTTGATTTGAGCAATAATTGATTCTTTTCACAAATCAATATGAAAACTGCAAATTTTCATTCCGTCATTGGTCTTTACTGTTCATTTATTTCAAAATTATTGGAAGTCATTTGCGTGGGGTTTCAGATGTCTCTACAAGTGCAAAATGATGCACTGAGACCCATCTGTAATTGTTCTCAGGAAATCTCTTTAAGTCAATAACACAGTATTCTACTATCGGTTTCAACTTCCCAACCGATATGAAATTAACATATACTATCGGTTTATTGTTAATAACCGATAGTGAAATACAATGCAAAAATGATGTGCTGAGATCATATGTAATTGTTCTAAGGAAAATCCTTTAGGGTCAATAACATTGTAGTTTACTATCGGTTTCAACTGCCAAATCGATATGAAATTAAACTTTACTATGGGTTTATTGTTCATAACCGATAGTGACTTGTACTATGTTATGAGCCCCTGTTCTTAATTTACTATCGGTTAGTAATAATAAAACCGATAGTGAACAATCCCACACTCTAAACCCTAACTTACATATATTTACTATCGGTTTTGTGGTTATGAACCGATAGGAAATATTCATATATTAGGTTATAACCTTGCTGTCTCGCACGATTTTCCCTCCAGTGCAACTGATCACATTCCAAATACTCACGCGCGGAAAACCCTAGTTTCCCCGACGTTCGTTTCTTCGCTCCTCTGCGCCACCATTGCCGATCGCAAGCCGGAAAACCCTAGCTTCTCCACCGCCTCCGGCCACTGCATCGCGCCACCGCCTCCGGCAACTCCACGAACGACTATAAGTGTTCTTGACCAAACCGCTCGCGTCAATTGCTTAAATTTATATGCAATGGTTCATATGTGGTTCAATGGTTTACAAATATAAAACTAGAGTAAAATTCGTGAACTACAAACTTGATAGCTATGAGAATGACAGACTTGATGATAATCACTAGGAATTTGCCATACAATGTATTCCACTATCGGTTTATTATGTAGAACCGATAGTAAATACCGTAAACTGAATTTTCTGTTAATTATTTCCTATTTTATAATTTTCATATGTAATTTTTGATCATTTAAATTTTAATAGACTTTATGTTCCTGCAGAGAGACTAGCATAGTTTGCACTGCTACTTTTATATGTTCTACAGAATACATACTTGATTACTATCGGTTTGACTTGGAAAACCGATAGGAAATAGACTAATCTGAATTTTCTGTTAATTATTTCCCATTTTCTAATTTTCATCTGAAATTTTTGATCATTTAAATTTTAACAGACTTTATGTTCCTGCAAAGAGACTAGCATAGTTTGCACTGCTACTTTTATATATTTTACAGAATACAAACTTAATTACTATCGGTTTGACTTGGAAAACCGATAGGAAATAAACTAATCTGAATTTTCTGTTAATTATTTCCCATTTTCTAATTTTCATCTGAAATTTTTGATCATTTAAATTTTAACAGACTTTATGTTCCTGCAGAGAGACTAGCATAGTTTGCACTGCTAATTTTATATAGTTTACTGAATACAAACTTGATTACTATCGGTTTGACTTGGAAAACCGATAGGAAATAGACTAATCTGAATTTTCTGTTAATTACTTCTCATTTTCTAATTTTCATCTGAAATTTTAGTTCATTTAAATTTTAACAGACTTTATGTTCCTGCAGAGAGACTAGCATAGTTTGCACTGCTAATTTTATATATTTTACTGAATACAAACTTGATTACTATCGCTTTGACTTGAAAAACCGATAGGAAATAGACTAATCTGAATTTTCTGTTAATTATTTCCCATTTTCTAATTTTCATCTGAAATTTTAGTTCATTTAAATTTTAACATACTTTATGTTCCTGCAGAAAGACTAGCATTGTTTGCACTGCTAATCTTATAAATTTTCCTGAATATAAACTTGAGTACTATTGGTTTTACTTGGAAAACCGATAGGAAATAGAGTATGTCATAGTTTGCACTACTAATCCGAATTTTCTGTTAATTACTTCCCATTTTCTAATTTTCTTCTGAAATTTTAGTTCATTTAAATTTTAACATACTTTATGTTCCTGCAGAGAGACTAGCATAGTTTGCACTGCTAATCTTATAAATTTTCCTGAATACAAACTTGAGTACTATCGGTTTTACTTGAAAACCGATAGGAAATAGAGTATGTCATAGTTTTCACTGCTAATCTGAATTTTCTGTTAATTACTTCCCATTTTCTAATTTTCATCTGAAATTTTGGTTCATTTAAATTTTAAAAGACTTTATGTTCCTGCAGAGAGACTAGCATAGTTTGCACTGCTAATCTTCATATCAATTGATGGTCTGCCATGGAATTTTAGGTAAAGCCATGTCGGCATCTTCCTCGGCGGATAGTAGTGATTCGGGGAGGGCGAATGTAGATGGCGTTGCCTCGTCCCAGCGCAAGAGGAAGGCGCGAGGCGCGACGATGTTGGGTCGTTTGGCCAAACGCGCGGATCTTTCATGTGAGTTCAACCAGTTCGGGAGACCGATTGGGAATAACGCCGGCCACTATGCTGCCTATGTTGCCTTGTTGGCGAAGGAAAGGGTGAAGATCACCGTCCAGAGCTGGAAAGACGTCAAGGCCGACGAGAGGGATAGGCTGTGGGCGGAAGTGAAGGTAAAATTAATCAAAATCACTGAACTCTTGAGTAATCACATTCCCTTGGTTTATCCCAGAGATTAGGTAAGTCCTACTTATATGCACCATTTGAAACAGGCCAAGTGGAACATCCCCGACGATGGTCCCAAGATAGCTTGCTTGAAGGACATGAACAACACGTGGAAAACCTTCAAGAGCGTCCTCGTCAGTACCTTCCTCGCTAAAGGCGAATCTCCATGTGAGAAGTACCCCTTCATAACGGATGAGGTATGGGAGCAATTCGCCCAACAGAAAGGGACTCCTGAGTTCAAGGTATGTATGGTTCCTTTGCTTGGTTACACCATTGTATGCAGTAGGTAGCGGTGCATTAATTTTCTTGTTTCTGGTACGAAGGCCCTCAGCGAGAAGAACAAGGCAATCCAGAGGAGGAACGACCACCCACACCGGCTCGGCTCTCGCGGCTATGCGGGGAAGGAGGAGCAGTGGAAGAAGGCTGAAGACGAGGCGTCGAATTTCGTCGACTCCCCTGACCTACCACTCTCCGAGATCCGCGATCAGCGATGCAAGCGCTGGTGGCTGGCCAGAGGGACCGTGTCGGCCACGGGGACTGTGGCGTTCCCAAACCCCAGGGACGTCGAGGTCGTGCAGCGACTCGTAAGTTGGCTAACTTCCTGGTTGGAATCATAGAGTGCGGTAGAAAAAACTATAATCACTAGTGTGCGCACAAGTTTGTATATATTTTTCCTCACAATGGAGAGCTTTCAGTGTAACAGATCTCTTGCTCGAAGGAGGCGACCGAGGGATTGTTCACTCCCCATAGGGAGAACGACATCCTTACTCGGGCTCTAGGGAACAAGGAGCATCCAGGGCGGACGCGAACCGTGGGGGCTGTGGTGCCATAGAAGGAAGGCTTCTCGGAGCCCGGGCAAAAGGCGAAGAAGGCTGGCAGCTAGAAGGAAAGGGAAGTGGAGCCATCTCAGAAGATACGGGCAGATGTGGCTGCACAATTCGCGAACATGTTCGCTCAAATGAACGAGAAGTATGAACGCCTCAGCCGAGTTGTGCAGTCCAAGGGTTTAGATCTAGCTGCCGAGGTCGATGCTGCCGGGCCGAGTAGTTGCGGCTCGAAGGTTCACGTGGATCCGGTCGACCTGATCGAGGTATTGCAACTCTTGAGCTATATATGCAGTTCTGTTGATGCCACTCCCGTTACGTTAGAATTGTTTCGCTAACCTGTTATAATTGTTGCAAATTGCAGAAGCCGGAGAGCTGTAGCCTATTGATCAACATAGGCGACAAACCTGTTGTGGTTGCAAACGGGGTCGTATACCAGTCTTGGGAGGATGTCTGGATCCACTGCGTACCTCTGGAGCCTGGATTCACAAAAGTACAGGTGGACATGGCCCTCCCGGGCTATAGCTCTTTTCTGTTGCCCGTCCCAACGGACGAAATGGGGACAATTGGCGAGGCATTGGGCTCGTACATACAGTGGCCCAAGAAGGGTGTGAGACTACATGAGGTAAACCCTAGCCATTCTAGCTTACAACTCAATTAATATACTCAATTTGCAAAATCAAACTTATGCGTTTGTACTTAAAGTAGACGATGGATACCAGCTCACTTCCTGAGGACACCACCCCCGCCACAACGCATGAGCAAACTCCTTCGGCCCCCATGCCTCCTCCAACGGCTTCAAACCCTTCGCCATCAAATGAGGCCGGCGGCACTACACCCCAACCTTCGAAGGTATACACTCGCTCCCCGCCCAAAGGCAAGGGCAAGGCCAAAGGCAAGGGCAAGGCCAAACAAAGCCAGCCGGGTATGTTCAAGAACGGGTCCCCACTCGTGTCGGAGTACCTTCTGCGCAATATGGATCAAATAACCAGAAGTCTCCACGAGTGGTACCTGACCCGGTCTAGGCGCCACATCAACTTCTTGGTTCACTTCAGGCCAGTCCATTTTCACCGTGAGCCCGAGAGCATATCGGTGGCCCACGGGGATTTGTTCGACCTCCTCAACTGGCGGGAGCTTGATATGTCCATCATACGGACTGGAGTCCTGTGAGTTTGCTGTTGTCTGAAGTTATCACAGTTCGTTTCATAAATCTAATCACTTTGTATGCACTACTTACTAATGTCTACTTTGCATCCAGGTGCATGTATAGGCTGGCGTCGATGAGGGCATGTGACAAGGTGGGTTTCCTCGACCCAGAGAAAATAAGCCTCACGATGCTAGAGCACGACCAAGAACATGCCGAGGAATACATATCAAGGGCACTACTAGCGCAGCAGGACCGAGAGTTCATCCTTGCGCCGTACCAACAAAGGTTAGTGCATTTCCTACTAATTTAACTCATTCTTGTATGTTACGCCTAACATATGTATGAAATGGTTCGCTTATATATGCAATGTAGGGGCCACTGGGTCCTCGCCGTCATTTGCCCATGGATGAATGAGGTCTATTACCTCGATTCGATGAGCGACAAGGTGGCGCATGTTTTCACCCTCACATGGCACATAGACGCGTAAGTAACATAGTTGTTTTAAATTTTTCTCTGACTAGCTAATTAATGATAACATATTAACTGGCAATGCTAAATTAAATACAGGGCTTTCAAAAATTATGCTAGTGCTGGAGGGAGGCATGACGCGTCGAAGGGCACAACAATTTCTTGAAAAGAATATGAGGTAATTAATACGGATGGAAGTACTCATGATGAGTCTTTTAATTTAAGCTTAATTAGTTCTTTCGAGTTAATGTGGATTTATGTCTTTGCATATGCAATTTTTTCAGTGCCATCAGCAGCCACAATCGTGGGAATGTGGCTTCTATATCATGAGATTCATGTATGACCTGATCAGGAGAAACTTTGCCCAATTCCCTAAGGTAACTATTTTTCCTGACTCAAAGTCGAACTTTAATTGGATGTGACGTACGATCCTAACTTCATACACGCATATATGCAGAGCGCCATGTTGAAAGAGCAATATGAGTTGGGTCAATTGAAGGAGCTGCGAACAATTTGGGCTCAATATGTCATGGAAGAAGTGGCTATCAACGATCGATAGTAACTGACTTGTGTAATATATATTGAATGTGTTGATTGCTGTATTTGTGAATAAACTCAATATGTGAATAGATTCATTGATGTATTTGTGAATAAACTCGATCAATATGTGAATAAATTCAATCTGTCCAATGCATGTATATATTACTGTATTAGTGTATTTGTGAACAAATTCAATATGTGAATATTAGTGTATATTTGTAAATATTGGTGTATTTGTGAATGATCCAATGTATCTCTGTATTGCTGTATGTATATGTGCATGATTCCAGTACTAACCGTGTCGAGTACATAACCGATAGGAAAAACTAATAGTACTATCGGTTATATACTACAACCGATAGAATAAATATTCCAGTACTATCGGTTCAAATACAACAACCGATAGAATAAAGTTTTCAGTACTAACTGTGTCTACACAATACTATCGGTTTATATATAAAAACCGATAGAATAAAGTTTCCAATACTAACTGTGTCTACACAATACTATCGGTTTATATAAGAACCGATAGAAAAAAATATTTACATTACTATCGGTTTAGATCCTAGCCGATAGAAAAAACCTACACAATACTATCGGTTTATATAACAGCCGATAGAAAAAACGTATATAATACTATCGGTTTAAATCCGAGCCGATAGAAGAAATAGTAGATAGCGATTAGTGAACGTTGGGAATGTAGATGTTTTACTAACGGTTTTCAACCGATAGAAATGTGCAACGTTTCTACTATCGTGCCGATCACTATCGGTAAGAGAACCGATAGTAGAGTGGATTTTTAACCGATAGTGAAAAGCATTTCTGTGGTAGTGAACACATTTACAGAAGTAAGAATCTCATACACACATGACAGGTCGTTCAAAGTTGCAGACCAAAAGAAGGGGGAGAAGAATTGATCACCAATTTCTTGCTGCTCAAGTTGGCTGGGGTTGAAGCCGAAGCTGATGGAGGTGGTCAAGGCTGCTTGAAGAAGTGGTCGTAGGTCGTAGTTGTTGGATCAAAGATGCCGACTAGAGGGGGGGTGAATATGAGGCTTTTAAAAACTTAAAGCTTAAAACAAATAATAGCAAATCAAGAACAAATAATATAAGCAAGGAGAAAAGAGAACGAATACAATGATTTTTACCGAGGTATCGGAGACTCGCCCAGTCTCCACTAATCCTCGTTGAAGCACTCAAATCACTTGAGTCTTGCCTCAATATCCACAAAGGATATTATCACTAGTGGTTGCTCCTTGTCCACTCCGGAAAGGCGAGCACCGATGCCTTGTACACACTTGCCGAGCCTCTCCGATAATCTCCGAACGGAGAGATCAACGGCCACGCCTCCGAACCGTCCAGGTGAGGGCGCTCACCAAGAGTAACGGCAGCGAGGTCTTCTCTAGGCCTCCAAACACGCACCGAGAAGCTAAGTGAATGCAAAATGCAAAGAACTGAAATGCTCGGTGGATCGGAAAAACACTCAACTTGATCAAAAGATCAAGATTCTAAGTAGAAAACTAAAGCTCAAGAGTGTATATGAAATGCTGCTGCTTGTTGTATAAAACTTATGCCCAAAGCCCATTTTTATAGCCTCAAGAATCAAATGAACCGTTGGAGCTAGGGCTGAAAATCAGCAACCCAAACTGACAGTCAGTTTGCCTAACTGACAGTCAGTTACATACACAACGGCCGACAAAATTTACGGATAAAAAATAGCTAGCCGTTTGTGGTTGTTTAAGGAAACTTGAAACCCCCAACTGACAGTCAGTTATGCAAACTAACAGTCAGTTCGACCAAAACAACGACCAGATCAAATAGAAACTTAGATAAAAACAGCTGTGGTCGAAACCCAAACTGACAGTCAGCATGGGCATACTGACAGTCAGTTTAGTACAAAAATTTTTGGCCCGAAAAACACACTCTCTGGACAATTGTCAGTTAACACAAACTGACATTCAAACTGACAGTCAGTTCATCAAACTGACAGTCAGCTTGAACAAAAACATCTATAACTTTAAATCCAGAAATCCAAAAGAGGTGTTTAATCATTTGAAAGATATTTTAAAGGACTATCTTTTTGTCAACAGAAGAAAAAGCCAGATCTGCCTAGATATTTCCATAAAATGCAAAAACTCTTCTGCTGTCAAAAACTAAACTGAAAAACCAAATAACTGACAGTCCGTTAAAACCATCCATAACTTTTGATCCAGAAATCCAAATTGATATTTTAATAGCTCGTTTGAAAGATAATTTCAAGGGCTACATTTTTGTCAACAAAAGCAAAAGCTAGATCTGACTAGATCTTTCCAGAAAATTCAAAAACCCTTCTGCTGTCAAAAACACAACTGAAAAACCAAATCTTTCAAACCAAATTCAAATCAAATCCAACCAAAAAGATGCAATGCAATGACCTAGTAATTTATCGGTTCATGTTGGAGATATAGAGAGGACTTGCAACCCCTCTTTATAGTATGGTTAAAACTAAGAAATAATTTCTTAAACCGATCAAACTCCAAACACCGAGATCGGTCAAAATAAAACAAATATTACCTTAGGTCCTTTGCATCTTTAATCCTTGCAACTTTCGTTTTGGTGACCTTGCACTTGCGACCTTGACTTCCAACCTTTAATAGCGACCACAGCCAACATTGCGACCTTGCGCTTGCGACTTTGGACCTGTGACCTGCAGATCTTTTCGGATCACTTGCAGACTTTACAGAAATCGCTCTGCATAGAAATAGCTCAAAGACAAGGTTAGTCCAAAACACTTAATGTCATCAATAATCAAAATCAACCTAAAAGGGCCTAGATGCAACAGTAGTCGCTAGAGAGCTGCGGCCGTGGTTGAGGTGGAGGTGGTCGAAGTGGAAGGAGACATCAGAGCTGGTCATTGTCGGCCCATAGGACGTGGTCCACAAGGAGGGAGCTGGTTGTAGCCCGAGGAGGGGGCTGGTCGTTGTCGGCCCACAGGACATGGTCGACGAGGAGGTGGTGGTGCCTCGGGTTGGTAAAGAAGGAGATGAGGGAGGGAGAAAGGGGGATGCGGTGGCGGATCAAGTGCGGCGAAGCAGATCTAGGCAAATCCGGTTGCTGCGGCGGGACTTACACAGCGCGGGACGGTGTAGGAGGCGATTGGCAGCGAGGGCGGTGGAGATGCAATGGTGGTGCACGGTGGCGGCGCAAATCTGACGTCGGTGGCTTGAGGCGCGGCATGATGATGTGGCCCAAGAGCAAGGTGCAACGGAGTGTATTGAAGGAGATGGCTGCGGCTTGGGGCTTTGATGTGGTGAAATTTTGGAGGAGGGCAGCATGGACGATTTGATGGTGGCATCGGTAGCATCTCCTCACGGCAACCCACGGCGAGGCAGCTAGGGGGGACTGAGTAGAGAGTAAGAGGTTAGAAGTGAGAACTCGTCGTGGTTGCCGATTTGGGATTGTCGCCGATGGTGGAGAAGAAAGGGGGATGCGACGGTGATGTGGTGGAGCTAAGCAAAAGGATAGAGGTAGCAAAGGGGGCTGAGGTAGAAGAAAAGGGGGCTGAGATAGACAGAACAACGGCACCACCGTCGGCATGGACTTGGTTGTCGGCAATGGGCTCACCAGGGGAGAGGGAAATGGGGTCTGAGTGGAGGTGTGTGACAGGCCAAGTAACAAACAATGGTAGCCGAGAGTGTTTCTTAAGTTTTGGCAATTTCACAGATTGGTCCTCATGCTTTTAGGAAATTTCAATCGGATCCTTCCAAGATAGGCTTTAGGTATTCTATGTCTTGGTTGATTTACAATTAGGTGCTCAGGTTTTCAGGGAATTGCATTTAGGTCCTTGACTGCTAGGTTTTTAGGGTTCTGGCCTCCCAGAGACTTCAATTTCGACGCGATCAGCTCCTATGCATCCATAGCGATGCGTACTTCTGTATAGAATCTTTTATTGGCTAGATCCAGTCGATGAAGCTCATCCATTTAGCCAAATATCACCTAAATTGCGTCGACTTGTGATTAAATTAAACAAAACGCATAGTCGAGGTCGAACAACAGCAAATACAACTATATTTAACTGTTTGATGATATTCATGACTAAAATGAGCATGAATGAAGGGAAAGATATTTATAAAATGAGCACAAATACGAGAGTTGTCATCCTCCCAAGCTTGAACTTTTGCTTGCCCTCAAGCAAATAAAATCAGTGAATGAAGAAGGACAGCAAGTAATGTATGAATGTGGCAATCTATTGTATTATAAATTTTTATTCCGCAAGCATGAGAAAACTCAAAGAAAGGTCGCGATTGATTATGAATTATGTACAAATTACGCATGACCAATCATATCTGAATTTGGCAAAAGTGAGTGAAAGATATGCAAACAAATCACAAATGCATATACATGTATGTGAGTACTTGAAGAGGAGTTAAGGGTCAGTAATTACAATGATTGAATGTTTCAGCCTCGCTAGACATCACACTAATCACTTACTAACCTTATTGAAATTTGTTCGAAATTTGGTGCTTTAGCTAGCTCTTTCCTGTTCGACTTATTAATTGTGGATCTCTTCGTACTCTACCCTAGACCCATCGCGCTAGGCGATGTGTTCCATGGAGTGTTATCAACACGCTCATGAGCCCAATTTGATGATTACTGAACAAGCTAACATTTTAATAATGCAAAAACAAGTCAAACATCAACTAGCTCAGAGGAGCAGAGAGTAGATGGGTTTTTTATTAAGCGGTGAAAATGGAAGTTGCCTACTAGGTTGAGAGCAGTATTTGAAACCTTATTTTGCAAAAAATTGTAAAAGCATAGTTTAGGTAACTAGAAGTGATATCCAGGAGGCTAAGTACACAAATCGCGTGACTAAATGATATAAACCAATCAGAAAAGTATCATTAATAATATCATTAAAGAGGTTATTAACATATATTAAGGGTTTAGGGTATAGATTAAGGTGGAATAAAGATGATAAAGATATGTTTATGATTTTTTGTTGCAATACAAACAAATTAATAATTTTAATAATATTTATTAAGCTTTATACATCATAACTTGTATTACCTATAAATCCAATAAAAAAACATCTCAACTCAATCTATATCGGCTCATACAACCAACTAGATAACCCCTCATTACATCTCTTCATCCTGTCTTCGACCATACAAGCATGTCCCATTGAGTTAGGTTAGACTGGTTGTCACGCCCCCAAATAAGATTCAGGCATAACAGTCGCCACACGCTTGTAAAACAGAGTTTTATAAACCGTATAAGACTTTATACAAAATAGCCTGAAATCAGAAAAGTATCATAAATCTCACTTTATTTATTATATAGATAAGGTACATTAGTTTCAAAGAAATCAAGAAATATGAATTGAGCAAAATATAAAGCTTCTAGTCACATCCCTTCCTGACTGATTTAATATATTGTCTAAATTCATGTCCCAATGGTATTTCAGTAACATGATCACTACCTCTATGATAAATCATACTCTTCAAATCGGCATACACAATAATAGATAAGAAAATAAATTAATGTCTTCTACAAGGGATTTATCTTACAAAATTATTTATAATTGTGAAGTCACATCCACTTCATTAATAATAAGTATGACAAAGCAAATAGATAGATAGATAGATAAAACAATAAAAATAAAATAATTTTTGTTGCTATACATGATCATAAGCTTCCCACTCTTGGGAGTCACTGGGTTAAATTTCACATTTTTATACTCTACAGAGGGGTCTAACATCACAGTATGTTCAAAAACATTTTTGTCATAAAAGAGCAAAACTCTTTAGTCCACCAAGAACCGCTACTCCTGACTTACTAGTACAGTCACTCCTACGGATTCATCACCGTGTACCCTGGTCGGACAAAGACAGTTCTCAAAGAGAGCTCAGATCCTCCCGTACTTGAACTGTAACTAATACGATATGTTTGTCATCGTAGCACCAGTTTTCTATATAAAAAAATATAAACTTGCAACAATAGCACTTTTAAAAGAAATAAAGACACATTTTCATCCAATACCGACAAATAAAGTAGAAAGAAAAAAGTATTTTATCCAATCGTTTAGTCATACTTCCAATATTATTGCTATTCACTCGTTTGATGTTGGTGGCTCGCAAATCCATTATTGTATACCCCAATAGGACATTAGCCTAGCCTTTTATCATATCCAGTAAAATAAAGTCATTTTTATTTTTGCAAAACTTCAATGTAAAAGGGTATTAAGATAGTAAAAGAAGCAGGTAATAGAATAGCACATAGCTTAAAATAACTATAAAAAATAGTTTTAATAAGAAAGTGTGACAATATTATATGCACAGTTTGTCTGATACTCTCTTATCTCGATGCCTTAACTCAACGACCTAACTTTGGTAGCAACTTAATTACGACTCCCTCACATACTCGCTTTCACAAGAACCTTTTTACTCTCTTGAAAGCTACTGATTATGATAGAGTCTGATGGTTGAAGTACTATTTATAGGTAGTTTTATTGATTAAAAAAATCTATGAACCTTCTTGATCCTTGACATGGCATAAGGAACAACATACATGTAATACTCATACATATTACTCATGCATGTACGTGGCATGTAATGCAAGAATAATACTAGAATTCATTGAAGTTTTCTTCTTAGAAGTAAAGCCTTTTTTTAACCACAATGAGTCTAGGTTCTATGTCCAATCCGGAATAAAAAACATGATACGAATAAAAACTATAATAAAAAGAGTTAGGCATTTTTTATCACTTTTCTAACAGTGTAGTAGTTTTTTTTTTTAATTTTGCAAGCTCCTCCTCAGCCTTGGATGAAAACAATCTACTGTAGGATCTAGTCCTTATAGGCCTCACCCATCATGTCCTTAACTCATCTAATGGTAAGGGTTGGGATGGTAGTGGCATTGCCAAATGAGGAGTGGTGGCTGCGATGGTAAAGGAGGAGCGAAAGGTGAAGAAGAAAAGTGGAGGTGAGTTGAGGTATTTTGGTCCAAAGGTGGGTCCATGGGCAATAGTTTCATTAGAAAAATAGGCGTAGGCACATTTGGCTAGGGTTGTACAAATTTGAACCGAACTGAAAAAATCGAACCAAATCGAAAATAGCGGTTTATTTGGTATACGACATTCAATTTGGTTGGGTAATTTACCGAATTTTGGTATTCGGTACAATTCGTTTTTTACCAAAAAAACGAAAAAACTGAACCAACAACCAGCAATGCTAAGCGGCTAAGCCTAATGAAGTTACTGTGAGTCTGTGGCAGTAACTCCCCTCCTCTTCCTGTGCCCTAAGCCCCTAACCCTAACTCCCCTTCTCTTCTCGTGCCGACCCCGTCCGCGCCGCCTCCTCCGCTGATCAGCCGCCTTCTCCTCCTCCCTAGACCGTCGGCGCCTCCCCATGCCTCCCTGAGTCCACGTGCAGCCTCCTTCGTCACCTCCTCCTCCCCAGACCGCCGACGCCTCCCCGTGCCGCCTCCTTCTCCTCCCCAGACCATCGATGCCTCCCCGAGCCCCCGTGCAGCCTCCTCCACCGCCTCCTCCTCCTCCCCGTGCTGTCGGCGCCTCCCCGTGCCGCCTCCCCCAACCTTCGCCGCCCTCTTCTCCTATGGTAGACCCCCTGGTCGACTGGCCCCCTCTCTTGGAACCTCCCCACAACTCCATGAGTGATGAGGTCGGCTCCATGCTGCCACTCCCAGCCTCCCACTATTTTTGATTTGCAGCAACAACAGAGTCAAGATTGTGGAATGTAATTTTCTAGTTCTTCCCCAGTTTCAGTCTCTCAGACTCTTAGTGTAGGAGGAGGAGGCACGGGGAGTGCAAACCTGTAAAATGTTTCATAAAAATGTTTCAAAAACATACTTATCTAATTCCAGTGTATATCAACAACTGAATCAGTCATTTGTTTCTTGAATAAAGAATTTGAGTCTCAACTCAAGGTTCCTACTGAATTAGAAATGGCAAACTATCTGAATTAGAAATGGCAAACTATCTAAAATGGCACTGGACAAAATTGATAGTATTTACACTAGTTTTATTTTTTATTTTAGATGTCTGAAGCAGATGATATCCAGCACATTGGTGGATCACTAAGCAATGATGAAACAGTCCCAGCTGGGGGCAATGCACCTTCGAACAACAGAAGAAAACAAATGGGCCACAGAGTAGAAATATGGAACCACTACGTAGTACTTGAAGGTGAGAAGAAGGCTGCATGCAAGCATTTCTCAAGAGTACTTGCATGTGATTTAGCTAACAATGGTACTTCCTTGCTAATCTCTCATGCAAAAATTTGTAAAAAGCATCCCAATAGAAATAAGGGTGGCAAGCAAACTTTACTAAATTTGCAATCTTGTGTGGATGGAAGTAGTTCTCTCTCTAATTGGCAATACAATCCTGAAGAGATTAGGGAATGACTTGCTCGCATGATAATTATAGATGAGCTGCCGTTGAGTTTTTCAAAACGTGAAGGTTTTAAACAGTTCATGTCAAAAGCTTGTCCTCGTTTTCATATTCCATCTAGGTAGACAATGCAAAGAGATATTGTTCGACTTTATGAAAATGAGAAAGCTATGTTGAAAAAGTTTTTCAATGATTCTGCTCAAAGAGTTTGCCTCACCACAGACACATGGACTTCTTCAAGACTTCATAATTATATGTGTCTGACAGCACATTTCATTGATAATGAGTGGAAAATAAACAAAAAAATTCTTAGCTTTTGTTTAGTAAACACTCACGAAGGAGAAGACATCGATAAAGCACTAGAGACATACTTGCTTGGATGGGGAATTGTAAATGTGTTTACTATCACAGTAGATAATGCTAGTGCAAATGATGTTGTTGTAGGCTACATGAGGAGAGCTTTGAATAATTGGGGAGGTAGTGTTGCACAAGGCAAATATCTTCACATGAGATGTGTAGCTCATATTATTAATCTTGTGGTTCAAGATGGGGTGAAGAGGATGTCTAATTTTATATCCCATGTTCGTAATGTTGTGAGATATGTGAGAATCTCCACTTCAAGAATGAATAATTTTAAGCAATGTGTTGAATTCACCAAGATAGAAAGTAAGGCATTTGTATGTCTTGATGTGTGTACTAGATGGAATTCAACATACCTTATGTTAGAATTGGCTCAAAAATTCGAGAAGACATTTGACAGGTTTGCACTCCAAGACACTTATTACATGTTAGAGGTGGGTGATGATGGACCTCCACAAAATCAAGATTGGGACAATAATCATCATTTTGCACAGTTTCTGAAACATTTTTATGATCTCACACTTCGTGTTTCGGGCACTGAGTATGTCACTTCCAACATTTTCTTTGAAGAGATTGCTGCTGTGAATATTTTGTTGCGAGATTGGTGCAATAGTCCATATGAAAACCTCTATGAAATGGATATTACGATGAAGCGGAAGTATGGTAAGTATTGGGGGGATTCTGAGAAGATGAACATGTTGATATTTGTTGTTGCTATTCTTGATCCCAAGTATAACCAAATATGTTATTTTTTTTTTCTATTTAAGGATATGTAATCCAGCTAAATTTTTCTTGTTTTCCTCAATGCAAGGTACAAACTATCTGATTACGTGAAGTTCACAATTTTAGAGATGTATGGTCCAATCAAAGGAGATCAAGTATAGATAAAGGTAAACAATGCATTTCGTTCTCTTTTTGAAGAATACAAGAGCATGTATGCTCAAGGTGCAAGCTAAAATGATAAACAACACGGAGTATTAAATTCTAGTTATGAACCTCAAGTAAATACATCAAATTTGATGAGGTCTTTATACAAAAAGAAAATGAAAGTTTCTTGTGAAGTTGGTGTGTATAGCAAAACTGAATTAGGTAAGTATGTTGGTGAAGGTACAAAAGAAGATAGGGAAGATTTTGACATTCTCGCTTGGTGGAATTGTAACTCTCCTTGTTTTCTTATACTTTCACGAATGGCTCATGATGTTTTAGCAATTCCTATATCGACAGTTGCTTCTGAGTCATCTTTTAATACTAGTGGTCGTATTCTTGATGATTTTAGAAGCTTGTTGACACCATTTATGGTGCAATGCTTGTTATGTGCACAAGATTGGATATGACATTCTAGTCGCATTAATGTTGAAGAGGATTTAGTTGAATTAACTCGTTTTGAAGAAGGTACTGAATTATAAGTATTGTGTTTCAATTTCATGTTATAATAGTTAAAATGTTTCACTTTATGATTATCATATTTTTGTGTTATGCAGGCTTGACAAGTCCCCAATTAGAATCTGTTGCAATAAATATTTACTCATATGATCAACCATGAGTTGGAAAATTGTAGTTTGGTTCAACTCTTTTTAGGTGTATATGAATTGTCTATTGTTGACATCTTTTTTTGTAAGCTTGACTACACATTACATTGGTAATTTGATATGCCTTTTTGACATTATAATTTGTTCTTGTTGCAGATGTTCCTTTTGATGCCAACAAGACCAGGGAACTTCTATATGTTAAACACATTTTTCTCCTGAACATTGTGTTGAACTGTGATGCATGAGTTGTTCCATGGATTTTGGATTGTGCTAATGTATTGTGGATTGTCCATTTTTCTTGTTATGTAGACATTCAGTGACTCAGTGTGATTGTGGATTTTGCTTATGTTCTATGGACTATGCTTAACTAGTTGGTTATGTTATATAAGCTATGGAGTTTGGCTTAATGTTATTTGGTGTTTAATGTTACTTGTTGGTCATTTCGAACCTTTAATACTATGCTATTATGTGGTACTCTAAATCGTAAAGTAAAGAAAGAGCCAAAAATGTCATGTAGGTTCATGATAATTTGGTAAATTTGGTATTTATCGAAACCGAATCAAAATATTTTTTGGTAAATATGGTAAGTAATGTGTAATATCAAAATTTAAAAAATACTAAAAAACCGAAAAAAACCGAATAAACCGAATGCACACCCTACATTTGGCACCTTTTAATTACATGTTTTTATTTAAAGTTTACATTTCAAAATTAGATTATAGATACGCTTGTGGTAAGCTATTCATTCCAACATAGCACTTTATATAGTTTTAGTTTACCACATAGACAACTATGGCAACTAAAATGTTACTCTCAATAATATAACTTGGTGATAGGATTCGATTGCATCCCTTTTACAAATAGATGACCTACTGGTAAAGAGGGGAAAACCCACCTTGAAATCAATATAAACACATGGATTTATGGTAAAAATTAGTAGAACCGAAAATGATATGATTTGACATTGAGCCTATTGGATCAGCAACTTCTTAGCTTTACTTTCAACTTATGTATTTTGATACTCTTTTATGTATTTTGGTACTTGGTGCCTCTTACCCCCTTCCTTTTTGTGGTTGATGACAAAGGGAGAGAGTGTTTAGAGATTCATAGAGATTTGTGTTTACCTTATGATTATCTTCTGCTACCTTCCCCATAACATGTTTAAATGTTGTTTATTTACTTATGCTATGTTATGGACATGATATGTTTACATGGTGCATATCATGTTTTGTTGTCATGCCTTATTAGTTATATCTTTATCGTTTTTGTTTGCCCTCGCCTCCAAAATACGTAGGATACTCTATCAAAATTCTTATGCACTTATTCAAGGGGAGCCAAAGGACTTTATGTTGCTCATATATATATGACTTGTCATCAATTATCAAAAAGGGGAAAATTATTGCATTTAGGCCCCTTATTCCAATTTTGATGATTAATGACAACAAGTTTATAGGGCTAGCATGTTTGCTAAGTGTGCTTAAGGTGAAGTCCGAAGAAAGTTGTCACAAATGATTTCATCAGCACTTAGGTTACAATGATGGACCTCTCAAAGATAACCAAGATAGTTTGAGGTAAAATCTTGAAGATTAAATCTTATTTTTATATTTACCAGTTTTGGTGTTGGGAGAACGACCAGTTTGAATAGTCTTTGTTTCTTAATATTTGACCATACTATAAAGAGGGGTTCTGAGTGAGTTACTTGGATTGGATCCGTATCAAGAAGCTCAAAGTGCATATATTCTTTTGAACAGTTTCTCTCACCCATTTGTGCCCTAGTGTCATGTCCAGTTTGAAGGTTCCCAGAATATTTTTTTGAAACTAGACTCATTTTTGGAGGTATGAATTTATTAGTACGCCCGGACAGTCTGAATGTTTTATCCGGCTATTTCCCAGTGAGCTGTTTTTCACCTCAAAATCGCAAGTCCACTTGGACTGTCCAGATGATTGTATCGGATATTTTAATAGTTGGGTGGTATTTTCTGTCTCAAAACTCTAGGAACAGCCAAACTATCCATATAAATGTGCCAGACATTTTAATAGTTAGGGTGTGGTTGTAGGATCAAGAATGATGACCTAGAAGGGGTGAATAGGTCGTTTAAAATTTTTTGGTTAAAAATTGATTTTTGCACTTATGAAAATAAAATTCTTTTTCAATTACCCTAAATGAAACCTAGTGGTTCAAGTGATCAAATAAGTTTTTCAAACCTAAGGTAATATGGACACGCCAGTGAAGGATGCGTTCACGAAGGGTGGTCCGATCTTCATGATGTAGAACCTGAATAACTAGTATATGAAGATACCTAGATAACTAGTATGACCTGATGAAACGAGATAGCCAACCACTTGCAGAACAAGGACCTGCATATCAATGAATTTGCCCAACCACACTCTGAATTACCTATCCACACGGCCACGCACGGAGTTGGCGCACAGATAGGGTGATCACGAAGATCGTTCAAGCAATTATGAAGGAAATCACAAGAACAAAGGATGAAGATATTCAACTCTCAACTAAAACTAAGGCTTCAATCTGAAATTTCAATATCAATGTTTTATGTCTTGTATATTAAAAACTATGACCATGCCTCTCTTTTATAAAAGGTGGTATGTACAAAAGATAGAAGAATTAAACTAGAATTCTAATCTGAATCTAATTCAAAATGGAATAAAAATCCTAATAAACTATAAAAGATAAAAGAAGTTCAGAATAAATCTTCTCCGAGTTGGATTCGGATTCGGACTGGACTTTTTCCTTCCATACAGTCGTTACTCTTTTGGGTCTCCTAGTTGCATAAGATGTCGGAATTTAATGATTCTTGATGTGTTGGAAAGGTTTTACCTCTTTTGATGATGGTCCTGTTTTCATTTGTGATCGTCACATCGAAAAATTTTCCCATAACTTTTGAGTTTCTTTATTCTGAGCACATTTTTAGCCCTGATCGAATCACATTGCCATACTTTGAGCTCGGGTGTGTCAACCTGGTGAGCAATGCGAAAGAGAATGACTGCAACCCCTTTTTACTGTGCAACTCAACCACTCCCCAAATCAACAAGCCAGATTTTCGACCAACCACCCATTAGGCAGCACTCACCCAACCAAACAGCCTATCTCTTAATCGACCAGTCGGCTTGTGCATGCCTACCACCATTTTTTCTAACGGCCAACCCATAAACAAAAAATATATCGACATAGCATAGTAGACATAAATTATAGAAGTAACATCGATCGCCGAACCCAATGGCAACTTTCCCAAAAAGTCAACCAGTCACCAGCCCAGTTGACTACCGGTTGCCGACTCTCGACCAATTTATGCAGCCTGCCAACCTGCCTGGTCCACCGCGACCCCCTAACAACTGCTCGCATCCCCACTGGGCACTCCTCGAATACGGTCGGTGCTCTGTTCACAACTCCTCTGCAGATTCAACCACTCGGCTGTGAGGTGTTGTATCTAGACCTTTATGCCTAACCTTAATTTTGATGATTAATGAAAACAAAGTGTTTTAACTGTGCTTCTGAGATATTTTGATACAGAGTTATGTTGGGAAGAAAGGCAAGATGATAAAGATAAACCCGACGTAAAATGGATCAAGCACAAGTCGCAAAGCACAAAGATGAAAAGAAAATCGAGAGATACAAAGGACTTAAGGTAATATTATTTTTATATTTACCGATCTCGGTGTTTGAAGTTCGATCGGTTAAGGAATTTATTGCTTAGTTTTAACCGTACTATAAAGAGGGGTTGCAAGACCTCTCTAAATCTCCAACATGAACCGAGAAATTACTAGGTCATTGCATTGCATTATTTTCTGTTGGATTTGATTTAAATTTTATTTTGAAAGATTTGGATTTTCAGTTGAGTTTTTGATAGTAGAAGATTTTTTGTATTTTATAGAAAGATCTAGGTAGATCTGTCTTTTTCTTCTGTTTACAAAAATATAGCCCTTTAAATTATCTTTCAAACGAGCTATTAAACTCTCAATTTGGATTTCTGGATCTAAAGTTATGGCTGTTTTTGTTCATGCTGATTGTCAGTTTGAATGTCAGTTTGTGTTAACTGACAGTTGTCCAGAGAGGTTGTTTTTTGAGCTGAAATTTTTTTGAACTAAACTGGCTGTCAGTATGACCATGCTGACTGTCAGTTTGCATTGTGACCTCAAGCTGGTTTATTTGAGCTTCTATTTGATCTGGTCTCTTTTGTGGTCGAACTGACTGTCAGTTTGGATAACTCAATTTCCATATACGACCACAAACGGCTAGCAAAGTTTTATCCGTGATTTTTGTCAGCCGTTGAGTTTGGAACTGACTGTTAGTTACTCATACTGACTGTCAGTTTGCACTGATTTATTTCCACTTTCGACATCAAACGGCTAGCTGAGTTTTCTCCGGATTTTACTTCTTTCTGGTCGTGACACAAACTGACTGTCAGTTTGGTGAACTGACTGTCAGTTTGAAGTACTTATTTTCAGCCCGAGCTCCAACGGTTCTCTTGATCCTTGAGGCTATAAATAGAGACTTTGAGCATGTGTTTTCATCATCCAGTAGCCTCTCATTCATATCCACTCTTGAGTTTTAGTTCTTATACAAAATCTTGATCTTGTGATCAAGTCGAGTGCTTTTCAGATCCACTGAGTGCTTTCTGTTCACATCATTTGCATTTTATTAGTTTCTCGGTGATTGTTAGAGGTCTAGAAGAGACATTGCTGCTCGTTACTCTTGGTGAACGCCCTCACCTAGACGGTTTGGTGGCGTGGCCGTTGATCTCTCCGTTCGAAGTTTGTTGGAGAGACTCGGCAAGTGTATAGAAGACATCGGTGCTCGCCTTTCTGGAGTGGACAAGGAGCAACCATTAGTGAGAAATATCCTTTGTGGATATTGAAGCAAGACTTATTCACTTGAGTGTTTCAACGAGGATTAGTGGAGACTGGGTGAGTCTCCGAGACCTCAGTAAAAATCGTTGTGTTTGTTTTCTCCTTCTTTTTCTAATATAATTGTTATTTGTTCTTGAATTCTTTATTTGTTAGAATTTGTTTTAAATTGAAGTTTTTAAAAGCCTCCTATTCACCCCCCTCTAGTCGGCATCCTTTATCCTACGTAAGGTCGACCACAACTCTCGTAGCTTACAACGGGCCTATTAGTCCCAAGACAAATTCACTGCTGGTCGACTTCGCTTACAATCGTCAGCCCAGCTGGCAACTATTGTCACATTTGCAAAACCTTTTTGATCTGAGTTATATTCGGGTTTTCTTTTTTTAGCATGTTTTATCCGTACGGAAAACTCCATTTTCTTGGTCGAATCCATGCCGTGCGTACCATATTTACCATCCATAGCTATGATACGCATCTGCCACAATATTGCATGCGACGACCACCATTTTAGGTGCCCCGCCCAATTGTGTTCCATCATCCCACGGGCAGGCCTTACTCATGTTCACCCAATGTGAATATATTATTTATATATACATGACAACTCAATCTTATACATTAGCTAAGTACAACATATGGATAAACCTAACAATACAGATTTGACACATATCCATAAATTTTTTGTTATTCGACACACCATTACATCCAACAACCACCCAGATACTTCCAACAAATTTCTTCTCAATACTTTATCAGTTTATCATTTACAAACATATTCCTGTAAGATCGAGGATGCCGACTAGAGGGAGGGTGATTAGGAGGCTTTTAAATTTTCTTCCCCACTAAGCAATTTCAACAAGATAATCGTTTAAGCTAGATTATACAATGAGGCTTAAAACAATTTAATCAACTAGTTGCATTCAACCATGTAAGTTATTCAACAAATCATACAACAAAAGCAAATATAGCAATTGTATCAAGATGAATGTAATGCAAAAGATAAATACACAATTGACACGATATTTTTACCGAGGTCTTGGAGACTCGCCCGGTCTCCCCTACTCCTCGTTGAAGCGCTCACTCGGAGCCTCGCTTCTATATCCACGAAGGATATCTCACTAGGGTTGCTCCTTCTCCACACCGGATAGGCGAGCACCACACCTTTCACAATCCTTTGCCGGCCTCTCCGACAAACTTCAATTGGAGAGATTTCGGCTCTCTTCCGGCACCGTCTAGGCGAAGGCGATCGCCAAGAGTAACAAGCCGGACACACTCACTTGAACAAATCGAGTGCCAGAAGCTCAAGAATGCAAATGAGATGCTTAACACTCTAGCACTAGCATGCAAATGGTGATGGAAGTGCACTAAGCACTATTAGCTTCACACAATTGCTCTCTCTCTCTCAAATCACTCAAGATTTGGGCTCAATTCTAGCCTCTAAATGCAATAACACATATGCAACTCAATTGGCTAGGTTTTCAGCTGAACAATGAAGTCTTTGAGCACCCAAAAATGAAGCCAAACACGAAGTATTTATAGCCTCAACGAAAAACTAGCCGTTTGCAAGAAACCTGACCAAAAGTTGTACAGGCCGGACATTGTCCGGCCACTTCAGACACTGTCCGGCCAGTAAAAAAATTTCAGCCATTGCAAACGTGTCAGTGACCGTTGGACGAAATTTGTGAAGGTCGAACGGATACTATTTGTCAGGACAAAAAGTCCGGACAAATGGATATGTCTCTGTTAACTCTCGCCTCAATTTACTTGTACAGGCCGGACAACGTCCGGCCATTTCGGACAAAGTCCGCCCATAACGGATAAATACCTCGGACGGATGCATTTGTCTCTGTTTCATTTCTCGGCTCAAAAATTTGTACAGGCCGGACAATGTCCGGCCATTTCGGACAAAGTCCGGCCACTTCGGACAAATAGCTCCGGACGGATGCATTTGTCCTGCCACTGCACACTGACATTAAAACAAGCATAACTTTTGATCTAGAAATCCGATTGAGGTGATTTTTGGCTTGTTAGAAAGATAACTCAGAGCTATACAATTTTGTCAACAGGATTAAGACCTAGAAAGGTCTAGAAACTTCTAAAAAACTTAGAAACTTTCCTACTGTCAAAATGTCCAATCCAAAAATCATCTCAAATGCAATTTTAGAGTATTTGCACATACGGATTTGCCGTTTTCTCGCGGATGTGATTTGTGTCACTTAGCAACGACCACGACCACACAGGTCTTGACATCCGATTGAAAACAGGTGGTCAATAGGGTTTGGTCGAGCGTACGCAAGCGAGTCGAAGACTGGTACGACCAGTCCAAACTCCTACGACCACGCCCAAACCCTAAACATAAAGCCGGCAAACAAGCGACACGACCACGACCACGTATCAACACTGATACGATCAGAATATGCAAATACGACCATGACCAGCTCTAGATAAATAAACCAATTTAAACAGCTGGCGATCACGACTAAGTGCAGTTTTCAAAACATTTAATCTAATGCACATGAACTACACTTAGACTCACTAGCAATGCAAGACACTAGTGCAAGATGATATGAATGCATCTGAGCTTCCGCACTAGATAGATTCAAGCTACTAGTTTCCGACCCCTCTTAATAGTACGGTCAAACTAGTAAAAAAAACCTATCAACCCGGTCTGTCTCCAAACACCGAGACCAGTAAAACCCTAAGAAAACAATCCTTAATCTTGGATTTTACCTTAGGTGGAGTTTGACCTCGCGAAGCTCGATCGCTCGACGCTCGTCATCGCAAAGCTCGATCTCGTTAAGCTTGACCACGCGAAGCTCAACATCTCGACGCCTGTCTTCTCAAAGCTCGTCCTCGCTAAGCTTGACCTTGCTCGGGATGTCTCATCTTGTCTTCATCCTCTTCACGCCCTTGCTTGCTTTCATTCTGCAACCATTCTGAGACTAGAACATATACACTCAATGCGCAAACGTTAGTCTCATTTGCAGTTCGTCATTAATCACCACCAGATAAATCACTCCACACAGGAGTTCACTCAACAATTTCTTTCTTCGGTGAAATGACAAAACCAATTTCAATGAACAACAAATGAGTAATGGATGAATCTCACAATCATATAGATCCATATATGATACAATAAATGCGCACACGATCCATACTACTCAAGTTATGATATCAATCAATATGGATGACTAATATCATGAGCTCTCTCTCAATCATACATAGAGATATCAAATCCAAAACACGGAGTCATCAACCTCAAGATTTAACATATAACATCTTGATAAATCAATTAGCACAAGCTTGATGCAACCACTGAGCTCATCCTCTGCATATGCATCAATATCAAACCCGCAATCGAGAAAAACATCCAATTCAGGGTTTACCGATAATCAATTCAATTTACTTGTGCTAAATCAAGATTTATCTAAATTGTCATTTAATCATCAAATCTGATATCTTCAGATTAACTTTAATCATCATGAATTTATCCAAAACGTCATTGATCATCAAAACCTAGATACTAAGATCTACCTAGATCCAACAATTCCCACAATACCTGCAGCAACGCGCGGGTTACCCACCTAGTTAAGAATGTTACCAACTACTATAATGTGTACATCAAGAGTTAAATATAATCTTATATTTTATTCATAATTATAAGCTTGATCACAAAATCTATATTATGTAACAACAAAAAAACACCAATATAATTCAAAATGTACACACATATAAATGAAGAGTACACATAAATATAATTTAAAAATGCACACATATAAAAATATACACACAGAAAATTCAAAATTATATATATATATATATATATATATATATGTACATACATAAATGAAAAATGTACACAAATGTAATTGTATATTTACACATATCATCTCTCTATTCTTAAACAAAAACATTAAAAGAAAAACAAAATTTCGCTCATCCACCAAGTACTTACCAACTTCAACTAAGACCTGTATATTTAGACCATCAGTGAATTGGCAAGTCAGAGATCCATCAAAACAAGCCCAAACACTAGAATTGAGTGTTGTTTGCTGTTTAGAAATAGTGAACATGGCGCGCTCAATAATTATATGTACACATACATAATTAGAATGTATATAAGTGCCTAATTAAGATATTTTTAAAAAATTTATTCTTAAAATAATATTATATGTTGCGTTGGTAATACATATCTTTCCTATCTTACCTCTATTTTCTCTCGAACTAACACAATACTTCAACTGAATCCGTAGTCAAAGCTATCATCTCCATTTACATGGACATTAACTCTAAAAAAATAGATATTACTATTTGCTAAACAGTTCAAAAAAAAAAAACATACACACGGTCTATTGGAGCTTTCTCTTTTCTTTAAACTGTGATCATGCCTACCATCATGAAAACCTGCTAGAGCATTCTTTCACTTTTTCTTTTTTAACTTTTTCTTTTTCCTTGCCGGATGTGCTGGCTTGTTCAAGCTTTCACTTTTTGTAACTATTTATTTATGTGCTGCATTTTACATATAAAAGGCCCTCCCTTGTCAAACAATAAAAATTACTCCACTCTTCTCTTCGGACGTACGTGGGTTTTATCATGGGCGATCAGCTTGATGGCTTCCTCGGAGCAATGACACTCCCAATGACACCACCAAGGTTGGCCAACTCTATAGATCTTCTACGAAAAACTAAGCCTAGAGGGGTTAAATTTTTTCTTTGTTACCTAACAAAAATATTTTCTCACTTACGAAATTGTTTTCTTTTCTTTGTGATCACCACGAAAATCGTGACCACATTACTCTCTTCATTGTGTAAAATAAGACAAATAATTTCTTTCTTTTTTGTAAAATATAAGGTCTGCATTTTAATATATTGATTTTTTTACTACTCTGAACTTATTTATTTCTATACTTTCTCTATCATTTATGATTAATCTCACACTAAACATTTACTTCTATCCAAAGCATTTATAAATAAAAATAGTTTACTAATTTTCCTTTGTTATTATTTTTAATTTATAGTTTTCTAGTTCGTGTGTATGATCAAAATATGTCTTATATCATGAAATGGAAGAATTATTATTTTTATAAGATTTTATTTATTTGTTTGTTTATTTATTTATTTATTTATTGCATTAGAGATGGTAAATGAGCTAGTTTTGGGGTTCTTGTGTTCTTTGCTCATCGAGTAACATGATAAACCAAATATCATATAGCCATTGTTCAAAATCAAGTAATACATGGAATGAGAGAAGTATGAGTTCTTGGAACGAGAAACTTGATAAATCAAATTCGAAGTGTTGACAATGTTGAAGTGTTGATAATGTTGAAGTATAAATAGATGTCTTTTTTTTTCAATATAAATAGATTGCTCTTATATTTTTTTAACTATTTAATTTTTTTTGTTTATGTTTTTTATGAGTTGATAGATACATCAAACTAAACAGTCAAATTTATATATTTTCTAAAAAAATTTGTATCATCTACATCAGACACTACAGTCTACATTCAATTTCTATTTTTTATCTCTCCTCATATATCTCCTCCTCTCTTCCTCCACTACCGCCACTGCCCCATCCTCTCTCATCTCCTCCTCTTTTCCCTGCAACTGTTGTCCATGACTAATGACGCCACCATCGCCTTACTAGACTATCTCCCTCTCTCCTCCGCAACTGCCTCCGTCTCTCTCCGCAGGTGCCACCTCTCACCACTACCACATGCGGCAAATGGTGCCATCGCCGTTTAGTCACTCTATTTCTGCTATTGTTAGAGAAATTAAAAAAAGAATTAGATAAATTTAGAGAATTATATATAAAAATAGAAGTTTAATCAAATCTCTAAATTTAATATGTTTGTAGCCAGGGAGGTTGGCTAGAAACAGGGAGGTTGGCGCCGCGTTCCCGACTAGTCGAAGAACATCGAGAACTTGATGCCGCCGCTGTCCATGCGGGTAATGCTGCTCCAGAGGGACACGGAAACGGCCCCGAGGCTGCTGCTGCTGCTTCAGAACTCCAAGGTTGGTTTTTTTTTTTTTTCCTGGATTTTTTCTTTGGCGCAGTTCTACTAGAGTTACTCTTTACACGTGGAGTTGTGCGGTGGTTCATCATAGTTTGGCATTTTTTAAAAGACATGTTTGATTTTTTGTATCTATTATTTGGTTTTGTAGCTGTGACATGTGATATTTTTTTTTAGTTTTGTGGTCTACTTGTGATATGTACAATTTTTGCCAAATTTTTATAATTATAGAGGCTATTTTATACACCACAAAAAATATAGTGTGCCACAACTATAAAAAAAATGAGGTAATATTTAGTTTCAAACCAAATAACCCTTATACCCAGTGAATTTTGATCCAAACCACCTATTTTAAATTGGATAAATAACATATTTGGTCCATCTACTTTACATTTACATAAGGATTTAATTTAATCCCTCTATGTCGGAATTGGCCAATAATTGTCCATTCTTTGTCTTTTAGTTTAGGGGTGAATGAAAAATCAAGTTGACAGAAAACATATTGTTTACTTGGATGAAGATGGCATGTCAGAGACATTTTGTGGAAAGAATATTGTTGCTCGGCTTATATTAGGACTTCAATGAGTTTTATGTTAGGACAGACAGACACATTTGCACATAATAAGGTAAAAATAAGAAAGTAGCGATACAAAATATCAATTATCTATCATCTTCCAGCCAAGTGAGTAATGAATTGTTACTCCAACTTAGTCTTTTATCTATCTATTTTAACAGAACTAGTAATAAACCTGTTTTGAAAGTAAAATTACTAATTTGAAAAAAATTTAAAGTAAAGAAACCAAACTGAACCTACTTGTAAAATAGAGGAATAAGACAGAAGAGCTCACAGGTTTTTAAAATAAAAAACAATTTCCATGTAAGTATGATTAGATCCTTAGTGCCATATCTAGAACAGACAAACAAGATTGCGGCAAATCTACCGGATTTAAGGAAAAACTCTTCCGGTTCGCAATCCATTTGGAGAAGAAAACAACTTGACGAGAAGTTAATGACATAAAATATAATGATACATAAGTTAGAAAAACTTGACAAATCAAACTAATATACGATTATGATTGATGATGTGATATAACAAAAAATTTACTATAGATATATATATTTAGTTTATAGAAACAACTATTGTAACTATAGTCAAATTTAGTAATTGAAGTGTTTTTGACAAATCATTCATCATATTTTTTATTGTTGATGGTATGAAAAAATAGTCAAATCTTAACTAAATCTATTTATATTATCAAATATTGGTTATGAAACAAATTGAGAATCAAATAATGATAATAGTATCAAATTTTAATTTAGTAAAAACTATCTACTAATCAAATATACATATCTAATTTACTCGAGAGACTACCCTCTCCACCGTGGAGGTCCAAAGAGTAAACCAAAAACTGAAAAAAAAAAAAAAATAGGAAACATGAAACAAACAATGACGGAAAAATGAAGTGAGGCTGTTACTAGCGCATGTCTCCTCTTCCTCCATCTACAAATCTCATCTGCTCCGTTCCCAAAACCAAAACCAAATCCAAATCTAAATCTGTCCCCCTCAGTCCCTCTTATCTCCTCGGCTTCCATTCGGCTGCCCACTGGCCGACGACTGACAACCTCCGCCTCTCCTATCCCTTCTTGAAAAGAACGCGCTTCGTTTTTAGTTGGTCCCAAAGCCTAGATCATTCTGATTTCATTATTGCCTATGACCCCAATAATGTCACCGACTCCGATGTTGACTTCTTCAACAAGCTCTTCAGCGGCGACGTTGTCACCGCGGCCTCTCCACCCTCACTCTCACCCTCACCGCCGACGTTGACGGTGGCGAGCTCGGTGCGCCGAGCACGCGGTGATGGCCATGACGCCTTCCACGGACCAGCGGCACTAGAGAGTGGGTCACCAGGGTCTGTGAAGGGCGTCCACACTACCATCAAGCATTCAACTTGTATTACTTTAGAGGCGTAGATATCAAAACCGGCCAGTAATCGAACCGGACAAGTGGACTAGTTCACTGGTTTACTGATTCAACTAGAGGTTGATTGGTCAGACAAGTGGTTCTTTAAATATTAGTGAGTGAGCGAGTGTATGTTTCTCATATGTTTTCAAAATTATTATAATCTAAAATTAAAAGTATTAATATCCTTCAAATATTGTTGTTGAATGTTATTAATATAAAAATTAAGATAAATATTAAATAAATATTATAAATACCAGAGAGGCTACTCACGCACTTTCAAAGTAAAGAAAAATGAGATCCTACGCGATCCTATAGTAATTTGAAAGTGCATTATATTGTGTAACTAAATAACTAAATTAAAAATGAAAGCAAACCTATTTTAGAAGATATTTCATTGCACATTTGCACCCATTCTACACCAAGTCTAATATTGTTAGTACTAAATTGATTTGCCATATATTTAAGGGCATGCCTAAGCACTGGTAATTTTTAAATATAAAAAAATTCTAAAAAATGCAACACTCTAAAAAAATACAACGATATAAAATAAGAAAATATGATAATATAAAAAAATGTGAAAAATACGACAACTTAAAAAATGCAACAACATAAAAGTAAAAAAGTAAAAAAAGTAAAAAAAATTGAGCAAACTAATTAATTTTATTTTTGTGATTTTTTTACAATTTTTCTGAACTTTATACAGTGTTTCTTAATTATGACCTTACTCCACGGTGAAGCGTGTATGTGTTTATGAAGAGCTTACCGACTCCAAGTGAGTGCTTTAGCCAAGAACTGCATGCCAACCTTCTTGCCTTCTTGAGCGGCGGGATCAATGGCACAATTTTTTTTTAGAAATAACAAAAAAAAAAAAAGAATTGCATAAATAACCTATACTTACAATTTTTTTAAAAATAATCCTCCATATCAACTTGCTGAGTTTCCAATTTGTGATAATCTACTTGTCGAATTTTAGAAACTCGGTAAGCAACAAGATGCCAACTATGCTTTGTTTTTTATTTAAATAACCTAAAACACGGTTTGCGATAATCCACAAATTTTAGAAACTCGACAAACAACAAGAGGGCAACTGTGCTCTATTTTTTATTTAAATAACCTAAAACGTAATTAGTCATGTATGTAGTATATTGTATATGAATTTTCAAATTTCCTGGCATTCATATATTTTAAATTACAACTCTGATTAACTATCTATTTTGATCATTGAAATTATCAAGTCAAAACAATCAGAACAACATAAACGAATCATCAACCTAAATTATATGTGACAAAATATCATATCGTATTATATCTTAAGATATATAAGTTTAGTTGACGATTTGGTTGTATAGATCTGATCGTTTTGGTCTCAAAATTGTGGTTGTTCAAACGATTCTCAATTGGATTTATAGATGAAAAGATATGAATATTGGAAGAATTATAAATTTTAATACAATTTAATTTGAAAAATTGAACTAAAACTTTCAAATTCTTTCAAAATTGATATTTGTTTATTTGTAAACCGATTGACAATCCATTTTTTTCTTTTGAGATAAAAAAGAGTAATACTTTATTGAAGACATATTAAAGAATTACAAAAACGTTGAGAATGGATAAGCCCATCCGGCCCATCTTCTCTGGAATTGAGATTTGGCCCACGTGAAATGGCGTTGTCTCCATTGCCTTGTTCTAGTAGCTTCCACAGGCTTAGTGGCATCTTCTCATTTCTATCCCTCCACCACTCTACTCGCCTTCCTTCCTCCATTCCCCACCTTGCACACCAGTGACCCAATGTGTTCGCCTCCCGTCGCACAAATATCACCTTATTTGAACCTTGCGCCTTCAGTCGCAGCTTCAAGCACTCAATTTGGGCACAAAGCGTCGATCTATCCAGTTCCGACGAGGTTAGTAACTTAACCACATTCTTACAGTCTGATTTGATTATAACTGTGCTTCTAAGTTTCTCCAAAATATCCAGGGCTTCTGCAATCGCACATAGTTCTACTTCTCTAGCGTCTTCGCATCGACCAATCTGTGCAACCTTGAGAGCTATGATCTAACCAACGTTGTTCCAAGCTACAACCCCACACACTACTTGGTAAGACTGTGGATTGAAGGCTGCGTCCGTATTAATTTTGACAACTCCTTGTGGCAGACAACTCCGGGTACCCTTCCCCTTCTTTTGTCTAGGCTTAGATTGTGGGTTTTGGGTAACCATTTTTGATAAAATCTTCTTGACGCCATGAGCCATAGCTACCAAACTCTCTGATTTCTGTTGGAACAACAAGTTGTTTCTCTTCTCCACAACTCTGACATGCCTGTTGAGACGACAATCAACTGTTCTTGATCCCCCCTCTGAATCAGTTGCAATATCCAGTCAGCAAGAGATGTGCCTCTTTGTATATTCTACTCTTGTACATTCATCTGACACACTTCCTGCAGCGTTTCCCAAAATAGTTGAGCAACTGGGCACCCATCAAATATATGCTCTGCTGTTTCCAAACAACCACAGCTTAAGCAATCAAGGTTAGGTGATATCTTCCTCACATGCAATTTTTGTCCTATCGGCAAATTACGTTTACATACCCTCCAGACAAAATGCTTCATCCTTGGGGAAAGCTTTGATGTCTCCACAGCATCTTCCAAGCCTCGTTGTGTACTTTCGCTGAATGTTCACCCTGGTTGTGATTTGATCGATTTGCTGCACTCTGTCATGACCGACTTGTACGATAGCCAGAACTCACTGTATATATCCCATTACAAGTGAAAAACCACGCCGGCACATCTGACATAGGGCTTGTTGGAAGTTTAATTTGCATAATCTGTTCAGCATCTGTAGGTAGGAATAATGTAGCAACCTTAGATTCATCCCTTCTTTGTTCGCCCACCACCATTAGGTTAGCCACCCTAAGAGAATTCTGTCCTAGACCAAAAGGCCGTTGATAGCCTGGTCGTGGAATCTAGTCACTGGACCAAACATACGCCTATTTGCCGTCGCCTATCCGCCATATCAATCCTTGATTTAATAGCTCCCTCCCATAGCAAATGTTTTTCCATATATTAGAAGCCTGTTGAGGCATTGGAGCCTCAATGAAGTTAGAATTCAGAAACTACCTAGCCTTTAGGACTTGAGCACACAGAGAGTTAGGGTTAGAAACCATTCTCCATGCTTGCTTTGCGAGCATCTCTTGATTAAACGCCTATAAATCCTTAAATCCCATACCCTCTTCTCCCTTTGGTTTCTTCATAACCTCCCATGCAGTCCAGTGTATTTTAGTTTTTCCTCCATTGCCTCACCAAAAATTAGGCACTGCCGCTTCTATATCTTTGTACAATTTAATTAGAAGCCTGAAGCAACTCATGTAATATGTTGGCAATGCCTGAATAACCGCTTTGATGAGAACTTCCTCGCCGGCTCTCGATAAACGCTTCTCATTCCATCCATTTAACCGTTTCTTCACCCTCTCCAACAGGGATTTAAAAGTTTCCTCTTTTCTTTGCCCTATCACAGACAACAATCCCTAGTAAGACTCATTTCGGGCTTCCAACTCAATACTGAGTAATCCCTTTAAATTATCTTTAGTAGCCGTATTTGTATTTGGGGCAAAAAATATCTGAGACTTCTATTTATTTATCTTTCTGTCCTGTGCCAGCCGCATATGCTTCCAGCACTTCATTAATAGCCAAAATCCCTTATTATCAGCCTCAAAGAATAGAATTGAGTCATCTGCAAATAACAGATGATTCACCTCTAGTTTTCCTCTCCCAAACTTAATACCATGCAGGAGCTTCTCTTTCTCCTTTCTCTTTAGAAGAGCAGTAAATCCCTCTACACACAACACAAACAAATAAGGGGAGATTGGGTCCCCCTGTCTGATTCCGCGAGAAGCCTGAATAGTTCGCGATAATTCCCCATTCACTTTAACCCTAAATTCCACTGTAGTCACACATCTCATCACCATTTCAATCCATTTTTGGTTGAAACCCATCCTCACCATCACTGCTTGTAAATAAGACCATTCCACTCTATCATAGGCCTTCATCATATCAAGCTTCAGTGCACACAACGGCGTTTTTTGACTTTGTCTGGTTTTAATCGCGTGCAAACATTCAAAAGCAATTAAAACATTATAAGTGATTAACCTTCCTGGAACGAAGGCACTTTGCTCCAACGAGATTAAATCACCCAATATGATCTTCAGCTGATTAGCTAAGATTTTTGACCCAATTTTATAAATTACATTACAAAGACTAATCGGTCGGAATTGAGATAGCTCAGAAGGGAGAGCTACCTTTGGAATTAGAACCAACAAAGTCCGATTTGTCTCTGACTTATCCCCTCGACCTTCCAAAAAATCTTGTACCTCCATGAGAATATCATCCTTCAACATCTCCCAATTTTTCTGATAGAATATAGCTGGCAAGCCATCCGGCCCTGGTGCTTTCAGAGGTCCCATATCAAAAAGCGCAGTCTTGACTTCTTTTAGAGTAACTCTGGCATGTAAACTCTCATTCATCCCCACTGTCACGCTTGGCTCTATTGCCTCCATAATTCGGTCCATACCACTTGTTCCTTCCATTGCAAATAGTTGCTCATAGAAATCAGCCGCCATTTGTTGTTTTTCCTTTTCCTCTACCGCCCAACTTCCATCTTCTTTAAGCAGCTTCTATATCTTATTTTTCCTTTTCCGACTGGAAGCTTTTTCATGAAAATACTTCGTATTTTTGTCACCTTCTGCCAACCACAATTGCCTCGATCTCTGCTTCCACATAATTTTCTCTCTATTATGGTACTCACGTAACTCTTCACGAAGCCTAAGTAATCGAGAATCCGCCATATCCACACCCATTGCTATACTCTTCTCAATTTTGTCTCTGATCTTTCGAATGTTTGCTTTCACAGACCCGAAAACTTCTTTACTCCACTTCTGCATGCCTTTGGACATGATTTCGAGTTTCTCCCCCAAATGGCCCGTACCCCATTTTTCCTTACCCTCCTTCCACAGATTCTCCAAACATTTCTGGAACGATGGGTCCCTAAACCACATTACTTCAAAACGGAAACTAGTCAACCTTTTCCCCATCACTATCAGTTCTTTGGCCAAAGTTATACTCAAGCAGTAGTGATTAGAATGCACGGTCCATACATGATTCGTGTGAATTATCGGGTACAAATCCAGCAACTTCAGATTCGTACAAGCTCGATCGAGACGGACTTGCACATTAGCCTCTCCCTTCTTCTGATTGTTCCACGTTAGTGGATATCCTTCAAATCTTGTATCAAAAAGCCTACATTCAGCTAGACAATTTCGCATCAATCCCATTTGAGCTTCTAGTCTTCTTGTTCTACTAAGGTGCTCTGATTGATGCACACATTCGTTCCAATCTCCACATATAAGCCACGGGATATCTGCTTTTGCTGCCAGGTTGTGCATTGTGGTCCATGTTTTATGTCTCTGAGTAGGCTGCAGTTCGCCATAAATCCCCGTCAACCTCCAATATTCTTGGGATTCACTATACCTCACAGTCTCATCAATATGATACTCATCACTTGACCATAAATCAAACAACACCCCTTCCTTCCACCACATTGCCAACCCTCCACTCCTTCCTCTACTATCCACTGCAAAACAACCTTGAAAGCCCATACTTCTTGCTTTATTTCTCATGACCACCGCACAAGCTTTGGTCTCGCACATAAAAACCATATGGGGTCGGTTGACCTGAATTAGGCCTCTCAATTTGCCCACTGCCAAGTCCGACCCCGTACCTCGATAGTTCCAGCTAAGTATATTCATTGGCTCTGGCGGGGCTGGGTTTCAGCCTTGCCATAAATATAGGATTGAGTTCTTCATTCAGTTTCAGTTTCTTGCTCGAGGAACTTTCAGAGCTACCTCCTCCCACCTCTCTGGTTTGGTATGCCTTCATTATCTTCTCCTCAAAGTCAGCACACACACCCTTTCCTTCCCTGCTTCTCAACTGGCCTTGCCTAACATCTCTACTAACATAGCGTCCAGATTTACCTGGATATTTAACCTCCGGCTCTTTTGCTAAGCCTTCTCCTTAATCTTTTTGAACACTCCCACCCTGGGTACTCGAAGACTTCTCATAGCCATCTTCCTCCATCGGCTCATACATTCTTAAGCTCGGCCCCGTCCGTCTCGGCCTTTGCTCTAGGACAGCTCTAAGCCATGTGCCATACTGATAGTCCTCCTTCATCAAAGGCTTCCCCTCACACATCTTCACATCATGGCCAATTATGTCTTAGGAAAAACAAATGGACGACAATCTTTCATATTTGACTCGACATCTCTTCAAACCCTTCACTCCATCATTGACATTAAAACAGCGACGTAATAGCTTGGTTATGTCGATTTTCACCCTGAACCTCAGGTAATCTGCCCATCCAGCTCCATCCTCATCAACATCAATTTGTAACAACTCACCCATCGTTTCTCCTAATTGTTTACCACACTTTCAAGTTAACCATTTGTAGGGTAGACCATAAACTCTCACCCAAAACGCCAGGGTATCAAACTTCATCTCACTTGGCACCTTATTTTTATCAAACCTCATAAGCATAATTGCATTGTAATTTACAGCCCATGGCTCCCCACCAAGTACTCTTTCCATATCCTCCCGGTTCGGAAACTTCACAAGAAATATATTCTCCCCTAATGTCTTTGCTTGTAAACCCCTTGGCATCAACCATGCAGATTGGAGCGCTGTCATAATCACATGCGTCGAGAAGAGCTTCTGAGATAACACCTTACTAATTGATGTCCATGGACTTTCTGTGTGCTGGTTCATCAACTTTTCTTCATCTCCTGTCAGCCGCATATCCTCCATCCTCTCCATTATACTATGATTTTCTTTTCCTCTCAGCAACCGACCATCCACCACTGTGCCATCCATCAAACCTTCCCTTCTGTCAAGCGATGAAGAGAATTCCGACGCCATCGATCTGCAATAACTCCTGTTCAGCGACTATAAGTTCGTCACTGTTTAGCTTGAAGTTAGGATCAAGGACAGACGCTCGGTCCAACCAGCACACAGAAAGTCCCGAACCCTAAAATCAGCAAACCACTGAAGAAATTTAATCACAGCAGCTAGAAGCACTGATAAAACAAGAGTCCAGATCTGTAAAGATCCCGCTCTCCTTAAACCCAATAATTTCAACTGAACTTCCTTCAAACTAGGTCATGAAGTTCCAGTCGCCGCCGAAACCCTAACCATAGCCAAGGTCTTTTTTTCTTTGAGAGAACTTGATTGACAATCCATTTAAACCTGTGAAATTGTGAGTCCAAAACAATCAGATCAACATAATCGGATGTCAATTAGACTTATATATCTTAAGATATAATATGATATGATATCTTGTCATATGTAACTCTGGTTGATGATCCGTTTATGTCAATTTGATCATTTTGGTTTCATAATTTCAATGGTCGACATGAATTGTTAATCAGAATTATAATTTAAAATATATAGATCTTGGAAAGCTTGAAAATTCATGTACAATGTACTATTGCGTTTTGGATTATTTAAATGAAAAATCACAGCTGATGTAATCCCCTTACCACGTCATTGATGTGAGACTCCCCTCCCTACAACCAATCAACGCCATGCCCATGCATATTGCAGAAGATCTGTTTGTGCAGTTTTGATTGCTATTGCATTTGCTAACAACCCTCGATAAGATCTAATGTTGTTTTTTCGGCTGATGTATAATTAGGTATTTTTTGTTTGGACAATTAGTTTGGATAGTATGCTTTGAAGTTGTTATTGAGGGAGGGGATAAGAATCGGTGATTTTATTATTTGTTGTTTAGTTGGCAGTTGTTATTCATCTAAATAATATTGTGAGTATGGACAACCAAAATAAAAAAATGTGGCAAAAAGTTGCAGTTACTTTTAGTTTCCTTCATTAGATTGGTTTGTGGTATCAAGATGAATAGTTGCTAGATTTTATTACAAAAAATATTTTTAAAAGAAATAAATAGAGAGAGATGAGACAACTACTTAGAGTTATTTTAAGGAATAAGTAAGAGATAATTTTCTAACTAAAACTCCATCTTAACATAGTAATATAGATAATAATTAAATATTTTAATAATAAATTTATATGTCTATGTCCATGTAATGTTATATATCGACCATCCTATCATGCAGCATTTAGAATATGTTACAATAAAATGTTAATATGATGAGTATTCCTCAATGCATCAACGAAGAATTTTGGCAGTTGCGTGTCGTGGACAGCGGGAGGTAGCAAGTTTGAAGCTGCACCGTTTTATTAGTTTTCCTTAGTTTTTTTTAGTTCTCCAAACCACCCAAAAACCGCCGGGCTTTAGGGATATTATATTAGAGGTGTACATTGGTTTATTCGGTTCAATTATTTTGATTTTTTTAAAATTTTGTTTATATAAAATTAATACTAAATTAATAAACCTATATTTTGATTTGGTATTGAAAAATATCAAATAAAATTTGGTTTCGTTTGATAAATTCTAAATTTATCAAATTAATGTTGTTAGATGTTGATAACAAAACAATTTTGAAAGAAAAATTTAAACTACCATACAATATAATACCAAATGTAAGTATTGTACTATCCATACATTTTGTATTCTTGGAATTCAAATTTTACTTAATAAATTGAAATTTTTTTTTTGCAAATAGTATAATATTTAAAATACTATGTAGTATAATGGGGTTATGATAAGGTAATTTGGTAAGTTTAGTTTTTTTTGGTTTTTCTAAAATTTTGGTTTTCAAAAATGAATACCAAATTGACTATCAGATATCAAAATAACCAAACATTTACGTTATTTTGGTTTGGCTCGGCTCAAACAAATTAGGTTGTGGGACATGAATATAGCAACTCTATTATAACCCTAAAACACTAAACCTAAATTCTAAACCCAAAAACCATAAAATCCTAAACTATTTTGCAAACCCCTACATTATATGAGAAATAATGTGATGGATTGCTAGGTGTCGTAGTCATACCCCAAGGTCCAACACGCTTTTGCTGCACCCCCCATGGGATATACATACACTAACTCACTTACATTTTTATTCTCGATTCGCACAAAAATGGGTTAATCCGGAGTTAGTGATTTGGATTCAAGTGATCTTATGTGCACCTCTTCTACACATTATACCACCAAGGTGGGATTAAAATTGGGCTCGCTTTGCGCAAAAAAGGGTTAACTTGTAGTTATTGTTTTAGACTCAAGTGATCTTATATACATCTCTTCCATATATTATACATAGGACTAAATCTAAGCTAGAGATCTCACACTCCCCTTTTAAGTACCTGAGAATGATGAAACTAAACTTGTGATAAGGATCTCACACTCCCCCTTTAAGTACCTCACATCCTTGTTAGTACAAAGTACATTAAACTTGAGCTAGAGATCTCACGCTCTTCTTTTAAGTACCTAATGTCCTCGTTAGTACACGATACACCTTCAAGGGACAAATGCTCAGGATCTTCTCTCTCAACACATGTTTGTGCATCCAACGTCGACAGTTGATCAGCTCTCGACCCGCACTATACTCCCCACACTTGGCCTGCACGCACCTCGTGTAGTTGTGACATGCACTAACTCATTCGCACTTTCGTCCTCACTTTGTGCAAAAGGGTTAATCCATATTAGTTCTTTGGATTCAAGTGACCTTATATACGCATCTCTGTCACACCTTATACTATCATGGCGGTACTAAACTTGCAATATTTATTACTTCAGTGATGTACGCATATTACTTTAAGCACACCTTTAGTTGTATTTTATCAGTTAATGTTTACTATCTTTTTTGAGTCTAACTTGCTTGATTAGCACTTGATGCTTATTATTTTTGGGCATTAGGATAGTACTTTTTAGTTCAGTACGAGCTGCATTTCAGCCAAATTAAGTTTACATTAGCAGTAGTGATGGATTAATAGGTGAGGTGCTATACTATTTATTACTTTAGGACATAAGAATATTACTTTGTTAATAGAAAATTAGCTACATACCACTTCATTGAGATGGTTTTTGGTTTTTTCCATTATGGAAATCTAGTTTCGTTGAATACCTGTGAGGACCACGAAGCTGGTCAATTAACTGGATGGCACATTGTTGCCAGGGGAGTCATGATGCTGACGAAAAAAAACCTAAATCCACATGATGAATTTTTTTCTTTTGGAAAGGTTGATGCCAGACTGTACAATATCTATCAGGGGTATTCTTGCAGCCACCTCTCAGCCTGAGCGAGTGCCGCTTCTCGCTCCTGTATTTGCTTGTCATCATCCAGCATTCGAAATTTGGGTCCTTTCAGGTTGTTTTGGGTTGATTTCAGCTCTCTGGAGGTTTAGAGCAAACCTTTCTTTTAACCACTATTAACAGTCCTTAGGCCCTAATGCCATGCCCACAGTTTTACAAATCAGTCCCTAGGAAAATTTTCTTTTTAGCCATGCCCTGCATTTTTGCATAGAACTCCCTGCAGTTATCTGATTTTACAATTTAGTCCAAATTACACCCAGCATACCTTGAACACTACCACCTGTTCGCCGGAACAGTAAACCTAGCCAGCTCAACACAAATTAAGGTAGTTTACACACATAATGCACATAATAAGATTTATCTACATATCACAATCACAGTTTAGGCTTTAGGTAGAAAAGATTAAGGTGAGAACAAGAAGAGAGGAGAGAAGAATAGCAAACCAAAACCAAATTCTAGCAATTTCTCATCCTCTGTTCTATTTGTGATTCGGGACGATCTCGGGTTAACAAAAACATGGTTATTAGTTGGGCCAAGGTTGTTGGATCGACCAGACTATGCGAGACGATCTCGAGTTAATAATAGTAGAAGGTCCATATTGGTTGGTTGTCTATATACGAGTACAATATGATTTGGTCGGTTGTCTGTATGCGAGTACAATACGACTTGGTCGGTTGTCGGTTGCCAAGTCCAATACAAAAATGTAAGCAAGTCTGTTACGATATCGACTAGACTTGGCTATCAAGATGTAGTTGAGTTCGATACATTTTTGAGTCCGATACACTTTCAAGCGGTTGTGTTACAAATCATCAAAATTAATTGTAGAACTCATAGACAGAGATCGAGATCGATCAACTGTCGGGTCAACTCAACTTGTACATGTTCGACCACCTTGGTTTCGGCTTTTCGAGTAAAAGCTAGTTTTCACATCCAATTGGGTCCAGTACTCAATCGGATCAAGTTGGTATTAGAGCGCTGTCCTGTCCTATGGATGGTGAAAACTCGCATTGACTACAAAAAGTCCGGCAATATTCCGCAAGAACTTTCTATGATAGAAGGCAAACGTTCGACGACACTGACAGTCACATCTCCGATCATGTTTGAAGAAACCTTTGCTCAAGCTGACTTGACCGAACAAATGGCCAAACTCTTTGCCAACATGGATACCATGCTTGCTTGGATTAAGCAACAGGCCATGACCTTGCCTCCTGAAGATGATGTTTCGAAGGCAAGGGTGACTAGTGTGAGGATTGGGAACAACTCGCGTAGGCCAGTAGACGATGACGACGTGAACGACCTCAAAGCCAACGACCACGCCAACACATCATCCTTAGCTAACAGACCGTTCAAGGTTGAAGCTAAGGTAGACATACCCATATATGATGGGGTGATTGATGTCGAGGAGCTGGATTCATAGATCGACCAGCTTGAGACCTAGTTCGACTTGTGAGGCTTCAGTAACGCTCAAAAGGTAAAGTTCGCACCATTGAAGATGAAGGACCGCACCAAGACGTGGTGGAAAGCACTTGTCATCAGCGAGGAAGTAGATGACCTAGCATGGGGTCAATTCAAACAGCTCCTACAACAAGAGTTCTACCCGATGGGATATCTCGAAGATATATGGGATCGGTGGCACTAGTTGTATCAATGGCGCGACCAGACCGTCCAGGACTACATGATGGAATTTCAGAAACAAGCGATAGTCCTTGGCATCTCACTTTTCGACACCCAGATGTTCAGAAAATACATGACTGAACTGCAGAAGACGATTAGTGCAGAATTGAGTCTGTTTGGCATACACGATATCTTGGCTGCAAGCACAACCGCTTTGGCGATTGAGAAGAAGAATAAGACCTACAACGACAAGAACGTGAGGGAGATTTCGACCATGTCGAAAGAAAAGACGAGCTCCAGAGAAGGTACCCACAATACAGGTAGCACTTGTTAGCATTGTCAGGTTGTTGGGCACACAAAGGAGAAGTGTTATAAACTTCATCCTGAATTACGACCAGAAAGAACAGGGAGGAATGAACCAAGCACATAAACAACCACGGTTACTTCTGTTTTGCTCACAGAGGAAATCGTACAGTTGGATTCGATCGAAAAGGCGGACACGGCCTTGTCTCTGATGGCAATGCCAAAGGAGATGGGCCTGGGTTCATCAAACGACCACAACCCAACAAAGGAGTTGTTCACTATTAACATACAGGTGAAGCACGAGGTAGTCGCTACCATCTTCCAACCCAGAAGTCAAAAGAATCTGATTTCCATCGGGTTGGTACGATGACTTGGTCTGAAAACGACCAATCATCCTTGACCATATCTTCTGGGATGGTTCACTTCGGACGTGAGCCAGCAGATCATGAGTCAGTATATGCTAAAGTGTGGAATATCTGCTCGTTACATCGATGAGGTTCAATGCGATGTTATTCCCATCGATATCTGCCAGGTGATCACTTGATGATAGCAAATCAGGCGAAACGGATTGTCAACGCATGCTCAAAGTGTGTGTTGAGCGTGATGCATCCGGTTAACCAAGGGGATTGTGTTGCACTAACACCATGGTGAGCATGGAAAGTGGTGGTTGTTTGGCGAGTCTTCTCAAAGAAAAGAACACCCTGTTCGAAGAGGTACATGATCGATCACCAAGACGACCAATCGAAAACGACATGCAGTTTGTTTCTACGGCGCCACTGTCCAACCTTCACAACCCTAGCTTCGTGGTCAGTGATGGTATCGACCTTGACAAGATGAAGGCCATCCGTGAGTGGCCAAGACCACGATCCATGACAGAGATGCAAAGCTCCATGAGTGCCTATCTGTACATTCAACCAGACGATTGTTGCATTGCTCATCGTGTCTCCGTTCTAAGGCTGCCATTTGTTCTCCACATTTTCAGTTATGAGCACCAACAGGAGTTGGTTTTTCTTATAAAAAAGGGGAGTCATGATCTGAGACGATCTCGGGTCAACAAAAACATGGTCATTGGTCGGCCCAAGGTTGCTGGATCGACCAGACTATGCCATGAACTGGGACGATCTCGGGTTAATAATAGTAGATGGTTCAGACTTGGGCGGTTGTCTATATACGAGTACAATACAACTTGGTCGATTGTCTGTATACGAGTACGATATGACTTGGTCGGTTGTTGGTTGTCAAGTCCAATACAAATATGTAATTGAGTTTGTTATGATATCGACTAGACTTGGCTATCAAGATGTAGTCGAATTCGATACGTTTTTGAGTCCGATACGTTTTCAAGCCATTGTGCTATAAATACCTTGTAATAGGATAGACAAATCATCAAATTTAATTGTAGAACTCAGGCAGATATCGAGATCAATCAACTGTCGGGTCGGCTTGACTTATACAAGTTCTTCTTTTTATTAAAGGGTCTTTTTCCTTTAATTGTGTGTTCGACCACCTGGGTTTTGGCTTTTCGAGTAAAAGCCAATTTTCACATCCAATTGGGTTTAGTACTAAATCGGATCAATTTGATTCAGAGGGACTTCACTAGAAGCAGCAAAGGAGTAGGAGGAAGAAATTCAAGTCAAACAACAAGGTGAAATCGAGCCCTAAGCCTCATATTTAGCATATTTTAGCTTGTTTGTTAAGGGATTGTGTAAGAGACAGTAAATTTAGTACAAATACACTCTTAAACAACACCAGGAAAGATTAGATCATTGCTATCACATGAGGTAGTCACAAACATAATCACACAACACATGGAAACATGAACACAAGAACACACACACACAAGTATTCACAGGACCACATTAGAACATTCCACAAAGCCTGAATCTGGCACCACGACCTTCTAGAAGGTTAGAGAACCTTACATGAGGCGTAGGCGTCGAGGATCGGGTAGTCGGTGAGCCGGGCAGTGCGGAATCCATGCAGACGGCGCACTACTAGTGCAACCTTGCCACGAGGGCGTAGCCAAGCACGGCCTTGGGCTGCGAGAGAGAAGTGAGGCAACCCGGCTTGGGCTACAACCTGTCGCGACGTGAGCGCCATTGCGAAGAAAGCACGCGGCCAATGAGGGTGAGCGGCGGCGAGGCTCCAAAGGAACTAGGATTAGGGCAAGCAACGAAATCTAGGAAATTGTTAGGGCTTAGGTGTGGAAGCTATAGCTAAGTGATCCGGAGGCGGATCATTGCCGGCAAGGCATCGGTGACCAGTGATTTGGACCACGACGCGCGACAGTAAAATTAGGGCTAGGCAGCTCATGTGTGGGTGTGCTTTTGCGTTTGAACTGGGGATCAAAGGTGAAGCCAGTGGCCAGGAGCAACCGCCACTAGCCAGCAGTGAGCGAAGCTAACCCTAGAGGCGATGACGGCGATGGGTGTGAGTGTTGTGTGTGTGTCTGTGTGTGCGTGCGTTGTGTGTGTGTATTTTTGTGTTGTGTGTTTGGGCCGAGTGGGCCGTGTGTGTGGGTCAGTGTGAGTGTGTGTATGGTGTGCGTGTATGAGCGAATTGGGCCGAGTGGGCCGACCAATAAAATAGGAAAGTTTTATCATTTCTGTTTTATTTTTAGTTTTAGTTTTTACTTATTCTATTTTAGACATTATATTTTTATTTTGGTTATTCTAACTATTTAAAATACAATTTGAAAATCTGAATATAATTAATAACGATATGAAGTTATTTTATCTTATATTACAATTTTAATAATATAATATTTCAGTAATTAAGAAATGAATACGACTTGATTATTTTCATTATTTTTCCAATATAGTAACCTTATGTTTAAATAAAAGAGCTTTAAAACTATAATTCACTTCTATTTCAAATGACTGATTTAAATTAGTTTAATCTAATAGTTAATTAGTCTTGCTTTTAAATAAATATTTTTAATTTAATTATTATAAGCTAGTATTTCGATAACTAAAGGTTAATACAATTATTATTATACATTCTGGAAAATTATCCAACCTATGATTTTTGAGCAATTCAGTTCAAATAACTTAACTTGAATTTTCATCTGACCATTACGATTCTCCGGATACTTAGAAAATCGTAGAAGCTAGTTTGGGGTTGAGTGTTCAAATCGTGAGAGAAGCAAGATTATTTAATGCTTAACCGTGCATCTTTGCATTATAATCACCAATGTTCTTCTAAAAACTTATATATTTAATTATTTTGATTCCTAAAGTGGATCTGAGCGAGGAGCCCTAGAGCAACTTGTAGATATCAGATCTTGAACTTGTTGATCCAGGAAAATTCCCTTTCTTGACCATATTGAGACTATTTGGTTGTAATTATTTAATTAACATTTAATTTATAATCTAGATAAGTTACCACCTTGCATTAAAACGGAATATTTTATGGAAATAAATGTTGGCCCCAGTAAAGGTACCACAGACCAAAATCAAGTATAATCTTGTTAATAGTCAAAGGATGGCTCGTGTTCCTTGATAAAGAATGAATATGAAAGTTTACCATAAAAAATAAGGATATAACAAACTGCCACTTTTATCCAGTGTGGTATTAGTTATATCAACCACAGACTTGGTATGGGACAGGCTTATTCAAATATCTTATATGGAAACTAAAGCACCTCCACATAGGAACGTATATATGTATTTATGATTGAATGAAATTCATGACCTGAGGGCAGGACCTGAGCTATAGGCTCAACTTGTGATGTAGCAGCAGATGAGTTCTTCTACAAGAGCATGGCGATGCCATGCTTATGGAGGTATGTAGTGTAAGGATTTGAAAAATACTGTGTTATCTTGATCATGTCACATTTTCAGAAATGTAAGATGATGTTGATGAACACTGACATGAAAATCAAGAGTTTATGTGGGTAAAGTGATATATTTTGTGGAGTAAAATGTGAATATTCACTACTTATTTTCAGGTTGAAAGTTGCATTGCAGCAGGAAAGGAGGCTTACAAGTGGCCTCACCCTGTGATATAAGTGCTTAGTAGAGTTTTGTTTAACAAATTGAGTCTTACAATCACTAGAAAATTTTGGCAGAAAACTCCATTCTTTTTTAATAAATCTATTACTCCTTTGCCTACTTAAGGTCTGCATGATGCATTTAAACTTGATTGCTTGCTAAGTACCCTGCTACTTATTCTTGCTATATTTGTATATCCTTGAGTACTCTATCAGCGATATGATGCCAACTATGAAGAGGAGGATAACCCGGAGGGTTTTGAAGTGGATATTTATAACTTCGATCTAACCTACTTAGGTGCTGGAGATAAAGATTAGTCGCTTTGATCAACTCAAGTCATCATGATGTTTTGTTATAATAAACTTAAATATGTATAACTAAATACTCTATAATATTAAATCTTATATAATTAATCACATGTTTCTGTTTCACTATTCTGTTACGAACATTTGTTGGATAGTCCTTGCATAATTCGAGAAGTATTCAAAAACCAGACATACTTTCAGGTGGGTGGTATGTCTGATCACCACAATACCACTACGAATGCATATTAGATCTTTTATATTCCACTTTCTCCATTCGGACAATCACTTTTCAATATGTGACGAGAAATTTTATATTAAGTGACCATTCTATATATTGCTTGACTCGTTGAAGTGGAAATATATCAATTTGAGTTTGCTGGTTCTAGCCATTTGAAATCCATTCCCACTTCTTATAGTTATCACCCCATTTTGACTCCTTGCACAATTCCCACTGCTCGAGTTGGATGCACTCAAACTAGCTAGATTTACACTAGGTTAGTTCAAAATGACTAGATCGAATCAATCTATATTGACTTGTTCGACTCCTCATCTCTATTATTTATTCCTATAAGACCGAATCGGTGCTACCTTATAGTATCTCTCAAAAAAAATCTTTATTGATTTGTGTCTACCTCAATAGGCCGGAGCGGTAAAATGGTCATTTCACTTAAAATCTCTCACCAAATATTGAAAAATAATTATTTTAATGAAGAAAGTGATATAAAGAGACTGTAACTAAGTAATCGTGGTTGTATTTAACAAAACCGGACTTTCTTAATGTCAACTAGCAAAATCATCCAAGGAGAGTGCAACAGAACCAATTAATCCTAGTTACGTTTAAGATAAAGTTTACTTTTGTAATTTAATATTTACTTTATGAAGTAGTTATTACGTTAGGGCTATACTATATTATTCTTAGGTGTAGACAGCGAAACCTATCGGCTGCCGATTTTTACTTAAGTCTATTTTTTGGTATTTTTCTGTAAATGATAGACAAGGGGAACTAGAAAAAAAATTGAAATATATATGTACAATAATTTGTAATTTTTTATGTAATTAGGAGAAAATTATTTATAAATAACCAAAGTAAAAAAATAATTTGAAAAATGACCCACAATTTAACGAAATTGTGAAACTAATCTGGTCGAGCGCGATAGGTGACTTATCGCGGGTGTGATGCGCAACAGAAATGCAGGCCTCACCTTTTCCATTTTCGACCAGCGACATAAAATTTTTCGCTTTTGAAACCACGACGGAAGGCTCACTCATTCTTTTCCATTTTTGATGAGCGATAGGAATCTTTTCCCTTTTGAAACTGTAACAGGAATCTTTTCCATCTCCCAAACACGACAGAAAAGAAACTATGGTCATTTCCATTGAGAAAACGCAACAAAAACTTTTTTAAAAAATGTAAACCATCTTTTTTAACACTATGGAAATGTTATAGAAAATAGTAATTTTTTTATACTTTCCTCTTTGATATCTTTGAAATTTGAACTCCAATATTTGGAAATTATTAATTATTTGAAAAAAATGAAACGTCAGGCTGAAAAGCCGAAACAAACAATTAGTACATATTATTTAGAAGTACATATTATTTAGAAGTACATCCCATGGTGTGCTGACCCATTAACATGGGTCTAATTATTAATTCGTCTCCCTCTTTTGCAGTGCCTATCTCTCTGAAAAGGCAAGAGTGAATAAGGATTAGGCGGGTTATGTGGTCTCTGACTAACTGCAGTAGAAGGTCCGTAGCGGTCTGGCTGCACTAATGGCTGTGAAGGCTGCGTGGGTGGCGGAGCATCGTAGAGCTGACTCTGTTGAAGCTCGTCGTGCGTGTAGTGCTGATGTGCATAGAGATTATCCATCCCTAGCAAGTTCGACACCCAACCGTCATGCTCCCTTTGTTGTGCCATCCACTCAGCCTCAACCCCCTGTGGCGCATATATTGTCTGCTCTGACGGCTGACCCCAAGATGCCCCCTCAACATGTTGCGCTGGCTGCGGAGGCATCTAAGGAGCAGAGTAGAGCTGATTCACCCACTCCAACTCTCACTGATCCCAACACTCATCTGCGGGTGGTTGCTCTGCCAAAGCCCTATTAGTAGCCTCTTGAGCTCTTCTGATGTCCTCGGGGTCGTCAGAGTCGTCGGAATTGTTGCTTCCTGGCCTATGATGTGTCGATGGCTCTCCTATATGTAGTGATCCATTTCGACGAGAAAACATTGATGTTGATCGTGGAAGAGTTGATGGGGTATTAGATGGGCCCGCTATGTCAGTCCCCCACCTTGATGATGCGCTGTGTCGAGCAGGACGTGTGCCCAAAGTACTGGGGCGTGCAAAGGAGGGTAGAGCAAACCTTGGGCTTGGTAGGTGTGCCACAGGCTGTCTTGGCATGAATGCGTCACTAGTACGACTGCAACTTAGGTCGCTCATGAGTCGTCGGGAACCAGTGTTCACTGCACGGATGGCTCCAGTAAACTCATTATGGCACCAGCGACCTCCACGTGCTATGCTAGACAACATTGATCTAGCTGCCACACGATGGCAATTGCAATGTCGAACTGAAAAAGACAAGTAGTGTATTAGTAAGTGAAATGAGTAAATGACAGATGCAAAAGGGGAAATATCATCAAAACATACTGAGCGATGTATCTACCCTAAGCAATCAGAATCAAACCCTAATTGCACACGTTCGGAATGCGGTATATGTGTTGGCGTATCTTCAGGCACACGAGAAAGCCACATGCGGTTACGAGGCATGTACCAATCAAGGTACGCTTGGTACGTAGTGGGATCGTACAATCGATCATCTGCAATTACATCAGTCTGTGCAAGCTGGTTCCACTCTGGCACCCATCTGTCATTCTTCTGCGCACAATTGTTGGGCTGCCTTCCTTGCTACTCTGCCTACAAAATAAAATGGAGGTAATGCTAGGTAATGGCATGTATTGATAGAGAAATACATAATTCCAATATTATGCATGCATGGGCGTACCTGTGGACCTCCTTGGGGAGATCCCTGTCATGTGCTCTCTCCGGAGGTGGGGTGTTTTGATAAATCCAAACTGACGCATCACCCGCTTCAGGTAGTACAGCTCCACCATATGAGAGAACACAAGATGACATCGTGTCATCTTGTAAGTATTGCTCGTTGTGCACATGATCGATAAGCCATGCGGTGCAATGCTTTTAATGACAACTGGTGTCCACGGACACCATATGACTCGCGACTCGTGGAATAGGTCGAAATCCCCCTGGTACAAGACGTAACACTGACGAACCTGATTCGCAGACCATCTCGATCAACCGTGCATCCATCTTGTGCCCATGGTTGGGCGATCCACCCAATCATGGACATCATCAGGCTCGGGATACGGATGCACCGATCGATCTAAGCGTGGCCGGCCAATTAAAAAATGCTCCCAAGACCATAGCTGCAGCAGGAGGGAGCATCTTGACAATACGGACTCTGGCACAGTCTGGACACATGCATCGCACAACCCCCGATATGTTGCACAAAACACGGACATAGCCTAGTTGTACTGAGGAACATGCCCTGTTTGGGCATCGATAATACTCTCTACCAATGGAATGAACCATGGGTGAACTGTATACCCATGTGTAGATTGGAACATTACCAACAGGTATGCGAACAAATGTTGGCGCACAACATGCTCCAACGCATCAGACGGGCACTCAAGGTAGCGCAACAAAAACCTATGTGGCACACCACACCTAGTTGATGGGATCTAATCTGCCTGTTGAGCGATGTTGAACCTAAGGTTTACCTGAGTGCGCCAGTCTGCAGGCAGCAGTGATGGAACGATGGGTGCTCCTATGGCAGGTAGGCCTAGGAGCATACCCGCATCCTCCAACGTGATCGCCATTTCCCCCCATTAGAATGCAACTTGTGTCTTGGGGCACCATCGATATACCAATGAGGTGACTAACGACCTGTCCAATGTGAGGCCATGACCAGTCTGCAGCATACGAGCAAAAGGTAGTAAAACCGTTTATGTGAGAATAGGGATGTGTTGGGGGAATCCCCAGCGGCCCCACGAAGTCCCAAGGAGTCCCCGGTGAGACCCGGAGAGGCACCGGGCCCCCGGTGAGATCCGGAGGGTCACGGGGCACCCGGAGAGATCCGGAGGGTCTCCGGAAACCCGGTGAGACCCAGAGAGTCACCGGGGGCCCGGTGAGATCCGGAGGGTCACCGGGCGCCCGGTGAGATCCAGAGGGTCTTCGGGAACCCGGTGAGACCTGGAGGGTCACCGGGCCCTCGGTGAGATCCGGAGGGTCACCGGGCGCCCGGTGAGACCCGGTGAGATCCGGAGGGTCTCCGGGCGCCCGGTGAGATCCGGAGGGTCTCCGGAACCCCGGTGAGACCCGGGGAGCCTCCGGGCTCATGAAGAGCTATTGCTAATCGTGGGGCCTCTAGGAAGCCCGTGGCGCCACGTGTCGAGCATCCAGGCCGTCCATCAGGCCAAAGGACGTCTTCGCCCTTCCATCCAGCGGTCGCAGCGAGGACTTTTTTGTCTTTTGTATTTCTTGGGGGCTATATATACCCCTCTTGTACCCTTTTTCAGGGATTCCAATTCATTTACATAAACTCAACGTTCGGTTCTCTTGGAGACCTCTCCCCGAGAGCTCACCTCCCCAGCGGACTCGCGTCCGGAGAGAGCCAACAGGACTAGGGCCCCCACTGGGACCCGAACCTGTATAAACCCGTGTCACTTTCTGTGTTGCCCAGCGGGAGGAGACCAGTAACTCGGTCTGCTCGCGCCGCTGTACCCGTGCTGCGCACGTTCGAACCTGCCGGGGTATCCGTAATACCACGACAGGATGTATCTTCCATGAAGAGGCCAGTATTCCATGGGAGCCCTCATTACAAGTGGCTCAAGATGTCCACCTCGCGACAATACACACCCACGATGAGCATTGTCCCACCTGCCACTCAGCAGCTCTGGAAGTCGTACATCCTCGTCAGTCATCTTTGCAGAAATCAATTACCATTAGCATAACAATTCAAAATATAGCAAAGAAATGAGTTTGGGTATGAAATCTCATAAGTCTTAATCTAGTAGAGTTTTACCCTAGATTTAGTTTTAAAAACGTGCAAAAATCATGCTTAAAACTCCTTTGATACGACATTTTATCTGCAAAGTTTCATTATTTTTACAAAATGCTTTCACAATTGTATTCTCTGTATTGCAAGGATCAGGCTTACCAAATTTGAGACAATTTGAACTTCATTAGATCCAAATTCAACCAATATTGAAATCTAGACAGAGGAAAAGAAATGTACTTGAAAGCCGGGGCGAAAACGAGCTGGTTGAAAGTGAAAAAAGAATTGTACTCGAGTTCTAATACACGCCCGCGGTCGAAAACAACTTGGATTCGAACACAAAGTGAGTGGCGGTCGAAAAGGTAGCTGATTCGAACACGCAGCGGTTGAAAACTAGTTGGATTCGAACACAAAGTGAGCTGCGGTTGAAAAGGCATCCGATTCGAACATGACCAAGTTTACTTGCCGTTTGATTGAGTTTTTTGATGGTTTAGATGCCGCCATGTGTCCTGGTTGAGGTGAAATTTGATTTGGAGCCTTTACCTGGTTGAATTAGGCTTGGTTATAGTAGGGTTTAACCTGTTTTGATCTGTAGTGGTCGAATAAGGCTAGTTTTAACCGATTTTTGTCGGTTTGGATTGAAACTGGTCGAAACTTGGTTGAATTTGATCCCAATTCAATTGTTCTTGTCCCAATTAAAGTCAGAGTTTGTCAAGGAGTTGTTTTTGGGCACATTTACCTGTGTACTATAAATAGAGAAGCCTTAGGGCTAAGGTTTCTGTTACGTCTGTGAGCCGATAAGTGCCCGATTCGCACAATACTTATCTATGGAGTACTAATATAGGCTATACTCGCGATGTGTTCTTAGAAAAAGGATCCGAGGACACATGCACTGTCCAAACCAATGGAAAGGCCTACCATAATATTGGAAAAAATTAAATAACGACAAAATACATAACTCCTGAATGATCAACTGACTCATTATGCATCACTATTACATATGTGAATACTAGGTGGATGGGTCGGGTGCATGTAGACAATTCTTTTTGGTATGCCTGACTTATTTGCAAATCGACAATTTTCTACCTCTAAGTGCTTGCTTTCTGTGATTTGTCCATGTCATTGTGCAACCAACGCATGCATCTTCCGACGACTTGGTCCCTTTCTCCTGAGGTTGAAAGCTGGGATCCACCTAATCTCACTAGATGAAATTACTCTGTAATCACTAACTTTCATGAAGACCCTTCAAATACCACTCCAAGTTTGCTAAAGGTTATGAAGGCTGAAGAACTCAGAAAGGTATGGAGATGGGCTTATACCAAGTGCCGCACATGCAGCAATGACATGCGAACATGCCTTGTGTAATAACATGGCCTTGTTGCATGTGCACTCCGCAACATCCCCAAGAATGACTTCGTGTACCTTGTCGGCTCTGAGATGTCAGTTAACTCGCTTCTAGCGCAGTCGGACTAAAATTATCTTGTGCAATCGGTTGATGATCTCCACCTCATGCTTCTGAGCCTTATTTATCCAGAAATTCATGTATTCCTGCACCACGTCTGGTAAAGTTCTAAATGGATTGTCAACCAGCATCTTGGCTGCAAGGCTTCCGTTGTTGAAATATTGCACAGTGCGATACTATGTCATCTCCACAATCGCGGTCAATGGCAAGCATCGCACCCCTTTCAAACATAATTACAAACTTCAGATAGATTTGTCGTCATAATGCCATACCTTGCCCCACACTCGTCATGCAGCAACGACCACTTCTCTTTCTCTTTGTCACTGATCCACTGTGAAGCTTGCTTACATCATCCCCATCGCCGACCCCGGACCCTTTATTAGCCGTGTACTTCAGTGTCAACTCCTCAAGCTTCTCGAAGATAGTGTCATACTTGCTCACTTGGTTCTGTGAGTATAACCTCTTAAATAGGTCTATAATTTGTTTGCTCCGAAATTTGGTGAAGAGGTTGGCTGCAAGGTGTCGCATGCACCAACGGCTCACCACGTCCTCCCACTTGTAAGGTGGATTAAGAGCGCCCTGCATTATCTCAATTGCTCTAAGCAAGCCTCTGTGTCGATCAAAAATAATGCAGATCTTCTCACGATCCTTTACAACCGCTAGCTTCACATTCACCAAAAACCACAACTAACTTTCCATGTTCTCGGCTTTTACAACTGCATATGCTAATGGAAGCAATTGATTTTAGCATCTGCAACAACCGCAATCAGTAGTGTCCCTTTGTACCTCCCAGTAAAAAATGTGCCATCCACACATAACACCGACCGACACCATGTGAATGCCTCTATGCACTGCGGGTATGCCCAGAACAAACGGTGCAAAACTCTTGTGTTCTCTATGGTACTACCATCTGGGCCAACAATTGTCTGATCGAGCATATCCACAAATGTGCCTGGGTTCGTAAGTGCGATGTTTCGAAATAACCGCACCCCTATGTTGTATGCATCCTCGTATGTGCCGTACATGTCTTCAATTGCTTTCTGCTTTGCTCTCTATGTCTTGTTGTAGCTGATATGATAACCACATCGATCTGCCACTTGCTTGATGATCTCTCTTGGCATTATCAATATGTTCTCCCGCACTATGCTAGATGATGTTGCTTACATATGCCGTAGTCATGTTTCTATGGCTGTCCAATGCCTCAGTAAGCTCACATGTGTGGGCGTTAACTCTCGTGACCACAAAACCAATGTCATCCTTTGGTTGTATGGCATGAATCTTCCATGCACAGCCTGCTGTAAGACATGCGACATCATATAACCTGGGGGTAGACTTCACCACTCTGTATTGTCGGTTGAGTGCAAGAGAACATCTAGCCACGGCATTCTGCACATCTTTCGTTCAAAACTCTTGCTCCAGCTGGATATTGCTTTGCTGAAATAACCATCTTGAGTTTTGGTCTGTCAGCAGCACTGTCGAACTAAATCCAGATTCATCGAGCCATTGTTCAGGGATTGTGAAATGATCTTCGTTGGAGTCTTCAGATGCTTCAAAGGTCTGTCAAGTCATCTTCGTCAGACAGTTCCAAGACCCTCCAAGAACTCACACACATCAACACGTGTGTGGAAAAAAGCTTCTGACCATTCACTAGCCCTGAATGTTGGCGGAATCAGTGCATTCATTTCTCCTGCCCATGCGCCGCTACTAGGGCCGACTTCAACGTCACCCTTCGGCAGTTCTAGGTCACAAAACTGGACATAAACTACAAATCGGCCGCCCAAACCACCATCAGGGTCCTTTACTCTTCTCACAAACGACCCCCACGAGTTGTTCCCTCTCAGTTCGTGCAACACCCAGTATGGGTCATTGGCGGTCTCCTTCACAATGAGCCTTTCTACTTGAATTGTCTCATATTCTACACTCTTGCCAAACAAACTAAGTATCCATAACTTAAGATCCGTACAAGATGTATTATGTATGTTCAAATCGGCCATGACATATTTGCAATGACTCATATCTACACCATTTGGCCCATCATGAATCAAACCATCGCCATAAAATATGCAGAAATTTTTGGGTTGCTCCATTCCCTACGGAATATATTTACGCAACAAATTATAAGTAGACATGTTATGATTTTTAAATCATATAGTTAACATAATCAAAATATTTATAGATAATTTTCGGGTTGCTCCATTCTCCTTCATCTGTAACTTTTATAGATTTCTTTTATGGATTTTGACGAGGATTATCACCCGAGCTAGTTCAAAGTATTACATGTCTGGTTTAAGACAGAATCGGATTAGACGTGTATCAATAAATCCGTCGCTATGGTCTCAGACGATCTAAAGGGCGCAGATACAGAGATATTTCATGGTCGCAGCTCTTGTGTGATCATGAGGTCACAGACAGTGCGCGGTCAGGAAACTCCAGACAGTGCGCAGTCAGAGGGTCGTTGATTATCTGCGACTAGGATAGTCAGGGAAGGCCTAACACTTTGAATGGGCATATCCCGAGAATCACGAAGATATTCCCACGTATGAAGACAACTGCCAGGAGGTTAACATGTGCGGTTATCTCTTGATTGCACGTGTTAAGCCTGTATGGAAGTTAAGTGCGGTTAACAAAACTGCATCTTAACAACTGCCCTAGGCCGTTTCGTATCGGCGCCCTTTTGTCCAGTATAAAAAGGTAGTCAATGCACGTTCTAAAGACAAGTGACAAGTGACTAATTCAGTCAAGCATACAAGCACTACCAGGCATTCACCAAACTGAAGGCTTAGATATAGTTAGGTAGATATTAACATAGAAGAGATCATCGCCTGTGATCTTCTCTTCTACCCTCTTGTACAAATATCTTATTACATATAGTGAAATCACAATAGGACGTAGGGCTATTACTTCCACCATCGAGGGCCCGGATCTGTATAAAATCTCCTGTGCCTCTACAGACTTGATTCACCCTACCTTTCCGCAGGAGCGCCCTGAAAGGTCCTGCAACTCACACATTTGCATAAGATCGACTAAGGACTCCGAGTCCAAATTGTCGACAGATTTTTTTTTATATTTACAAAATATTTATGTCTACTTTAAAAAATCAAAACATGCATGATGATATTCTTAAAAAAACATATAAGATATCTCGAAGTGCTCTCCTTCATCTGTACATTTATTTTAACAACAAAATATTAAACTAATGATGGAGTCAAAATTAATGTCTATTTTAACATCTACTTAGTTAACATCTAACACAAATATAACAGCTAACATAAACTTTTAACATCTACTTAGTTATTAATCACATACATAACTTAGCAAAAAATTATTGCATTTCAACGAAACTTACCACGTTTGGAAGATCTTTTTCTGAGCTGCAACTTTCTCAACTGCACTGACTTCAAACAATGACCAGATTTGGAGAAAATTTGGTTCAAACACAAAATTTTTGAAGAAGAATAGAGAAGTGTGGGGAGGAGAATAAACTGAATGAGAGAGAGAGAGAGTGACTGGAGCCGGGGGTTAAAATCTATTCGAAAACACGATAATTCGTGAGAACATGGGACAAAACGAGCAGGTTGTACTGTCGCACGTGGATATTGCGACAAAAACGAGCAGCCTTTGTCGCGGATGGGAAAGAGAAAAGACGTGTCGACCAGCTTTTATCGCGGATGGGCTTGGGAAAATAATTTTGTCGCGGTTGTGATCCGCGATAAGTGGTCGACACGTCTTTTCTCACGGTCGTGAGGCGTGACAAGTTTTTCTCGCGGTCGTGAGATGCGATTAGATGAGGTGGCGGGTTAGTCTCATAATTTCGATAAACTATGGGTTATTTCTCAAATTATTTTTTTATTGAGTTATTAATAAAAAAATTTCATGATTAGGATCGAGTAAACAAGTACGCCATCTATGTGCAAATTTCCATAGCTACAAGTTGCTTGCAGTTGGTTGAGAGCAAGAGCTCTTTTTTTTTCCTGTTAATTTTGTAGAAAATCATGTTTTTGTCTTGTAGTTGTCGAAGGGGTGGTCTGTTGGTTCTCTCAACCCTCCGGCTTTCATGCCATAGATGCTGTCTTTTTCTTATATATTGCTCGATGTATACAAGGAGATACAAAACAAATAAGATAATAAGATAAATAAACACAAGTTAAGAATGTTGTTGTCTTTTTTTTTCCCTCCTATTATAGATGGAATTAAATATAAAAATTTGAATAGCTTCTAAGACACCGCCGTCCACATTTCTCATATTTTCTACAAAATTTTAGAAAAAATACATTGTTTGCACATGAGGAGTAAGAGGTGTCATATATATTAGTTATCTTGTGTCATCTTTGTTGAATTATAACATTATTATTTCACTGAATATGATAAATATTTTCTATAACTATTACAAATTGTAATACAATTTTAACTAAATAAGATACGTTCCACTGGGATGATCACGGGTCGGGATGAATCAAATTTTTTAATCTTAACTGTTTTACAATTTTGTTGCATCAGAAGATAACCATGTACCCGAGGCTCTTGTGGAGGTCGTCCAGATGGCACTGAGCTATGCGATTCCTGAGAGACATGACAACTGGGGGCAGCTACCCACAATCTACGATGTCCCTTGGGAAATTGCAAAGGACAACAGAGAGGCCTATGCCCCAAACGTTGTGTGCATTGGCCCATTTTATCATGACTACAATGATAGGCCCAGCATGCGGCAACTCCAAGCCTACAAATGGTGCTGTGTGCGCAAACTCATCAGCCGGCACCACCTTCTCCAAGAGCCCACGAGGACACCGATGTTGCTGCGCAGGTGCTTGGACGCCTTGAAACAGCTCGAGCCACAAATCAGGGCGTCATACTTCAATAACATTGACCCAAACAGAATAGATGAGTTGCCTCTCATGATGTTGCTGGACGGCTGCTTTATCCTTCACCGCTTGCTCAAATACGCACGCATTGCGGAAAGAGAAGCTGATGCTCATCATGCTGGTCACCACGATGATGATGACGACGACGACGACGAAGACTGGACTCAGGTGGTCGGGAGGTGCTGGGTGTGGCAATTAGTGACGCGTGACCTTGTGCTACTCAAGAACCAGATCCCTTTCTTTGTTCTTGAGGAGCTGTTTAATCATCTCAAGAGTGAGCACAATGAGTCTAGCGATATCCTTGTGGCTGGCAGTCTTCGGCTCTTCCGGTCTCTCCATCCTGGAAAGTTGCATTCTGCGCCCATCGCATGTCGTGACGTGCACCACCTACTTCATCTATTCTACCTCTCCGTCGGTCTACCGAGAACGACGTCTAGTGACCCTCAGCGGACTCGGCGAGATGTTTTGCTATCAGAGCTTCCGCAGTGGATACCGTGTGCCAAAGAGTTGGAGGAAGCCGGGGTGAGATTTAAGAAGAGAAAGAATCCCACGAGCTTTCTGGATGTGAGATTTGGTGGTGGTGTCCTGGAAATCCCGCCATTGCAATTGTATGATTACAGTGAGTCATTGTTTCGAAACCTAATCGCCTTCGAGCAGAGCTACCCCGCGGCGCCAAGCGATGTCACCACCTATGCCATCTTCATGGATTGCCTCATCACCAAGCCCGAGGACATGCGGCTGCTACACCTGAGCGGCATACTGGTAAACCAAATAAATGATGAGCAAGACGCGACGCGCTTCTTTAGTCGGCTCTGTGCGCAAGTCCATTGGTCCGCTAATAATTACTTAGCTAGTGTGATGGAGGAGGTGGCCAAGCATCAAGGCTCCAGGTGGCCGAGGTGGCGCGCTGCCCTGGTACGCAACTACTTCAGCAACCCGTGGGTGATCACGTCAATGCTCGCAGCGGTGGTTTTACTAATCATGACTGTGTTGCAGACCTTCTTTGCAGTTTATGGCTACTTCAACCCTCCAAAACAGCAGTAATATTGAGCATTCATTCAACTTTATGAGCTACTTAGCCTACCATGTGCTTCTACATTGTGCATGCTCTATTGTCATTGTTTTTTCATGCGTGGTGTGTTGATGTTGCATGTATAATTAGTTCATGGAGCTTTCCTGTTGACTTGGTGCCATACAGGATTGTAGAGCCATCTCTCATGGAGTTTGATGATGTTTGAGTTTATTTCATTATATTTAGTTGTACAACAATTTCCCAATCTTTTGTGATGAGAACCGAACTGGCTTGTACAACACAAATGCATCAGCACGAAGCAGCTAATCATTTATTTACTGAGATCCCTTCAAGGCAGAGATGGGCTTTGTCTCCGCTGCGACACCATAGCGATGCGCCGGCCCATCAAGCTTCGAAGTAGGGCAATCGTACAAGCGGGCCGATAGCCCCGATCTCCAGGATAATCCAAGCCCGGGTGGGGAGCGATCCAACTCAAAGGAGCAGAAGGATCTAGATGCGTCATGCGGGAGATCGCGGCACCACATCGCCAAACCCTAATCTCCATAGTTCTCGAGGTGATGTTCCTGAGTTACACCTTTTTCCACCATGTTTGGCGAGGGAAGAAGGGAGAGTGTGCGAAGAAGGGCTTCGGCAGCGGGTGGTTTTGGGTTTGTCAGAAGGCCGGTGGAGATCTCGATCTTAACACCTGTGTTGCGGCACGACGAGACGAGTGCCCTAGGGAAGCTGGTACTGGGCGGATCCGTGAGCGGATTGGTACAATTCACGGAGATGGTCGGTCGTTTGTGCAGGTAATCCGTAATTCTCAACTGCTTGACACCCTGCAAGGACAAATGGCTGGCCGTTTTGATTGTCTAGGGAGGGATTGTGACCAGCGATTTCCTCCTGGAGATAGGAGGGTTGATTTCACTTCTGGGCGATTTGGTCGAGGTTTTAATCGTGGTGGTGGTCGTCATGGTAGGGTGATGTATGGTGATCGTGTGTTCCAACAGGAGGAGCGTCCAAACCCTTATCAGTGGAGATGGTACAGGACATCAGGAGAATGCTAATCAAGGGCAATCTGGAGGGGGTTAGATCTATGTAGCAGCATGCTTTACCTGTTCATTTTGGTAAAAATGTCGGATCTGGTGCAGAAGATCAAGGTGCCATGCAGTTTCTGAAAGCTGTTGATAAGATTGTTGATGAAGGTGTTGCATCTATCAAGGAGCAAAAGAAGAGTAAACCATAGATTTGGCAGCACATCACATCTGGTTGAGGATTGCAAAAAGGAGATACAATGTACTATCTGCTTCTGTGATGATCATGCTGAAGACAGATGTCCATTTCGTCAAGAGCATCTTACTGCTCATATGTGAGGTTTTGGTGTGGAAGGATTTGGTTTCTTCTACATTGAAGATGGTCCACAGAGAGCAGGGGGAAAGCTAGTTCCACTACTGCTGTGATTTGAGTGGAATCAGGAGAGATTGGTAGTCGACAGCTTGAGGAGTTTTAAGGAAATGTGTTTCGGTCAGGAATTGGTTAGCCCAATTTTTTTTTAAATAACTCAAAGTAAAAAGAAAATAGTGAAAATGACTCACAGTTTAACGAATTTACTAAAATGATCTTCCGGGGTGCAACAGAGAAATTGTGGTGGTTAGGCAGCACGAAAGATCTGCTATTGTGATTTGGAGGTGTGATAGAAGGCAGACGTTCTGTCATGGCTCCCAACCGCGACAGAAGACCTCCTTCAGCCACGACAAAATAGTGTGTGAAGGCCATAACAAAAGGCCTCCCTTGGCTACGACAGAAGGCTCGTGAATTCAAATTTATTATTGCAAGCAAACAAGCCAAAATTCGGTAATTTCAATAATTTTTTGTTACCATTTGCACTGTGACAAAAATTTGGCTAGCCAATAAAGTTTGATCATGATTGATAGCCCATTCTTCATGTTTTCTTACCAAATATGTGGCATGCATTTTGCTCACCTGATTTCTGGCAGCTAAATTATTGGTCGTGCCATGTAATTGGCTATTTTCATGTTATGTGCTCGGGTTAATGAACGCCTAACTGGACGACGAGGGCCGCTGTGGCTCACTTCGACGAGGATAGTAGTTTTAAGTTTCCTTGGCATAAAATGATTCTCTTCATTAATAATGGTGGTCTTATATAGGCATTACAAGAGAATTAATTGGAAATGAAATAGACATTACAAGAGAACGAATAGGAAATGAATTAGACTAAAAAGAAAATAAACTAAAAAGGAAATAAACTAATAACACCAAAGGCTTTCCTAATCCTAGTCCTAACCGGCTCGGCGCTCGTAGACTTGTCTGACCATAACATCACTCCCCTCTGGAGAAACAGCTCGTCCCCGAGCTGAAAGGAAGGAAAGGCAATGCGAAATTTCTGCATTGCCACCCATGAAGCATCGTCGGGTGAGTGATTCTTCCAATATACTAATACCTCCTGTGAGATCTGTTAAGACAAACACGAAGCACATGGAGGGGCACATGACACACCCGTCCCTCATGTAGATCGAAGAGAAGGGGTGGTCGTTGGTGGAGCTCCCACATAGGGCTTCCTTTCGAAAATGTGAAAGACGTCGTGTAGGCAAGCTGTCGAGGGAAGATCGAGACGATAGGCAAGCTGGCCGACACGCTCCACCACTTTGAAGGGTCTATAGAAATTCAGCAACAGTTTATGATAATACATCCGATGAAGCGACTGTTGACAGTATGGTTGGAGACGAAGTAGGACCCAAGCTCCCACTTCGAGTTCCAACTCTCTGTGTCTGCGATCATAAACTTGCTTCATGAGATTTTGTGCCTGAGTAAGACGTTCTTTGGCAAGTGCGAGGACGTCATCCCTATTCAAAAGCTCTTGATCAACTACATCCACCTGGGAAAATCCTGTAGTGTAGGAAATGAGTGCCGGAGGATCCCGACCGTAAACCATCCTGAATGGCATGAGTTTATGGGCAGTGTGGTAGGATGAATTATAGCAGAATTCAACCCAGGGAAGCCATTTGTACCAATCCTTTGGCTTCTCCCCCACCAAACACCGGAGGTACATCTCGACCGATCGGTTTATGACCTCAGTTTGGCCATCCGTCTGGGGATGGTATGGTGTTGACATATTGAGCTTGACGTTACATCGGTTAAACAGATCCTTCCAGAACACCGAAGTAAAAAACACTAGTACAGAAAAACTTTCTTCTAACGGTAAAAAACACACTTCTACTAATGGTTTTTGTACCGTTAGAGATAGACACGATAGAACAAGACAAGAAATTTTCTAACGGTAAATAACCGTTAGAAAAAGTAGACTATTCTAACGGCATTTTCATAGATAACTGTCAGAAAAACCAATCTAGTTTAACGGTTAACTAGCACTATCCGTTAGGAAAAAATAGTATTCTCACGGTTGCATGCAAGTTTACCGTCAGAAAAATGTACACTATTCTAACGGTTAATTAGCAGTATACCGTAAGAAAAATGAACAGTATTCTCACGGTTACGTGTGAGTTTATCGTCAGAAAACTTACACTCTTCTAACGGTTAATTTGATTTGTACCGTGAGAAAAACGTAAACTCTTCTAACGGGTAACTAAGAGTATACCGTTAGAAAAAAATAGTATTATCACGGTTATTTGGTAGTTTACCGTCAGAAAAACGTACACTCTTCTAACGACTATTTAAAAGCATACTGTTAGAAAAAATAGTAGTATTCTCACAGTTTTTTAGTAGTTTACCGTTAGAAAATGTTGTTTTTTTATAATTCTGCTTGCTATTTTTAGCCGTTAGAAAAGGCTGGATCCACAATACAGTAGAGATGCAAAAAGGGTACATTCCCATATACATTGAATAGATTGACACATTACACAGTTGTTTACATTTATTCACATATATACGAACCAATACAAATACTAACCAATATGGATAGTTATTCACAGTTATTGCATACAAATACTAACCAATAAGACCATAAACAATCTATGCACAGAGAATACACGAAAGAGAGAAAAATTACAACAAGTGAGCCAAAAGCTTGTCATGGCTGTTGGTTGGGCGCAACTTCGTCCATAACATATTGTGCCCAAATTTGTCGGAGCTCTCTAATCTTTGCATTGTCGTATTTGTCTTTGGACATGGCGATCTGCAAGCATGTGTGAATACTCAGTAATTAATTAACTTCCTACTTTTGAACGTGACACCCTATTTTCAAATTTGAGTTAGCTAAGATGCTTACCTCGGAGAATTGGGAAAAGTTTGTCCGCACTAGGTTGTACATGTAGCGCAGCACATAAAACCCGCATTCCTACGAGTCTGGCTGCTGATGGCACTGAGATAATTGCATATGCGAAGACATATTAGCTATTTTTTCCATAAACTAATTAATTATAAACTAAAAGACTCGTGAGGATCTCATATTCTTTCCAAGAAATTCGGGGGCCCTGTGGTGCGTCATGCTTCCCTGTAGTGGACACATAATTTTCAAAAGCTCTGCATTTCAGTTAGCATTGCTGGTTAATGTGTTATCATTAGCTAGTGAGGTCAAAATTTAAATCAAACATGTTACTTACGTGTCTATATTCCCCTTTGATGACATTCGTTCGGTAACTTATCAAGCATCGAATCGAGGTAGTACACCTCGTTCCTCTACGGACAGATCACGAGGAGGACCCAGTGGCCCCTACATTGTACGTACAAGAGAACCGCTAGCTCAAAGTATATCTCAGGTGTAACATACAAGATTGAGTTAAATTAGTACGAAATACACTAATCTTTGGTGGTACGGCACCAGAATGAACTCCCTGTCCTACTGCGCCATCAGCGCCCTGGATATGTAGTGCTCAGCGTGCGCGGTGTCGTGCTCTAGCATTGTGAGGCTTATTTTCTCTGGTCGAGGAAACCCACATTGTCATATGCAGCCTCCGATACTAGCCTATACATGCACCTACATGCAAAGGACGACATTAGTATTGCACAGAAAGTTACTACATTTCAAATGAACTACAGCAATACAGAGTTAGCAAACATATTTAGAAAACAACAATATATAGGATCAGCAAACTCATAGGACTCCAGTCCGTATGATGGACATATCGAGCTCCCGCCAGTTGAAGAGGTCGAACAGATCCTCACGTGCCACAAATATACTCCCTGGCTCACGGTGGAACTGCCCAGGCCTGAAGGGAACTAAGAAGTTCAGGTTGCGCCGAGCTCGGTGTAGGTACCACTCGTGGAGGTCTCTGGTTGATCGATCCAATTTGCGCAAAGCTGCCTCCGACACGAGTAGGAACTCGTTCCTGAACCTCTCCGGCTGTCCCTTTCGTCCTTTGCCTTTTCCTTTTGCAGGGGACTGAGCGCGTACCTTGGAAGGCAAGGGCGAGGTGATGGCTGCTTTCTTCCAAGGTGAAGGGGCTTTGTTGGGAGGTGTGGATCCGGTGGCTGGGGTCGAGGCCGTTTTTGATGTGTTCAGGTCTGCAGGAGATCCCTCACGCCCTGTGTTGGGGCGCTGTCCCATAGTAGTACGCCGGTAGGCCACTTCAATTAATGAAAATGTATGTTAGATTTTGCAAGTTGAGTGTACTGAGTAGGATGTAATCTAAAATGTGCAGAATTTACCTGCTATATTACAACACATTTCTTGGGCCACTGTACATAGGAGCCCACTGCCTCAGCAAGTGTCTGTATTTCCTCCGTTGGAATTGGCAATAGAGAAGCATTATAGCCCGCCATGGCCATGTTCACATGTACCTTTGTGAACCCCAACCCTAGAGGTATGCAGTGGATTCAGACATCCTCCCCAGGCGAATATACGAACCCGTGGGCAACCACTGCTTGCCGGTCACCTAGGTGAGTCAGTAGGCTGTACCTCTCTGGCATCTGCAAATTTGTAACAATTAAAACAGGTTAGCGAAACAACTCTAACAGAACGGGAGTGGCATCAACTTAAGTGCACAGCTGAAGGCTTGCAATACCTCAAGTAGATCAACTGGATCCGCAAGGACCTTCGAAGAGCAACTGCTCATCCGACCCCGCGGGGTATCGTCGCCGTGGGGATCTGCATCTGCACTCTTGGCCATCAATGCTTGTTTCAGCTGTGCAAACTCTTCCCTCATATGTGCAAACGAGGACTCGACCTCAGCCGGCACCTCAGCCCGTATCTCCGCCCATACCTTAGCCGGTATCTTCTCGGAGAGCTCCGCTTCCTTCTCCTTCCAGGAGTGGGCCTTCTTCCTCGATGGAGTCGGATCTGCAAAACCGGCCTTCCACGAAACTATGACTCCCACGGTCCGTGTCCACCCGAGATGCTCCTTATTTCCTAGAGCCCGGGTGAGGATGTCGTTCTCCCTCTGCGGGGTAAAACATTGCCTCCTTATCAAAAGAGATATGTTACATTTAAAGCTACCTTGTGAGACAAATACATATATACACTTGTGCGCACATAGTTTACGAGGTTAGCCAACTTACCATTCGCTTCACAACCTTGGCGTCCTAGGGTTTGGGAACTCCACAGACCCCTTGGAAGACATGGACCCTCTCCCTCTCCCTCTCCACCACCGCTTGCACCTCGCATCCCGGATCTCAGAGAGCGGCAACTCAGGGGAGTCGATGACAGAATTTTGCTCGTCTTCCTTCCTCCACTGCTCCTCCTTCCCCGCATAGTCCCGGGATCTGAGCCGATGCGGGTGATCGTTCTTCTTCTGGATCGCCTTATTTTTCTCGCTAAGGGCCTTGAACTCGTCGGTCCCCTTCTGCTTGGTGAATTCCTCTCATACCTCCTCCAATATGAAGAGATACTTCTCGCAAGGAGATTTCTCCGCAACGAGGAAGGTACTAACGAGCCAGCTCTTAAAGGTTTTTCATGTTCCATTCATGTCCTTCAAGCAGACCGTCCTAGGTTTATCGTCGGGGATGTTCTACTTAGCCTGTTTTCAAACAATGCATACAAGCACGAGTTAGTTAAACTTTAGGATAAGCCAAGAGAACGTGATTACGAAAGAGTTCAGCGATTTCGGTTAATTTTACCTTCACTTCCGCCCACAACCTATCCCTCTTGTCCGCTATCACGTCCTTCCAGCTCTGGACGGTGATCTTCACCCTTTTTTCGCCAACAGCCCAACGTAGGCCTCGTACTTCCCAGCATTCTTTCCGATTGGCCTCCCAAATTGGTTGAACTCACAAGAAAGGTCGGTGCGTTTGGCCAAATGGCCCAACGTCGTCGCGCCTCGCCCCACCCTCTTGCGCTGGGACGAACCAACATCTTCAGTTACGTTGCCTCTCATCGAAGCACTACTATCATTCAATGAAGACGACGACATGACTTTCCCTAAAATTCCATCAACAAACCATCAAAAATTTAATGGAAACAGAAACCAAATAGTATTACAAAGCAAAAGGACCTATTTTAAATATTTGTTCTATCGATAAACACATCAACTACTGATAGAAGATAAGCTTTCTTCTAACAGTACAAACATGGACTACCGTTAGAACATATTTCTGAGTATTTTCATCTATACATTTTCATAGGAAGCAGGCAACATCTGGCAATTAATTCTTCTTGGAGTTCCATAACTCAGTTGATGATTGAAGACTAATTAGGGTTGCTAAAGGGATGTCAGAAGAAAATAGTACTAAAAGGCATGCAAAAATTGTTGAAGTGTTCAACAATTTTTTCTATCGGTAAACACATAAGCTACCAATAGAACATAACAATTTTTTCTATCGGCAAAGACATGAGATACTGATAGAAGATGTTTATGAACACGAATAACATATAAAATACATTATATGGAAATTGGATACAATTGATCACACATACAGCAGTATAGATAATTTCAAATCTTAAAATAGGTTCATATGGTAATTAATTCTTCTTGGAGTTCCATAACTCAATTGAGGATTAATTGGATACTAATTCTTCTTGGTTTCAATGAGAGTGTAAAAAACTGAAAGTATTCTCTCTATTTCTCATTGTATGGTTCATGTCCTTCCACATCCTAAGTTTTAAGACTTGTTGAACTTGTATGACAAAATGAACACACATAGAAAACATGGTACTGATTGTTTCTTGGCCTATGTAATATAGCAGGTCAGATTGACACAATTAGAAGGAGGTATAATGTAACAACTGACCTGATCATAATATGATTCAGCTGCAGTGCAAGTCACAGCAGGGAACTAAAATAGGTGGTTTAGATGGCATGGAACAAGAAGATATGAAACATAACAAAAAAAATAGTACTAAAAGGCCAAAAATTGTTGAAGTGTTCAGAAATTTTTTCTATCGGTAAACACATGAGTTACTGATGGAATATACAATTTTTTCTATCGGCAAATACATGAGATACCAATAGAAGATGTTTAAGAACACATGCAACATATAAAGTACATTATATGGCAATTGGATACAATTGATCACACATACAACAGTATAAATAATTTCAAATCTCAAATAGGTTCATTACAGCACTGGAACATATTATGTCAACCCTAGTTTAAATCAACAATGCCTGTGGAATTTACTAAATCCTACACAATAGGGAACCCTAGTTTAATTCCAAAACATGCGGAGAAAAATAGAGAACCATAGTGTAAAAAACACAAAGATCAAATAAGGAAGATACTGGAAAAAGAACGACGAATTAGCGTATTTTACGGCGATCAGTTGTGGTGATGGAGAGCCGGTGTAGAACGCAGCGGCGGCCGACGAAGGACGAAAAGAAGGACCGGCAGCAGTGGCGAACTGTAATCCAGGCGATGATCGTGGTGCGGCAGTGAGGAAGTGGTCACTGGTTAGGGTAGGGGTTTTCGCGCTCGAAGAGACACAATGCTATAAGTTGGAACGGTTCGACTGGAGGGAAACTCTCGGGCGAAGTTTAATAAAGTAGTGAGGGCCTTTTCTAATGGTACAAACAAGAAATACCGACAGACTAATTGTTTTCTTCTAACGGTACAACCCAATAATACCGTCAGACCATGTATGTGCACTTTTCTCACGGTAGTTTGAGAAAATTCCTTCAGAGTTTCCAACTTTTTCTAACGATATGAACAGAAAATACTGTTAGAACAAGCAAATTTTTTCCAAATTAATTTTTGAAGTGCGTAGGGCATTGGAAAATGATGTTTCAGGCCTGTTGAAGAAGCAAGAAGCTGTAATGGGATTTTGGCAAGAAAATTTGAAGGGAAGAATTAAGTTCTTACAATATAAGGGTACTGTACATGTTAGAACTCATGCTGTGGACTAAAATTGAGATATATTAATGTTATGAACTAGCTTGATGCACAACTTGTGGGCTGTTTGCCTGGTATTTTCCTTCAAATAGAAAATAGTCATCAATGGTTCTCAACTCATAATCCTTCTTCGTGATCATCTCGCAAGTACGTTGTTTCGTCGATATCTTCAATAGGGATAGATTGAATGTCCTATACAAATGGAGGTATTTCGTCGAACTGGTTATACTCCTCTTTGTCGACAACGTCTTCGACCCCAACAATACGTCTCTTGCTGTGGATGATAACGTGTAACTTTGGATTGGCCGGGTCAACGATGTAGAATACCTGTGTGGCTTGCTTTGCAAGTATGAATGGATCGTCTTGGTGTCCGACTCTATTGAGATCGACGAGAGTAAACCCGCAATTGTCAACTTTAACACCTCGAGTGATTTCGACCCATTGCATCGAAACAAGGGAATCTTAAATAATCCGTAATCGAGCTCCCATATTTCGTCAATAACATTGTAATATGAGTTCAGCGCCCTTACTGCCCTGGCATCCTCAGAAATAGTAAACAGTGTGTAGTTTCTAGGCCCCTAAAGAGTGTTTTAATAATTAATGACAACTACAAATGCTACACTAACGTTACCTGCCTAGTTGTGTCAAGAAGAGACTTAAAAGACAGGTTAATGAAAGGCGAAGAAAGTGCCTCATGATGAAGAAAGGGCATTGATCAAAAGGGCAAAGGTACGAAATAAGGTCTTTTCCATTTTTACCGGTCTAAGGTGATTAGAGAAGAATTTTGACCGGATTTTAGGATAGTTGCCGTACTATTAAGAGGAGCATGTGATGTATCACAAAATACTTCATCTATGTGCCACAAATCATAAAATCAACTTGCATTGCATACTACAAGGTCATATACTTTGAAAATGCTTGTTTCAGCTCAATACTGCTCAGCACTGTCTCAGTCGGTCTGACCGTATGTTGAACCGGTTTGACCGAATTCACGGACTGACCGAATAGGATCTCGGACTGACCGACATTATGTCTTAGTATAGTATGTTCCTTTATAAGGTCGGTCTGTCCGTAGTTAAAACCTAGGTCAGTCTCCTGGAACTTCATGACCTATCCTTCTGTTGTTTTTGAGCTTTGATGGTCTGACCGTTTTATTAGACCGGTCTGACCAAGAAATCGGTCTGACCGTGTTTTTGTACTACGGTCTGACCGTATGGCCGGTCTGTCCGTATTTTTCGGCCTGATCATATAAGGTGTCCAGAAACTATGTCGTCTCTGGACAGTTTCACGGTCTGACCGAAATAGGCTCCGGTCTGACCGTGTATGTGCCTGACAAGGGCAGTTGCGCATTTATTGCGCCTGTTTAATGCCGTTGCAATTGCGGCGGTCTGACCGAGCTTGTACCTGCGGTCTGACCGCCAGGTGATCTTTTTCTCCCAATGGCCTGTAACGGCTATATTTATTGTGGGGGTATATATACTCCCATGCATGGCCCTGTTCACAATGCTTGGCATAATTTGAGCATTGTCATCATCCTTGAGAGCTTTAGCACATTTCATACACTCTAGGGTTCAAATTCTCGAATTTGTGAGAGTGTGCATTTGAGATCTTCTAGTGCATTGCATCTAGATAATTAAATCAACCTCGTGGCACTAGAAGAAGGCTAAGTGATCATCACCGGTTTGTTACTCTTGGAGTTTGCCAGCTCCTAGACGGCTAGGAGAAAGGTTTTGGAGAGCTCTTCAAGGAAGATTGTGAAGAAGCCTCAAAACGTCGTGTGAAAGGGTTGAGCACGCCTTGCCGGAGAGGTAAAGTGCATCCCTAGTGAAATCGAGGTTTGGATAACTCATCACACTAATCTGGCTCAAGATTTAGGTCACTTCTCGAGAGAAGGTTGACTAGATAGAGGAGCGGTTAGAGATTTGAGTTTGCCTCAACGTGGATTAGGGGTGATCGGCAAATCACCGAGATCACGGGATATATCCTTGTGTTGCAATTGTTTATTGTTCATCTTGTGTTATTTAAATTGCTCTCTTTTAATTCCAATTGTTTGATTTATTGGTAATTTGCTAAAATCGCCTATTCACCCCCCTCTAGTGGATATCCTAGATCCCTTTCAATTGGTATCAGAGCAAGGACTCCTTTTAGTGGATTTAACCATCCCGGAGTAGGATAAAGATGGCTAGTGAGGGTCGGATCAATATTGGTAAACCACCACTCTTTGATGGATCTAACTATACTTATTGAAAAACTAGAATGATGGTTTATCTTAAAGCCATGGTTGGAAAGATTTGGAAAGTGGTGGATGAGGGTTTTGCAATTGTTGATGATGATGACATGACTAACCTAGATAGAGATAATGCCTTAGCTAATGCTCAAGCCATGAATGTTCTTTATAGTGCTCTAAATCTAGGTGAATTTAATAGAATTTGTAAACTTGAAACGGCCCATGATATTTGGAGAAATCTTATGGATATTCATGAAGGAACCTCGATGATCAAGGATGCTAAATTATTTATCCATAAGGGCCAATTTGAAAAGTTTGCTATGTTGCCAAATGAAGATGTATCGGAGATGTTTAACCGTTTAAATAACATAGTAAATGAGTTAAAAGGGCTTGGTATGGATGTCACAAATGTGGAATTTTGTTATAAGTTTCTTAGAGCTTTACCTTCAAAATATGACACAATTGTAACCTTACTTGTGCGTTCAAACTTGAAGAGTGTGACTCCGTTGGAAGTCTTGAGTGAGATTCTCACTCATGACATATTCAAGAAATCTCAAGAAGTGAAAGATGAGGTTTCCGACTCCAAGAAGAAGAACATAGCACTAAAAGCTCAAGCTTTCAAAAGGGAAGACAATGAAGAAGAAAGTGATGAGAGAGACACCGATGAGGAGATGGCTCTTTTTGTGAGAAGGTTCAAGCGGTTCATGAAAAAGAGATATCAAGGAAAATCCTTCAAGAAAGGACAATCATCCAAGAGGAACCCATTTGAAAAAAGAAGATGCTTTGAATGCGGTGAAAAGGGTCACATCTCCACACAATGCAAAAACAAAGAAGAAGAAAAATCAATGAAGAAGAAGTACGAAAAGGAAGGAGAAAGCAAGAAGAAGGTTTTCAAGAAATATTATAAGAAGAAGGATGGACAAGCTTGCCTCATTGAATGGGATTCGGATGCTTCAAGTTCCGATTCCGATGAAGAAGATGAAGCATCACCCAAAGGACTCGCCCGGTAGTTATCAAGGAAGCTCCATCTCTATTCTCCACTCCTCATTGCCTCATGGCTAAAGGAGAATCGAATGTATCATGTGACGAATATGAATATACTTATGATGACCTAGTTGAGATGATCACCGGTTTTAATGACTATATGAGTAAAGAGAAAGAAAAATTCAAGGAGTTGAAGAAGAGATACAAAACTCTTCAAAATTCCTATGAGGAGCTAAACACATCTCATGAGAGTCTCAAGGAAACTCATGAGATGCTTAAGGAAGTTCATGACTCACTACTTACTCATAAAGCCAACAAAACGGGTAATGAAATAGGCATCACTTGCAATATTTTGAATGACTTGCCCATGATGTCTACTTCTAGCATATCTACTTCTTGTGAAGATTTAATTAAATTCCCATCTAGACCTAAAATTGATGATAATGTGCTTAGTCTTGAAAACAATGAATTTAAGGACAAAATTGAAAAACTAACCAATGAACTAGCTAAATGCTATGTAGGAGAATCAAAATTAAGACATCTTCTAGATAGTAAAAGGTTTTCCTTAAGAAAAGAAGGACTAGGCTACATTCCTAAAAAGGGAAAACATGCTTTTATCCCATCTAAAACCGTTTTTGTAAAAGAAAAGGGATATTGCAACAAATGTAAAAGTTTAGGTCACATTGAAAAGAATTGCCATGCTAGCAAAATTAATTCATCTCTTATATTCAATTCTTGCTATGTTTTAAAAAATGAACAATGGTGATATTAAAGCCAAATTTGTTGGAACCTCGATCATTGGTGCCAAAAAGAAAGCCATTTGGGTCCCAAAATCCTTGGTAACTAACCTCCAAGGACCCAAAAAGATTTGGGTACCTAAAAGGACCTAACTTTGTTTTGTAGGTAAATTACAAGGCCGGAGGACAACATTGGGTGCTCGATAGTGGATGTACTCAACATATGACCGGTAATCACAACATGTTCTCCTCTCTAAATAACGAAGGTGCGGAATATGACAAGATCACGTTTGGAGACAATAGCAAAGGAAAGGTAAAAGGTTTAGGTAAAATTGCCATCTCAAACGACCTCTCCATATCTAATGTATTGCTTGTTGAATTTCTAAATTTCAACCTCTTATCCGTAGCTCAACTTTATGATCTTGGATTCATATGTGCATTTTATCCAAAAGAAGTGATTATCACTAGTATTGATGATAATAGGTTGATTTTCAAAGGTTTTAGACATGGCAACCTCTATTTAGTTGATTTCAATTCAAATGATGCTAATCTTGGTACATGCTTGTTTACTAAATCTTCTAAAGGTTGGCTATGGCATAGAAGACTTGGGCATGTTGGAATGAAACAACTAAATAGACTAGTTAAACATGATTTAGTTGTTGGATTAAAAGATGTAAAGTTTGAAAAAGATAAATTATGTAGTGCTTGCCAAGCCGGAAAACAAGTTGCAAACTCACATCCAACTAAAAGCTCCATGTCAACTTCTAGTTCACTTGAACTATTGCATATGGATTTATTTGGATCAACTACTTTTGTGAGCATTGGTGGCAATAGTTATTGTCTTGTCGTTGTAGATGATTTTTCTAGATATATATGGATATTCTTTTTACATGATAAGTCAATTGTGTTTAATACTTTCAAAAGCTTTGCTCAAAGGGCCGAAAATGAATTTAGCTTCAAGATCAAGAAAGTGATAAGTGACAATGGCTCCGAATTCAAGAATACCAAGGTTGAAAATTGGTGTGATGATAAAGGTATCAAACATGAGTTTTCGGCCAAGTATACACCGGAGCAAAATGGAGTAGTCAAACGAAAGAACCGGACATTGATAGACATGGCAAGGTCTATGCTTTCGGAGTACAATGTTTCGGACACCTTTTGGGCCGAAGCAATCAACACCGCGTGCCATGCATCAAATCGTCTTTATTGTCATCGACTACTAAAGAAAACTCCTTATGAGCTTCTCATTGGAAGGAAGCCAAACATTTCCTACTTCCGAGTGTTTGGATGTAAGTGCTATATCTTGCGGAAAGGTACACGCTTATCTAAATTTCAAAGTAAATGTGATGTAGGTTTTTTATTAGGATACTCATCAAATAGCAAAGCATATCGTGTCTACAACCAAAACTCCGGTTTAGTTGAGGAGACACATGATGTTGAATTTGATGAGACTAACGGCTCTCAAGAGGAGCAAGACAATTTGGATGATGTAGGTAATGAAGGGTTGAGAGTGGCAATGAAGAACATGACCATTGGGGATATCAAGCCGAAAGAAGATAGTGGTCAAGATGAAGATCCATCCACTCAAGCTATCCCCTCTTCATCAACTCCTCAACATGAAGATCAAATAGTTGAAGTGGTCAATGTGGAAGACTCCTCTCAACAACAACCGGAAGTATCTTCTACCTCTACTTCACAAAACCCGGTTGATCATCCAAGAATTCATCACTTAATCTCAAAGGATCACCCCGTCGATCAAATTGTTGGTGACTTGTGTAAGGGTGTTCAAACTTGTTCTCGTCTTGCTTCATTTTGTGAAAATTACTCTTTTGTTTCCTCTTTTGAGCCCACACTTGTAGATGAAGCTTTAAAAGATCCGGATTGGGTGAATGCTATGCATGAAGAATTAAACAACTTCACCCGCAACAATGTTTGGGAATTGGTAGAAGAACCAAATTCGGATGAGCATAATGTCATTGGAACCAAATGGATTTTCAAGAATAAACAAGATGCAAACGGAGTGGTAGTAAGAAACAAGGCAAGATTGGTGGCTCAAGGATACACTCAAGTTGAAGGTTTGGACTTCGGTGAAACCTTTGCTCCCGTAGCTAGACTTGAGGCTATTAGAATCTTACTTGCTTTTGCTTCATCTCATAATATTAGACTATATCAAATGGATGTCAAAAGTGCATTTTTAAATGGAAAAATTAATGAGTTAGTATTTGTTAAACAACCTCCCAGTTTTGAAGATCCTACAAAGCCAAATCATGTGTATAAACTCTCCAAGACTCTTTATGGTCTTAAACAAGCACCTCGTGCTTGGTATGAAAGACTTAGGGACTTCTTAATTTCAAAAGGCTTTAAAATTGGGAAAGTTGATACTACCTTATTTACTAAGAAAATTGGAAATGATTTCTTTGTATGTCAAATTTATGTTGATGACATCATATTTGGATCTACTAACCAAGATTTTTGCGAGGAATTTGGTAATATGATGTCCAAGGAATTTGAGATGTCTTTGATAGGTGAACTAAGTTTCTTCCTCGGACTACAAGTTAAACAACTCAAGGAAGGAACTTTCATCAGTCAAAGCAAATATGTGAAGGACTTACTCAAGAAGTTCGGACTTGAAGAAGCAAAGCTAATCAAGACACCAATGGCTACAAACGGTCACCTTGTCTCTGACGAAGGAGGTAAACCGGTAGACTCAAAGCTTTATAGATCTATGATTGGTAGTTTATTATATCTTACTGCTTCTAGGCCCAATATTATGTTTAGTGTTTGTATGTGTGCAAGATTTCAAACCTCTCCTAAAGAAAGTCATCTAATGGCCGTTAAGCGCATTTTGAGGTATCTAAAATATTCATCTAGCATAGGGTTGTGGTATCCTAAAGGTGCAAAATTCGAATTAATTGGATATTCTGATTCCGATTATGCGGGATGTAAAGTGGATAGAAGAAGCACCTCTGGCAGTTGTCAACTGTTAGGAAGATCTTTAGTATCTTGGTCCTCTAAGAAACAAAACTCTGTAGCTTTTGTCAACCGCCGAAGCGGAATATGTTTCCGCGGGTAGTTGTTGTACACAATTGCTTTGGATGAGGCAAACATTGTTGGATTATGGAATAAAATTTGAAAAAGTGCCTCTTTTGTGTGATAATGTGCGGTAAAAATAGCCACAAATCCAGTTCAACACTCTCGGACCAAGCATATAGATATCCGACACCACTTCCTTAGAGATCATGTTAGCAAAGGTGATGTGGTGGTGGATAATGTGAGAACCGAAGATCAATTAGCGGATATATTCACTAAGCCCTTAGATGAAAGTCGTTTTTTGCAAACTTCGAAATGAGCTTAACGTCATCGATATATCAAATGTGGCTTGAAATGTTGAACTCATATTGATTGTGCTTAAAGTTTCACTTGATTGCTTGAACTTCCTCTTTTAGAGCTTTTTAGGCTCGTTTATCGGCAATTGAGTAAAATGAACCAAAAATATGTTAAGTTGTAAGATAAATACTTCCCCTTTGGTGATATTGCCTATATCTTACTTATAATTATCTTATATTTACATATCTCTCTATCCAAATCTCTTGAGCTTCAAATCAATCAAAATCCTCCAAGATTTTTTGTCTTTCCAGCGGTCTGACCGAACAAATTGCGGTCTGACTGAATGCATCTCCAGAGAGCATATTAAATTTCTTGCTTCCAGCGGTCTGACCGGTATCTTGTCTACGGTCTGACCGAAATTTCATGACCAGAAACCTTTTAGCCCGAATCTCCTGTCCTTTTTCACTTTCTTCCCACTCCTGTCTCTTTCACGTGCGCCTCAAAACTTTGGATTCTTCCTCTCCGGTCAAACCCTAGCAACGCCCGGACAAACCGTGGTTCAAGATCTTCACCAAATCATGTCTTCTAGGTATTTTTCTCAGATTCTTCGTCGTTTTTCAATCTCTTTTACTGTTCACCTTGAGGTTTAGGGCAATTGTGATGAATCTAGTCCAACTATGGTCATTTCTTGAAATTGACTCACCACGTTGATACTATAAGTTCTTTCACACGTATTTGAGACCAAATTGTGCCCTAAATTCTAGTAAATCTCAGGTTTCTAGTCAAACCCTATCTCTTCGGTTGCTCCGGTCTGACCGCCCCTGTATCGGTCTGACCGAATGCAACAGCAGAGACAGGATGTGCTGTTCTGTTGTCGTATCTATTCTCGTCATGCTTTCCTGTTTCCTGTATCTTACCTGTTGCATATCTTCCAAATCTTATAGTGGTCGAGGGACTCAAGGCAATGTCTCCATCTGAACCAATAAGAAGAAATTGGCGAAACGGCCAAAAAGGGCTCTACCCTCGAGCAGTAGCGATCGTCACGATGACGATTGGGTGCCCTCGGCCGGAGATTTAGAAACAGAACAGTCATCTCATCGTGGTGGATCGTCTCACAGGGGCATGGACATCGAGAGCGAGGACGATGAAATAAACGTCCACGCTTATCAAGGCCCGAAGAGGAATTGGACTTCAAGTGATTATACCAAGGCTAGGACCATCTACGCTTACAATCATGAGAATGACGCCTCTACTCCTCATTTTCACACGATGACACAGCAGGATGCCTTCTACGGTCATTTGATCCACAAAAATATCTTCGAACACAAATGGATCGAATGGGCTTATGTTGTGAATCAGCCCATCATGGCTCCCTTGGTGCAGATCTTCAAGGATATAGGGCTGTATGACTTTGTGGAGCACAAGTGCCCATGGAACGCCACTGCCATCAGACAGTTCTATGCTACAGTTGAGATCAGATGGGCGGACCAGCAGATCATATGGATGACAGGTTCCAGGCGTTATGAGGCCACATTTGAGGAGTTTGCTGCGGCAAACAAGTTAAACTATGAGGAGATGAAGGAGGGGATCGATATGGAGGATGAGGATTACCTCCATGAGGACGACTGGCTCCAGTTTTATGAGCAGCCGGGAGGTGGACAGCGGATTGTACCTGGCACAGTTACAGGTCTCAAAGTCCTCCCTGCTGTAGTCAACAAGATCGTACGAGCCACGATCCATCCAAAGAGTGGAAACCGAGAAGCGGTCCGGGATTACTACTGGAACTTCATCGACCACATCCTCAAGAGTCATCGGATCAACATTGTCTCTTTTATATTGAAGACAATTGAGGATGTCTCGGCGACCACTCTGCCGAATCTCTACTATGCTCCTTTTATCATGTCCTTGCTGCTCCAGAAGACGAAGTTCCCTCACGGTTCTTGTGATATCAAACATCTCGGCTATAAGCCGTTTAGTGTCAACCCGCGTGTCTTAGCTCGAGGCCATGGAGCACAGCATCAGCAGCAGGCTCAGCCTATGCCTCCTCCTCCTCCACCTCAGGCACAGCAGGCAGCTCAGTCTAGCCAAGCCCCTGCCTGGTTCACACAGTTCCAGCAGCAGTTCCATCAACCGATGATGGATCAGTTCGCTACTCTTCTCCAGGGGCTTGAGCTCGCTCGCTCGGACTTGGCGGCTTTGCATGATCAGTTCCAGATTTTCTCGTCGCGCCAGGATCAGTTCGAGCAGCGCTTCGACGCCTTCTCCACTCACTTCTATACTCGTTTCCCTCAAACTCCTCCTCACCATCCTGCCGATGATGATTCTCCAGCTGATCCTTAGCTTTTTATGGCAATTGATGCCAAAGGGGGAGAGAGAGGAGAGAGTAGAAGAGTAGGAGAGATGATGAGAGATGAACCTTAAATGAAAACTTTTGGTGTAAAGTTTTAATTAACTTGTTTAGTTGAATATCTCTTTTATGTGGATGTCATTACATTTATGTTGGTTGACTCTTGTATGAGATTGTTACTGCTTGATATATGAGATATGCTTATGTTATTTTCATATGACCTTGTGATGATGATATCATGTTGTAGAATTGAATGTTGAATGTCTTATTTGTGATACTTCATGCTCATATAATGAATAAATTGAAATAGCATCTTATACACATGCTTGAACTCCTCTAAAATGCCAAAATTCACTTATTCATACATTTAGGGGGAGTGTCTTATTCTTCGATGCTTATTGTAAAATTCCTTTTATGCTTAAAACTCCTTCATCTACTCTTTATGTTGTCATCAATTACCAAAAATGGGGAGATTGTAACTTCTAGGCCCCTAAAGAGTGTTTTAATAATTAATGACAACTACAAATGCTACACTAACGTTACCTGCCTAGTTGTGTCAAGAAGAGACTTACAAGATAGGTTAATGAAAAGCGAAGAAAGAGCCTCATGATGAAGAAAGGGCATTGATCAAAAGGGCAAAGGTACGAAATAAGGTCTTTTTCATTTTTACCGGTCTAAGGTGATTAGAGAAGAATTTTGACCGGATTTTAGGATAGTTGCCGTACTATTAAGAGGAGCATGTGGTGTATCACAAAATACTTCATCTATGTGCCACAAATGATAAAATCAACTTCCATTGCATACTACAAGGTCATATACTTTGAAAATGCTTATTTCAGCTCAATACTGCTCAGCACTGTCTCAGTCGGTCTGACCGTATGTTAAACCGGTCTGACCGAATTCACGGACTGACCGAATAGGATCTCGGACTGACCGACATTATGTCTTAGTATAGTATGTTCCTTTATAAGGTCGGTCTGTCCGTAGTTAAAACTTAGGTCAGTCTCCTGGAACTTCATGACCTATCCTTCTGTTGTTTTTGAGCTTTGACGGTTTGACCGTTTTATTAGATCGGTCTGACCGAGAAATCGGTCTGACCGTGTTTTTGTACTACGGTCTGACCGTATGGCCGGTCTGTCCGTATTTTTCGGCCTGACCGTATAAGGTGTCCAAAAACTATGTTGTCTCTGGGCAGTTTCACGGTCTGACCGAAATAGGCTCCGGTCTGACCGTGTATGTGCCTGACAAGGGCAGTTGAGCATTTATTGCGCCTGTTTAATGCCGTTGCAATTGCGGCGGTCTGACCGAGCTTGTACCTGCGGTCTGACCGCCAGGTGATCTTTTTCTCCCAACGGCCTGTAATGGCTATATTTATTGTGGGGGGTATATATACTCCCATGCACGGCCCTGTTCACAATGCTTGGCATAATTTAAGCATTGTCATCATCCTTGAGAGCTTTAGCACATTTCATACACTCTAGGGTTCAAATTCTCGAATTTGTGAGAGTGTGCATTTGAGATCTTCTAGTGCATTGCATCTAGATAATTAAATCAACCTCGTGGCACTAGAAGAAGATTAAGTGATCATCACCGGCTTGTTACTCTTGGAGTTTGCCAGCTTGTAGACGGCTAGGAGAAAGGTTTTGGAGAGCTCTTCAAGGAAGATTGTGAAGAAGCCTCAAAATGTCATGTGAAAGGGTTGAGCACGCCTTGCCGGAGCGGTAAAGTGCATCCTTAGTGAAATCGAGGTTTGGATAACTCATCACACTAATCCGGCTCAAGATCTAGGTCACTTCTCGAGAGAAGGTTGACTAGATAGAGGAGCGGTTAGAGATTTGAGTTTGCCTCATCGTGGATTAGGGGTGATCGGCAAATCACCGAGACCACGGGATATATCCTTGTGTTGCAATTATTTATTGTTCATCTTGTGTTATTTAAATTGCTCTCTTTTACTACCAATTGTTTGATTTATTGGTAATTTGCTAAAATTGCCTATTCACCCCACCTCTAGTCGATATCCGAGATCCCTTTCACAGTGTCACTTCGCTACATTGTGTACTGCTCTTGGCGTTCTGAGCTCTTGTGTAAAATGAATACCTATTGATGTCGTACCCCTGCCAAGTCCCTACAGTGAATCTTAGGCCTCTAGCCAATCATGTCACAGTTTCACTTATGGAGCTCTCGGCAGCTCCCTTGACTCTTTCTTGGATCCACCCAGCAAATTTCCTGTTATGTTCTCTAGTAACCCAAATCTCTGGCTTCGAAGGATTCTGTGACCGTAACATTGCCTTGTGCTCGTGTATGTACGGCTCGACCTCCGTCATGTGTTGTAAGACCCAAAAATGTGATTTCGCGTACACATCACGGGCGGGGACGATAGCTTTGAATCCAATCATTCTGATGCCCTAAAGCCTGCCCTCGTGTCGGGACTTACGAATGCCAATTGGGTCAACCCCAGCCATATAATTTGTCCAAAATTCAATCACCTCCTCGGGGACATAACCTTCCATGATACTCCCCCCAGGCTGACGACGAGTCCTTACGTATCCCTTCAATACACCCATAAATTTCTCAAATGGATACATATAGCGCAGGCACAGTGGTCCAAAAAACTTAATTTCTTTGATAAGGTGAACAATCAGATGGACCATAACATCAAAAAAGGATGGAGGGAAATACATCTTGAGCTGACAAAGAGTTGTAACCATGTCGCGTTGCAAAGCGTCCAATCCATCCGGATCAATTACCTGCGAGGACACAGTTGCGCCAAATATTCATATCAAAAAAATCTTCTAATTAAGCTCCACAAATGGAGCTAATTAACTTATAGTACGAGTGCACGTACTTACCTTGCAAGATATTGCGTTGAAGAAATAACATATCTTTGTGATTGTCTCTCTGACTTTAACTGGGAGAATACCTCTGATAGCAATGGGAAGCATTTGTGACATCAGCACATGACAGTCATGGGACTTCGTGCCAACTAGTTTCAAGTCCTTTATGGACACAAATTTTTTCAAGTTCGCAGAATACCCACATGGAACTTTAACACCGTGCAGGCACCGACAGAGTTCTGTTTTTTCGCTTTTGGACAACGTATAGCAGGCCGGGGGGAGGTATGTATGCTTTTCCTTCTCCAAAGGTGCAAGTTCAGTCCTTATCCCCATTTCCACTATGTCACGGCGAACTTTGACACTATCCTTTGTCTTTCCCGGAATGTTCAACAACAAACCAATCAAACTGTCATAGACATTTTTCTCTACATGCATGACGTCAATGCAATGTTGAACTTGTAAGTGCTCCCAGTACGGTAGATCCCAAAGAATCGATCTCTTCTTCCAAACATTTTTTTCTCGAGGTTTACAATACTTACTGAACTCAGCTTTGATGTCCTTCATGCGCGAGTAAATCTCCTTATCGGTCAGAAACACTGGGGCTGATCCCTTCTCAGGCTTCCCGTTAAATGATTTCCTCTTCTTACGGTAGGCGTGATGCACCGGAAGAAACCTGCGGTGACCCATGTACATTATTTTACAGTAGTTTCGCAACCACATGCTCTCAGTTTCATTTAGGCAAATAGGACAAGCCTTGGCTCCTTTCATACTATACCCCGACAAATTTCCGTTGGCCGAGAAATCATTTATGGTGCAAAATATCAAGGCCCGTAAGATGAAATTCTCTTTCTTGTATGCGTCCCACACCTGCACCCTCTCGCTCCACAATTTCTGTAAGTCCTCGATTAAAGGCGCTAGAAACACGTCAATATCATTTCTGGGTTGTCTAGGTCCTGAGATTAGTAACGACATCATGATGTACTTGCGCTTCATGCATAACCAAAGAGGAAGATTCTAGATGCATAAAAGAATCGGCCAAGTGCTATGCCGACTGCTCATATTACCGTGTGGGTTTATACCATCTGTACTCAGCTCGAACCTTATATTCCTAACTTCGCCGCTGAACTCATCAAATGTTCTGTTAATGTTTCTCCATTGAATAGAATCAGCTGGGTATCTCAGTTTTTTGTCTTGTTTCTGGCCCTCAGCATGCCAACACAAGTACTTCGCGACTTTCAGATTTGCAAACAGCTGCTTCAATGTAGATATCACAGGCAAGTACCACACAGTTTTCACCAGAGGTCCTTTCTTTACCTCGTGACATTCACTGTCAATCTGGTCCCTACGCGTATACCTCGATGCGCCGCATCTTAGAAAAACATGTAAATTGGAGTACTCGTTACGGTACAACACAATCATTTGGGCATGCGTGTATTCTTTCGATTTCCATTTCCAACGGATACAACAGTTTTTTGGCTTGGTAAGTAGATCTTGGCAACTCATTTCCCTCTGGAAGCATGTCCGCTAGAAGATCTAATAGTGCCGTGAAACTCTTATCGCTCCAACCGTTGCCTGTCTTAAAGTTATATAATCTCAGCACAGAAGACAGCTTTGTAAATTTTCCACATCCAGGGAACAGAGACTTCTCAGAGTCAGCAATCAATTTCTCAAATTCACAAAAGTCATTTTCGTTGTAATCTTCCTCTACATCACATAACATCTCATCTAGATTGTCATCATCATCTACGTGCACATCGAAATGAACATTATCAAAATTCGGATAATCATCGATATTATTGCAATCCACATCCGGGTCCTGCTGATTAGTAGCAGTGCTTGGTTCCTCAAGATCTTCGCCATGCCATATCCAACGGGTGTATCGCGCGTTAAAACCATGACGAATCAAATGACTCTTAATTTGATCAAAGTTGCTAAACCTCTTCAAGTTCATACAATCTGTATAAGGACAAAGCATATCTTTCTCCCACTTCCTCGCCTTTTGTTGCTTAGCAAATTTAAGAAACCCATTCACACCATCCAAATATTCAAGAGTAGTACGTTTTATTCCATACATTCAATATTTCCTATCCATCTACAATTAACAAAATTTAACGAGTCAGGCATACATGAAACATGTCCAATTCAGTTATGTATATGTACATGTATAGCCTCTTACAACTAATATGTTTTTTTTAAAACCCTAGCTTGACGAAATTAACACTAATTAACCTAACTACACAATACAAGCTAGTGAGCTCGTAAAACATGAGGCATTTCCAGCTAGCTCCCAAGCATGGAGCTACAAGCTTGGAACTATACAATACAGCTAGCTTGCAAGTAGAGAGGGAGGGAGATCTAGAGGGAAAGAGAGATAAGTGATGACAATTAAGCTTACATTAAAGAGAGGGGTCCAATCAACTTCCTTCCAGTTTGCCATCACTCTTGCAGTGTAGCTTCGAGCGTGGAACTCTCATCGCAAACAGAGGGAGACAGAGTGCAACAGAACAAAACAGCAGCTCAGCAATGGTCGAGTGGTTTTACTTATACTGGACCCATTTCGAACGGTAAATACATGAAATCTCCGTTAGAATATGTGCGTGTAATTTCGTACGTACATCTTCTATCGGTAAATACACATATATACCGTTATAACAGGTACAGGTACATTGCTGAAACAAAAGCAAGCTGGTTCATGCATGACACAGCTATCTAAGTACACACATGCACACCAGTTCACACATTCAAGTGCATGCCTGAAACACATATGCAAATACAGGTGTTTGTTCTAACGGTAAATATATGTATTTACCATTAGAACAGGTACAGGTACATTGCTGAAACAAAAGCAAGCTAGTTCATGCATGACACAACAATCTAAGTACACACATGCACACCAGTTCACACATTCAAGTGCATGCCTGAAGCGTACATATGCAAATACAGGTATTTGTTCTAATGGTAAATATGTATATTTACCGTTACAACAGGTACAGGTACATTACTGAAACAAAAGCAAACTGGTTCATGCATGACACAGCAATCTAAGTACACACATGCACACCAGTTCACACATTCAAATGCATGCCTGAAACAAAATATTTGTCTTAATAATCAAATAATCATATCTAAACACAATGTAACACCAAATAAATCTTAACAAAAAGATAAAGAAATATTTCAAGAGATGCTAATTTGTAGATTAACTAGGAGACACAAAAATACTTTTCTTAGGCACTTAGTACTTCAACTTGCCAAAGAAATTAAAAATCTCTACTTTCATGAGATCTTGGTTTGCCTCCATTCCTTCAAGAAAATGGAAGAGAAAACAAAAAACATGAGTACTATTTAAACTCATTCTAGTTAATGGCTGAAAGAAAAGCAAGCTGATTAATGCCTGACACAGCAATTTAGGTACAAACATACACATGCCAGTTCACAAATTCAAGTGCATGTATGAAACAGCAATACAAATACACACCTACCTACTAATACAATTAAATACACAAATACTCCCATGTACACATTCAAGTTCATGTCCCAAATAGCAATACAAGTACACAAATATACAACAATATACAAATACAACAGTTCACACATTCGATGTATATTACAAAAGTCACGTCTAAAACAACAGATCATGACGGGGACCCACTGGCCCATACATTTTACATAAAAGAGAACCTTTGCAAGTTGCAACAATTAACTACCGACTATAAGTTAGACCTGATACATCACATATCCATTCATCTGAAACAGCAAATGTATGAACCACACTTGACTTAACCATAGGAGTTCAGTTCAAAGACGCCCCGAGGAGCTGGAACTGAATTGATTTGAGTTGAATTGAGTTGGGTTGAGTGTGAGCCCGAGGAAATCACCGATACAAATGTAAGATGCTTTCTATAGGTCCTGATTTGAGAAACACGCTGGGCTTGAGGATCTTCTCGACCGAGCCAACTAAGATCTCGTCTTTCACATCCTTCCAGCTCTCGATGGTGATTTTCACCCTTTCTTTCGCCAACAAGCCAACGTAGGTAGCGTACTGCGACGAAGAACTGTGAAATACGTTGGCCCTCATGAGCATCGTCCAAGGACCTGCACAGATCATAAATAGGCATTCTAGAGCAAATTAAGACTGTTTATTGCTTCCTAAATGGCTCCCTATATGAGAAGGACTACCAACTGAAGGTTAGGTTGTACTTTGGCATAGTAACATCAACTTGCAACTGAGAGACCAAGATATATATTACATTTCTACTCTATGTCATCATAAGAAATTACCTTCCCAATATACATTAATTATTTTATGAACTTTTTACAAATATCTTGATCATTGAGCAAGCTAGTTGGCATTTGACTATGTGACAGATCAAGATATTTGTCTATCTCATGATATTTGTAAATATCTTAATCAATGATCTTTCAATTTCAATGTCATGATCTTTCAATTTCATGAGATATTTGTGTATCTCATGATACTTGTAAACTGCATATTTCAATTTCAATATCTTTCAATTTCAACTTTAATTTCAATTTCAATTTCAATTTTATGATCTTTCAATTTCAATTTCACGATCTTTCAATTTCATTTTCAATTTCATGATCTTTCAATTTCAATTTCAATTTCATGATCTTTCAATTTCAATTTCAATTTCATGATCAAGATATTACACTAGCTACTATATCTCATGATCCTTCAATTTCAATTGTTTGTAAGTACAAGTTGGCATTGAGCAACCTGCAACCTACTAACAGATCAAGAAATTACATTTCTACTCTTATTGGCATTTTTTTCAAGTTAGCTAGTTAGTGTTTGTCTTACAAATATCCTGATCATTTTCTTCATTTGAATTTCAAACAATTGAATATTATCTGCCCACAATGATATTATTTAGTTGTTTTAGTAAAAAATAGGAACAAGACACCGTACATAATCATATTGAAAAGAAGACACATCAATTAAAATGAAGGATGAAAAAATTGCAAGATAATTGCCATCATAGGTTTAGAATAATCTAATATTGCCGAAATTTTACTTGCCTTGCTTTGCATGCCGAAATCCAATCAAGGTGGCCGTCGTTGGAGGTGCGGAGCTGCGGCGGTCGTTGGTGGAGGTGCGGCGGCCGTCCATGGAGGTTACGGGTTAGGGCTAGTCGCGCCCGAGGAATTGTTCGAATGAAAGAGACATACCTGGGTATTTGTAGAAGTCGAACAGTTCTAACGAAACACAACAGCCTACCCATTAGTAATTAGTGATCTCTTCTAACGGTATCAATCTTCAGTTCCATTAGTAAATCACTCTGCTTTTTCTAACGGTATAAACATTCAGTTCCGTTAGTAATTGTGTTCCTCTTCTAACGGTATATATATTCTTTACCATTAGAATAAATCTATTTCTAGAAGTCGAACGGTTCTAACAATACCCAACAGACTACTATTAGCACTTCTTTATCTCTTCTAACGGTAAATATGTTCAGCAACGCTAGAATAAATCATCTTTCTTTTTCTAACGGTATAAATAATTCTACCATTAGTAATTGTGTTCCGCTTCTAATGATATATATACTAGTTACCGTTAGAAAAACCCAAACAGCTTCTTCTAACGGTACTTTTTCTAGAAACCGATAGTAAAAATACCTCCCACATGCCTTTTGCGACTGCGAAGCACCTTTTCTAACAGTTTTCGTCTAAATCGCTAATAACCGTTAGAAGATAGGAGTTAGTAGACTGCATTTCTGTACTAGTGAATCTTGTCTCGATCACTGATGATTGATTCCAGTATTCCGTGAAGACGAACGATCTCCTCAAAGAAAACATGTGCCACTGAAATTGCGGTGAATGGGTGGCTTAACGCGATGAAGTTGCCGTACTTGGAGAGATGGTCGACCACCACTAGAATGACGGACTTCCTTTGAGATTTTGGAAGCCCTGTGATGAAGTCCATCGATACATGTGCCCAAATCTGAGATGGCACATCGAGCGGCTAGAGAAGGCCTGTAGGGCGAAGGGTCGAAGCCTTGTTGCGCTGACAAGTGTCACAACCCCGAACGAAGTCCTGAACAACACCACTCATGCCCGGCCAGTAGTAGTGCTGTCGAATGCGATGGAGAGTTTTCTGACCGCCCTCATGCACAGACCCGTGTAAAAGGGCCATCACCTCCTTAATAATTGGTGAATATGGGGCAAGTAGAGACGTCCGCGGAAGTAGGCCAGCCCGTCCTGGAGGGACCAGTCGTCCTTCCGTCCCCCACGTTGGCTTAACTGAATCGTTGGGGAGGCCAACTCGGCCACCTGTGTCAACATATCCGGGTCCTCCCGCAATTGTTGTCTCCTTCCTTCAAGCTCCTTACAAGTCGGAATGGAAATCGCCATGATCGTGTCGAATGGCTCATCCCGGCGGGACAAAGCATCAGCTGCAGCATTCAGTTTGCCAGGCTTGTAAGAAACATAAAAATCAAATCCCATCAGTTTACTAAGACAATGTTGTTGTGGTGGTGTGGTGAGTGCCTGTTCCAGCAAATACTTTAAACTGGTGTGGTCGGTGTGGACGCAAAAGGGCCATCCTAAGAGATAGGGCCACTAGTGTTGTATGGCCTTTGCTAGGCCAATGAGCTCGCACTCATATGCGGCGAGCTTCCGATGACGGTCGGCCAACGCCCCTACTGAAGAAAGCGATGGGATGGCTATGCTAATGCAGAACCGCCCCAATGCCGGAACCCGAGGTGTCGCATTCAACCACGAACTCAGCCTCGAAATCAGGCATCTGGAGGACTAGAGCTGTTATGAGTGCCCATTTTAAAGCGGCGAACACCTTTGAACAGTCCATGTTTCATTGGAAGGCATTCTATTGGAGGAGTGCCATCAGGGGGTTAGCTATAACTGCATACTGGTGGATGAAGCGGCAATAGTAGCCGGCGAGGCCCAAGAAGCCCCGAAGTGTCGTTGGTGTGGTTGGCTGCGGCCACTCTTCAATGTCGCGTAGCTTAACCGGGTCAGCGGAAATTCCGACGGCCGACACAATATGGCCGAGGTAGGTTATTTGGTGCTACCCAAAGGAGCACTTAGACTCTTTTAAGTGTAACCGGTGGAGCCGAAGAGTCTCGAACACCTGGCGGAAGTGGCTCTCATGCGTCTCCCAAGATTTACTATACACCAAAACATCATCAAAGAAAACAAGGACGAAGGTGTGCAGGAATTTCCTGAAGATCTCGTTCATCAAGGCCTGGAATGTGGAAGGTGCATTTGTCAGGCCGAAAGGCATGACCAAAAACTCGAAGTGTCCGTCATGAGTGCGAAAGGCTGTTTTATGTATGTCGTCTCTCTCCATGCGAATTTGGAAATAGCCGAAACGGAGATCTAGCTTAGAGAAGAGGCGGGCGCCCCGCAACTCATCGAATAGCTCGTCGGCAACTGGGATGGGGAACTTGTCTTTGATGGTTTTCGCATTCAACTGGCAGTAGTCGATGCAAAAATGCCACGAATCATCCTTTTTCCGTACCAGGAGGACGGGTGAGGAATAAGGAGATCGACTCCGACAAATGGTGCCTTGTTCGAGCATCTCCTGGCATTGCCTCTCAATCTCATCCTTCTGGAGGAAGGGGTAGCGGTATGGTCGTACCACTATGGGATCTGTGCCCATTTCTAAACAGATTTGGTGGTCGCAACTCCATTCCAGGGGAAGCCCGGTTGGGGTGGTGAACAAGTCACTGAACTCCTCCACTAATTCCTGTAGTCGGGATGTAACAGGAGTGTCTTGTAGCATATGGAGGCTCGTCGGGATTGTCGAGTGGAGGCCGTAGAGGTTGATGGCCCGGCCACCATAAACGAAGGACATGTAAAGCAAATCCTAGTTGTGGACGATGTCGCCCAGGGTACGGAGCCACGCTATGCCGAGGACGATATCATAACCACCTACAGGAATGATGTAAAAGTCCGCGGAAAAAGTCGAACGCCCTAGTTGAAACTCAAGCTGGGTGATGCGACCCTCACACGGAATCTTCTCTCTGTCTACAACTGTCACTCAAAGGGTGGAACTCGTGTCGGGGCATAAGCTGAGCATTTGAGCCGTCTGGATGCTGATGAAATTGTGGGTGCTGCCAGAGTCAACCAGCCCGGTGAAGCAACTGTTCTGGCAATCGACCCATACCTGCATTGTCTGAGGGCCCCATGCCCCTTGAGAGCATGCATCGAAAGAATTGCTTTGTCTTCTGCTATTGATATCTCCTTATCTGGCGCATCCTGCTCCTCGATCACGCCGATCAAGAAGAGGTGCTTGCAACGATGCCCCCAGGACCATGGTTCGTCGCAATTGTAACATAGTCCTTTGGCATTCCGCTCTTCCCGTTCGGCTCGGGAGAGCCGTCTGATGAAGGGAGGAGGTGCGGAGCTACCTTGGGAGGTGGCGGCAGTTGCCCTGGAGTTGTTGGGCCCTGGGAAGGCCATTGGCTAATGGCGGCCAATGGGCGTGTTGGTTGGGCTGACCGCGAAGGAACGGGGTCTCCTGACCTTGTCTCGCGAGCCAGGCTTTGACGGAGTGTCTCAGCTACTTGAAGCTCCGAGCGTCTCTCGGCAGTTTTTGCCAATCGCATAGCGTCATCCAACGTGGCGGGCCGATCTCGCTGCACTTCGACCTTGATTGCGGGAAGGAGGCCGGCAATGTAGAGATCGACCTCCTGGTATTCGGCGAGATCAGTGATGCGCGCGAGGCGTGCCTGGAAGTTGGCATTATGCTGGTCAACTCGGCCTGTCTGGTGGAGCGAGGCTAGCTCCCTCAAAGGTCCCTCCTCGTCGAGAGAACTGAAACTAGTCAGGAACACGACAAAGAATTCGTCCCAGGGGGAATCCAGATCCCGTGTTGTTGACACTTGTCGAGCCAATCTTGCGCTTCACCGTCTAGAGATAGACCGGCGACCTCGACGCTGTCATCAGCGTCGATGCACTGCACTGTGAAGTAGCGCTCACATCAGCTGAGCCAACGTAAGGCGTCGCCCTTGCCATCAAACTGGTCGAGTTTAATGCGACAAAACGCGGGGCTCGCCCGGTGTAGTCGCCGCGAGCCTGCTGCCCGTGGTAGCCCGTGTAGGCACGGCCGGGGGAGGTGGAGAGGAGGCGGCGGTTGTGACCCCCGCGGTGAGGAGGGGATCGGCCTGCGCGGCTGGCGGTGCGCGATCGCCGTACTGCAGCGGGTGCCGAGTCTCGTCGATGCTGGAGGTCGTCGTCGTCCACAGGGGATGCTCTCGGATCTCGCCAAGTGTCGTCGATGTGGCGGCGGCCACGGTAGGGTTGCGCGGACGGCCGATGGAGATGAGGCGGAGAGGCGCATTGCTTGGTGGCGCCGGATACAGCCGCGGCAGCGGGTTTGGCGATGGCGGCAGCCCTCGGCTGTGGCGGAGCCACTGAATCTCTGCTGAGAGAACCGCTTGCGGGGACGATGCGGCTGGTCACAACCGGCAAAGTGAGGCTCTCCACGGCGGTAGTGAGGCAATCCAGCGCATTTTCAGTCGTCGGGAGGCGGCCAACTGCGTTGCGGAACGCGGGGATCTGGTTGACCACTACGGCAACGCGGTCGATGCCCTCCTCGAGCAAACGAAGCCTCTCAGCGTTGGTCTTTGTATTAGACATGAGCGTGGGTTGGATCAGATCTTGGATCGTCAGCTCTGATACCAAATTTTTACGTGCTCGGGTTAACGAACGCGTAACTGGACGACGAGGGCCGCTGTGGCTTACCTTGACGAGGGTAGTAGTTTTAAGTTTTGGCATAAGATGATTCTCTTCATTGATAATGGTGGCCTTATATAGGCATTACAAGAGAATTAATTGAAAACGAAATATACATTACAAGAGAACGAATAGGAAAGGAATTAGACCAAAAAGGAAATAAACTAATAACACCAAAGGCTTTCCTAATCCTAGTCCTAACCGGCCCGGCGCTCGTAGACTTGCCCGACCATAACAGTTTACAACTTATCTTGGCAAATTTTGGCACCCAACTAAACCTATCTACTATTTCTGTGGCTATTGAATGTTGTTTTTTTTTTCTGTGGTTAGGTTACATTTCATATGATATATCCTGCTGCTAAATGTTATTAAATTGTGACTAGGTTAGACATTATATTATATGATATCTAATATAATATATGGATATATCTAATGTGAAGGGTCAATGTAAAAGTTTGAATGCTTTATATCGCCCATCATTTGTGACATGGGCAAATGGAATTTGATAGGTTGGTGGTAATAGTGTGAAATTGTGAATGAGGTGGCTAGTAACATGTTATTTGTAAAACATAGGAGTTGTAGTTTTAGCCAACATATATTAGTATTATTTTCACTGAAAGAAATAAATTTGGAATTTGAAATGTATATACACTTGATATTGTATTTGTTTATGAGCCGAAAAAAGATGACTTTCAGTGGTAATAGAAATGCATAGTAGGGTTAGGAAAAATACAATTGAAGGATTGAAGGATCAGATAGATCAGACCAAATGATATGAAAATAAACCAAACTTGTGGAGAATGAAATTAACGGATGGATATGATGCATACGGTCAAAACATATACTTACAAACATTACAAATTTAGGATGAGGACCGTGAAGGTTGTTGAGGTTGTATAACTTCTTAATATTTCAGTAGAAATGAAAAGAAAATCACACATGATAGTGTCACAGTTGTATGAACAAGTGGAGTCATTTTTGCAGCAGTTGTCGGAGCACTATCTTGTCTAAGTCGAGACGATCTATCTCATGTAGGATAGTGTTGATAGTGTTCTTCTCTCTGTCATCCCACTCTAAGTCCACCCATGACATGTAATTACATCTCTCCTCATTTTCTCGGCCGCATTCTACATACAACTTCTAGCATTGTCGTAGGTCTACGAAATATTCACTTTAATATCACCTCCACATATACACATAAAGTCATTTTCTCGGCCGCATTCTACATACAACTTCTAGATGTTGTTTTAGACATATTTTGGAAGTAGAAGCTTACATGTACTTCTGAGGACGTGTTCCCATGGCAAAAGCAATGACAAGGTCGTTTGCAGCAGTACATGTGTTGAATATCATGTATATTAGTCGAAATTATCTCCAAATTGTTGACTTGTCTTGAAGTTGGCCCTTTCTCCTGAGAAGATAATTTATCGTTCTCTTTGCCCTCCAGTGCCACTTGGAGTCGAGCTACTACATATCATGATTGCCAGTCAGTGCCACTTTGTCTTGAAGTTGACCCTTTCTCCCGAGAATACCACGATTGCCATCAATGAAGATTAGTCGCTTCGATTAACTCAAGCCGTCATGATGTTTTGTTGTAATAAACTTAAATATGTATTACTAAGTACTCTGTTATGTTAAACCCTATATAATTAATCGCATGCTTTTGTTTTACTACTCTATTATAAACATTTGTCGGATAGTCTTTGCATAATTTGAGAAATATTCAAAGACCAAGCATACTTCTAAGTGGGTGGTATGTCCGGTCGTCATAGATGGTATCAAAGTATGATAAGGGACCTAAGTACGATTGATTTATGTTAAATAGAGACTATGTTATAATCAAGGCAGATACTACTGATTTTCTTGTATTAATTTCTTAGTTATGACTACCAAGGAGTACTAACTAGTGTTAATTACTCTTTACAGGAATGGCTAAGCAGGAACTCAAGCGTGACCAGATGTTGGGGTCATGGGTTTTCTTTCTCCAATGCTTTTTGGCAATCCTCGGTATCGTTGCTCCTTTCTGTTACTCTGAGGTCGTGGAGTACCTTGGCGAGACCTGTGCAGTACATCGCGTCACACTTCAGCTCGAGGATGTTTCAACGACGGGGTATTGGATCACTCGTCTTTCATAGCAACCAGCTGGTATTGTGGGTAGCAATGCAGGACGTGCTACGCCAAGCGGCTTTTTTCCTGAGGGTGACCTTTCCAACCCACTTTGCCAGCCATCCCTACCGAGTCTTGCCCCTGATGGCTCTTCTGCACCGAGGACTAGTCAAGTATATTCCAATGAACAAGGTCATCGACATGAACCTCGACCTCATCACCTTTCCATGATATCACTGGGCAGCATGTTATCCAGGCCCAATACGACTGTTATGAGATGTTGTTGGTCGATCACCAGAACCTCCTTGACGAGGCCGCTGATCTTCATGCTGAGTTGCGGGATCTCAAGAAGGCAAAGAAGACTGGACCAGCTCCCTTCCAGCATCACCAATGACCACTTGTGATCCACCCCAACGGTAACAACAGCAAGGCCCGCAAGCCTACATCACCATCTCACTCTGGTGATTAACATTAGGAGTGACTCAAAGGAGGAGGAGCTTGAGGAGATACTCCCAGATGAGTGCCTGTTTTTAAATCAATATCTTTAATTTAATTATTATAAACTAGTATTTCGATAACTAAGGGATAAACACAACTATTATTATACCTTTTAGAAAATTATCCAACTTGTGATTTTAAACAATTCCATTATACAATTCAAGTAATTTCAACTTAAATTTTCAACTTATCTGGCAGGGTAACCTTTTCGATTTTCTGGATACTTAGAAAATCGTAGAAACTAGTTCGGGGTTGAGTGCCTAAATCGCGAGAGAGACGAGATTATTTAATGCTTAATGCATTCTTGCATTTTAATCACCAATGTTCTTCTAAAAATTTATATATTTAATTAATTTAATTCCAGAAATGGATTTGAGCGAGGAGTGCCAGAGCAACTTGCAAATCTCAGATCTTGAACTTGTTGATCCAGGCATCTTGACCATATTGAGACTACTTGGTTGAAATTATTTTATTAACATTTAATTTATAATCTAGATAAGTTACCACCTTGCATTAAAAAGGAACATTTTATGAAAAGAAATCAGTCTTGGTAAAGCTGCCGCAAACCAAAGTCGAGTATAATCTTGTTAAGAGCCAAAGGATGGCTTGTGTTCCTTGATAAAGAATGAATATGAAGGTTTCCCACAAAAGATGAGGATATAACCAACTATCATTTTTTGTCAATGCTGTATTAGTCATATTAACCACAGACCTGGTATGGGATATGTTTAGTCAAGTATCTTATCCAAAAATTAGAGCACCTCCACATGGGAACATATATATGTATTTATATTGAATGAAAGTCATGACCCGAGAACGGGCCCCGAGCTATAGGCTTAGCTGATAGTGTAGTGGATGAGTTCTTCTACAGCAGCATGGCGACGCCATGCCATTGGGGATACATAGTGTAAGAATTTGAAAAAGGTTGTATTCTCTTGATTGTGTGACGTATTTTCAGAAATGTGCGGTGATTTTGACGAACAATGACATGAAAATCAAGAGTTTCTGTGGGTAAAGTGATGCATCTTTGCAGAGTAAAATGTAAATATTCACTCCTTACTTTCAGGTTGGAAGTTGCACCGCGGCAAAAAAGAAGGCCTATAGGTGGCCTCACCTTGTGATATAAGTGCCTAGTAGAGTTTTGTTTAACAAATTGAGTCTCTTATAACAATCACAAGAAAATTTTGGCAGAAAACTCTATCCTTGCTTAATAAATCTATTACTCCTTTTGATGAGGACATCACTCCTATGGATGCGTCAACTTCTCCAACACCGCTTGTGCAAGGACCAATTATAAGGGCACACGCACATCAGCTAAATTACCAGGTGAGTTCATTCCTAAGTTTATGTGAAACTACTGTAGAGGGCGAGTTACTACCTAATGATATTGTTCTTGTACTTAGGAATCATGGTTTGGATCAGCGAGGATGTCATGACACACCGAGACGAGCCAAGGTTCGAGTTGATCCTGAGATGGATGCCGGTTCGGACTACAGCGACACGTCTGTCTTCAAACGGACGCCTAGGTCATGTACGAAGTCCGTTTTCGACGTTCTACCACTTCACGGAAAGCTTAGGAGATAAGCTTTCCAACGCATCTAGTCCTGCCGCCAAAATCTTTCCAAGTCACCAGAAATCGTCAAAATAGTGCACGCGAGACAGAGTCAGACTGGTGCTGCGTCACCTCTTTTTGGGCCTTCGGCCCATGTATCTTAGTTAGTCTACAACCTAAACCCTAGCCGCCGCCTCTCTCTCTCTCAGATACATACTCCGTAGCCATCACATGGAGACTTGGATTTTGCTTAGAATTTTTTGCCTTTGCAGTTTCGCCATAGATCGGTTTGTGGAACCCCAACTTGTGAGCTTAATTCAATTTGATTTGCAATTTCCAGATTGCTTCTTCTACGTTTTTGCTTGTGCTCTCAATTCTCTTGCAGGAATTAGCCTTCTTGGCGAGGTCAACCGCGTCTTCGCACGGTTGATAACCAATGGAGCAGTGGTGTAGTGATTGTTGGGTTCGATCAGTTCTGATCGGAAGCCGGATCGTCAACGTCGAGATCTCCACCAAATCGACTTACCATCTACCTGACGGAAGATCGGGCGCCCCGTGTTTCATCACCTTTCGCTAGTTAAGGTCTGTATGATGCATTTAAATTTTAATTGTTTGCTGAGTGCCTCAATACTCATTCTTGCAACTTGTACATTGTGATTAGACCTTGAGTATTCTATCGGCGATGCGATGCCAACTCATGCAGAAGAGGACAATCCGGAGGGCTTTGAAGTGGATATTTATCATTTTTTGTTGTAATAAACTTAAATATATATAATTAATTACTTTGTTATGTTAAACCCTATATAATTAATCGCATGCTTCTGTTTCGCTACTCTGTTATGAACATTTGTCGGATATTCTTTTGCATAATTGAAGAAATGTTCAAAGACAGGGCATACTTCTAAGTACGTGGGTGGTATGTCAGGTTGCCACAATAGTCGCTGGCAAAGTAGGAGGGGGGGGGAGAATAATTTGGGAATCTAACACATGGCCAGAAGGTCAAGATGCCGCAAACGAGAAGTGCAAAGGAAAAAGTATGGAGTAATTGCCAGATGTCCAAGAAGACATGGATTGTTTTGTCAAGGTTCACACAGAGTGTGTGAAAATGGCCAACAATGTGGCCTCCTCATAGTTTGACATGTTGAAGAGGTAGGAAAAGACTGCACTTGTCAAGGCATTATCAAAACTGGGGACGATGGACGAACTTCAACAACAAGCAACAGAAAGAGCATGCAGCCACATTGAAGTATGTCAAAGATGAGCTCAAGGAGGCAAATGAAGAGGACTATCTCATGTATCAATTTATTTTATCTTTGCATCTGTAAAATCATATACCTATAATTTAAGTCACTAAAACTACCAGTTGGAATATTTTTTTCGGATCTAGTCATTGAAAACTAGCTGTTGTAATATTTTTTTTTGGAAACTAGTCATTAGAATATTCCTTTTGGAATTAGCCATTAGAATATTTCTTTCGAAAACTAGCTGTTGGAAATTTTTTTTTGAAACTAGCTATTGGAAACTAGCTTATATATTCCGACCCATCCCAACTCCAAGTTCTCATTTTCACCACTACTATTCTTTCTAGATATCTCTCCTTCAAAAATGTCATCTAGTTCTAACTCAACCACATGTAGTAAAGACGAAGAGGCCATCAATACGTAGGAAGATTTCATTGCGAGATTCTCAGAGGAAGACCCAGCCATGCAAGAGTTAGAAGACCACATTATTGACGGTATGAAAGCCAAGTTAAAAGCTTCTACCTCCCACCGCCACCATTGCGGTAGTAGGAGATACATCGACAGAGACCATAAGGCAGTCATAATCATCTCATGATGGACTACTTCTTCGACAATCTAATCTATCTCGACTACTTGTTTTGGATGAGGAGATAGTGATAAGTGTGATAAGTCTTAATTTGGTAAAATTTTATCCCATGTTTAGTATTAAAAATATGCAAAAATGATGCTTAAAATTCCTTTGATACGTCATTTTATGTGACTTTTTGTAACATTTTTACAATCCGCTTTCACGAGTGTACTATAAATAGAGAAGCTTTTGGCTCAATTAGACATGTTTTTTTACATACTAGCCATTAAGGTTTAGTTTAGTTTTAGTTTAGTAGAGCCTCCTCTATTTTATTGCTTTTGTAAGCCGGCAAGGACGGCAACTTCAATTCTCAAGAAATCAAGTAAGTTTTTATTTATTTCTTATTATTTTCTGCATTCTTATGGCTTTTTGCGAGTAGATCCCTTCTAGGGTTAGGGATGACCTAATCCGGAAGGCGTGATCCTTTCTTGGTTTTGATCTCAAATTTTGGAGTTATTTTCTAATGTTTTCTTCCTCTAAACTCTAAATTCTCATTTTGGCAACAGACGTAACAGTTGAGCCTTAGCTAGAATTTAGGGGAGTTCTTGAGTCCTTAGCGCTTTAACGCGGGACCCTGAATAGGAGAGAGGCTCTCGCCAAACATGACAGTGGAAGCAATCCTTTGACTGTTGACCCAGCGCCCAGAACTGAAAACTTAATTTGTCTTGGAAAACAATGGAAATTAACTCACAATCCTCAGACCTTGGATAGAATTACACCGGATGGTTATGGAATTCTCGAAGCCCTAGGTTTTAATTCCTGCTTTATAAATCCAGATTTCATACCTGCAATTTATTGCTTTAAAACTCTAGATTGATAGCTTTAGTAGTAGAATTAGTTATAGAAAAACAACCCACAACTCGTTTAGACTTAATTAGTGATTCATTAAGCTAGAAAGACGAATACACTTGTTCCTTGTGGAATTCGACCCTCAAGTGCTCAACATTCAACCGTCCACTTGCGGTATTAAAAAATCACACCGTTTTAGGTGCGATCAAAGAGCTAAATTGGTAGTGCCTTTACCTTAGGTTTGCTAATGAAAACGTGCTAAAAACATGCTAAAAACTTATTTGATGCGATATTTTATGTATATTTTTGCATTTTTACAATCCACTTTCACGGTTGTGTTTGCCATGTTCTAGGGATTAAACCTACAAAATTTGAGGACATTTCGAGTTCGTTTGAACTAGTTTTGACAAACGATACCAAAACTAAATGAAAAGAAACCCTAATCGAACACGCCACAGTCGAAATCAACTAGTTGAACACATTTGAATGACGAAACCAGACGAAGAGCCATGATCGAACACACCTGGTCACCCGATCGAACACGTCCCGATCGAACACATCCTGATCGAATACGCCTGGTCGCCAAGTCAAAAACACCATTGTGTTACCTTGACCGAGCCTAGCACGTTCGCGGGACGTGTTCGATTTTTGTGTTTCCAGGGCTGTTTTGGTCATTTTTGTGGTTTTAACTCTGATTTATCTGTTTCTCATGCCGTTTGAAGCCGGATTCCATCACCTACATGTCAAAAGTTATATTTGAGCACGTGAACCTATTGTATCATAAATAGAGAAGCTTATGGCTCAAAGAAAAGAGTTTTCTGATATAGGCTATTTTTAGGGTGTTAGTTTAGTTTAGTTTTAGTAGAGCCCCTATAACACCCTAAGTTTAGGGGTGAAAACTTCCTTTTTCATAAAAGTCATGCATGCATGTATCTCTGTAGTAGTAGCAAGATCAGTTCAACCCTAATCTATCCTAAGACCCAAATATCTCAAAATCTTTACTGTGAACCCAAATCAAGATCAGATTGCTCAGATATGATATATCAGTTTCTTTGAACATAAAAGCCTTCAGAAGCCAGATTCAATTCCATCTCTGACTCTTAGATCTTGCAATCCTTTTCTATTTTCGAAAACAGGAATTTAATTAATATCCTAATTACCCTAAATATTTTGAACTCAAATTTAGCCAAATCTTGATCTAACCCAGACCAGATTATTCTTGGATTATGATCATGGGTATGCCAATACCTTAATCCAGAAAGTTGGCAGTCAGATTTATTCATCGAAGCCTTTTTCACAGATCAGTCCAAATTATATCGCAAATCAGTCCTTTTTCTGATATATGGAAACCCAAAAAGGCTAAAATCTTCAAATTAACTCCAAATTCAAATCTATTTCAGGGAACAACTCCCAAATGCTAATTAATACAAAATCTTCTTTTATCAGAACACCCAAATCTCTCTCGAATTCAAATCGACCAAAACTCAGATTTAATTTACCCTAAATACCCTATTTTCGGGTTATATCGAAAATTATCAAATCATGCCAGATTTAACCAAATCTTTTGCTAGATGAGTACAAGGAATAAGTTTATTCTCATCTATGAAATCAGATTGTAAATTAACTATCTCTAGATCAGAAATTACAAATCAGTCCAAGTTGCAAACAAATAATCTTGCAAACATGTCCCTGGCTTGACCACATCTGCTGTTCACGACCAGAGCAGTTGTTTGCGACCAGGGCTCAGCATCTTCTACCTCGGCCAGTGGTGCACAGTGCTCATCATCGACTTCGACCGCAACGTGCAGTGTTTCACTTCGACCAGCGCCGTTGCCACCGCGACCAGGAGCGCCTTGCCGCCGTGTTTTCGCCGCCGATCAGCGCCGCTCTAGCCCGTGCTTTTTCACAACCGTGTTTGCATGTGCACACGTGTTTGCACCTTAGCTCTTGCCGTGGCAGTCCTTGTCCAGCTCACCAGCAGCTTGTGCGCGCCAGAGAGAAGCTTCACCTGCTCGCCGTTGCTTCAACCCGAAGGTACACCGGCGCAAGTACTTTAGCCACCAAGCAGTAAGCTTTGCTTCGCTTCACCTTGCCCTTAAATAGCAGTCCCGAGCAGCTCCCTTGTCACCAGCACTGCTCTCTAGAGCTTCCCAGCAAATAACCAAATCTTCTTCGCTGTTGTCTTCTTCTCCGGCGAGCCGCCGAGGAGGTCGACGACGCCAGCTTCACCCACTGCTCCAAAATCCAGATTGAAGCCACCAGTAAGTTCTCCACGTCCTATTATCTGTGCTGTATCGTTTGATTGAACCCCCGTGCCCCTCATTGCCGGTGATCGCCGGGAAATGCCAGAATCCCTGTTCCAACCTCGCTGTTTGATTCAATCCAAATTAGTCCTCGATCTAGTAGAGTAAAATGATCAGTGAGCCTTATTTAGCAAGCTAGTGAATCCATATTTCAAAATTAAGCAAGAACTGAAGCTATTCCCAAGCTCAAGCTTCACCAGCCGCCGGCGCTCATCGCCAGACTTATCCGGTGATGCTATGACCAAATTAATCATGCCATTAGTTTCTAAATGTATCCCTCTTACTCCCTGAGCTTGGAATTAAGTTCAAATCCTGTGTAGCAAAAACCCCCAAATCCAGTGTCTTCGTCTCCGGCGCCGGCCACCGGAAATCTGTTCCCGGCCGATCCAGCTCCAGCCACCTTGTCCCTTAGATGCATCTCGATCTCCTGAACAATTTTGTCTACTAGCTCGATGTCTAATTCGGTCTAAATCGAAAGTTATGGCTATGCCCTAATTTCTGTCCAGTGCCATGACTTGAAACTCCAGCCACCGTGTTCTTCACTGGTTTTCATCACTTTTCGGCCATCTCCTGCCCTAGAGCTTATTGAGTAAATTGTTCCTGTTATCAAGGCCTATCTCTCAGACAAAGTGGTGCATCAATTGGAGTCCTAGATCAAAAGATATGGCAAACCCTAGTTTCTGGCCATGTCAGTCCAATGCCAGTCTATGTCAGCTAGTGCCATTGAACCTTTTTACCTACTTCCAGCCATGCATTTTGAAAATGACTTTGTCCCTTAGACTCCTGAGGTTGTGATCTACAATTTCTTCTTCTGTCACAACTTGAATTGAGCCCTCTAGCAACCATTGATCCTTTGTCAACACCTTGAACCGAATGTCGACCTAAAGACATTCGTCGATTTTGGGCAAACCAGCCGCAGACTTAATATCATTTCTGATCCGTTTGAGACTTAGTCTTGGTTTTCGCACTAGGCTCGCCCAGATTCTAATATGCGGAATAACGGGATCTTACTCGGAAATACCGAAACCCAAAGTAATTGCACAACTCTTTATTTCAAAGAGGGCTTTATACGTCGAACGTTAGGCACACTTGCCTACGTCGAAGAAACTATAAGTGTCTAAAACTCAAATAAGTTCTATGACTCTTCGATTGAGTTCGATGATCTAAACTAGACCTATTACAAGGTATTTATAGTCCAATTGTATGAGTACGTATCAGACTTAGTGATCCTAAACGTATTAGACTCATATAACTAATCCTAAACAGATAAGCTTAGTTATACACATTCGGATCGGATTACAATTCCGAACAGGGAACGAATTCCTTTTCCTGGTCGCAGACCAATCCATGGCCGTGGAACCTTTCCGAACACGGTTAAGGTCGCGAAGCCGTATGCGATCAGGACTTGGTCGCGAATCCGTATGCAATCAGGACTTGAAGATCCTCCCGGATCAATTTCCATACTCTGGAACCTTAAAAGTCCCTAGCACCCATCTTCAGCTCTAATTCTGTGAGTTAGCCCTAATCAGCTTCCAAACCCAATTATTCCAGAATCATCAAGACATTTCATATTTGCATTATTGCATGTAGTATAATAATGTATTGAAACGGTTGTGATTCTTGGTTGCTTTTTTGATCTTTGCTCAGAGCCAGAGCCAGAGTTTGAGGACTTCACTGCCGACAGAACATCAGCTACTGTTTCTTACGACGCGGAAAGCAAGTCATAGTCTTGATCATCTTGAACCTATATTTTATGAGTTGCTATGATATGACCTTGAGTATAAATAATATTGCATGTGAAAGAATGGTTGAATTATGAATTGGCAGTAATAGGCTAGATGCCTGTGAAATGTGAAATGATCAAATAGTGAGCCATGAACTATTATATATGTACTTATATATATTCATGAAATAAAACCCCTAGCCATGACCAGGGTTTTGGTATGGAATGGTGGTACTAGCACTGGATGTGCTTGGTTGCACTGGATGTGCAGGCACTGAAGGTGCATGATTGTGGATAGTCTGGTCACTGGCATATAAGGACTAGAACCTTGTGTTGTGCGTCTAGTGGCATGAAAAATGTGCTAACCGCAAGCCTGGTATGGGACAGGCCCGAACAAGTAATTATGCGGAGCGCACATGAAACCCCTGCATGAGATGGAAAGTGATGCACAAATTTCACGGAGTGCGGCTCCTACACATATCACTGAATGTGATCATGCACGCTGACCCAGTAAAGGGAAGAGATTTTTGGGTGGGGGTTTAGCCCGCCACAACTGTGGTTCGCGAGAGATCCACAGGGTCAGGGGTGAATTGTGAGTGAAACATAACAAAAGTTCTTGTTATCTCCACCTTGCCACTCACGCATGGTTGTGAGAAAGGGTCTAATCATCTTGATAGGATGGGCATGAAAGTGGAATATCTTGCGGGTAAATTTGTATCTCTCTGCAGAGTTAAAAACGTATTCGAATACTTCGAGCTCCCGGGTTTATAGGAGTCTACTGCGGTGAATTAAATCCACGGGGTGTGGCACTAGTATGTTTTCTAAATAAAATTTGATAAGTCAAGATTACCTAAATGACATGTGTTGTCATGATAAGGGGTGCTGCCGTGGGCTGTCGTGTGTCGACATGTCGCGGTAGTGCTATAATTTAGTGAACATGAATAGCGATGCTATGTTAGGAAAAGTGTTTCCATGAGATGAGATATGAAAGAAAGATTATTTTACAAACATTCATAATTATTGACTAGTCTAGGTTCATAACAACACTACAATATGTATCTACTCTTACCTATGACTTGCTGAGTACGTAAGTACTCACCCTTGCAACTTACAACCCAATAGATGAAGCGTACTATGATCAAGAAGAAGGCGTGGAGAACTTCTTGGAACAAGATGAAGGAGAGCCAGTTCTGCCAGATCCCTGATGTGTTGTTCTACCGTCAACTTCTTACTGTGGAAGGGACACCCATCATCCGTGTAACACCCTGAGTTTAGGGGTAAAAACTTTCTTTTTCATGAACATCATGCATGCATGATACCATGTATCTGTAGTAATAGCCAGATCAGTATCTTCTCAAACCCTAAAATCTCAAAATCTATCCTGTGAACCTAAATGAAGATCAGATTTCTCAGATATGATCTATCAGTTACTCTAAACATAAAAGTCTTCAGAAGCCAGATTTAATTTCATCTCTAACTCTCAGATCTATCAATCCTATTCTGTTTTCAAAAACAGGATTCTAATTACTATTCTAATTAGCCTAAATACTCAGAACTCAGATTTAGCTAAATCTTGACCTAATCCAAATCAGATTATTCTTGGATTATAATCATGGGTATGTCAATACCTTAATCCAGAAAGTTGGCAGCCAAATCATATCATCTAAGTCTTTTTCACATATCAGTCCAAATTATATTGCAAATCAGTCCTTTATCTGATTTCTGGAAATCCAAAAGGCTAAAATCTTCAGATTAACTCCAAATTTAGAATTTCTTCAGCAAATCTCTTCTAAATGCTATTTGATACAATCTTTCCTTCTGTCCAGATTACAAAATCACATCCTAAAAGCCAGAATTCGAAATTGACAAAACTCAGATCTTACTTTACCCTAAAGTACCATATTTTCAATTTATATTGAAAATCATCAAATCAAGCCAGATTTTACCAAACTTCTTGCTGCATGAGTATAAGGTATAAGTTTATACTCATCTATGAAATCAGATTGCAAATCAACTATCTCTAAATCAAAAATTACAAATCAGTCCAGAATTCAATCAAAAATCCTTGCAATCAAGTCCCTGGTTCGACCTCAGCCCTGTTCACGACTAGGGATTAGCCTCTTCGACCTCACCCACCATTTGCGACCAGGGCAGCTACAGCTCGCGACCAATACTTGTCTTCGACTTTGACCACGACCCCGGCTAGCGTTGAACAGTGCCTTTGCGACCGCGACCAGGAGCACTTGTCGCCATGTTTCGCCACTGATCAGTGCCGCTCAAGCCCGTGTTTTTCGCAACCGCCTTTGCGCATGCACACGTGTCTGCGCCTCAGTCTTTGTCGTGGCAAACCTTGTCCAACTCACCAGTAGCTACACGCGAGAGAGAATCTTGTTGCTGGCCGTTGCTTCAACCCGAAGCCTTCTTCTTCACCGGCGCAAGCAAGCAGTGAGCTGAAGCTTCGTACACTTCGCTTTGCCTATAAATAGCAACCCCAGAGAAGCTTTTCCATCTTTAGCAGAGCTCTCCAAAGCCCTTAAGCAATTAAACATAAATTGTACTTCTTCCTTGCTGCAGTCATCTTCTCCGGTGAGCTCAGCACAGAGGCTCACAGTGCCAGCTTCACCCCACTGCACCAAACCCTCAATTGAAGCCACCAGTAAGTATATCTCATCTCCCTTATCATGTGTTAGCATCCAATTGAGCTCCGGTGATCTCTAACGCCGGCGATCACTGAAGTCCTCTAATGCCCTGTTCCAGCAATTGCATCTACTCCAGTTCGAATTTGCTTTCGTGATAGTAGAATAAAATGATCAGTGGACTAATCTTAGTAAGCCTGTGCATCAAGATTTCAAAATTAAGTTCAAATTGGAATTTTTCCCTTTCTCGCGTCGCCAGGCCGCACCACCATTCCTCCGGCCAAATTGCTGTAACCAGAAGCTTCACCTCACCTCCCTACTACTCTCACAGCGAGCAATTGAACTCTAAGGCCGTGTATCAGTTTCGCCCAATTTAGCCTTCTTCTTCTCCGGCCACGCGTTGTTTTCCTCACCGGCGTCGCTTTAGGCCAATTCCCTTCATTCATACTATCTGAAGCTATCTAGGAACTCAACTGTGCCTTCAAATTGGAGCTTAAATCACCACATCGCCTTGTTGCCGTTGAAGCCGTCTTCTTCTCCGGCGTAGCTCATCGCCGTTCACTACCGTGCCATCTCCAGTCGAACCCAATGCATCAAGCAGTACCATTTAGCCCTAGCTAGCTCCAGCAATGCCAAGTTTCAGCAGCACAGCACCAGATTGCAGTTTGAATGTGTTACCTTTCAGTGCTGTGCCACCAGTGTGCCGCCCGGTCGTCGCCGGCCATCGCCGTCGATGCCACCTTGTCCAACATCTTCGTCTTGATCTCCTGAACATTTTCCTCTATTAGCTCGACCCCTGAATCTGCACAGAAAGGCCAGTTATTGCTATGCCAAGATCTTGTCCAGTGGCTTCACTGTGCCGTGTCGCCACCATACTTTTCCACTAATTTTCATCATCATCCAGCCATCTTCAACCTTGGGACCTATTGAACCATTTGTTCCTGTTATCAAGGCCTACCTCCTAGACAAGGTGGTGCATCAATTGGAGCCCTAGATCAAAAGTTATGGCAAGCCCTAGTTTCTGGCCATGTCAGTTCAATGCCAGGCTATGCCAGCCAGTGGCATTAGCCCTTTTCACCTCTTTCCAGTTGTGAAAATTGAAAATAACCTTGTCCCTTAGACTTGTGGAGTTGCAATCTATATTTTATTCTACTGCCACAAGTTGAGATAGTCCCTCTGTCATCCATCGACCCTATGTCGATGCCTTGAACCGAATGTCGACCTAAAGATGTTCGCTGTTTTTGAGCGTACCAGTCGCAACCTTGATATCATTCTGATACTTTGAGACATTTGGAACCTTGTAAACCTTTGACAACTAATCTTAACCTTGGTTTCCATAACTTAACCTTAATCAGCCTCTAAACCCAATAATTTCAGAATCATCCAATCATTCAGAATCATCGAGACATTCATCTTTGCATTATTGCATATAGTATATTAATGTATTGAAAAGGTTTGTGATTCTTGGTTACTTGTTTGATTGGAGAGTAGATCAAGAGCTAGAGCTCGAGGACTTCACTGCTGATCCTACATTAACTGCTGTTTCTTACGACGCGGAAGGGAAGTCATAGTCTTAATCATCTTGAACCTATATTTTATGAGTTGCTATGATATGACCTTGAATATAAGTACTATTGCATGTGAAAGAATGGTTGAGATATATTTTGGCAGTACTAAGCTGGATGCTTGTGAAATGTGAAAAGATCAAATAGTAAACCATGAACTATTATATATGTACTTATGTATATTTATGAAATAAAATCCCTAGCCGTGACCAGAATTTTGGTATGGATGGTTGTAGCACTGGAGGTGCTTAATTGCAGAGGAAAGCAAGCACGGAAGGTGCAGGGTTGTGGATGGTCTGGTCACTAGCATATAAGGATTATAACCTTGTGTTGTGCGTCTAGTGGCATGAAACACGTGCTAACCGCAAGCCTGGTATGGGACAGGCCTGAACAAGTACTTATGCGGATCGCACATGAAACCCCTGCTTGAGATGGAAAACAATACACTAATTTCACGGGGTTCAGCTCCTCCACGTTTATAATCATGCATGTTGACTCAGTAATGGGAAGAGACTTGGGGTGTGGGGGTATATCCCGCCACAACTGCGATTTGTGTGAAGAAAACTGCATGGTCAGGGGTGAATTGTGAGTGATACATAACAAAAGTTCTTGTTATCTCCACCTTGCCACTCACAGTATGAAATGAGTCAGGGGTCCAATCCTTGTGATAGGAAAGGCTTGAAAGTGGAATATCTTGCGGGTAAATTGGTACCTCTCTGCAGAGTTAAAAACGTATTCGAATACTCCAAGCTCCCGGGTTTATAAGAGTCTGCTATGGTGGATTAAATCCACGGGGTGTGGCACAAGTAAGTTTTCTAAATAAAATTTGATAAGTCAAGATTACCTAAATGACATGTGTTGTCATGATAAGGGGTGCTGCCGTGGGCTGTCGTGTGTCGACATGTCGCTGTAGTACTATAATTTAGTGAACATGAATAACGATGATATGTTATGAAAAGTGCTGCCATGAGATGAGATATGAAAGAAAAGATTATTTTACCAACATCCATAATTCTTGACTAGTCTAGGTTCATAATAATACTACTATAAGTATCTACTCTTCCCTATGACTTGCTGAGTACGTAAGTACTCACCCTTGCAACTTACAACCCAGAAGATGGAGCGTACCATGATCAAGAAGAAAGCATGGAGAACTTCTTGGACCAAGATGAAGGAGAACCAGATCTGCCAAATGCCTGATGTGTTGTTCTGCCGTCAACTTCTTACTGTGGAAGGGACACCCATCATCCGCTGTGTAGAAGTTTTATTTTGCTTTAACTAAACCTTGAATGCCGCGAAGGCATTGTAACCTCTTTATGTAATATTAAGGCCAGCAGGCCACACTGCTTAAATATTTTGTAAGTTTTTCTGCTGCAATGTGAATATACTCCTGTGCTTGACTTATCCTGGGAAGTCAAAGGTATGCATATATGGGACTAGCTTCAGCAAGCTAGGTCTCCACGGGAGTAGTCGTAGTCCCAGTTTCGGGGTGCGACAATCCGCTGTGTAGAAGTTTTTATTTTGCTCTGACTAAACCTTGAATGCCGTGAAGGTATTGTAATCTCTTTATGTAATATTGAGGCCAACATGCCACACTACTTAAATATTTTGTAAGTTTTTCTGCTGCAATGTGAATATACTCCTGTGCTTGACTTACCCTGGGAAGTCAAAGGTATGCATATATCGAACTAGATACAGCAAGCTAGGTCTCCACGGGAGTAGTCGTAGTCCCAGTTTCGGGGCGCGACAGCCCCCTTCACTATTTTCTGCATTTGTAAGTTGACAAGAACGGCAGACTTAATTATTTGATGCAATCAAGTAAATTTTCTTTTATTTCTTATTATTTCTATATTTTTCTGGTTTTTTTCGAGTAATTCACTTCTAAAGTTAGGGATGATCTAATCTGGAAGGTGTAATTTCTCCTCGGTCTTGATCTTAAGTTTTGAAGTTAGTTCCTTATGTTTTTTTCCTCTAAACTCTAAATTCTTATTCTGACAACAGACGTAATAGTTGAGTCTTAGCAAGAATTTAGGGGAGTTCTTGAGTCCTTAGTGTCTTGACGCAAGATCCTGAACAGGAGAAAGACTCTCTCCAAACTTAACCATGGAAGCGATCCTTTGATCGTTGTACCAACGACCATACTGGCAACTTAATCTGTCTTGGAAAATAATTGAAATTAACTTACAATTCTCAGACCTTGGTTAGAATTACGCCCGATGGTTATGTAATTCTCGAAACCCTAGGTTTTCCTTTCTGTGTCTAAAATAGAGATTTCATACTTGTTCTTTGCTACTTTAAATCCTAGATTGATAGCTTTAGTAGTAGCTTTAGTGGTAGAAAAACAAACCCCCAAATTGTTCATATTTTTGAGAAAGAAAGAAGACCCAAGTATAGCATGTAAAATCATTAACAATGATGAAACCATAGTTGTTTCCCCCGATACTTTGGAACTCAGAAGGTCCAAATAAATCCATATGCAAGAATTCCAAAGGTTTGCAAGTTGAAAGAATGTGCTTGGTTGGATGTGAAGTAGCTACTTGCTTGCCCGCTTGACAAGCACTACAAGGTTTGTCCAAGAGTTGTCTTTTAAACTTTCAACTAAAACATCTTTAGGAGAAAATATGCAACGAAATCCAAGATCACAAATTTGTGCAACGGATATTAAATTAAAATTCAATGATTCAACAAGTAAAACATTTGAAATTGAAAGATCATGAGATTAGCAATTTTACCAAAACCTACCACATTTCTTTGGCGATTGTCGCCAAAGGTGATCTTTTAGTCTTCACTTGAGTTATCTTCCAATGAGGTGAACAACTTCTTGTTACCAATCATATATTCGGTGCATCCGCTATCTAGCACCCAATGTTTTTCACCGATCCTGTAGTTCACCTACAAAACAAAAGAATCAAGTTCGTTTAGGTACTCAAACCCTTTTGGGTCCTTCAATGTTAGCAATCAAAACTTTGGACACACAAATAGATTTCTTCCTTTTGTTTAGCATGGATGCTCCAACAAACTTTTCTATCACATATCCTTTCTTTGACCTCTTAAGCATGTAGCATGCATCAAAATGAGTTGAAGTCATTAAGAGACAAGCATCATGTGAGTGACCTACTTCGTGACATCTAAAACAAAATTTGTTGCATGCTTTTACAAAAATAGTTTTTATATTTGGTTTATTTCCTTTATTTGGAAAGTATCCAAGTCCTTCTTTTCTAAATGAACCTTTTGCTCACTAAGAAGAAGATTAAGAGGTACTTTTCCTTTGTAACAATTCTCTAAGCCTTTACTAAGTTTCTTAATTTGAGCCTTAAGGTCATTGTTTTCATTTAAGATTATTTCATTAGTGTTAGAGGGTGATACATGGCATTGCAATTCTTTATCACTAGAGCTAGATGGACATGGTGTATCAATTAAATCATTGCAACTAGTTGACATATCATTCTTAGAGACTACATTTGGTATATTATCAACTAAGTCACAAGATATGGCAACATCCCTTCTAGTTGGTGAGTTAGTAAGATTCTTGATGAGTAGACCTTCATATGAGTCTTTTAAATCGGAGTAAAGAGCAAGTCTTTCCTCTGGACATCCATTCTCCGAAACATGCTTCATTGTTTCCGCCATTGATTTTCTTGAAGAATTTCTTCTTCTTGGGATCTTTCTTCTTCTTATCTCAAGTCTTGTTCTTATTTTGACATCTTGAAACTATATGTCCCTTTTCATGACATTCATAGCATATGATATCCTTTAAATTTGATTTCTTTGACCCCTTTGGTCTCGTGTCGATGTTGACTCCCTTCTTGTGCAACTTGCGAAGAAGTTTTTGAGTGTTCTTTACAAGAAGGGCTAGATCCTCATTGGAGCAGCCATCGCTTGAATCACCCTTGGAGCCGGCTTTGAATGCCAAATTCTTCTTTGTTTCCGATGATTCGGCCATCTCCTTTTTCTCCTCTCGATGCATCTCATGGGTGATGAGATTCCTATAGAGATCGGTAGGCGTGGTGGATGATAAGTCGGAGTTGGTGAGGACCGTCATGAGAGTGTCAAAACTCTCTAGGAGAGCCCTAAGTATTTTTCTTACAATCTCAATGTTAGTAAAAACAACTCCGAGTCATTTGAGCTCATTCACAATGTTGTTCAACTGATTGAACATGGAATCCATGGACTCGGTTGGTGGCATAGTGAATGTCTCATATCTTTGTCTAACCATGAGCAACTTTTCCTCCTTGACCCTATGCGGCGACCTGACTACCACCCACGTGGTAGTACGTCCGATCTATGAACATTTCCGAATAAAATCATCTTATCCGAGAATGTTCGTTATAGAGTAGTGGAACAAAAACATGGCTTAATTAAACATGGCTTAACATAACAAAGGGTTTAATTACATATACAAGCATAGGTATATTTATTACAGCAAAAGGGGATCGTTTAGGTGTGTTTATGGTGGTTAGTCTTCATTGCCGATGCTGAAGAAGGTTGGGTCAATCTCGCAGTTGTCCTCACTTGGATAAACTTCTTCTTCTTGTGTACCGGTCGACGTTGCATCACCCAAGGAGTATTCAAAGTCTAACAAGGAATTACAATAGCAAGGATGAGTGCCGAGGCACTCAGCAAGCAATTTGGATGTATAAATGCATCATGCAGACCTTAACTAGTCAAAGGAATATTATATTATATTAGCAAGGATGAGTTTTGATTCATAAATTCATTTGTGATTGTAAAAGACTCCAGTTATTAAGTAAACTCTACTGAACACTTGTACCACAGGGTGAGACCACCTATAGGTCTCCTTTCCTGCCGTGACGCAGTTCTCGACCTGAGAACAAGGAGTGAATATCCACGTTTTACTCTGCAGAGGGGTATCACTTTACCCACAGAATCTCTTGATTACCATGTCGGTGTTCGTCAACAGTGCTCCACATTTCTGATAATGCGTGACATCATCAAGAGAACAAAGCATTTTTCAAACCCTTCCACTAGTTCCCTCCACTGGTATGGTACCACCATACCTTCGTAGTCGAACGCATCCGCTACGACCACTGTGAGCCTATAGCTCCAAGCCCGCCTCGGGTCAGTTCTTTCATCATAATACAATATACATATACGTTCCCAATGTGGAGGTGTACTAGCGTCCGGATAAGATACTTGACTAGGCCCGTCCCATACCAAGTCTGTGGTCGATACTGGTATTGAGGCGCTGGGTAGAAATGACAGCTGATTATGTCCTTACTTTTATAAACATACTTTAATACAAGATTCGAGCCCTCCTTCAGCTCTCCTCCAGTTACACTTTTTCCATCAAGACTCCGACTCTTTCATTATGACCAACTTTTATAAAATACCTTTTTGATGCAAGATGGTATAGCTACATAGATTATCAGATATAGAATAGCCAAATAAAAGCAATAAAACACGATCAATATGATCAAGAACAAAACTTGCCTGAAGTAGCAAGATTAGGATCTAAAATATGAGCGTCGCCCTGGAAATCCTCGTTCAGCTCCGCTCCTAAAAGTAAAATGATCGCGTATATAAATTCCTAAGGAAAATGCTGATAAATGCTATGCAGCGATGCAGAGCTTAGGTGCTAATCGCTCTCGCCTCTATCGCAATGATCACTCTCCCAGCAAAATAAGAAATCAAGTTTAGTTTAATTGAACTGTATAATGGAATTATATAACCATTTTGAGTTGGGTAGTTTCCAAAAACAATAATAATATTAAGGGTGTTTGCTTTATAATGTTTAATATAATTAAGTCAAGATATTGTTTTAAAGTCAAGGTTATTTAAGTTGACAACTAGTTAATTTGTTATTTGGGAATAGAAACCAAAATAATTTATAACCTTAGAATTCTTTTACTTGGATGGAGGTCTATATGAATTACTGAAATTACTTTAGATATATTTGTTAAAATAATAAAGAAGTATTTGTGTACCTATACATAAATCTAATTTGATTAGACTCTAATTAAGCTAGACATAAATTAAGACACTGCAATTGTTAATTAGTTAGAAATATTTGGTTAGGTAAATTCTTATATTTATAAATCTCGATTTGGGAAAATAATCATTAGTTAACTTGGAATTAATAATGGAATCGAGTTTATAAAAAAAAAAAGAGAATTAAATATATAAAATTTAAATTGATTTATAAAAAGGACAAGAATATAATTTAAATGCACATATATATACATCTAGATTATATTTTTATAAAATTAGGTATGATTTGAGGGTTTACCAATATTAATTTGTCAATCTTAACTGATTGATTATACTTCTGATTTGATTAAATTTTAAGTTAGATAATAGTTCCATTAAGAATTGTAAATAGGTTTGAAATTACAAAAAGGAAAAGAAACTAGAAACCATGAAAATCTCAGTTGGGCCGGCCCGAGGCCCAACCCCTCCCTCTTTCCCTCTCTCGGCCTGCCTACCACACAATTAACACACACACACACTCATACACAGCACACACTACACAACACACACACCACACGGTCGCCCCAAACCCGCCGCCTCGCCTCCCCTCTCGCGGCTCGCGGCCGCGCCTTAACGGCGTGGCCGCGCGGTAGCCCGGCGCGCGCGTGGACGCGCTGCCGGCCGGCTCGTCGGCTGCCTGGTCCCCGCCACTCGCGCCTCAGGTAAGGTCTTCTAATTCTGGTGTGGCCTTGGTGCTAGGTTGAGTTGTGCTCTGTTCTGGTTTGTGGCATTTGTGTGCTGTGATGCTTGTATTCATGTATGTGTGATCTGTGATGACTAGAGATGCTAGATGGAGTGTCCTACTGCTGCTAACTGTGTGATTTTGTGAATTTGTGATGATTGTGACTGAGATGATGTTGCTGGAGATATGCACCTCATGTGGCAGCAATGATCTATAGGTTTTCTGGTGGTTTTGGGTGATTCTGGAGCAAATGCTATGGCTTACACTTCACTCTCTAGTTAAACAACTAGGAGCTAGACAAATTATGACAATTCAGTGGCTAAAATATGCTAAAATCTAAAGTTAGGTTCAGTTATAACCTTGCTGTTGGCTCTGGATCCCTTCTGTTTCCTGTGTGGCTCCTGTGGCTGCTACTCCTGTGATCACAAGGTCATAAAGATGAATAGATGTCCGAATTTGCTTTCTATCTCTATCTCTGTTCTAAAGTTTTACTGGCTTACCCTGAGTCTGGTGGTTTTGCCTTAATCTCTACTGCTCTTACTGGTTTACCTTAGCTCTACTCTGTCTGTGAGGCTGCTGTGTATGGAATGGTATAAATTGTACTGTGCTGTTACTTCGTCTGGTGTACTAAGCCTGTAACCGACTTGCTGGGGCTGAGGTGGCTATTGGTACTGTTCTGGGGAGCAGGTGGCAGCCTCTGGGCAAGCTTGGTGTGACATGGGCTGATTTGCAAATTTTAGAGTAATTGGAGGGGCTTTGTGCATAATTTTTTAATGTGGCTGCAAATGGGAAATTTTCAGGGACTGAAATGCAAATTATGGCTAATTGGGCCTCCGGGCCCAAGGCCTCCTGTTGGGTTGATCTCTAAAAAAAAAACTCCCTCTTTTTTTTTATTAACTTATTTTATACTTCCTGAGGTTCGAAATTGTCTCAGAACTACTGGAAACAACCCGAAATGACTCGAATTCGAATGCTGGATGATGACAAGCAAATACAAGGGTGAGCAGCGGCACTCGCTCAGGCTGAGAGGTGGCTGCAAAGAACCCCTGACGGATACTACACAGTCTGACAGTCATCTCTCCAAAACAAGAAAAAAATCTAGCACGTAGATTTAGGTGTCAGCATCATGATCTCTCTGTTAGCAGGCCACGTGGCCTCTGACCAGTCGACCAGCTTCGTGGTCCTCACACCCTAGTGGTCCCCTCATAGATTTCCTCGAGGGTGGTCCAAACCTTGTGGGCGGTGGTAAGATTGCTCACACGGTTAAACTCATTTAGGGACAAGTCGGCAAAGAGTTCATTTTTGGCACAGGCATTTAAGTGAAATTTTCTCCTATCATCATCGAAGTGACTTGCCGAATCAACCGGAGGAGTAAATCAAATTTTAGCAATGTCTCAAACATCAAGTCTCATGGCCTCTAGAAAAATCGACATTCGCACCTTCCAATACAGATAGTTAGTCCCGTCAAAATGGGCGCACGCCTGGTGTGACTAACATGAAAACCCTCATCGGAAACCATCCTCTCTCTAGGCGTTAAAGCCTACTCAAAAGAGAGACCATGCTCCGATACCACATATAGGATCGAGGATGCCGACTAGAGGGAGGGGTGAATATGAGGACTATACTACGGAGTTCCGGAGATGAGCAATGGTCATCGGCATATCGCTATCCGATCCTCAAGTATTTCGGAAATACACGTCTGGACTTCAAAAATCGATCAGTACTGAATTAAGTCTGTTCAGCGTTCAAGACATCGCGACTGTGAGCACAACTGCTGTGGCGATCAAGAACAAAAATAAATCTCGTAGCGACAAAGGCACAAAGGAAAGTGCGACCTCGACAAAGAGAAAGTCGAGTCCGAAGAAGAACACTTCAAAATTGGGTACGGTGCCTTTTGCGAACATTGTCAAGTCTCGGGACATACCAAGGACAAATACTACAAACTTCATCCAGAACTTCGACCAAAGAAAAACGGACCAGGGAAAAAACAGCCACGGCTACTACAACTTCACCTGACGAAAAAGTTGTCTGAGTGAATTCGGTTGCTGAGGCGGATACGACCCTGTCTCTGATGGCAATGCTGAAGGAGAAGGGTTCGGATCCACCGAACGATCATCACCCAACTGAGGACTTGTTCACCATCAATATCCAGGTGAAGCACGAAGTGGTCACAGCGATATTCGATCCTGAAAGTCAGAAGAATAAGTATGACCTCACCAAAGACGGAGTTAAGTTCGTGATCAGAAGGGACGTCCATGTCAACACTTCGAACTTGATTACGGAAAATCAAGCCAAATGAATCGTCAATGTATGTCACAAGTACATGCTAGTCATGATTCAACCCATTGGTCAAGATGATGGTACTCGACCAACGTTGTCGTTGGCGTGCCAAGAGGATTCTGGTCATTTGTCGGGACTGCTGGAGAAATACAGTGATCTGTTCGAGAGTACCCAGGGTCATCCGCCAAAACGTCCAATTGAGCACAAAATTCAGCTTGTGTCTGATGCGACACTGCCCAATATAACTATGTATCGCAACTCAGTATTGGAGAATGAAGAGATCAAGAGACATCTTGGTGAGTTGCTGAACAATGGTGTCATTCAACCAAGTAGTTCACCTTGTGGATCTCCTGTGGTGTTAGTGCCAAAGAAAGATAAGACATGGCGTATGTGCATCGATTACCGAGTACTGAATAAGATCACCATTAAGAATCGGTACCCCCTTTCTCGTATTGATGACCTACTAGACCAATTGAAGCATGCTGTTGTCTTCTCCAAATTGGATCTTAAGTCAGGATATTATCAAGTCAGCATCTGAGAGGAGGATACGTGGAATACCGTGTTCAAAACACGACAAGGTCTGTTCGAATGGCTAGTCATAACGTTTGGTCTCTACAACGCCCCAGTAACTTTCATGCGTCTTATGAATAACGTATTGAGATAGTTCATCGATGACTTTGTGATCGTTTACCTCTACGACATACTGGTTTATAGTCGTTCGTGGGATGAGCACCTCATTCATGTCGAAAAGGTGTTCGAACAGCTTTGGCAACATCGACTTGGCCTCAACCATAAGAAGAGCGAGTTCGGCTAGCAAACTCTACTTTACCTAGGATTCATGGTCGGCAAGGGTACATTGCAAATCGACCCTGATAAGGTAAAGGTGATTCTCGAGTGGCCGTGACCGCGAACAGTTACAAAAGTGCGTAGTTTTGTAGGAGCATGCCAATACCTTCGGAATTTTATCTAACACTTCTCGACTATGGCTTCTCCGTTGCATGCATTAACCAGGATCGATCAGAAGTTCGAGTGGACAGGGAAACATGAGGACAAGTTTCTCTTGCTAAAGAGGAAGATCAGCGAGGCGCCTGTGTTAGTTTTGCCGAATCTTCAGAAACCATTCGAGCTAGAAACCGATGCCTCAGGTTATGCCATGGGCGCTGTGCTCATGCAAGAAGGTCGACCAGTAGCATATCACTCCCAGTTATTTCAGGGAGCTCAGAAGAATTACCCGACCTACGACAAGGAGTTGTGTGCGCTGCATCAAGCTGTGAAACATTGGCTGTGTTACCTCTTGGGTAAAGAGACCGTTGTCCACACCAACCACTAACCTTTGCAATATTTGCAAACTTCATCCAAGCTACAGCAAGCTCGGCAAATGAAGTGGATGTATCTGCAGCAGTTCAATCTAGTGATTAAGCATAAGAAGGGTGTACACAACAAATTGGCGGACATGTTGTCGCGACCACCAGTTACGAACATCTGCTTATCAGCGTTCATGCAAATCGAGCCCTCATGTCATGATGACTATGCCACAATGTGCAATGAAGACCCTGATTTTCACACAGCACTGGCTAAACTCGAAACTGGGAAGCCTACAGAGTTCGATCGTCGAGAAGGACTCTTGTACAAGGGAAATTTATTTTGCATACCTCGTGGAGCACCTCAAATTCAATGGTTGCGGGAAGCCCGCACATCAAAGGTAGCTGGTCACTTTGGGGTTACGAAGACTTTGCAAAATCTTCATCGACATGTGTTCTAGCCGCGTATGCAGCAAAGATGTGGCTAGTTTTGTTCGAGGCTGTGGTCTCTACAGCATCTCAAAACCAGCAAACCAAAAATTAGGTTTGTACACTCCTTTGCCATTTCCATCGCAACCATGGGAAAGCATATCCATAGATTCTTGGGAGGATTGCTTAAGACCCGACATGACAACGACTATCTCTTTGTGGTCGTTGATCGGTTCTCCAAAATGATCATTCTTATACCTTGTTGAAAGACTATCACGGGAGAAGAAGCGGCTAGGATATTCTTTCAACACGTTTGGACACATTTCGGACTGCCGACTTCTACTGTGTCTGATCGTGATACCCGGTTCCTTAGTCACTTTCGGCGATCGCTCTGGACGATGATGGACACAAAGCTAAAGAGGAGTACTGCTTTTCATCCTCAAACTAATGGTCAAACTGAGGTGATAAATCGCACAATCGTTCATCTTTTGAGAGGATATAACTCGAAGCATCCGAAGACCTAGGATGAAAGCATATCGTAGCTGCAGTTTTGTTTTAATCGAGCAGTGCATGGTTCGACTGGGAAGTCGCCGTTTGAGGTCTGTTTGAAATTTCTACCACATAGTCCATTCGACATGGACTTCGTGATCCCTACCTCAGCACAGATTAGCAAGGAAGCATCTAATCAGGATCGAGCACAAAAGTTCCTAGAAGGTATTCAACGGCTCCATCGAGAGGTTGAACAGAACTTGCTGAAAGCTCAACTCAAGTACAAGGCGTGACATGATCAGCACCAAGTTGATGCTTAATTCCAAGAAGGTGATATGGTATGGTTACATCTGAGTAAAGAGAACCTTAAAGGTGAAGGTAAGAAACTCAAACCCATCCGTTATGGTCTTTTTTGGATTTTGCGGAAAGTTGGTTAATAATGCTTGTCAGTACGAGTTACCTCCGTACATGGATATTTACTCGGTTGTCAACATTGAGCACCTCAAACTCTGAGCCTTCAATGCTAGATGATGAGCCAGATACCATAGTACCATCTGTTAAAGACTTGGTTTATCAGCGAGACGAACCTCTACGCAAAGATGTGATCCTGGAGAAGAAGGTGACTACCACCCGCAGTGGCACAAAAGAGACTTTTCGAATCGGTCGCAAAGGTCATCGAGTACGTGCGGCAAAGTGGTACACCAGAGACGATGGTCAATCTCAATTCCCACATCTTCAGTTTGGTCAAGAGATCACAACAGGAGTCGACTTCTCAACAAGAGAGTGATGATCCGGGAGTACCTTCAGGTCATGGTCGCATAAGGCTCTGCAATCATAACCGAGTTCAGAAAGGTTTCGCGACCATGGATTGGTTCGCGACCTTGAAAAGGAATTTGTTCTCTGGTTGGAATTGTAATATGATCCGAATATATGTAACTATGCTTATCTGTTTAGGGTTAGTTGGTTATATGAGTCTAATACATTTAAGTTATTGAGTCTGATATGTACTCATACAATTGGATTATAAATACCTTGTAATAGGTCTAGTTTAGATCATCGAATATTATTATAGCCTTCGATCATATATCCAGCTTATAGTTCATTCGACGTAGGCAAGTGTGTCTAACGTTCGACGTGTAAAGCCCTCTTTGAAATAAAGAGTAGTGCAATTACTTTGAGCTGTGTTTTCGACCAACCTTTGGGTTTTGGTAATTCTGAGTAAGATCTCGTTATTCCGCATATTAACATTTGGGTGAGCCTAGTGCGAAAACCAAGGCTAGGTCTCAAACGGATCACATTCTCGGGTCGTGATCAGATATGCATGAACCTACAAGGTCACACATTTAACGGGTTAGAACAATGCAATTCGGATTAAGTCTATTATGGGGTTTCCGTATCAAATTCGGAGAGTTAATATTAAACTCCTTATGCATTTGGATTGGATTTGTTATGGGGTTACCGTATCAGATTCGAAGACTTAATTGGACTCCTACATTCTGATTGGGTCTGTTATGGGATTTTCGTATCAAATGCGGAGACTTAATGTTAGATCCTCTTGCAATTCGGATAAAATTCATATCACGTCAGGAAATCTAATATGTTAGGATTTCTTCTGCATAGCTCTATATAAAGAGAGGTATGATGGGCTTTCAGAACATCACAAAAACCATAGCTTCCATCTACTCTAAAGTAATAGCCCCTAAACCCTTGTCATCGCCTCCATGCATTTGGTGATTCTCGGCTTATTTTCATCAAGTCAATGGCATTTATGAGGTTCAAAAACCTAAATTAGTGCCATATCAGGAAGCGGCACGAAGGATTATAGAAAGATTCAAGTATGTTGAAATTTCTCATATGCCAAGAAGCAAGAATGCATCAGTCGATGCCTTGGCAAAGCCTGTTGCGACACTTGCTCTCCCAAATGGGGAATGTACACAAGTCACGATAGAAGATAGGTGGTTGCTCCCTATAGTTTTGGAACTTATTTCAAAAGAAGTTGAAATTGACACTATTGTCACCACTGACGCTAGAGAGGAAGATTGGCATAAACTCTTCCTCGATTATTTCAATCGTGGAAGTCTACTAGATGACCCTGTCAAGAGGCGCCAACTACAATGTCGACTCCCAACATACACATACAAAGTGGGAAATCTGTATCGACGATCTGTTGATCAAATGTGTTGGAAAGCGGGATGCTACTCTAGCGATAATTTTAAAAATTTTAACCCGAAAATCCAAGAACCATGCAAGCATAAAATCATAAATCAAGAAGTTTACCACTAGAGCGCGGATGCGACAACGCAATAGCTGAAGAAGAGTCGATGTCGCAACCAGATCGTGACCAGCAGTAGCAGCCGCACCTCTATGGAAGTTCACACGTCCGAGGAAGGAGCACCGCGTGTTTGTGTGCTAGCACCAGCACACGCGGCTAGGGTTTTACGAGATCTATCTCGTGGATGGTGGTGGAGACCAGAATAAATCAGATGATTTTGCATGCCCACCTCGCCTCTTTTTATAAGGCCTTTCAAATAAGTCCTACTTAAATGCAAACCCTAACCCCAATGGTAAACCCATTACCAATACGAAACCCATTTCGGATCCCATCCAAATTAATGCTCCAATCTATTAAGTGTGTGACCCTTTTAGGTTTGTGTATATTTGGTCGCGACTGGAAACAACTTCCCAAATCACAAGTCATAAGCGGTCCCTAGCAAGACATTATGACTACCCGCATATACACAAAGATCATATCCGACGAAACTTAACATCTTATCATAGATTATCTGACGCGACCCGACATCTCACCCATGTGGTAGCATGCCTAGTCTATGAACATTGCCCGACAAAAGCACGTTTTCCCGAACAATGTCCAATTCAGAGTAGCGAAACAGAAGTATGGAGTTAAGGTTAAACATGTTATAACATCAGGGTTTGTTATAAGAAACAACCCATATTACAAAACATCAGTTTTTACAAAAACTATACTTCTTACTAGCAAAAGGAACTAGTTCTGGGGTAGCTTTCAGAAATCTTCATCTTCAGATCCAACGTAAGTAGGATAGTAATTGTAAATGTCCATCTCCGGATCCTCGGGGTCTTGAGTCAACTCCACTCCTTCGATATCTTCTTCAGCAAATTCTCCTTCGTTCGAAAATTCTAAGTCTACTAAGGATTTACATAGCAATGGTGAGTACAAAAGTACTCAGCAAGAATCAAGACTTAATACAGGATGATCTAAATTAACTAAATTCAAGGGTAATATGTTTAATCATATAATAAGTCAAGGAGTATAAGTTTCATTTTTAAAACATTTGTTGGAAACAGTCTTCATTTGATTGTTTAGAAAAATTCTACTGAGCACTTTACACCACAGGACTAAGGCCACCTATAGGCCTCCTTTCCTGCCGCAACGTAGTTCTCGACCTGAGAATAAGGAGTGAACATTCATGTTTTTACTCTGCAGAGATGTACCGCTTTACCCACAGAAACTCTTGATTTACATGTCAGAGCTCATCAGCATCACTCAGCATTCCCTTTAATGCGTGACCAGATCAAGAGTATAGAGTTTTTCTCAAATCTATCCACTAAGCATCTCCACTCCACCAGTTGAGCATATAGCGTCCTAGGTACTTCATGGGTGACCCGTGGAACCCATCTGGATTATTTTGAGTGATCCGTGACGCCCCCTAGGTTATTCAGAGCGACCCGTGGCGCTTATACATATAATAATACATTCCCATGTGGAGATGACCTTAGCTTCTAGATAAGATACTAGATTAGGCTCATCCCATACCAGATCTGTGGTTGATAGAAGTGTTACGGCGCTGAATGAAAGAGACAACTGATTACAGTCCTTACTAGTTTCCATCCATAGCATAGATAAGGAAGTCATTCTTTTGTCAACATCTCATACTGAGAGACTTCCACTATCATACTCAACTTATCTCATGTATATCTTATCATATACATATAATCTCCATAAATCTTCTAGTCAGTCTTTGAAAAATACTCTTTTCATGCAAGTGATAATTTTAACTAGATTTGAAACTATATTACAAGAAATTAGTTCAAGTATATTCAACATGATCAAAAAGGAACTTGCCTGCGTAGACAGGATTGAAATTGGAGTTCGACAATTTACCCCAATGCTACATATATATATTTAGGATATTGGTATAATAGGAAATACAAAATATAAGGATGAATGCATCTATGCTTTCATTTTCCCTGACCCGTGATTGAACACGACTAACCGACACTCCAAGGGAAAAGAAATTTTAGTTATAAGAAATATATTATATGAAATTAGTTTAATTAGCTGCATAATGGAATTACATAAAAATCTCGGGTTGGGTAGCTCCCAAAACGAATAATACTATTTGCATTTGTTTATAAATTATTGGAATACAATTAAATAATTAAGTTAAAATATTGATTTAATTTTGCTAATTGGAATAAAAATAAGATGTAGTTTTACAATTATTTTGCTTGAATAAAAGATTATACGAAAATAATAAAAACAATTCAATTGGTTTATTAAATAAGAATATATTTGTGTGTATATACATAAATCTAATTTTAAATCAAATAACAAACAGCAGCTAATTAAGCTTTAACTAAGAATTTAAAATAGAATTGTAATTAGAAAAAGAAAAGAAAAGAAATAAATAATAATAATAAAAAGAGAAAACTCTTGATTGGGTCCAAACTAGCCCAACCCGTGCACATGCGCTCAGCTCGGCCCACCCGCGCACACACACGTGCAACGCATGCGCGCGCACAACCACTCAAAACACACACTTGGCCGCGCACACAACCACACACGCACACACAAAACACACGGCCCGACCCTCTCGTTGTAGCATTATCGTTAGATTTCTCACCGGCCGCCGTGGCTCCTCCGGTGACACACTCGCCGCTTGACTTGTGCGCAGCCTCCTTCTTCACGCGCGCACGTTAGTACCCTGTAGGCAAAACCCTAACCCTAGCTCCTCCAAAACCCGGCCACCGCTAACCCTCGCTGGCGGCTCACGATCTCGACGACGCTTGCGTCGCGGCAGGTTGTAGCTCAGGCCACACCGTCTCACCTCCTTACCCGCGGCCCACAGCCGCGCCTAACCTCACCCTCGTAGCGTGGTCGTGCTGGTAGTGCGCCGTGGCAGCCAGCTCGTCGACCGCCCAGTTCTTGCCGCTTGCGCCTCAGGTAAGTCTCCTAATCTCTAATGTGGCTTTGGCGCCAAGTTTGGGCCTTGATTTGGTTGGTTTTGCTCTGTTCTAGTCCTAAAATGCTGGTGTTCATGGCTGTATGATATTGTGATGTAATGAAATTCTCATGTGGTAGCAATGATCTATGGTTCCAGGTGGTTTGGGGTGGCTCTAATGCAAATACTACTTCTTTCTATTCATTTCTCTAAGCAAGCTAAGACATGTAATAATTTGGGAGTGGGTTTAGCTTTCACCTTGCTGTTGGTTTGGATTTCTTCTGGCTCTTGTTGCTATTGTTGTTGCCTCTCCTGTGGTTCACAAAGTAGAGAAAAGGATGAACTAGTGCTTGAACTGGCTTGCTACTGTGAGGACCACGAAGCTGGTCAGCTAGTTGGAGGCCACGTTGCTAGCCAATCTATTTTCGGGTCATTCGAGTCAGTTCCAAGCCTCACGAGGCATAAAACAAAATAAAAAGAAAAAGATTTTCTTTTAAAAGCTAGCCCAACACCAGGCCTTGGGCTTTGAGGCCCAATTAGTTTTCAGTTTTGCATTTTAGCCCCAGGAATTTTTCCATATTGCAGCCACATTGTAAATCTTGCAAAAAACCCCCTCAAGTTCTCTGATTTTGCAAATCAGTTCAGTTTACACCAATCTAACTTAGAGCATCTCCACCTGTTCGCCGGAACAGTAAACACAGCCACCTCAACCCGCAGTAAGTCGGTTGCATGCTCAGCGCACCAGATAAATCAGTTTACCACACAATTTCACACACAGCAACACAGACAGTAAGAATTAAGGTAGGCCAGTAAGTGTAGAACAAAGGAGAGTTAGCAAACAAATTCAGCACTTAACCATCTTTTTTCCTTGTGAATCATAGGAGCAACCCAGGAGGAGCAAGAAGGGGGAATTCAACACCAGCAGCAAGGTTATAGCTGAACCCAACCTCAAGTTTATTCAACATGTCTTAGTACTGAATTTTAGTTTGTTTAGTTCCTAGTCATTTAGTTAGAGAATAAGTAGAAAGCAGTAGTATTTGCATCAGAGCCAACCCCAAACCACCAGGAACCATAGATCATTGCTTCCACATGAGGATCACATTACACCATCACACAGCATGTAGTACCACACACATGAACACTAGATTACATTCAGTGACCATCTCACAGCCATCACAGGACAGTAACACAAGCCAAACCCCAAATCAAAGACCAAAGCAACCACCAAAGATTAGAGGAACATACCTGAGGCACAAGCGACGAGGACCGGGCGGCCGGCAAGCCGGCCGGCACAGCGTCCACGCTCATGGCGCACTACCAGCGTGACCACACCATGAGGGCACGGCCAGGCGCGGCCGTAGGCCGCGGGTGAGGAGGCGAGGCGGCGCGGCCCGGGCTACAACTGGCCGCGACGCAAGAATCGTTGAGATCAATGAGCCGTCGGCAAGGGTTAGCAACGGCAAGGTTTTGGAGGAGTTAGGGTTAGGGCTTCGGCTATAGGATTCTAACGGGCGCGTGTGAAGGAGGAGGCGGTGCACAAGCTTGGGATGGAAAAGTGCTCGCTGGAGGAGCCACGGCAGCCTGCGCTGGAGATGAAGATGGCGTCCAAGGTGATTGGGATTTCGAGCGGCTGTGTGAGTGTTTTGTGTGTGTGCGTGGGCGCGAGAGGCGAGGAAGAGAGGGGGAGAGGTTGGGCCTGGTCCGGCCCAACCCGAGCCGAGGGAAGTTGGGCCGGTTCAGGCCCAACCAAAACTTTTATAATTTTATTCTTTTCTTTTTGTAATTTCAATTCTATTTTTAATTCTTAATTAACTATTGGTTATTATCTAATTTAAAATTTATTTAAATCAGAAGTTTAACTAATTATATAGTATTGGAAAATTAATATTAGTAATTTCTTAAATTATACCTAATTTAATAAGAGTATATAATAAAATAAGACATATGTATATGCATACCAATATATTCTTACTCTTTATAAATCAATTTGAGTTATTTTCATGAATAGAATTTTCTGTCCAAAAAATTTTAAAGCTATAAATTATTTTTATTTCAAATAGCCAATCAATTTGATTATCAACTTAAATAGCTTTAACACTAAATCAATATCTTGACTTAATTATTTTAAATTTATATTTCAATCATTATAAAACAAATGCCAATAATATTATTTCTTTTTGGGAGATACCAACTCCAGGTTTTTATGTAATTCTATTATACAGTTCAATTAAAACTAATTTGATTTCTCATTTTGTTCGGGAGAGTGATCTTTGCAATTCTTCGAGCGCATTAGAAAACGTTAAGAGTTAGTTCGGGCCGAGTTTCCGTGTTGCAAGAAAGGCGAAAGCGACTAGTACCTAAGTGTTTCATCTCTGCATTTCCGCATAGAGGTCACCAATGTTCTACTAAAAATTTATATACGCAATTATTTTAATTCTAGGAGCGGAGCTGAGCGAAGAGCCCCAGAGCAACGTTCATATTTTGGATCCTGAATTTGCTACTTCTGGCAAGTTTTTATTCTTGACCATATTGATCATTTTTTATTGATTTTATGTTACTATCCTCTATTTGATGACCTATGTAGCTTTACCATCATGCATCAAAAAAAAATATTTTTATAAATGTTAGTCTTGATGAAAGTGTTGTGGATAGGAATTGAGTATCTTGGTGATAGTGTTATAAATGGAAATGAGTAATCTTGAGGAGAGCCGAAGGAGGGCTCAAATCTTGTATTAAAATATGATTATAAAGTAAGGGCACAACTAAGTATCATTTCTACCCAGCGCCGTAATACCCGTATCAACTACAGACTTGGTATGGGATGGGCCTAGTCAAGTATTATCCAGAAGCTAGTACACCTCCACAATGGGAACATATATGTATATGTATTATAATGAAAGAATGACCTGAGGTGGGCTTGGAGCTATAGGCTCAATTGGTGGTTGTAGCGGATGCATCCGACTACAAGGTATGGCGGCACCATACCAGTAGAGGGAACTAGTGGAAGGGTTTGAAAAAAACTTTGTTCTCTTGATGTCACGCATTGACAGAAATGCGGAGTACTGTTGATGAACACCGACATGGAAATCAAGAGTTTCTGTGGGTAAAGTGATACCTCTCTGTAGAGTAAAACATAGATATTCACTCCTTACTTCCAGGTTGGAAGTTTGCGTCGCAGCAGGAAAGGAGGCCTACAGGTGATCTCACCCTGTGGTACAAGTGTTCAGTAGAGTTTACTTAATAACTTGAGTCTTTTACAATCACAAATGAATTTTTGATAGAAAACTCATCCTTGCTAATATAATATAATATTCCTTTGACTAGTTAAGCTCTGCATGATGCATTTATACATCCAAATTGTTTGCTAAGTGCCTCAACACTCGTCCTTGCTATTGTATTTTCTTGTTAGACCTTAAGTACTCTTTTGGTGATGCAATGCCGACCAGTGCACCAGAAGAAGTTTATCCAGAAGATGACAACTATGAGTTCGATCCAACCTACTTCAGCATTGGCAATGAAGACTGACCACCATGATCATACCTAAACTATCTCCTTTTGCTGTATCAAATATACTTATGTTTATATATGTAACTAAACTCTTTGCTATGTTAAAACATGTTTACTTAAGCCATGTTTCTGTTTCGCTACTCTGTAACGAACATTTGTCGGATAATCTGGTTTTATTCAGAAAATGTTCGAAGACCGGATGTGCTACCACGAGGGTGGTATGTCGGGTCGCCGCAGCTACTTCTCCTCTACTTCTACCCCTTACTGCTTTCCTTAATTTCCTACTCTGTGTTGTTGTGTATGTAACTGTGTTGTAAGGTTGATTTGTCTGATGCATTAAGCATGCAACCGACTTACTTGGGTTGAGGTGGCTGGTTTTACTGTTGCTTGATTGGTGTAATTGGATTAATTTGCAAAATTAGTGAATCTGAGGGGGTTTGTGCAAAATTTACAGTGTGGCATTCCAGGGTCTGAATTGCAAACTGAGAAATATTGGGCCTTTGGGCCCAAGGCTTTCTGGGTTGGGTTTCTAAAAGAAAATCTTTTTTTTCTTTTGTTTTATGCCTCCTAAGGCTTAACTGTCCCAAAATGAAAACAAACTACCCGAAAATAGACCCAATTCCTAAATGTTGTATGATGATAAATTAAATATAGGGCGAGCAATGGTACTCCTAGCCAGTTTCGTGGCCTCAACTGTTGACCGTCTTCATGGTCCTTACATTATCTTTTTTGCCTCATGATATCAGATCGAACTCAAGGCGAGAAACGTGTCATCCTTGAATAGCTCGGTCCTTTCTCGATCTTGTAATGGACTAACGCTTTTCTATAGTTGACTCTCAATTATATTTGGCACGGTCAAGCATTTTTTTTAGTCCAATGACTGTATCACTTCTGATAGTCCATCTCGACCATTCACTTTCAATCACATGGTTCATAACATATTTGTATGTCACCTTTAGGACACTCGGTTAAAAACAGTTGTTGATGACACCAAGGTATACTATTACGCATGTATGAAACCATGATGATCTCAGGTCTAAAGATAAACCAAAATAACTGTTTGGAAACAAACTGATAACACATATTAATCTCAACAGTGTCTCAAAATAGGTCAATTCTACTAACATGTTCTCCAACATGTGTCCACGACATTGACTTGATATCTCATATCCATGATCTGTGAAACTTGACTATCAATCAATGATCGTGCTAACTTATCTTGCATTATTATTCCATGTAATGCCGAAAGTCAGGGATATTTAGAATAAGTATCATCGATAATGTCGTAAGTAATTGAGACAATTCATATATCATTATAAAGAATTTCATGAACAAGTCACATACTTGTTGATCGATAAAATTGATACTTTATTCAGGGAATACAATAAGAATTCATAAACATGACATGATACAACCATCTCCATGATTGCCTCTAGGGCATATCTCTATCAAAATGCTCCTTCAATGTCTTTCCTGAAGAGAAGCAGACAATGTTCTGCAGGAAGTTCACTATAGAGTTTGTGGTGGTCACAAAAGTGGGCCGAAAATGTACCACAACATCAGACTTGCTGGTTATTATTGGCCCAGCATTATGGTTGATTGCCTTAAAGTGGCCAAATCTTGCCATGACTGTCAAATACACGGTGATATCAAGCATTGACCACCTGTTCCTCTTCACCCCACTATCCCTTCATGGTCATTCGATGCTTGGGGTATTGATGTCATTGGTCCCATCGAGCCTCTTTCATCTAAAGGACATCGTTTCATTTTGGCAGCAATTGATTACTTCTCTAGATGGGCAGAAGCAGTCCCATTATGAGAAGTGAAGTCTGACAATGTTATTAATGTTCTGGACCAGAACATCCTCTACCGCTTTGAAATACCTAACTGTATCACTTCTGATAATGGGAGAGCTTTCAAGTTGCAAAAGGTTTATAACTTTCCCTCAAAGTATGAGATCTAGTGGAATTATTCTACCAGATATTATTCTCAAGCCAATAGATTGATTGAAGCCTTCAACAAAATCTTAGGTAAGATCTTGAAGAAAACAGTTGGAAATTACCGAAAAGATTGGCATGATCGTCTTTTCGAGGCCTTATGGACTTATCGCATCATAGTGCATACTCCAACACAGCCCACACCCTATTCATTGGTGTTTGGAAGTGAAGTCGTCTTGCCATTAAAGATGGAGATTCCCTCACTGAGAGTTGCTCTTCATGAAGAACTTACACATGATGAACAAATTCAGCTTTGTTATGAAGAGTTGGATGCTTTGGAAGAATGCCATCTTCACGGATTACAAGACATTGAGTTGTATCATCAGAACATGGTACGGGCTTATGACAAGCTCGTTAAGCCCTGTGTCTTCAGAAAAGGCGAGCTGGTAGTTGTTCTTCTGTATCCCATTGTTTTCACAAGCAAGGTCAATGGAAAATTTGAGCCTAAATGGGAAGGACTTATGTCATCGAGCAAGCATATGATGGTGGTGCATACCAACTCATCGATCAATAGGGGATCCACCCAATGCCTCACAACAATGGCAGATTTCTGAAGAAATATGTTCCATGATCGCACCCATAGCATAGTCTTTTCACCCTCTTCTTGTATTCCTTTCACCCAAAAAAGTTTTTTTATACAGGTGTCAACACCCGACAATAAAAAAACTTTCTCTAGTTGCGTCAAGTTAATCGCCTCTGGTTTTGTGACTGAAGGGTTCATATACTGAGTAAAAGATGAATTAGCTTGACTTTGTTTGCAACAGTATGTGTAACTGAGGCCAGTAGGATGCTAATTCATATCATACCTGAAGCAATCGGTTCAACATGTACTTCACTATCTATTGTCACATTTCATATCCATGGAGACATCAAGGCCCTGGGGAAACTGTAGGATGAAAAGCAGGAAAGGGCTACTTGACTCGGCACAAGTCGCACTTCAATATACAGCCGCTTGCGACCCCTGTGAGGCGTCAACAAAGACCTTTTAAAAAAATGAAACCTACGAGGATCATTTAGTCACTGCAAGATGTGGTTTGGCTATCTTTAAAGTCTTGAAGCAAAGAAGCAACAATAAAAGTCTCGAAGAAAAGAAGTGACAATCAAAGTCTCAAAGCAAAAAAGCAACCCTCAAAGGGCAATTCCCAAAGAATTTTCCAAGAAAAATCTAAAGAAAAAAAATTCAAGAAATTTTTCAATGAAGCACTATATGTGAGGAAAGCCATCCACCATCCTTAACAAAAGTAAGGCAAAATTTTAGCAGCCTTTCACCATATAAACCTTCCAAGCATTCAAATCAAACTAAGCATACTCATGTCTCTCAATTAGATGAAGTCAGTGCAAGGTGCGTGAAGTTTTGGTGTTTTCTAGCAGAAGAGAAAGACTTGAAGAGATTCTTACTGTCTTCGGGGATTTTTACTGAAGCACTATGCTACACACACACTATCACAATCGAATAAAGTTGTAAATGAATATCATCATGGATATATGATGTCTTCATAACTGTGAATCATTCAAAGGCTCTATCCTGAGGTGATATTTATAGCTTGATGGTTAAAGAAAAGTTGATATTTCAAAACAAAAAAAATTTATTTGTTTTATGCCTTCTATTTTTTATGGGAAGATTTTTCCCCAACACTCCAAAGAAAGATGTCTTTTTCTCTTCTTTAATATTCTCTATTGTTATATTTTCTTTCTTTATAGGATGAAAATTCAGCAGCAATGTCATTTCAACATCGCTAAAATTAGGTCAGATGATGGCTACTCAATGCCTTGACCAAACAAAGTCGCAAATGTGACAATTTATGGGAGCAGTGAAATATTCCTATGCGGTTCATATGGATCTGTGAAACCCTTCAACTCAACTGACGGGCTCCGTGGCAGCAAGACGGACGCAATAGGTTGATAAAACTTTCTAAGTTATGGCATGACACTACCACAGAAACAGACATCCAGGATGGCACATCACAGATGGTTATGAACTTTTGAATGGAATACCATCTGCGAAGGCCTATCTGGAGAATTTGTTAAGTTATCGCAGTCGGTTCTGAGGTCAAAACCAACTGTGATAGTCAAGCATACGGTTTTTAGCACGGAATTGTCTGTGATATTCCACTTATCACATATCGTTCTCAGTTCAAAACCGTCGGTGATAATTCTGGCATATCACAGACGATTATAAACTGAGAACCGTCTGGGATAAGTAGAATATCACAAACGATTCCGTAGTCAAAACCGTCTGTGACTATCACATTCGGTTCTGAACTCAACGCCGTCTGTGATAGTATGGTATTACAGACGGCGTTGTGTTCAGAACCGACTGTGATAGTCCTCTGGCGCTTCGAATTCTCAGCTGTGTGTTCGCACGGCACCCTAGGCGGGAACACGAAGTGTCGCCTTGGAAATTTTATAAGTAGCTCGGCAGTGGAATTGCCAACTACTTTACAAGTTATTCTAATTCTCAAACTCTTCGACTCCTTAGCTTCTCCTGCGCCAATGGCATCCTCACGTGCATCCTCAGCCTTGCCCTCCCCGGTAAAAGCTCTCAATCTTTTGGACCTACCCTGTATTGTTAATCCCTGTTCAATACATTCTCGAACTATTGATTTGGACAGGGGAGGGGAGATGGGGAGGACTTGGTCAAGGTGAAGGCCGAGCTGAGGGCCCTCCAGGACCGGCACATTGTCCTTATGGAGAAGCACACTCAGCTAAGGCTTGACGTGGACGATCTCATTCAGCGCATTAAGCGATTGAGGATGGATGCTGAGAAGACTAGGGAGAGGACAAGACATCTTCGCGACGAGAAGAAAGCCACAGATATAACCATTGCTGGCTGCGGTTTCACTATCAAGGATACCTTCACAAAGCTGAGGGAGGTCGGAGGCCTTCTCGACACGTACGTAGTTGATCCTAAGAAGGACAACTTGTCGCTGTAGGAGTCCTGCGTCCTGGCTGCAAGTCAAACTGACTTTATTATAGATGCAGTCAGGGATAAGACCGCTCCTTGACCTAGCCTTTTGTATTTTTACTTTTTTGTTTTTGTAAGTGATGCAAAACAATTAATGAAAAATGTGCTCTTATGTCAATTTTCCAATTTTCCATCACGTACGTTCTTGGACTGCTATCTTCTCTCTTTCATTAGGTTTTGGCGACCATGCCACCGTAGAAAGGAATATGCACTGTGTGCGATCACGGAACGACTATCGCGATCATATAACGATTATTGCAGGGTGATTAAGTGCGAACATGAGAGCGGCAATGTTTGGTAGGAGGGAGAATAGTTATCACAGTCACTTTTGACATCAAAACCGTCTGTGACAGTTATCACAGTCAGTTCTAACATAAAAACCGTCTGTGATAGTAGTATGGTATTACAAACGGCGTTGAGTTTAGAATCGACTGTGATAGCCCTCTAGCGTTTCGAATTCTCAACTGTGTGTTCGCACGGCACCCTAGGCTGGGAACACGAAGAGTCGCCTTGGAAATTCTATAAGTAGCTCGAAAGTGGATTTGCCAACTACTTTACATCTTTTTCTAATTCTCAAACTCTTCGACTCCTTAGCTTCTCTTTGACAATGGCATCGTCAGCCTCGCCCTCCCCGGTAAGAACTCTCAATCTTTTGGACTTACCCCTGTATTGTTAATCCATGTTCAGTATATTCTTGACTTGTTGATTTGCACAAGGAAGGGGAGTCGTGGAAGACTCGGGCAAGGTGAAGGCTGAGCTGAGGGCCCTCCAGGAGGAGCACAAGCTCCTTACGGAGAAGCACAGTTAGCTACGGCTTGACCTGGACGATCTCTTCCAGCGCATTCAGCACATGAAGACGGATGGTGATAATGCTAGGGCGAGGACGAGGCATTTTTGCGAGGAGAAGCAAGCCGCGGATATGACCATCGCTGGCTGTGGTTTGACTATGAAGGATACTATAGCAAAGCTGAGGGAGGTCGCATGCCTTCTCGACACGGTAGTAGTTGATCCTAAGAAAGACAACTTGTCACTGGATAAGTCCTGCGTACTAGCTGCAAGTCAAACTGACTTTATTCTAGATGCAGCCAGGGCTAAAACCACTCCTTGACCTAGCATTTTGTATTTTTACTTTTTTTTTTGTAAGTGATGAAAAACAATTAATGAAAAATTTGTTCTTATGTCAATTTTCCAATTTTCCAGCACGCTCTTGGACTGCTAGCTATCTTCCCTCTTTCTTTATCTTTTTGTAGCTTTCAAGCACGGTTTAGATATTACATACGGTTTTGATGTCAGGACCGACTGTGATAGTCCCAACAGTGTTCGACGCTTCTAATTTTCCAGCACGTTAGAGTATAACAGACGGTTATGAAATCAAAACCGTTTGTGATAGTTATATCACAGATGGTTTTGAGGTAAAAACCATCTGTTATATCACCGTTTGTCAGACGGTTATGAATTAAAAACCGTTTGTGATATTTCTGTGATTTGTGTACACAAATAAGCCAGTTCGCACATTCAAGTATAACAGACGGTTCTGACATCAAAACCGTCTGTGATATAACCGTCTGTGATAGTTATATCACAGATGGTTTTGAGGTAAAAACCGTCTGTTATATCACCGTTTGTCAGACGGTTATGAATTAAAAAACTGTCTGTGATATTTCAGCGATTTGTGTACACAAATAAGCCAGTTCGCACATTCAAGTACATGTCTGAAACAGCAACAAATACACAAATATACACCAATACAATTACACAAATACACCAATTCAAACATTCAAGTACATGTCCCAAATAACAATACAAATACACAAATATACACCATAACACCAATACAAATACACTAATTCACACAGTCGATGTATTACAAAAGTCATATCTGAAAGAGAACCTTTGCAATCAAACAACAAATGTAACTACCAACTACAAGTTAGACCTGATACATCACAAATCCATTCATGTGAAACAGCAAATGTATGAACCACGTTTGACTTAACCATAAGAATTTAGTTCAGAGACGCCCGAGGAGCTGGAACTGGCGTTAAGTTACATTTGTCTTGGTGATCTCTTCTGGCTCAAATTCAACTCATCAATGCAACTCAACTTATCAATGCGTTGAGTTGAGTTGAGTTGGAGCCCGAGGAAATCACCAATACAAATGTAAGATGCCTATTTCTATAGGTCTTGATTTGTCTTGGTTATCTCTTCTGGCTCAAACTCAACTCATCAGTGCAAATCAACTCAACTAGAGTTGAATTGAGTTGCGTCGAGTTGAGTTGAGTTGAGAAAGCCAGAGGAAATCACCAAGACAAATATAAGATGCTTTCCATAGTCCTGATTTGAGAAACACGTAGCGCTTGAGGATCTTCTCGACCGAGCCATCTAAGATCTCGCCATTCACATCCTTCCAGCTCTCGACGGTGATCTTCACATTTTTTTCTGCTAACAAGCCAATGTACGCAGCGTACTGCGATGACGAACCGTGAACTACGTTGCCCCTCGTGAACATCGTCTAAGGACCTGCACAGAATCATATTGAAAAGAAGAAATATAAAAATGAAAGATACAGGAATCGCAGGATAATTGCCATCATAGGATTAGGATAATCCAAAAATGTTGAAATTTTACTTGCCTTACTTGCAATGCCAAAATCTAGCTGAGCGAGTTTAAGCTACGATCGATGTTGGACTTGATTCACTAGAGAAACTAGTGGTCATCGATGGAGGTGCGGCGGCCATCAATGGAGGTTACGGGTTAGGGCTTGTCGTGCCCAAGGAGAAAAAGAAGTGGAATAATTCGACTGGAAGCAAAACTCCTAGGAGGGAACAAGTACTTGTAGAAGTCGAACGGTTCGACTTCAAGAAAAATTCCAGGCATATTACAGACAGTTCGAACCTCAAAACTGTCTGTGATAGTAGAGCAGACGGTTGATATTCTAATTGTCACAGACGGTTATGATTTAAAACCCGTCTGTGATAGTGAATACAAATACACAAATATTCATCAATACAAATACACAAATACAACAATTTCACACATTGAAGTACATGTCCCAAGTAGCAATACAAATACGCAAATATATAGCACTACAAGTGCGCCAAGTTATCACAGACGGTTCTGAAGTCAAAACCGATTGTGATAGTGAAGTGGACGGTTTTGACCTCGGAACCGTCTGTGATATTCTAATTATCACCGACGGTTCATATCTCAAAACCGTATGTGATATTTCTGTCATAGTTCTACACAAATGCACCGATATTACCGACGGTTTTAAAGTGAAAACCATCAATGATAGTTTTTGTGATATTCTAATTATCACCGATGGTTCATATCTCAAAACCATCTGTGATATTTCTGTCATAGTTCTACACAAATGCACCGATATTATTGACGGTTTTAAAGTGAAAACCGTCAGTGATATTTTATTATTACAGACGATATTATGTAGAACCGTTTGTATTGAACCTGGTATAAAAGGTCTTTCGGCACATGTTTTGAGCTAGTCGTACACTCTTGCTCAACATACTATCCAGTTAGAAGAGATCTGGGGCAAGGAAGAGCAATATCTCAAAAGGGGAGCATTTGGGGACAACAAATTTGAAGATCTAAGGTTGGTACTTGCTCCTAAGGCATACACATTACTTAATTTCATCATCAATATCGATCTCCATTGATTGATCAAATTAGAGGGAGAGGGAGGGGAAGCTAGAGTAGCAAATCCTGGTTGTAACTCTCATTTTTCGACCTGTAGCTTTTTAATTGCTTTATGATGTGTGTTATCCACGCCCCCAATTAGTTACTAAGTAATTGCTTGCAGTTCAAGTAGAAGTTAACTAGTTATACCGCAAACTCCACATCAAACACTAGCTAGCTAGATTTATAATTTAGTGCATGTCGACCGTACGAGAGTATTACTTAGCATGTGTATGAATTTAATTGCAAATGGTCCATCGAGACTGGATGTATAATGACAACCGAGTGAGTGAAGAATACATGAAAGGTGTTTTAGATTTCTAAAAAGTTGCTGAGAAAGACATGGCGAAGAAGGGTTTACCATATATGTACTGTCCTTGCGTAGACTGCCAGAATCTTAAGATGTTTACCAACTCATCTCAAATTGTCGCCCACTTAATCCGATGTGGTTTCAAAAAGGGGTACACGTGTTGGGTCCACCATGGCGAAGAGCAAACTGCAGAAACAAGTACCACTCAGGTTGAGGAATAGGACATGTCAGATCCTAACAACGATTTCGATGAGGATATGCCAGAGAATGACAATTTAGATGACATGTTGCATGATGTGGAAGGAAATTACAGTGAAAGGGAGTTTGATAAATTCAAGAGCTTGATTGAGTACTCAGAAAAGCTATTGTTCCTTGGTTGCAAGTCGAAGTACACAAAGTTGGCCTCCGTGCTTGAACTGTTCGAATTGAAGGCAAGTAAGAGCTGGACCAACAAGAGTTTCACAGCACTGTTAAATCTTTTAGTAGACATGCTTCCAGAAGGAAACAAGTTGCCAAAAAACACCTACCAAGTGAAAAAGCTGTTGTGACCTTGGGGAATGGAAGTAGAAAGGATACACACATGCCCTAATGATTGCATCATTTACCGTAACAACTACAAGGATACGCATGTTTGTCCGTTACGTGGCGCATCCCGCTATAAGCGTAAGGACCGAACCGACGACGGTGACTGCGCTGAGATAAAGCAAGGACCTCCTGCTAAGGTGTTGTAGTATTTGCCCGTCATTCCCCGCTTGCAGCGTTTGTTTGCAAACCGTAAGGAGGCAAAATTACTGCGTTGGCACTCGGAAGACCGGAAGAAGGATGGAAAGCTGAGACACCCCGCTAATTCTTGGCAGTGGAGAAACATCGACAGGGAATTTGTTAACTTCGGAGTGGAATTGAGGAATATAAGATACGGGTTGAGTACCGATGGAATTAATCCTTTTGGTAACATGAGCAGTCGGCATAGCACTTGGTTGGTTCTTTTGTGTATCTACAACCTTCCTCCTTGGTTGTGTATGAAGCGCAAGTACATCATGATGTCTCTACTTATCTCAGGACCAAAACAACCCGGAAACGATATTGATGTGTCCTAGCACCATTGATAGAGGATCTGCTAACAATATGGAATGAAGGGGTGCAGCTATGGGACGCATACAAACGAGAGACCTTCATCCTATGTGCTATGATATTCTGCACCATCAACAATTTCCCTGCCTTTGGAAATTTGTCGAGCCATAGTACGAAAGAAGTCAAAACTTGTCCCCACTACAAAGATGAGACTAAGAGTGTGTAGCTGAAGAATTGCAGGAAAACAGTGTACATGTGTCACCGTAGGTTTCTTCCAAAGAATGACGCGAATCGTAAGAGGAAGAGGGAATTTGATGACTACAAGGAAGATGGTTCAGCCCCGAAGTCTATGAGCAGGAAAGAAGTTTACTCACGGGTGAAGGACATAGACGTTGTGTTTGGAAAGGGTCATAAATTGAAACCCCGCACGAAGAACACTTGGAAGAAGAGATCGATATTTTGGGACTTAACGTATTGGGAGCATTTAGAGGTTCGTCACTGCATTGATGTCATGCATGTGGAGAAGAATGTTTGCGACAGTTTAATCGGCCTATTGCTGAACATTCCAGGGAAGACAAAGGATGGAGTCAATGTGCGGTGTGACATGATCGAAATGAAAATCAGGCCCAAGCTAGCACCGAGAGAGGATGAGAAAGGCCGTATATACCTCCCCCCTGCATGCTACACTTTGTGCAAGGCTGAGAGGACAGAACTCTGTAAGTGTCTCTACGGTGTTAAAGTTCCATCGGGTTACTCCGTAAATATGAAAAAGCTTGTGTCCATGGGCGATTTGAAATTGCTTGGTATGAAGTCTCATAATTGTCACGTGTTGATGACACAAATGCTTCTTGTTGCCATCCGGAGTATTCTACCGCATAAGGTCAGAGAGACGATCACGAGACTGTGTTATTTCTTCAATGCAATTTCTTGCAAGGTCGTTGATCCCGAGGGACTAGATTCTCTGCAGAACGAGGTGGTTCGAACTCTCTATCAGCTTAAGATGTATTTTCCTCCGTCGTTTTTTGATATCATGGTCCATCTCACTGTCCACCTTGTCAGAGAAATCAAGATATGTGGACCCGTGTTCCTACGTTATATGTATCCATTCGAGAGGTACATGGGTGTACTTCAGGCCTACGTGAGGAATCGCCCTCAGCCCGAGGGTAGCATTGTCGAAGGTTATGCAGTGAAAGAGGTTGTTGAGTTTTGCGTCGATTACATGGCCGAGGTAGAAGCAATAGGAGTTCTTGTGTCTCGTCACGAGGAGAGGCTTGATGGCGTTGGGACTATTGGACGGAGAGCAATCACTCCTGATTTTGATATGTACTCGAAAGCTCATTTTTGAGTCTTGCAACAAATGACGGAGGTGTCTCCGTACATCGACGAGCACAAGGAAATGCTACGACAAGACAATCCTCGCCGATCTGAGGTTTGGATCACGAGAGAACATAACAGTCAATTCAACGCGTGGATGAAAGTGCGAATCACCGGGGAGTCCGCAAGTGAGAACCTTAAATGGTTGCCAAAAGAGCCCACATTTACTGTACAAATATGGCAGGGATACGACATCAATGGATACACATTTTACACGAAAACTCAAGATCGAAAGAGCACTATGCAAAATAGTGGAGTGAGCGTAGAAGCTTTTCATGAGGAGTTCAGTGAGACAGGCCTAACAAAGGTAGTACATGAATTGAACTCATACTACAGGTTCATAGAAAAAATTTGGGAGCTCGATTACGTACTGTTTAAGATTCCCCTGTTTTGATGCCGATGGGTCCAAATCCCACAGGGTGTGAAGGTTGATAGTTACGGTTTCACTTCTATGGATCTTGATCGAGTTGCTTATAAAGATGAGCCATTCATACTTGCAAATCAAGCCATTCAGGTCATTTATGTCACTGACCCAGCCAATAAGAAGTGGGACATGACCTTCATGGCAAGAGAAGGATTGTTGGAGTTGAAAATGTCGTAGACGAGGAAGAATACAATCAACTTAATGAGATACCTCCATTTGGAGATGGCGTACAGGTCGATACTGAAGACACCGACGAAACCGATTATACTTTAAAGGTAATCAACCGTCCGTATCTCTCTGTTTCTATCGGTATAGCTAGCTTAATTACCCTCTAATTCTCGCCTTTGCAAGCCTGCGGCAAGTGGACAGTTGAGGATAACATCGGTGTACACGTACGTACGTATGTGAAAATTTTCGCTCAAAGTCCCCATTTGTATGTAACATTTATTTGAGCATGTTCCACATTGTATGTTAAATTTATTTGAGCATGCTCCACATTGTAACCTATTTTCAGAGAATTTGGACTCCATTTGAAATATCTGAGTGTCTTCATCTTGAGGTTTCATTTAAAACAAGTTTTTGAGCATTTGGACATCATTTGCATAAATTTGAGGCTTTTTAAATACTGAAATTTCAGTATTCAGAGTTACAAAGTTTCTGATTGTAAAGCACTACATTCTTGCATAGAAGAGAAGAGGACAACTATCACAGACGGTTCAGAGTTCACAACCGTCTGTGATATATTACCATCACAGACGGTTTTAATGTTAGAACCGTCTATGATAGACTGTCAGATGGTTCTGAGATTAGTGAATTATCACAAATGGTTCTGACATCAAAACCGTCTGTAATGGTAATATATCACAGACGGTTCTGAACTGACGGTTCTGAACTGTCTGTGATAATCTCTACATGGTACATAGTTCAAGGCGGGCTTTGTCCAGCTCATTTCCACACTTCGCGACTCTTCACTTCATTTGCCCTAGCTCTCTCCGCCCTCACACCGTCCGGTGCAATCACCTCCATCACCTCCCCACCATCCGGCGTGATCACCTCCATCGCCTCCCCACCGTCCGTCGTGATCACCTCCATCGCCTCTCCACCGTCAGGTGTGATCACCTCCATCGCCCTCCCACCTTCCGGCACGATCACCACCATCGCCTCCCCACCGTTTCTGCCATTCTTGGTCAATTATAAGTATATGGGTTTAGTTATATAATTATTAGTTTCATATTTACTTACAATGTTCTCTCTTTCACTTATGTTAGGAACTGATATGTCCAGTGATGAAATGAACCGGTCGGGGAGTCAGAGTGACCTCTCTGGCGATGAGACGCCTGGGTCGGAGGTCGTCTCGTCCACTCTGATCTAGTCGCAGAAGAGAAAGGGGCGAGGCCGGATGACATGCGCTTGTCTCAACAAGCGGGAAAAGCAGCACGTACAGTTCGACAACAACGGTGTGCCAGAAGCTCTGGACAAACTTGTCAGTTAGTACCGCTCACTATGCGGCAAAGTGGCAAGGGAGCGGGTGCCCATCACCACCTCCGAGTGGGGTCAAGTGCCCCGAGAGTGCAAGGATGCGCTGTGGAAAGAAGTGCAGGCTGCGTTTAACATTCCCAAGAATCACCAATTCACCATCCGCCGAACGACATTGATGTCAATAAATAAGGCGTCGAGGAACTTCAAGAGCCATCTTGTCAGGCACTATGTGAAGGAGTCGAAGACCTCCTTCAATGACTACCCTTTCGTGACTCCCGAGGCATGGCAGCAGTTCATGGATATGAAGGGCACGCCTGAGTTCTAGGAGCTTAGTGCGAAGGACAAGGCTAACCAGGCTAAGAATACCCACCCACACAGACTAGGCATTGGTGGGTATGTGGGGAAGAAGGCGTTGTGCAGGAAGCAGGACGAGGAGGCTTCCCAGTCTTCGATCGCCACTCCTTATGCGGGCATAATGGACGTGCGTGCCCGCAATTGGTGCCGAGCAAGATCGACGATGACCTCCTCCGGAAGAGTCTCTATGAATAACCCTGCGGACAGGGAAGTGATCGACCGTCCTCATAACACCCATGCAATGGGTTGTATTGCTAAGTTCTCCTGTTGTAGGCGACGCTGAGTGCGCAGGCCGCATCCGGAGAGTTCAACCCTAGGAGGGACAGGGACATCCTCACGACGGCGCTAGGAAATAAGGAGCATCTGGGCCGCGCGCGCAGCCTCGGTGCCACTGTGCCTTGGAGGAATGGTTTCCCTGATGATGAGGAGGCGGCTAAGAGGAGAAAGAAATCCCACAAAGCCCGCGACGAACGGCTCAAGGAGGAGATGCGATTGGAGTTCGCTACTCGGGACAAAGCACTCCTACAGCAGTTTTCGAAGATGCAGGCCATGTATTAAGAGCTAAGACAGGCGACCTAGGGCATCCCCCTTGCAACAGTGGAATTACCGAGCAACATTGTTGGCCACCGTAGCAGCTGCGCGTCCACGTCGGGGTCTTCGCAGCCGGAGCCCTCTCGACAGGAGCCCTCTCGACAGTATCCGGTGGACTTTCTGCAGGTAATGACCACTTTTCTATGTTAATTCATTCAAAAGTAAAAAGCGGTGAAATTCAATATGTTAATGTGCACTGTTTGTAGGAATCCGCCTCCTGCAAGCTTATGGTAATGGCCAGTCTCTTCCCGATCGAGGTTGGCCGTAGAATGGCGCAACCATGCACGGCAGGGGCCACAATCCATGGTGTCCCTCTATCTGAGGGTTTTGCACAGGTCCAGGTGGACAGTGTCTTCGACCATTGCAAGGGATTTTCGTTGGACAAGCCGCCGAACGACGAGATTACCACTCTCAGGGATGCGATGCACACGTTCGTGCAATGGCCCAAAAAGGACATCGTCCTGGATGAGGTAATTCTCCCGCCAGTTTCATAATTCATACTGTAATAATAGCCCTCGGAGTTAGTGACTATTACTATACGTAGGTTCTTACATCACAGACGGACACCGACACTCAGCCTACTAGCCAGCCGACCCCTCTGAGAAGCCAACCAACGGGTCCGATGACAAAGCTGACTCCGACTAGGAGGCAACCAATCAAGAAACTGGCTAGTAGGGAAAAAGCAAAGAAGAGCACGGCGAAGGAGAGTGAGAAGAGTGTGCCATCAGCTCTCATGTCGTTCGCTCTGGGGATGCCCATGGCCTCCGATGCCGCAATTTCTAGCATGGGGTTCGCATGCCAGAGCCTGCATTGATGGTACATGCAGAGGACAAACAAGACCAGGACGCAGTGTCCGACGCACATCATGGTCGAGTACACCGTGGCAGAGTTCTATAACGACGTCGAGACCTACCCGGTGACCTTCAAAGACCTACACAATTTACTCAACAAAGACATGCTCGACGTGTCAATCCTACAATCTTGGGTGCTGTAAGTATCCTACTATCCTACGCCTGTTTGTGCATATACAAATATATTTCATTTATTAATTGGTTAGTTCCATGCAGCTATATGACCGAACATGCCAAATTTAAGCGTGAACCTGTCTGTTTCCTGGACCCCCAGATGGTCGCTGAGGTGATGTTTAGGACCGACACGGACTTCGTTGTCGACTACATCAAAAGAGGGTTGCTTGCTCAGGTCGACAAGAAGTACATACTTGTACCCTACAACCAGAGGTGAGTGCTTTCATCAATACTTCACCCGTAGAGTAGTGTCTCCATATGCACACTCCAGACTTAGATTAAATTATTAATTCTTTACACATAACATGTAGCTATTACTGGATCCTGCTAGTGCTTATTCCGAAAAGGAACAAGGTGTTCTACCTTGATTCATTATAGAGGAAAGGGTACGAGTATTGCGGCGCACGAGATGTATTCGAAAGGTTAACATGTTTTATGATATTCATGTAAACCTATCTTGCATCTAGATTTACTATCCTCAAATTATCAATTTCGACTATCTGCAGGGCTTTCACGAACTACTTTGCCGAGGGAGGGCGACAGCACGAGCGGCGAGCCGATAAGTTTCAGTGGTTACAATTTCTGGTACAAATTTCAACCGGTATCTCTTTTACTTTATAACGTGTCCCCAACTAACTCTCGATCTGTACATTGGCAGTGCCATCATCAGCCGGACGACAACACATGTGGGTTCTACGTGATGCACCACATGTACGACCTCATCACCCCTCACCGGCCAGATTTCCCCGAGGTATACAACTGCTGCCCTTTGTATCGATTTGGCAGAATTTACAGCTGCATTGAGCTAATTTTTTTGTACCAACTCTTGCTGCAGGGGGTCAACTTCCCTTCGGAAAGGTTTGACCCTTTGCAGTTTGGTTTAATCCGAGGGATGCTCACTGAGTTTTTCCTTACGGAGGTCATATCAACCAAGGGGAAGTTTAGGGACCCGCAAGATTCGTATTAGAACAGCCTTACTAACTGAGACTATCTGCAGGGCATCTAACTGAGAAATAGGTACAGATAGTATAGTAATAAACATCTAACATACTGACTTTAATTGTCAATTACATTTATTTGTTCAATCTCAATTGTACATATTTCTGAAATGTTGCATGAAACTTACAATTTGATTGATTTTGAGCTGTATATATGAAATGCATGCTATTGTACATGTTTCTAAGTTTTGTGCATGTATGAGATGAACTGTATATATTTCTTAATACTGTGCATGTATGAAATGAACTGTATATATGAAATGCTATTGTACAGAGGGCATGGTTAGCACGATTCCTGAGGCTAGCCACAAAAAAAAGAAATTTATTTTAAAAAATATTAATATGCACAGACGGTTTTGAGATAAAAACCGTCTGTGATAAATCGATCTATGTATGTATCACACAGAGTATTACAGACGGTTATAAGCTCAACACCCTCTGTGATACTGATACTACCACGGACGGTTATAATCCCAGACCGTCTGTGATAGTATGAGTATCACTGACGGTTCTGAGTTTATAACCGTCTTCGAAAATGACACTATCCCAGAAGATTTTGATCTTAAAACTGTCTCCAATAATGACACTATCACCGACGGTTCTGAGATTATAACCGTCTAGGATAAGGACACTATCACAGATGATTTTGACCTCAAAACCGTCTGTGATTCTACTTATCACAGACGGTTCTGAGATTATAACCGTCTGGGATAAGGACACTATCACTGATAGTTCTGAGATTATAACCATCTGGGATAAGGACACTATCACAGATGGTTTTGACCTCAAAACCGTCTGTGATATTCTACTTATCACAGACTATTTTGAAGTTAAAACTGTCTATGATGGGAAAAATCATAGACGGTTCAAAACCGTCAGTGATAGTACTCAAATATCACTGACTCGAATATCACTGACGATTAATAACCGTCTGTGATGACTGTTTTGACCCGACTGTGATAATGTATTCTGTAGTAGTGTGACCTTTCGTCGTGACTTAGGAAGATTAAAGGCAACAAGTCATCTTCATGAAACTATCAATGCTCTCGTTGGTTGGCTCCATAACAGCAAGACGAACGCAGTGGGTTGATAAAACATTTTAAGTTGTAGCATGGCCCTTCACTGCAATTTACGAAGAACAAAAGCAGCAAATCATCTTCATGAAGCTTTTGATTTCTCCCATTGGCTGGCATCGTAGTAGCAAAATGAGCACAATGGAACAATATGCAACCCTTCATCAATTTTTCAATTGGTGGCATGAAAATGCGCCACGAAGAAAAAAAAGTGATGCTTACATTTTGATTGGATGGCATCGTGGCAGTTAGACAGTCGCAAAATAGTTTTATATCTTTAATTGTCGCATGGGCTTCGCAAATGAGTAGAGATGTATAAACATAAGTGTTAAGCATTTGTCGACGATTCGGACTCGGGGTCCTCAGCCGAACTTATGCAAAATTTGTAATTGTGAGACCTTTCAAGATGACCCTCCGGGAAGGTATGTAGAACAATGGTGAACAGGAGCATAGAGAGATTTATACAGGTTCAGGCCCTCGATGGTGGGAGTAAAAGCCCTACGTCCTGTTAGAATTTCACTATATGTGATAAAGCTTTACAAACTAGCGGGGAGAAACCTTCACAAGCGAAAGTTTTCCCTATATAAGTGTACAAAAAGAAGCTATAGGAAACTTGTAAGTATTGTCTAATCTAAGCCGTAGACTTGGCTGTTTGAGTGGTCGAGATACCTTGTATCTCACTTATATCAGGGGTCTTGTTCTTTCAAATGTCTTGGATCCCCCGTTTAATGTACTTTGCCACCTTTTTATACTGGTCGAAGGGGTGCCATATGAAGAAAACTGCATCAAACGGTTGGATGCGGTTTCTGGAGAACCGCTGTTAACTTCCACGGAGGTTATTATCACATGTTAATCATGAATAACCGCATATATTAACCTCTGACGGTTGGTCTTCAACGTGGAGGAATCTTCGGGATGCTTGGAATATCCTGATATAAGGATAACCGAATAAACTTCAAGCACCCTGGTCGAGAACGTTCTGACCGCGGAATGTGGGCTGTCCGCGCAACATCTCGGATATCCAATCCGCGTATAGCATACGAACTTCTGACCGCACAAGGCTGTCGGCCTGACCGCACGAAATCCGCGAACTGATCGCGTAAAGCTTGCGACCTCATGGTGATGCCCCTCAAAATGGCTTGAGTTCGCATCGTCACATATATGTCTGGTTCGAACCTGTCTCGAACCAAAAGTTTATTAGAAGTGACCCGGGTGTCAATCCTCGTCAGCATTGTTTGATCGCGTTATGTTTCTTTTGCTTTATGAGAAGGATCATGATTGAATCATGGCCTCCAATGATTTCCTCTTTTTCATGTATGCTCATGTAAGCAAGTTGGCGAAGGAAATACATTTTTTGTTTTCCTTTCATATTTCTTTGCCTCAATAAAATGTTTGCATTATTCTAAAAGAATATACGTGTGGATAGTAAGAAAAAAAGATAGCATGATCTTTCGCCATGATTTTTTTGAATATGGGGCAACTTAACGTTCAGGTGAAGCTGCCAAGTCTCTTAACTTCCATTGGTTAGCACCACAATAGCAAGGTGTTCACAGTGAGGTTGAAGTTATATGAATAATGGCATGATCTTCCATCAAGACTCCTAAACATCAGAGGTAGTAACACTTACAAGTGAAGCAATCAAATTGCTCGCCTGTACTAGCTGGCACCATAGTAGCAAGATGGTCACAGTGAGATAAAAATTACTTACATTATGGTATGAAATTTTGCCACTACTTTTTCAAGATTGATGGTAGCAACACGAGCATGCGAAGCACTCAAGCCCATTCATTTTCATTGGCTGGTACACAACAACAAAGAGCACACACGTGAAGCTGTCAAGTCCATCACCTTTACCAGATGGCACCGTAACATCAAAATGGTTATAGTCAAAACAATTCATGTTATGGTATGATCTTTCTCCATAACTCCTAAAGATCAGAGTTAGCAGGATATACTATGATGTTATTTAACCCCTTCACTCTCTTCGCCTCCACTGGCTAGCACCGTAGTGAAAGACAAGACGGTCGCAGTGAAGTCAATGAAGTTTCTTGAGTCAAGGCATGAATTTTCGCCACAACTCTTGAAGATGTTAAGCAGCAACACACACACAAGCTATCTGTCTCCTCCAACTCACTGGCTAGCATTGTAGCAGCTATGCAGTCAACGTGAGGTCAACCGAACTCCTAAAGCATTAGGAGTCCCAATTTGACAAATCCATGCAAACCTATTGATGCACTAACTTAACTAGTTAGCACTGCAATGGCAATGTGGTCACAGTAAGTCATGAATTTCTTGCCTATGTTCTGGGATTGATATTCGTAATGTGTATGTATTCTTATGCTTAGTCGGCTGTGTATAATTCCTTTAACTGATTCATGAAAGGTTCAATAGAGCAACCCACATGTTTCCACCTTCCTTTTCTTCTCATAGTGTGCCAAAGCTTATGGCACGCAAGTTTTTGTCAGAATTTCAAGATAAGTGCAGATTAAGTGTCACTTGACGTTGATCTTAAAAATCATGACTGAAGTGTCAAATCAACTCGGCAGGGGAATTTTCGATGAGATTTTGTAATAAAATTCGTCATGTAATATGCAGGTCTAGTTGATATAAGGGTGAAAATGTAAAAATACATGTGTGTACGCCTGAGGGAGCAAATATACACACCAATGTACTGTTCTCCAATATGGACATACAAATATATAATTTGCCCCATGGAAAATAAAATTAAGTCATAATTGATGAACTTCCAATCTGGTTGCAAAGGACCTATTTGTAAACGCACCCTAACTTTTTTGTAGCTCGTCGAAATAAGGTGTTCTATATCATTTTAGAAACCTTATGATGTGACGAATATATTTTCTACAAGGTTATAGCATGAAGATTGCGAAGACAAGGCAATCTATCTCAGTCAAACTGATGTAGGGACCTAGTCGTAAATTGATTGTAACTTTTGATTCCTTTAGAAAATTCAGAGGTTCCATGATCTTTCGGAATCCTTTAAAGATGGTTAACCTATAAAATGTATCATTATGGTATAAATGGCACATTTGAAGGTTCGCAATCTGCTTGAATGCTTCAAGAGGCTGAAACATAAAAACGGCTGTAACTTTTTTATTCGGTGTCCAAATAAGGCAAATAAATATTTTATTGTACTCTCCTCGTCGATATGAACACAACGGTATATAATTTTCCTATGTAAACTTTCATCTTTATGCTATAACTCAAGTCGGGTCCGGTCGCACGAAATCTAAGCCACCTCAATTATGCTCAAATTAAATATTAAAAATACTTTAATTTGATGCGTAATTCTGAAATAAGAGATAAAGGAGGATTATCTTCATAATTATTTCTCACCTATTTAAAATAATCATATCCTTAGAATATTCTCTTTTCAAAATTCAAATTCCTACAATATCTCCCTATTGTTAGGGGGTTTGAACCATCCCAAACCCTCTATAAATAAAGAGGGCCTCAACCTGTTGAAGATTGGACTTTCTCTTTTCCTCCTTCGCAAAGAGCCCTACCGAGTAACATCTCACTAGAATTCTTCATTTATCTTCTTTACATCTTTTCCACGAGCAAGTATTTGGAGCCATGGGAGCTATTGTTGATGGTGAGTGTTGCTCATTTGCATAGCATGCATCATGCATTGCATGGAGGGTCTGTACACGAGTAACGTCTTAGTATAGACACCATCCAACTTGGGGAAAGAAGATATGCTCATTTGTTGGTGCTTGTGCTAGCCAGTTCATGAAGATGAAGAGAAGCACGGAGTAATGTTGTATGCTATAAGAAGGTCCCAATCACTTGTACAAAAGGAGCCCCAGTTTAATTGGTTGATAGATTGGATGACGAAGGCGCAAGACATGTCAATCCAAATCTCTTCTCATCGTGCCATTTGATCAGATCTAAGGGAGGCACAAGACGCATCACTTTAGATTTATCCTGAGTTGCAGCAAATAATGGGCGTCCTACTGAATTTCAATTTGACATGCTGGCGGTCAATTGAAGATGATTTATGATCCAAAAGTCCGATCGGTGCCAAATTTTCATGGATCATGGAAGACTCAATATGAATTATGTACACCAAGTTTCAACTCGATCAGAAGTCATAAAGGTCTTTAAAAGGTCACAGAAAATGAGAAGTGTTTTGCTGAATTCCAGTCTGACATATGGGTAATGTATCAATGATAACTTCTAATCCAAAATCAGATCTACCTCAAATTTTCATGTAGGATAGAATACTCAATATGAAGTATGTCCACCACATTTCAACTCGATTAGAGGTCAGAAAGGTCTTCAAAAGGTCATGGCAAATGCGTTGTGTCCTGCTGAATTCCAGACTGATATGATGCTACTACAAGATCAATACCTCCTGATCCAGTGGCCCAATCGACTCCAAAATTCATGGAGGACATAAGACTCAAGATGAAGCATTTCCACCAAGTTTAATCTCAATCAAAGGTCAAAAAAATCTTCAAAAGGTCATGGAAAACAAACTATGTTCTCATGAATTCCAAACTGACATGCTAATTCTGTAAGATCAATAACTCTTGATCCAATGACCCGATCAACTCAAAATTTTAACGGAAGATAGAAAACTTCTGGTGAAACAGCGCCCTTAAGTTTCACTTTGATTAGAGGTTGGGAAGGTCACCCGAAGCTCATTACAAACAAGCTTTGTCTTGCTGAATTCCAATCTAGTGTATAAGAAATGTATGGATGATAACTTCCAATCCAGAAGTTTGATTGACCTAAAATTTTGATGAGCAATAGAAGATACATTCAGAGACAACTCCAAAAATTTCATGCCGATTAGAGGTCATAAAGGCCCCCATTAAATTAGGCAAAAGGGGACTAGTGCATTATGCCGATGGATTGAATCATGGAAGATGCAAGACGTATCACCCCAGATTCATTCGAATTGCGCAAAGAGTCTATCCTAATATTATCAAGGCAACCATAAACCATTGATGAACATCCCAATGTGCCTCCATACCATGCAATGTGTATCTCCAACTAACGAAGTCAAGATGCTATCACAATCCATTACCATCCATACAACATGTCACTGGCACTAACGAAGCAAAGGCGACATTTTGTTCGTGACTGATGAAGCCGAACACTATTAATGTCGAGTACCGATGAGGTGAAGGCATCCATTTGTTTGCAACCAACGAGGCCAAACAATACCGAAGCCGAGCACCGACAAGGTGAAGGCCACACACATTTGTGATAGCACCATAGATCGACGTGGCTATGGATTTGCATAGTTGCATGCATGGGCATATGCACTGCATTCATGATGGGCAGATTTGAAGTTTGAAGATAACGACCATTATCACAGCTTAATTGGAGGTCTTCTGGGGATCCGATCCACAGATGTAATTAACTAGGATCTTTACGAAGCCCTGGGAATCATGAATTGTGCAAATGTCTGATGTCAAGATGTAATTCCATAGATGCATGAACAATGTAAACATTTCAAAGGGAACTTGAATTTTTGTAATTCAAGATGAATTAATAAAGTGCATATTTTCCCCAATGTTTATGTGTTCTCTACATTTTTATGTGTATACTTATGTATACTGGCACATCCGCAACACAGAAATTTCACCCGGAAGAAAGTGATATTTCTCAATGAAACAGCCGCAAAGGAGGGTTAGGGTCTTTCACAGCAATAGATCCTTCATTAGATCCAGCAAGGTATCCTATATGGTACTGTGATCCATTGCACCCCGATTTACAGCAGCAAATCATTTACCCATTGTAATTTCTTGATGCTTCTCCAGCTATGCAACCCACACAACACTAACCACCTTTGCATACGCTGGCAGTTACGCATCGGGTTAGGAATTATCGTGCGCCTAACCACTACACACCGTCTGAGCATCAGGCTCTGATAAGGAGGGAGAGACAATAGATTACATCTGCTTGTCTATAAACCATATTTTTTGTTACAAACGGTATTTACCTTTTCAGCTTTTTTACATAAATTTTATCAACTATTCCAATTTCGTACATTATAAACAACATCCAAATGCCTCCAACAGCTGTTAAAATGGCTTATATAACCTGACCAGTGACTGAACTGGGCCCACCTGTCGACACAGCTTTTAGTCATTGAGATTGACTAGCAACTGAAGCATATGGGTTTCAATCACTGACTAGGCCAACGATTGGAAACTTGTGTGGCACCTAGGCAAGCACCAATTAACCAGCATAGCATGCATGTGGATGCCACATCTTAAGTCACCAGCTCGCGTGATTGAAGGCCATTTATTTCAAAAAAAAATTCCATTCCTACATCCCATTCCCACCCACTACCAACCCTGGAGTAGCAACGACAAGGGAAGTGGTGGTAAGGCATGGAGGCACGACCACACATCAACGAGGCACAGAGAGGCAAGTAGGTGTTGCACATGCACATCTACATCGAGGGAACTGTGTGTCTAAGACTTCAATCTAGACTCGATTGTATTCGATGATCCTAACTAGACCTATTACAAGGCATTTATAGTCCAATCGTATGAGTATGTATCAGACTCAATAACCTAAACATATTAGACTCATATAACTAACTAATCATAAACGGATAAGCTTAATTATATATATTCGGATCGGATTACAATTCCGAACAGGGAACGAATTCCTTTTCATGGTCGTGAACCAATCCATGGTCGCAAAACCTTTCCGAACACGGTTAAGGTCGCGAAGCCGTATGCGATCAAGACTTGAAGATCCTCCCAGATCATGACTCCCTGGTTGAGAAGGAGCCAACCCCTGTTGCGACCTCTCGATCAAACTGGGGATACGGAAACTGATCTTGCCCATCTTCTCTAGTGTACCACTTTGCCGCACGTGCTCGTTGATCTTTCCGACCGATTCGAAAAGTCTCCTTTATGCCACTACGGGTGGTAGTCACCTTCTTCTCTAGAATCACATCTTCACATCGAGGTTCGTCTCGTTGATAGACCAAGTCTTTAACAGATGGTACTATGGTATCTGGCTCATCATCCAGCATTGAAGGCTCGAAGAGTTTGATGTGCTCAACATTAACAACCGAGTAAATATCCATGTATGGAGGTAACTCGAGCTGACAAACATTATTACCCACTTTCCGCAAAATCCAAAAAGGACCATAACGAATGGGTTTGAGTTTCTTACCTTCACCTTTAAGTCTCTCCTTACTCAGATGTAACCATACCATATCACCTTCTTGAAATTGCGCATCAACTCGGTGCCGATCATGTCGCACCTTGTACTTGAGTTGAGCTCTCAGCAAGTTCTGTTCAACCTCATGATGGAGTCGTTGAATACCTTCCAGGAACTTTTGTGCTCAATCCTGATCAGATGCTTCCTTGCTATTCTGTGCTGAAGTAGGGATCACAAACTCCATGTTGAATGGACTCTGTGGTAGAAATCCTAAACAGACCTCAAACGGCGACTTTCCAGTCGAACCATGCACTACTCGATTAAAAGCAAACTGCAGGTACGGTATGCTTTCATCTCAGGTCTTCGGGTGCTTCGAGTTATATCCTCTCAAAAGATGAACGATTGTGCGATTTACTACCTCGGTTTTACCATCAGTTTGCGGATGAAAAGCAGTACTCCTCTTTAACTTGGTGTCCATCATCGTCCAGAGCGATCGCCAAAAGTAACTAAGGAACCGGGTATCGCGATCAGACACAATAGAAGGCGGCAGTCCGAAGTGTGTCCAAACGTTTTGAAAGAATACCCGAGCTGCTTCTTCTCCCGTGATAATCTTTCGACAAGGTATGAGAATAATCATTTTGGAGAACCAATCAACGACCACGAATAGATAGTCGTTGCCACGTCGGGTCTTAGGCAATCCTCCCAAGAAATCCATGGATATGCTCTCCCATGGTCGCGATGGAACTGGCAAAGGAGTGTACAAACCTAATTTTTGGTTTGCCGGTTTCGAGATGCTGCAGAGACCACACACTCGAAAAAAAACTAGCCACATCTTGTTGCATACGCGGCCAGAACACATGTCGGTGAAGATTTTGCAACATCTTTGTAACCCCAAAGTGACCAACTACCTTCGATGTGTGCGCTTCTCCCAACCATTGAATTCGAGGTGCTCCACGAGGTATGCAAAGTAAGTTGCCCTTGTACAAGAGTCCTTCTTGACGAATGAACTTCGTAGGTTTCCCTATTTTGATCTCAGTCAGTGCTGTTTGAAAATCAAGGTCTTCACTGTACATAGTGGCATAGTCATCATGACATGAGGGCTTGATCTGCATGAACGCTGATAAACAGAGGGTCGTAACTGGTGGTCGCGACAACATGTCCGTCAATTTGTTGTGTACGCCCTTCTTGTACTTAATCACCAGATTAAACTACTGCAGATACGACATCCACTTCATGTGCCGAGCTTGCTGTAACTTGGATTGAGTTTGCAAATACTGCAACGGCTGATGGTCAGTGTGGACAACAGTCACTTTACCCAAGAGATAACACTGCCAATGTTTCACGGCCTGATGCAGTGCACACAACTCTTTGTCATAAGTCGGGTATTTCTTCTGAGCTCCCTGGAATAACTTGGAGTGATATGCCACTGGTCGACCTTCTTGCATAAGCACTGCACCCATCGTATAAGCTGAGGCATCGGTTTCTAGCTCGAATGGTTTCTGGAGATTCGGCAAAGCTAACACAGGCGCCTCGCTGATTTTCCTCTTCAGCAAGTGAAACGTGTCCTCATGTTTTCTTGTCCACTCGAACTTCTGATCGACCCTGGTTAATGCATACAATGGAGAAGCCACAATCAAAAAGTGTCGGTTGAACTTCCGAAGATATTGGCATGCTCCCACAAAACTACGCACGTCCGTAACTGTTCGCGGTCGTGGCCATTCGCGAATCACTTTTACCTTATCCGGGTCAATTTGCAACGTACCGTCGTTGCCGACCATGAATCCGAGGTAAAGTAGAGTTTGTTGGCCGAACTCACACTTCTTATGGTTGAGGCGAAGTCGATGTTGCTAAAGCTGTTGAACACCTTTTCGACATGAATGAGGTGCTCATCCCACGAACGACTATAAACCAGTATGTCGTCGAGGTAAACAATCATAAAGTCGTCGATGAACTGTCTCAATAAATCATTCATAAGACGCATGAACGTTGCCAGGGTGTTGCAGAGACCAAACGGCATGACCAGCCATTTGAATAGACCTTGTCGTGTTTTGAACGCAGTTTTCCACGTATCCTCCTCTCGAATGCTGACTTGATGATATCCTGACTTAAGATCCAATTTGGAGAAGACAATAGCAAGCTTCAATTGGTCTAGCAAGTCGTCAATACGAGGAAGGGGGTACCGGTTCTTGATGGTGATCTTGTTCAGTGCTCGGTAGTCGATGCACATACGTCAAGTCCCATCTTTCTTTGGCACTAACACCATAGGAGATCCACAAGGTGAACTACTCGATTGAATGACACCATCGTTCAGCAACTCACCAAGTTGTCTCTTGATCTCTTCATTCTCTAATACTGAGTTGCAATACATACTCAGATTGGGCAGTGTCGCATCGGACACAAGCTGAATTTCATGTTCGACTGGACGTTACGGCGGACGACCCTGGATACTCTCGAACAGATCACTGTATTCCTCCAGTAGTCCCGACAAACGACCAGAACCCTCTCAGCACGCCAACGACAATGCTGGTCAAGTACCCTCACCTTGACTAATGGGTAGAATCATGACAAGCACATATTTGTGACATGCATTAACAATTCGTTTGGCCTGATTTGCGGTAATCAAGTTCAAAGTGTTGACATGGATGTCTCTACTGATCACGAACTTAACTCTGTCTTTGGTGAGATCGTACTCTTGCGCTCGCTGATGGAAGTGAGCGTCTCGATCATACAGATACTGACTCCCAAAGATCACCTGACAGATATTGATAGGGACAACATCGCATTGCACCCCATCGATATATCGTGCAGAGATCACAAACTTCAACACACACTGACTCATAATCTGTTGGTTCACGTCGGATGTAAACCAACCTAGCGGATACAGTCGCAGGTGTGTGGTTGTCTTCAAACCAAGTCGCCGAACCAGTCCAGCGGAGACCAGATTCTTCTGACTTCCTGGATCGAATATTGATGCAACCACTTCGTGCTTCACCTGGATGTCGATGGTGAACAAGTCCTCCGTTAGGTGATGGTCGTTTGATGGATCTGAACCCTTCTCCTTCAGCATTGCCATCAAAGACAAGGTCGTATCCGCCTCATTAACCGAATTCACTCGGACAACTTCTTCGTCGGGTGAAGTCACAGTAGCCGTGGTTGTTCTTTCCCCTGTCCAGTTTTTCTTTGGTCGAAGTTCAGGATGAAGTTTGTAGCATTTGTCCTTGATATGTCCCACGACTTGACAATGTTCACAAAAGGCTCCGATGCCCGATTTTGAAGCGTTCTTTTTCGGACTCGGCTTTTTCTTTGTCGAGGTCGCACTTTCCTTCATGCTTTTGTCGCTGCGGGATTTATTCTTCTTCTCGATCGCCATAGCAGTTGTGCTTGCGGTCGCGATGTCTTGGACGCCGAACAGACTTAGCTCAGTACTGATCGATTTCTGAAGTCCAGATGTGTATTTCTGAAATACCTGAGGATCAGATAACGATATGCTGATGACCAATGCTTGTCTCCCAAATTTCGTAGTATAGTCTTGGACGGTCTGGTCGTGCTGTTGGTACAATCTGTGCCAACGCTCCCATCTCTCCTCAAGGTAACCCATCGGATAGAATTCTTGTCACAGAAGTCATTTGAATTGACCCCACACAAAGTCGTCAATTTCACCACTGGCGACAAGGGCCTTCCACCATGTCTTGACGTGGTTCTTCATCTTTAAAGGTGCGAACTTCACCTTTTGAGCGCTACTAAACCTTTTCAGGTCAAAGTAGGTCTCAAACTGATCGAGCCATGAATCTAACTTCTCGGCATCGATCTCCCCATCATATATGGGTATTTCAATCTTAGCGTCGACCTTGAAAGATCCGACAGCTGAGGTGTTGGCGAGGTCCTCGGTCTTGTGGTCGCCTTCGTCTTCATCTTCATCTGCCCTACGCAAGTCTTCACCAGTCTTCACACCCATAACCTTCCCTACTTCAGGAGGTACAATCATAGCCTGCTGCTTAATCCAAGTAAGCACGATTTCCATGTCGGTGGAGAGTTTAGCCACTTGTTCGGCTAGGTTAGCTTGAACGGAGGTATCGTCAGACATTGTCAGAGACGCGGCTATAAGAACCGTCAATTGATCGCCTAAAGTTTCACCGGAGGTTTTGTAACCCTGGCGAGTCTTCACCATCCACAGGATAGGAAAGTTGCTCTGATACCAACTTGATCCGTTTGAGATCTAGCCTTGGTTTTCGCATTAGGCTCACCCAGATTCTAATATGCGGAATAACGGGATCTTACTCAGAAATACCGAAACTCAAAGGTTGATCGAAAACACAGCTCAAAATAATTGCACAACTCTTTATTTCAAAGAGGGCTTTACACGTCGAACGTTAGGTCGCACTTGCCTACGTCGAGGGAACTGTGTGTCTAAAACTTCAATCTAAAACTTCAATCTAGACTCGATTGTATTCGATGATCCTAACTAGACCTATTACAAGGTATTTATAGTCCAATCATATGAGTACGTATCAAACTCAATAACCTAAACATATTAGACTCATATAACTAACTAATTCTAAACGGATAAGCTTAGTTATATATATTCGGATCGGATTACAATTCCGAATAGGGAACGAATTCCTTTTCATGGTCGCGAACCAATCCATGGTCGCGGACCCATCCATGGTTGCAAAATCTTTCCAAACACGGTTAAGGTCACGAAGCCGTATGCGATCAGGACTTGAAGATCCTCCCGGATCAAGCATGGTAAGGCGAGGGGCGGCACCTCTGCGCATGATAGCGAGGGATGGCAAGGTGAGTAGTTGTCGCACATGCACATGCACATTGCCAAACGTGTGACAATGACAAGCATGGCGAGGTGAGGGGTGGAGGTGCCTCGCGTGACAGCAGGCGGAATAGAACCCGTTAATGAGGCGAGCGTTGCTTGAGGTGTAGCGATGGCAATGTGCATTGCTTGATGCGCACTATGCAAGTTTGCATCCTGAGGCGCCTCCTGCTCGAGGTTATGCTGCTCATCGTAAATGGTGATGGTGACGCGACCTTGAGAACATGCATGAGCAATGACGATGGCAACCTTGAGCACGTGCACATGCACAACGAACACGTGTCACACGAGGTGACTCGTGTACGGGGACATGTGCTACCCAAGACCCACATGCTCTTTTACCGACAGTGGCCAGTGAGCTCCACCATCTCTGGCTCTTGTGACGCCGAGATTAGGCCTGAGGTTGCATCGTCAACCATTGACTCAATGATCTAATTTTTTTTGAATTTGTGTAATTTTTGTGTAATAACTATTGTACGTCTGATGGTTGAATTTGTGTAAATTTTGTGTAATAACGTATGTAAATCAGATATTGCATCTGTGTAAATTTTGTAACAACTAATGTACATTTTGTAATAACTAATGTATATTTTGTAATAGTTAATGCATATCATGTGCTAACTAATGTATATTTCGCATGAATCTCAGGCTTTTCATATTCCCTTTTATTAACATTCAAAACTTTAGATTCATCTTAATCCTTAAAAATTCAAAATTTAAACTGGTGCATTTCTTACATTTTGTATTAACTCTTGAACATTTCATAATAGAATTGTACATTTTGAGTATATATTTTATTTTAAAGCTGCACAAATATCAAAGAATAAATGTATGGTGTAGATATGCGTAGTGCACACATTGGTTAATGCTAAATCCATATCCAACTGTAAATTTATTAGGTGGCTTGGTTCTTTGGTCTACACCATTTGAGTTAAATCCCTTCCAAACAAAATATGACATTATGGGTTTAAATTTAGAATTGCTACAAGTCCATCTTCTCTTCTATAAAGTATAATAGAAGAGATATCTATGTAGATTTTCTTAAATTTAAATTCTCTCAAGTAAATTTTGAAAAGTGTCGATATCTACAATATTGCATGAGAGGGGCTAGGGTGTTGAACTCAATTGAAATTTTCTAAGTGCATATCTCGGTGCAAGGCCTTACTAATTTTGCTAAATTGAAAATGAACTAAAAAGAAGAATCGAGGGGCCTAAATGCAAAAAGTAAACAGAGCAAAAGGAAGAGACAAAGACAAGCGACGGAGACCAAAAACGGAAGGGGCTGCACAGCATCCTCCCGTGCGCCATTTTGCCTTTAACAGCAACCAATTTATTTGTTTTTATCCCTTCCAAGTTCCAAGTCTTTTTGTCCCCCTCCCTCCCTATATTTCTTCTTCCATTTTTTTTTTTTTTTGATTTTTTCCTCTCTAAACTTCTCAGCTTTCCAATCACAAATGCCCAAACCCTAGGCTCGTACAAGAGTAGTTCTGTTCTATAAGGATTCAGGGATCTTCCCGTCTCCAATCTGTGCAGTTATGTGTCAATTTCTCTCATTTTGTTTGACTTCTTGGTTAGATTTCTGTTCTTCTTTTTCTATGTCTAATTTCTCCAGCCTTAAAGATTGCAGCTTTGAATTCTTTCAATGCATTTTCTGGTATTATTTTACTTTGGTTGAAATTTCTTTTCTTTTCTGTTTGTGTTTGACGGACCAAATTTGTAATATCAATTCTTTTTGTCAGTTAAATTATAATTTTGCTTCTGTTCTATTTCTGATTTTGTTTGCTGTAGATGCTATATACAGTTCCCATCTTGGAAGCAGTAAATAGACAAAAGTACACAAGAGTATGAATTAAAAATTGCTTGGTTCGTGTTCATGTTGGAGTTTTTTGCCTCCACAATGCTTAAAATGACATGCAAGTTATTATCATCTTTGCTGCATAGTGGAGCAGGAACCATCAGGATGGTTGGACCTTATTTGATGGCTAGATGTTTGTGCAATGCTTTAGTCTTTGGTGTGCTGTGATTCACACCCCAACCCCCACCCCACCCCACCCCGCCACCCACCCCCCCCCCGGCCCGCCCCCTTTTTTTTATTTTGCTGATGTGCCTTTTGCATTGGATATGTACATGCATAGGATGTGTACATGATATCAGAGATCTCAGCTTTGTTACATGCTGGTATCTGTGATTTAATCCACTGAAGGGAGTTATGGGAGCCCTTGCCTGTGAAGGGAAGGATAGAAAGTTCACCTTTTTGAAACTGGGAGAAAAGATAGTTCTGTTGTCTTGGTGCTCTGAAAGGCTCTATGGACCTAATTATTATTATATTCTCTTGGTGGTCTTAGAGGCTCTATCGACGAAATTATCATTGTAGCGATTGTAGAGAGATAAGCCTTTTATTGGGAGCTTGGAACTGATAACATACTCTTCTCTTCATGTCTTCTCAGTTCTCAATTAGCAGGATCTTTGTCCTGATTTACACATTTCCATATCCGAGTTGTTAGGGGCCTAAAATAGTATTTTGTCGTACATTTCTTATTTACTGAAGATGTGTTGAATGATTTCCTTTTTCTCACTTGGTGGCGTTGAGCTGTCTTTCAAGTTCCATTTCGTTCTTATAATGGGGATCCTGTTCATGCCTGCCATGTATCAAAAGTTGCTGCTTGTGATAGAAACAAAACAATAGTAGTTTTGTAGTGCCCTAGAACCTAAATATTCCATTGTATATGTATAAGTAAAGTGGGAAGTTTCGCTTTAAACACTCATATTTTTCAGACGCACAGTTGAGGTTCTAGAAGAGAAAAACTGTCATTATCAACAATTGAATCCTTCCAGAACATATATTGCAGCTTGTCAGAAATGGTTCAAGCATGAAAAAGAAATGTTAGCATTACAAGTGTCCATATATTCTCTCATCAGAGTATCACCGCTGAACATCAAAGTTTTCTACTAAAGTAAATTAAAGAAATGCATGAATCACGTCTATCTGCTTCTGGCTTTTTTTCCTTGAAAAAAAAAAAGCTGAATTCATTATATTTGACTTGGAAAAAAAAAAGCTGAAGTCATGATATTTGGCTTGGAACGTGTGCCTTGCTACACAGGTTGAATATGCTTGTTTGAAGTATGGGTTGTTTTAAGGAAGAAACACAGGAAGGTGCTGAAAGCAATGAACACAAGGAGCAGTCTATATGTTTACATTCATTTTCTGATCTGTCACATGTTCCTCCAGCCACTTTTATGTATCTTTTGAAGGACTGCTATGTGTATGGTATGTTTATTATCTGCTGGATATCCAAATAAATTGCACCTATCTGGTTCTTCTATATTTTATTGGCTACAGTATGCCTGTATTGGATTTTTTTTTCTTTTTCAAGCTTGACTGCAACTGGTTTTCTTTCAGTATGAGATCAAAACCTTTTTATCGAAAAAGAAACATTCCCATTTTACGTCTTGGTAACTACTGATTTGGTCCATAGTTAGTTCTTCTAGAATGTGTAATGACTCGGATGTGGTAAAATTATCATCAGAATATGTCAAACTTGACAAATACTAAACATAGATTCATGAATTCCTTAGCTTCCTCCAACATTTTGAAGGTTATGCTTAACCAAAGAAAAGCTGTAGTTCTCGCTACCATCCCTATATGTATGCTATTCATTAATCTTAATCTTTTTGCCTTCATTGTCAATGCGATGTTTGATCTTCTGGTATGCATACTTTGTTGAAAGTTATGCTTATACATACCTCAGATTTCTGTAACATTTTAATTCAGGCACCCACAAAGCAACCCCAAAGTTCAGGATTCTTCAGCAACAGGTAAAAAGGGCACTGCATAATTATCCCCAGCCAGGACCATTCACATTTGTTGTTCAATGCTTGTACATCGTACCTTTGCTGGGGCAAACATATGCTGAAGGATTCAGTCATATGCTGACATCTTCTCTAAGGCATTTGAAATCTGTGGAATCTGTTCAGAAAGATTTCTTTGATTCAAAGCATCTTTCCGCACAACTTGTTCTCAACATTCTTGCTTCTGTTGTACCCCATGAGGAACGTATACTGATAAAGCTTCTTGAGACATTTGATATTGAGTTGAGAGATGTGGCCCATGCATTGTATGGTTCAGAGTTTGGTGATGAAGATCTAGTGAAAACAAGAGAATATCTCAAACAGTATGTGCATTGCTTTATGAAATCAGAATCCTATATGACTGCTGTCACCCTGATAACACGATTTTCCATCCAATGTTGTGAAGAGTCATTACTCGTAAAACTGATTGAAAGTAATCAATTCAAGGCAGCAGAGAAGTGGGCAGCTTTCAGGGGGAAGCAAACGATTTGTTTACTCATCCAAAAGTATCTAGACATGAAAATGCTAAAGAGTGCTAATGAGTTGGTGAAACAAAACAACCTTGCAGAAGAGTTCCCAGATGTTAACTACTTGTATAAAGAGAGGTGTGTTTTCTCCTGTTACTCAATGCAATAATACCCGCAGTATATGTTATGTAATATATTCCTTTAGTATTAACGGAATGTAGCATGTTTGCAGTTCACTGAAAAAGTTGGCTGAGAAAGGGTGCTGGGATGTTGCAGAAGTCCGAGCCAAGAAGGAAAGGAAACTCATAGAATACCTGGTAAGTATGCATTCACCATACTCAATATTTTGACATGCTCACGGTTTATATATGTTCTAGATTATGAAAGTATTTGCATCAATAACACGGCTGATGCACTTGACTAGAACATAGATTTATATATGCAGTTACTTTTGTTGATTGGATGAAATGGCTTGGAGATCAGATCTTCCTTTTTGTTATTTTTTGGGCATATATGATGGTTTTTCGGAAGGCAGGATTCATCTGCTTTAGAATCACTTTGTTCTTTGAACTAATCTATACATATCAATAGAATTATTCTAACACACCTTCTGGCGCAGGTGTATCTAGCTATGGAAGCTGGCTATATGGAAAAAGTTGACGAGCTTTGCCAACGCTACTCGCTCGAAGGGTTTGTCAATTCTTTGGGTAAGCTAATGACTATAATGGTGTTGACCTGATCTTTGAGCTATAGAGTTGTGTTCTGTTTATTTAGTTGCCACTTCTCTTTATGGTAGTACAAAGTTGTTCATTTCTTCTCCACTATAATGGCAAGCTTCTGTCCTTGGAATTCCCTCATGATTTCACTAGCTGTTAAAGATCCACCCTGCTCATGTTTCTTCAATATTAGATGATACCAACAGCCATGATCAGGTGTAATTGGCTTTTCAAGGGGTGCTTTGAAGTCTTGGTTGGTGGCTAATGTAAAAATTCAGCAGCACCCAACTGGGGAAAAGCGTTCACAAGGAAGGATCAATTGGCGCTCTACTATTACATTAGCACTCCACAAATATAGTTAATTTATACATGGTTTAGCTATAGTGATCTGGCAAATGGGAATCTGAGTTGACTATTCGGGTCATCTTGATTAGCTTTAAGTGATGTTCAAAAGAACAACGGAAATTTGATTATATGCCACTGAATTTTGGTGTCTAATACAATATGTCATTGAATTTTTGCCTATTTACTGGATGCCACTACTTTTTTGAAGCTTAATACTCTATGCCATTGGTGACTGGCAAATGCCAGTCAAACATTTCAGTAAACGGTTTTAGGCTATAAAATGACCTGTTTGCCTCTGTCAGTAAGAGAGCATTAGTGTAGTTTTTGTATATGCCATTGTATTGTGTAGTAGTTTTTATATTTGCCATTGTGTGTGTCACATCTCAATTTTCAGATATCCCCTGTTAGAAGAATTTTATGCTAGTTCCAAACAATGCCAAGTATTTTTGAATTTACAATCAACCTAATTTGTAACATCCAAAAATAGGGTCTAAAAATTCTGTTTCACAAAAATCCTACCCTAAAAATTTCATTTTGTCTTAACTCTAAAACTATCTTTAAGAGTACTCTGTAAGAAGTTTCAACCAAAATCTAAATTAATTTTCAACTAGTTTGAAGGTATTTTCCTTAGAAATACTTGTGCATATGTGCACAGACATGTGTATGTATGCATGTGTACTTATTTCACTAAAATACTACTTTTCATTTTTTTATATAAAATGGCAATGTCATCTAATGAAAATAATTTATGATTTCTAAATGTAAAATTACTTCTTGAAGCAATAGCTCTAATATGATTCAGAAGCCCTAATTAGTTGAAACAAAACTAAACCCTAATTTGATAAAATAGTCTATACGCTCCTTTACCTTAAATACATTTTTTCCAAAAGGTTAGATTATTAAGTTTATTTTAAAACATTTGCAAACTAGTCCAACCTCCTAGTTTTCTTAATCGCTGTTTAATCTTTTCAACCCTAAATCAGCCAAATTCTTTTAGACAGACTAGAATTCAGATTAGACTGAACAAATAGAACCTCGTACCTATCTTATATAGATTTGTCTTCAGCGTCAAGATCAAACTTAGCTCCTAAAGCCCAGAAAACTAACCTCAGTTCTGTTTTCAAAAACCAAATTCCTAATTACTGTAATTAACCTTTTCGAATTTCAATTCGACCAGTTCCAAAATAGTTTTCTCCTGGATTTCTCTAGAACCCTAAATCTTAATACACTTACATACCATTCCTGAAACTTCTTAGCTAAATAAGTTCATGTGATCACTTTTCGCAATATAGTCCAAATTTCATCGTGAATCAGTCCTTTTTCAGCTCTCGAAGGCCAAAGATGGCAAAAATCTACAAATCACCTCCAAATTCCAATCCATCTGAATGACTATGTTCTTTTTGCTATTTTATACAAGTTTCCCTTTTGCATCAAGCTCAGATTTAGCCTTGAGACTCAACTATTCGCGTTTTCAGCCGTTTTCAGTAAAAGTTACTATTCACTTTTACCCTAGTACTATTTCATTTTCGTTTTCAATTTCATTCTACTCTGAACCCTTTCAAACCTGTTTATCAGTAAGCTATTCTTATTGGACTAAATCCAAACTTATTTCCAGGTTTCAGATAATAGCACTTCAGTCCAATTAAAATTCCAAAATCGCAATTCAATCCTTTAGTCAAGTTCTTGTAATCCTTTAGTCAAGTTCTTGTCTTTTTGTTTTTCTCTGTCCCCATATGTGGACCAGTGTATATACACATGTATATCGTATGTGGACATCAAAAGAGACACACATACATATGTGTATAGAGGTGAATACACGAAGTTCTTTGTTTATACCCTCAACAGCCAAATTCATATACACATACATACACAGAGCCACTCCCTCTGGTATTCTTCCTCCTTAGTGCAGCAACAACAAGCACAACCAACAGGCTCTTGTTTTACCTCACTAACAGCACAAGTGTTGCTCACTACTACATCAATTGTTGTAACTTCATCCATACATTCATCACCCGGTTAATTTACAGACACATACACACAATTATCTTCAGCAGCTTCAAACATTGTTCTTCTCCCTTCGGCCAACCAAGGAAAATGAAGTCACCACAAGCCACCGCACCTCCAATCAAGTATCCAAGGTGACAAATCACTCTCACTCACTTCCCTCTGCCATCCTAAGCATTCCCATGAGCTCCGATGAATTGAGGTGCCGGAATTTCAGATTTTTATCACCACTAGTGAACTCCCCTGTTTGCCTCATCGGACCCATTTCCGGGCCAAATCAGTGATATCGATTCTATAGAGAAACATTCCTCACCTCGAATTATGACTTTCTATTCAGCTAGATTTCAAAATCCACCTCAAGGCGATGAGTTTGTGTTCTTCCCGCACCATTGCCACTGTGCTCACATCACCGGCCCAAACAGCCGTTTCTCTGGCCAAATTAACCGCGCTATTAGACTCCCCTAGCCACCCTCTTGCTCCCATGCCAAAGAATCGAACTCCAGAGGTCTATTCGAAGAAAGCCCAAATTTGAACATCGTCTCTTCCGGCCGCATCGTCAAAGTCCTCGCCGGCATCGTCGTTTCCAAATTGCTCTCGTCTACACTATACTAGCAACCCTAGGATTACACCTACGCTGTCAATTTAGGGATTAGATCACCCTATTGTCCCAGCACCGACGAGGTCGTTGTTTTGCTTCTTCTGCTCCAACGCAAACCACCGCCACTCGTTGCCAAGTCGCTTTCACCCAAATTCATTGCACCAAAACATGGACGACAACCCTAGTTAGCTCTCAGACGAACCAGATGCCACAGCCAAGCCCAAAAATCAATTTAGGTACTTTTACCTCTTCTCTATCGTGCCACCAGTGTGTTGCCCCGTCGTTGTCGCTCGTCCCTGTCGACACCGCTTTGTCCATCATGCGCGGCTCGACCCCTGAGTATTTTTCCTCAATAAGTTACATGCTGGTGCCACACGAAAACACCTCCAAACCTGATGCCAAAAGTTTGTCCAGTGGCACGAACTCGTCGTGTCGCCACCATCTTCCTCGACGCCGTTCACCACCGTCTAGCCACTTCGCCGTCCAAAATCGGTACGGTTGAGTTCCTGCCATCACTGCCTACCTCCCAGACACATTTGGCTCAACTGTCGAGACCCAACGTGCTCATACGAGCATGCCCTAAGTTTCAGCTGGCCGCTGACATTGCCACTACAAGGTCAGTCCAAGCTAGACAGTGTCAATCCTGTGTCAACCGATGGCATTAGCTCAATTTAGCCCCTTTTGTGCATGCAAATCGAAAACCACTTTGTCTACCAAGTTCATAATCCTATTTTCTACATTTTCTTCAACTGTCAAATCACGAGAAAACCTCGTCTTGACCTATTTTTAGCTATATCGCCCCAGACGAATGCCGTCCATCGACATTCAAACGTCGCCGCATTCGCGTCCAATCTGGAAATTGACTTCGTCCTAGTGTTTCAACCACCCAACTAGAGCCTTGACCAAATTCTAGCTGCTTATTAACCCTAGCCTCAAAGAAAACCCTAACATGCCAATACAAACATTGTCAGTCCGCGTCCAATGTCGCTTCCGTCAACATACCTATGTCGTTCATAGCCTTACGAACCTCAGACAGAAATTCGTCCGCATCATCGTGTCCGTCTTACCGTCAACCTTCCAGATATGTGATCTGATTTTGCATCCAAACCCCGGATCAAAATCTCTTTTTTATCAAAGTTCACTCTTGAGCCAACTATTTCGACGCTTGTCCGAACCCTAGTTTAATTAATTTTTAATTTATCTTAGTCAATTTACAATACAACATAATTGAGTTTTGGATCAAGAATCTATCAAAAAAATTACTTCTAAACCATAAGAACCAAAATATGAGGTTTCGTACTTAAGATCCTTTACAAAATATATAACAATAAATTAATCTATTCTTCCTAAATAATAATAATTTAATCTTGATATGAATTAACCATATTTTAAACTATAGTTCGATTAAAAATTTAAATTCACTTCACATAACAAGTAGATCTCCTCAATTTCAACTTTATCCTATATAAATCTCATAGAACTTGGATCAATGAGGGTCCAAATTAAAATCAAACTAAATCCAAAACTAAATTAAATTGAGTACGATTATTAAAAAGGAAATATGATCTATATCCAAATCAATTGAAATTTGAACCCAACTATAAATTAGAAATTGAAACTTAAATTAGAAATTGAAATTTGACTGATCCTAATTTTGCTTTGTGCAAATTTCATTATTTTTAGTCAAGCCTAGAAATAATTAAATTATATTTCAAATAAAAGGGGATTTTAATCTTCATTTAACTTGGCCTTAATAAAATCCGACTTATACGATATAATGAATATACTTATAAGACAACCTTAGGAATTTCTTTAAAATAATGGTAAATTAAACCCAACTCCAGAATAAAAAGATTAACACAGTTCAGGTAGTTCCAAATTCATTTCAACTGGCTAAGAAATGAATCCGACTACACTTTTGGAATCTTGAGCTTAAATCACTTTATTTTAAACTTGCATTTCCAATCAACTAATCTCATAAATTCAAACTCTAATTTATATCCTCTACCTTTCTAAATTCTATCTCCAACACTAGATCAATCTGTTCATCTAATTTCAGCATTCAATTGAATCTATCTCATCTCGCCCATTCAATTCCATCGCTCAACTTGATTCAGTTCATTCTATTCAAATCAATCTCATAGTACATCTTGTTCACTCGATCTCGGCTACCAATTAACTTCCATGCATGCAAGTATAACTATGTATAACTAATTTTTGTTTAGTGGACCTATGTCCACATTGTTTGTCGTTCGGTTAAGTCTCAAGCGAATCAAGCCCAAAGAGCTCACCATTTCAGCAACTTCAATTGAACATCACATTAAGTAAGGCAAGTCACTACCTCTTGACTATATTGAATCCATATATTACAAAAACTTGTGTATGTTGTTTTTGATAAATATAAGTATATGCATGTAAATGAACAATCACAGGTAGCTGATAGTAGGATGCTTACCAAGTGAACCCAAACCTGTCACAATGGTAAAGATCTAAGCTACCTACAGTGGAAATCTTTTCCAAATAAGCTAAATTAGCCACAACGGTAAAGATCTAGCCACATAGAGTGGAAATCTTTACCAAACAAGCTAAACTTGCTACAACAGTATGGATCTAAGCCACATAAAGTGGAAATTCATACTGGGCAAGCAAAACCCTAAAGTATCTCAACAAGGATTTCATTTCAACTGCTACTTTCAATCAACTTTAGTATATACTCATACAAGAGAATTCCTGACTAAGTATATTTAACCTGTTGATGTTTATTTGAAAAACCAATGAATGTTAGTGGTGAGGATTGTAGGACTAGTGGGCGAAAACTGCATAAGTGGGACTGATTTGATGCCTCACCCTGACAAATAAGGACTAATCAGTTGTGCTATACATCTAGTGGCATGCAAATGTACCACCACAAGCTTAGTATAGGACAAACATGACCTAATAACCTTGTTGAGTAATTAACTCGACTCTACATGGAAGAGTGGGACATATTGATGAATAATCATTTGATTGTATGATTGCCGGTTAGGGAAGATCTCTTCCGTGCATTGACCTTTACACTATACCACTACTAGACAAAGGGAAGATCCCTACCGCGGTCCAGTACTAGTAAGGAGTCAGGGTGGAAGGTTTAGCCCGCTACAACGGTATTAAGACTACCAATCCAATGGTAAACCTTATACTAGGTAGAGCCAAGGTTATTATAATGCAGGGTGAATAGCTTGTTATCCTTAGCTCAGTCACATGCAGAACTATGGCATGTAAATGATCTGACAGTAAAAAGTTGAAGAATCTTGTGGGTAAAGCAGTACACCTCTGCAGAGTTTTAAAGAAGTATTCGAGTACTCTGTACCCCTGGGTTCTTGGGGCATGCCGCGGTCAATGAGTTTAAATCATGTTGTGTGGCACAATAGTACTGTTAATTTTGAGTAATTGTGTTGAATCATTATACAATCATGAAAATTTGAACTATTTCCTTATGAAACTATCTATACAAAGACTCATTTTGAAAACGTACTAAATAGTTTTGTCAATTCTTATATGCACATTTGGCATCTCTTGGTTACTATTATAACTTACATATCCACTCCATTGGTCAACTCTACATGTATATAAATATGCAATTATTATACTGTAAGCCCCTCTAATGTAATTATGGTATTATATCCATAAGTAATAATGATTGCAATTTCTTGTGTTGCTACTACTATTATACTGTAAACAGAAACTGAGATCAACAAATGTGAGAATAACTGTATCCTAGGCAGTTGCGGTGTCAGGGCTCGCCGAATGGGCTGGGCATTCCCTCAGTGTGTATGTGTATATGTGTATATATGTGTGTGTATGTTTATAGGGTAAGCATCTAGTGCATCTCTCCTAAGAGGTGCTTCCGTGCATCCCATCTCAAAAAACTATGTAAATTGTTATAAAAAATTCTATAAAAATTAGAGTGTGTATATTGGGTTGGCAAGTATCTTACAAAATTTCAACTCTAAACTTAACATATACTAGGAGAAACAAAAATAACTATAATTTTTTCTCTTTTTCTTTTATCTTTTTATTTTTCGGATTTATTTTTTCAGCTGAATTTGCCCTTTTCGTTCCTTGTGTAGATTGAATTTGAATTTGAATTTTTGTGAGATGTTAGATTGATCTATATCTACAATTTCAAATTTTTGAAGAATTTTTTATAACCATTCACATAGAGTTTTGAGGAAAGATACACAGAAGCACCGGAGGAGTAAGATGCACAGGATTCTTCCCCATGTTTATGTATATATGTGTGTATGTGTATATATATGTGTATATGTTTATGTATATGTGTGTGTATGTTCAGTATGTATATGTATATGTGTATGTGTACATATACAGCCCAAAACCGTTGACTTCAATGTTTGACTGGCATTTGCCATGGCCTAGAGCGTTAGGTTTCAAAAAGTAGTGGCATACAGTAAATAGACAAAAGTTCAGCCGCATAGAGTCAAATTTCCCAAAGAACAACTACTTTGTAGTCTATACTATTAATATTTTTATTAATGCAAATAAATGAATAAACTGCACCACACCTGGAAAAGTCACAATGCAGGCCAATGGGTGGATATAAACATACAACCAGTTATCAAAAAGAGAGTAAGATGACCGTAGTCTTCTCACTAAAATAGCCTTAAAATTGATAGAGGTTATTCAATTTATGTTCATGTTAGTTTATTCATTCAACCCTATATGCATAGCAGTTTTCATACGCTGGAACTAACTTTGTTCATTTCTATGCTTTGTTTATGCTATATATGATTCAGTTCCAGAGGAATTTTTTTGTGGGTCCGATTACTTAGATCTGGAGAAATTGGTTTTGGAAGAGATAGTCTGGGTTGATGAGATTGATGGTCTGCTAAATGCAACAATTTGTATTGAAGCTTGTAAAATTATTGGTGTGGATTGCGAATGGAAACCTAATTATGAGAAAGGTAGCAAACCTAACAAGGTAAGTGATAATTCTGTCAGTTTTCATGTTTCCTTTTTTTGTTTTCTTATCATCCTTACCCCCATTTATTGTGAACCTATGATGCAGTGTTATAGCAAAGAAATTCGACCAATTAATATTCTAATGGCTGATTTAGATTTATCATGTGGAACATTTTCTAATTCTGTTATTCTTCTCTTTTCCACACACACTTGCAATTAGGAAATTATTTGATTAATTGTTTTGCCATCCTGGTCCTTTTATATTGCTGTTTGAAGATATCTGGGATCACTGTTTGTCTCGTGCAGTCATGGTAGAAACTGACCAAATTTGGAGTTCTATCTTTTTTTCTATATGAAAATTTGTGCAGGATTTTGTTAGTTATTTTTGGCACAAGTTTATTGGTTCTCATTTGTCAGCATAGTTGTTCTTTTTTTTACTGATATTAGCTTTCTTTGGTCAGGTGTCTATCATGCAAATTGCATCAGATAAGAAAGCCTTTATTTTTGATCTGATTAAGCTTTATGAAGATGAACCTAAAGTATTGGACAACTGCTTCAGGCGAATCTTGTGTTCTTCTAACATACTAAAACTTGGTACTAAATTAATTTGATCACATACTCCTTATTGCTTCTTGTTCATGATGGAATTAACTTACTTTTTTTAAATGCAAGGCTATAACCTGCAATGTGATCTGCACCAACTGTCACAATCCTATGGAGAATTGGAGTGTTTCCAGTCCTATGAAATGCTGCTTGATATCCAAAAGCTCTTTAAAGGGACTACCGGTGGTCTCTCTGGGTTGTCAAAGGTATCCATTATAGCAAAAGTAGTCCACACACATCCCACCTCTGAGTGATTTTCACCTTTTATGTTTAAGGTTATACTAGGGCTTATCGCAAGTTCTCTGTCATCTCCATCCTTCCTACTGAAATGTTATTTTTCCCTAAATGCTGTCAGAAAATATTAGGAGCTGGTTTAAACAAGACACGGCGGAATAGCAATTGGGAGCAGCGGCCTCTCAGCCAGAATCAGGTCTTCCAGCCATTCTCACCATTTTTTACTGGTTCCATCAAATCTGTCGTGCACTGAGTCCTTAACTCCATATTGCCTTATAAAGAGTTAACTCAGTGAGACAGCAACACATTTCTTTACATGGTCTCAGTAATTGGAGAGAGAGTTTACATAATAGAGGCCTTCTTAATACTTATTGCAAGTTTTCAAGGCTTTCCTATTTATGAGAGGCCTTCTTAATGTACTTTTTTTAGTATATCCTACTTGCTTTTACTTGAAGCACATAAAAAGTTAAAGTTTTGCACCAACAAGTTAATAGAGCTTGAAAGCTACTAAGACAAGTTTATGATATAAGCCATACAGGCCGTTGGTTCGTAGATGAGCTTATGGGCTCTAAAACACCTTCTTAAGAAACCGTACTTATAAGCTATAGAATCACCCTTGTATATGGACCAACTAAAGCCTCTGATGTAAGCCCCACCATAATTTTGTGGTTTCTCCTGCCTTAAGCTTATCTGGGTGAGAACTGAGAAGCTTAAGTTTAAACTAGCCCAATCAAGCCCTATGGATCTTTGCGTAATGCAGACTGTAAATATTTGATTAAAATGCTCCTATGGTTTTTCAAAAGTCTCGGGCACCATTACCTAAATAGATAATCACATGACTCTCTGTAGAAAGAGTATGCTGCTCTTGATGCTGCGGTTCTCGTTCGCATATTCCATCAAGTTGGGGGGCAACAACAGTTTGGTGTCACTGAGGGGAACAAAGTGGAATGGAAGTCTCACATTGTAAGTCCTTGGTATACATTGTTTGAAAAAAAAATTCTACTGCTTCATGTGCTAGTTCTGGCCATTGTGTGATATGATCAACTTTGTTTCGCAGGTTTCCCGAGTCGGTGGCTCACGTAATCCCTTACATTTCTTGAATTAGGGTTACACAAGGCAAGTTGCGGCCTTGCAGCTTCTCAGGAACCAATCTGTTCATAGTTTTCTCACATCCAAACTGATTTCAACTCCTGATGCTGTGAGCTCTCACAGTTGTAAATATAAGCATGCTTTAGAGATGATGTGCCCATGTCACCTCCAGGTTACTCACTAACACTACCTGCTCAAGCCTACATCTTTTTATTTGTGGCAGCTATGTTAACTCTATGGATAAATTTTAGTACCTGGAACAACTGCTTAAAAAAAACAGATTTGGAGTAGTTCCATGACCTTGACGGTTTACTGAAAACCGGCCGAGAAGTAGATGGGTCCCAGATTTTTTTTCCTTTGCCGGCAGTTTGTATGTTGGTCCGAATCAGTCTGACTCAGTCACAATTGGCCATAAAGTGTTATAAATTGGAATAAATCATGTAATTTGCAGTAAAACCCATCCAATTCGGTATCCCCTAATAGTTCGATGAATGGTGGCTACCGATTGATTCCTATTGGTTTTCTGAACCCTGCCCAAAACCTAGACTATCATCACTAAGTAATAAACAGAAAATATGATAAAAGCTAAGTTTTGACAATATATAGCACTTGGTCTTTGAAATTTGAATAGTTTTTACAGCAATTCCCTTGTATTTCCTTAATTCCTTGTATGAGCTTCCCCTTTCAATTGGTCAAATCAAGTTCTTTCAAATTTGTTGGTGTAACCTCATCTATTCTGTAAACATCAAATTGACTGAATCGTTGTTTGCTTGGGGTCTACCTTGCTTATTAAATGGGCCAAAATTTTAGAAAAAGTTGAATCTAAAGGAGAGAACAATATAATCAAAAACTGCAGAAAGTAAACAAGATTAAACAAAATTATAATTGATAAAATAATGGCACAACTTTAGGTTTACTAGATCAAAGTTTTTTTTTCTTTTTTTAAAAAATAAAAAAATTCTTCTTGAATAATACATCATAATAAATTTTGAATTCTAGATAAATTTAACTAAATATATGATTAATTATTGTGCTACTAGTTTTTAGGATGTTAGATTGGCTTTAAAAGCACTAACATGTACAGACAGTTAGAATTTATATCCATATAGAGGAAGGCTATGGACTTATCTATTGATCTCCTCTATTTTCATGTGTATGTTTAGTTGGAATATTATATTGTTGTATGTTTGTGAGGAGATTAATGGTAAGTAGGAGGGTGGAGTATATATTTTTAGCATAATAAATAATACCATTTGTAAAACAACTGTTGATCTTAGAAGCTATAATGGCAGCTTTGCATAATACTTAAAGATGTCCATTTCCTTTTAATTGATTGAAGTTTTTTTTTTGAGATAATTAATTGATGGAAGTTAATGACTAAAATGAGACATTACAGATTTAGAAAGCCCCAAATGCAATTTACTCATTAATAAACCAATTGCCATGGCCTCAAGTACTACAAAAGTTGACTCTCTCGAAGTCCCTTCAAGATTGGTAGGCCAAATACCATTGATGGCAGCATTGAATAAGGTTGGTTTTGTAATAGCTTGGTTAACCTGAATTTATGTCTATTTTCGCAATTTTTTTATTTCAAATTTCACCCACACCATTGTCTAATTCAAATTCAAATTCAAATATGAATCAAAACTATTATGATTACAAACATTAATTTTGAACGAATTTAAAACAGTTTAAAACTTCACTTTGAATATGACATAGCACCAACAATGTAGGCGGTTCTCAACAAATAAACGTTCACAATTTTGGTTCAAACTATTTGTTATTTATTGTTCTAAGTTGAATAATATGAACCTAAGATAATAATTACTATATTAATATTTGACATACTTGTTCTCAACTTATGATCCTTTCTCTGAAATATTGATAGCCACCGACATTTAACAAGAATATTTCAAGAAAAGATTTACCTGTAAAGTGTAAAGTGACGAGTAATTGCAAATCATTTCTTCTTTGTTAGAATTAGTTAGAACTACAAGTAATTTAAATTAAAAGTACTATTTGTCAATATTTTTGAACCCTTGCGCAAAGGGGGCATGCTAGAAGGGACTTTTTTTCTTGCCGCTCAAGTGGCCACAAAGAGGTTTTGACGGGAAGAAAAGAGATTATTAGGTATCCATTAATGTTGCCGGAGATATGGAGAATAGCCCTTTCATGTCAAACTCATTTTGCCTAATCCGCTCCATGGATTACTAGTTGTGGAATTCGGAATTCAAAAGATGCTCCACACATCTTCGTCATGCCGCTTTTAAGTTTGCGGCTGTTCTACTAATAAAAGATGTTCCACACAACTTGAAAATGCCACTTCAAGTTGGCGCCCACCCTGTATATCAATGATGATAAAAAAAATAATTGTATTGAGCACCTCGTATTTTGAAAAAGGTTTCGTGAGCCTCAAAACCTTTTTTTCTTTTTTGTCACTCAGTCCTCGCTAATTAAAATATTGTTGCAATCGGACCTAAAAAATGTATTTATTCTTTAATTAAATAACAATCAATAATTATTAGTATATGTTATCGTCAATATCATCAGATAGTACATTTCACAAATAACAATCAATAATTATTGATATATGTCATCATCAATATCATCAAATAATATATTTCACATTCTATATTAACAAGATACATCACAAATATTGTGTATCTATATCTTAATATGTATCATATTATCGATATGACTCTGTTACATATTGTGATATGTGTTATGATTTGTACTCAGTATTGATATGTGCAATGAAATATATATATATAGTTATCCATCAACAATTTAATTGAGTATTAGATTTTTTTTATGTCAAATGAATTTGATTGTAATAATATTTTACTCACGTAAAAAAGATTCTCTAAATCCATGAAGAAATTTGGTCTCGCATGATATATTTCTGTTTCGATACCTGACTACATATGGAAAATACCCATATATAAACTCATCAGTCACCAAACAATCAGGTGTGCAAAACTGTCAAATATTGGAGATAGGGGTTAATGGTGATTAGTAGAGGTCCAATTTAAGGATAATAGTGGAATTTGTTGTAGCCATTTTGTCTCCTCTCATTGTGACGAGGCATTTGCCACACCAAGAAGATAGGTAGAAAGTTGGAGGCAATTTCAAGACATTAATTTCTTCTTTGTTTAAAGAAAGAAAAAAAGAAGAGGTAACCATTCATTCCTTTGGTTCTATCATTCCATCCTTCACTTCAATTGCTTTCACTTTCACTTTATCTTGCAGTTGCCTGTTGCAATCTTTCCATAAGTTTGGATTCCCTTCATGATAGACAGAAATGCCCATGCACTTATTGTTTTATTGTTTTACTAAGAATTTTGAAGTCTAAATTAGAATATGGTCTTTGAAAGTTCACACGATTGACGGCTCGTAAAATAGGAACGAAATTATGGTTCTGTTTGGTATGATCGTGGTTTCTTTAAAAGGTTAACCTTTAAGGTTTGATAAAAAAATTCAAAGAATATAATTTAATTATTTTTTTATGTCTCTATTTATATTCCAACCTCTATAATGTCCCTATAATGTGTGGACTATAAGACTTGGTGCAGATCAAAACAACTCATAAACCATATAGAAAAAAGAACACATAAAGACATAAAAAAAATACGGTTGTTATTTGCTATAAATTATATAAATCGTTTGGTCAAAAATTTAGATTATAGGCTAAATAATTGGATTTAAAGCTAAAATAAACAGTAGAAGTTGACATGGCAGATTGTGGCTTCTCACCTCTAAAATAACCAAATTTAGACTTAGAAAATTTTTATTTGGAGGCTAATTATTTGATTTTGGCTTCAATTTATCTTAACAAGAAACCAAAATTGAAATAAGACTAAACATGACAAATATCATGGAATTAAACTTAGCATCTAAATTTTGAGTGCAAGACAAACTAAAATAGAAGAACATCAGTGTTGGGCTCTGACTCCATCCATTTTCTAATTTTCTCCAAAGAATTGGAAGGGACCAAAAGGAAATGGAGCTTTCCTTCTTCCTAGAGTAAGTGGAACAAAAGAAAAATAGAAAAAGAAAATTGAAAGGTCCACAAGGACCACAACTGTCGACGTAGACGGTGCCAGGCAATTCGAATCCATCTTGACCGTTCAATCACATGTGCATTCAATCATCTCTATTTTCACACGTCGCAATTAAGCGGTGATCAGACATCGTCGTGAGTCCACCCTATAGGGAGATATATAGTGATATTCATCACATCGTATCCTAATGACAGTGGATCTCTCATTACAAATAGATCATAATAGTGACTATTAGTACTTAGTAATTGGCATAATTTATATTGGTGGCCTTACCGCTCCGAGAGCTGAGGAAGCTGGTAGGATAAATAAACAAAAGAAAAAAAATTCCTCACGAACACGCAACGAAGACCATGTAAATGACATCGGGCCCCACCATGTCAGTGACTTCGCAACAGAGCGCTGGTCCAACACGCAACCTGGCGTCCTGGCCTCACAGCCACCACACAGAAGAACGGCTGGTCCCGCTGACATCTGGCCCCGCACGTCAGCCACAGTATACGCACGTGCAAGCCGGCGAGAAGAAACGAGCACGAGAGCGAGCTACTCCAAGGCCCCACCCGCTCTTCCAGTGACAAGCGGGCCCCAAAAATCACCTCGCCCCGCACGTCAGTGAGTATTCCAGCCCAGCCCCAGCCCCAGCCCCAGCCCCACGGCACGACCTCCTCGCCTCAGAAGAGAGAGGAAGAGCACGAGAGAAGCGAGGGCAGTATAGGAGACGAAGGAAACGAAGCGGAGAAGCTTACAAATATCTCCAAGCCTCCCCATTTCGAATCCCATACCTCTCTCAGATCCCAAACCCTATCACTAGCTCCGTCTCGCGCCGCCGTCTCCGCCCGTCGCCGGCGGCCGGCCATGCGATCGGGCGCCGCCGCGGCAGCTTCCAGCACCGACACCGCCTTCTCGCCGGAGGAAACCCTAGCCCCGACCACTGGTCTGTTCCGGAAGTGCAGATCGGGCCGGTGAGATGCCGGGGGACGTCACGCCCCCGCCGGCGCCGTCTTCCCCGCACCACAGCATCTCCACCCGCGGCCTCCTCTGCAACGCCGTCGCCGGTGCCTCCGCCGGTAACGTGGAGCTAGCTCCATATCTAATGGTTTGTTTGGTTCGTGAAATGGTGGATGTGTGTAATTGGAATTGGTTTGGGCGTAGGTGTGATAGCGGCTACATTCGTGTGCCCGCTAGATGTGATCAAGACGAGGTTTCAGGTGCACGGTTGGCCCAAGCTTGCGAGCGGCACAATTAGAGGTGAATTTTGCTTAAATTTGTTGCTACAGACTTAGAATTACTTGTTCGGGATTTTTGTTTGTTGTTAAGTTTTAGTTGGGCTTGCTAAGTGATTCTTAGGATGCGTGAGAAGGTGCGGCAGGTATGTACATACATTTGTGAGAATGGAGAGGATGAGGAGGCATCATGTTCGCCATTGTCAATTGCTTGCTATGTTGTAGTTTGCGGAGTTCTTGAGTCAGCCAAAATTGCGGGAGTTGGGAGAGAATTGATGTTGGTGATGAGAGATCAGTTTTTAGATGTCACATTAACTTGAATTTCTAGTTTGCATGGTTATGTTTTCCTCTGCCTTCTCCTTGGTTGGTTTTTTGTGGTAGCCAATTTACTCATGGTTTTCATGGATATAATGGATTTAGTATTTCCGAGCATATGGAGGCATGACATGTTGAGATTATTGATAATTCATGAATGCGTGCATGTTGAGAACAGAAAGAAACATGGATAAATATATTAGTAGTTGCGTGGATGTGTGCGTGCATGTAATGAAAACGAAGAAAACGAAGAAGAATACACGTGATCATATGAAGAATGCCAAGAACAGATCATGTGCACGTGGAGAATGACGGTGTATATTGACATCTAATCTAGAATGCTTGGTGTACTTTTTAGATGCTGAATTAGCTCTCCACAGCTTGGGCAAACGATTTTTGTTACAATGCCATAAAGATGTATGAATTGCCTGTTTGAATTGGTGTGTTTTTTTCTGTCTGCTTATTGGTTGTTTTTTAAGGGAGCTAATTATTTCTGGATTTGCACGTGTATGGTGTATTTGGTGCTTCTGTTTCTAGTGTTACTGAGCATGTAGGCGTAACATATGCTAAGGCTAGATTGCTCAGAGCTTATGCCAGCATGCATGCTGAGAACTCCAAAAATGTGTAACGGTGCTAATTTAGACATGGATGCTGTGAGAACCGACAAGAATACATATGAAGAACGTCAGTAGCACATCCCATCCGCATGGAAAATGGCCTGGGGGCTTGTACAGAATTGATGATGCCTAACATGTTTCCTAGATGCTTGTTCTATCGCACTTCAACCTAGCTGTTTTCTGAGTTTGTATCTGCACCTCCGAGCTAGATGCTTTCACACATTATCATCATCAATATTGTGTGCTGAACTGAAATTATTTTCTATTCTAGTGAGATCTGCTTCTCGCGAATATTGGAAAATGGTTTAGGAATACAGAAGTTTTTCATGCTTTATAGTCATTAACACTATTCTATCATTTCTTATCAAGTTTTACCAGGCAGTGTTATTATTGGGAGCCTAGAACAAATTGTTCAGCGGGAAGGTTTTCGCGGAATGTATCGTGGTCTTTCTCCAACAATATTGGCACTACTTCCTAACTGGGCAGTGAGTATTTGTTTTTTTTTATGTTCAACTCTATTCAAATTTCTATTTTAAGGTTATCAACAAGAATTGTTCAAGGATTTCTGCATGCATGTACATAAGGGCACCCCCTACATCTGGACCACAAATTAATCAGATGCCTATATGACCTTATTGTATTCTGGAAGCTAACCGTTCTTCCTTTTGGATGTGCAGGTCTACTTTAGTGTGTATGAGCAGCTTAAAAGCTTGCTCTCTTCTAATGGTTAGTGTTTTACTCTGCCTAGAAAATGCTGCTTACCAGGTATCAGTTCTTATGTGGTACACATTGATTTCGCAGATGGAAGCCACCAACTCTCTGTAGGGGCAAACATGATTGCTGCATCAGGTGCTGGAGCTGCAACCACTATTGCCACAAATCCACTTTGGGTTGTCAAGACAAGATTTCAGGTATGGTGTGCTTCATAGAGTATATGCATGTAGAGCCTTCCCTTAAGCAGTAGTGATGACTCCAGACAAAACATACTTTTTTTTTTTTTTTAGAATCTCAGGCAAACATACTTGCAAGTAGCAAATGTCTTTGGCCTCCCAATGTTCTCTAGACTTCCTTTGCAAATAGAACAAATTGATTCTGGTGTATGGGGAGCCAATTTTAGTTCGCACCAAAGTATTTGGGTTACCAACAATTGGGCAACTGATTTGACAATCTCTTGGCACACTCCCTTGATAAAGTTGCTTGAGAGGTTGTACATGAACTCAATGTTTTGAATGCTCATCAACAAAGCGACCAATTTGGAAGTGAAACTGTGAAACTACCATTAGCTGTTGTGCTTGGAGACGCAGTGAATTCTTTAAGAATCTCTCAATTTTCCATTTTGTATCAAGACCATAGCTGGAAGTAATCTTTCCAAGATATTTGAGATCCCTGTCAGTGTCAGTAATAGTGGTATGTTTCTCTTTCTAGACCCAAGGAATGAGATCTGGTGTGATTCCGTACAAGGGTACACTTGCAGCTTTGAAGAGAATAGCTCATGAGGAAGGCATCCGTGGACTATATAGGTAGTCTCCAATGGAAATTGATTTTGCCAATGATATGACAATGCTCACTTCTATATTTGACATACTTGCTATTTTTTTTTTTTTTTTTTTTCCAAAAGTGGGCTTGTGCCTGCCTTGGCCGGTATCAGTCATGTTGCAATTCAGTTCCCCACCTATGAGAAGATAAAAGCTTACCTGGCTGAGCGAGGTATTACTCATTCCTTGCTCTTTTGTTTCTGCACGGACAAATATGCATATGCATGTGCATGGTTACTACATTTGTGAAGCAACAGTGCCCATGACACTTACGACGCTTTCACAGATAATACTACTGTTGATACATTAAGTGCTGCTGATGTTGCTGTTGCCTCATCTCTTTCAAAAGTAGCTGCATCAACAATGACATATCCTCATGAGGTAAAAGTGTGATTCTCTACAGTCAAGAGCTCTTTAGTCTTTGTAATGAATATACTGAAACTCATGATTGTATCACATTAATGATCATTATAGGTTGTCCGTTCAAGGCTGCAAGAGCAGGGTGCACATGCCGAGGCAAGATACAAAGGTGTCATTGACTGCATCAGAAAGGTGTTACATGAAGAGGGTGTGGCTGGCTTCTACCGTGGATGTGCCACAAATCTGATGCGAACAACCCCTGCAGCCGTCATCACATTTACCAGCTTCGAGATGATTCACAGGTTCCTTGTGAATCTATTTCCTCCTGAACCGCACCACCAACCCCTCTAGCATTGTTCGGACCACTCCATTACCCTATCCATGTTGTCATAGGAGCTGCAGGAATCCAGCAAACATCCACCGAGATCGGATACCATCTACCTTGTTTGACGGCTCTCATTTTGTATTTGGGATTTGCTAATACAGCGAATGGAAGAAGAGAGATTTTGTTAATGTGACAGGTAGCTGCCATTCAAACCATAGTCTAGGACAGGAACTAACATTTGTATATGTAATAGCTTTGAATAACATGCATTGAGGTATCGGGTATTTGTTGTCTGATGATGATGAAAAAGAAAAAATGTAATGTGGATGCATGAATAATTATATTCTGTTCTTTGTGCAGCTCTTCTGAATTCTGATGGAATGTTTCGGTGATCCTGAACTATTAATTTGCTCTCTCGGGTCAGATGGTGTATATTTCATTTTGTGTGAATCAGCTGAGCTCATTTGGAACTGACTTCAGATTTACTGGGTTTCATCAAAGCAGAGCGTAACATCTCTGATTTCTCCGGTAATACAGCCCTCCAAGAACCTCTCCTGACGGGTAATTGGCTTGCAAATATTTGAGATTTTCTTTTCCTCAAATCATCTGTCGGTCATAAATATACTTCCATTTCGTTGTTTTATAATTTTTATTGCTATATAGTTACAAAGTTAATGTTCAAAATTATATTTGGAGACGGTGAAAAGTCTTAAGGACTTATTTGGATTGAAGAAATTTCATATAAAGTTTGGGGGAATTGCACGTGAATTTTGAAGGAAACTCAATGATGGGCTATTTCATTTTTTTTTAAAAAAATCCTCTAATCCAAACATACTCCAAAATGAAAGAATGAAAATAAAAAAAGAACAAAAGAGATATTTAAGAGATTTTGTGGGTGGGATTGGACATAGAGGGAAGGATGGATCAAACCCCTATTTGATTAGAGGGATTGAGTGTGGAATTGGATAGGATTGGGTATAATCCCTAACTAAAGCGGTGGTAATAGATCGGTGAGATTAGACATAAGAGTGAAGTGACGAGATTATTTTGCACCATCTACTTGTCGCTGGCACATCCTCCTCTTGTCATTTGGCGTGTTCATTGTCGTTATGTCGTCCTCCAGTATCACACTGTCTGCTAATCTGTCATCATGACATGGCACCGTCACATTACTCATCGTTGTGTTGTCCGTCGCTGTTATTGCTCCTAGTTGTCATGCCGTTCACCACCTTGTCACTAGAACACTGATAACTACTACGGTTTAGATGAGAGAGATATTTGTGTTGTTTGTCACTATACCATCGCTCCTAACTGTCACGACATCCACCACATTGCTGTCACATCCTCAAATCCCCCCCCCCCCCCAAAAAAAAAAAATTTTTTTGGTCTCAGTCGTAGTCTTTTCTCAATCCAGATTTGATTCCAAGTCCGTTCCAGAATTTTGACTCAGCCATAGCCCTAATGCATAAGCATGCTAGGTAGCATTTTTGCATCTTCATACCAATATAATAGCAGTATTTTCAAAACCAATATGTTGCCAATTTAGCAATTTAGCCCTTGGAGCTTATACATTCTTATAGAAAGAAATTTCTTCGTGACTTTTAATATTAGTCAATAGGTTTAACAAAAATACCCATACACTGATATTAGAATAACTAAAAAAAAATCCTTCTCAGTTAAGCCCATATATCTTTCCACTAAGTCTCAAAAGAGACCTTTTTGAGGATTAACTTCTCTCAAATAAGTTAATCACCGAATAAACAAATTTTAGTACAAGAATAATAGTAATATGGCAATACTGCCTTTCTGAAGTAAGCCCCATTTCATGTTTAAACACTGGAGTTTTGCAAATTGCATGTAGATCCATGCATTGTGATTATGTCTGGTTGACCTCTGTATTTCTCTTATGGTATAATTCTCTCTCTGCTGAACCTCTTTTTTCTTGGTCCACAGAAAATATAGGACTAATGTTGACAGTTAACCACGGAAGAAAAAACTTACAAAGTTAGCATCACTAACTAATATTAATATATAAAAATAGATATCTAGAAATAGAAACAAACTAATAGATAGATAGATAATCAAAATTAGTTCTAATCTGTATATTTTCCCCCTTCTATTGCTATCGCGGGTCTTATGTGATCATGTAGAATTATTAAAATAATCTTTACACTTATGCCCTCAATATTTTGTCTAATTGCATCAACACCCTTCTTCCTGATCATCAAGCATTAGGGATCATTTGCATTTTAGCCTCAAACCAAACAACATTTGCAGGTGAGTCCTCAAAACAAGTGTTAAACCAATAGTAGAGTGCATCCTTGTCGTTAAACCATAATTGCAATTAAGCCCTGGGGTGAAATATCAAGCCTAACCAATACTTGATTAGCTATTTTGCATCCAAGCCCTTAGGGCATCATCAAGTTGCATATTAAACTCCTCATGGTCCTCATGTATCATTGCCATTTTGCACCTAGCTCCTAAATTCTTAGTTTAATTGCAATTTGCCCCACCTTTCATTCAAAACCCTAGGAATTGGCCAAATGCATTTAGGTTCTTAGATGAAATCATTAGCCATCCCAAATTACCTAATTAACCCTTGGTTAGCACTAAGAAGCATAGTGGAATATCCAAACTACCCTCACTTTGAAGCATGACACATGATCATTGCATGAGACACCTCATTCACCTCATACCCAAACAAAATAGAGAGAGAAGCATGCCATCTCTTGAGGATTTCATCACTTTGCAACCTTCATCAGCAGGTAGGCCACTGCTTGGCATGCACACGCATAGCACATACACAGCAGCACATGCACATGTATGCATGCGGTGCAAATCTCAGTAGCAGCCTCAGTTCTTTCAGCAGCAGCTCTAACAGTCACTGAGTCACCCAAGACCTCCTGCCGCGTCCCTGCCGCGCTACAGCCGTTGCAGACATCCTTCCCAGCCGCGGCACAGCAGCAGCTAGCCCAACCTATCCCCCTCTCAGTCTGCCTCAGCAACCAATCGGTTTCGCCATTGCCGCCGCGTCGGAGGCCGGCGTCGTCGTCGTCAAGCAGCTTCCCCACGTACTCCCCAACGTCTTCACTGTGCAACCCCGCCGTGATCGCCGCCTAAGTTCGCCCGTGCCCGCCTTCACCACCTCACCATCGACAGCCCTCTCCACTGCCTCACCGCTGGCGCCACCGTGCCGAATAGGTTTCTCTCATCTCCATATTGCTCTCACCCCGATGGCCTCGTCTCCGTCGCTGTCAATCGCAGCCGCCGCTGTAGCGTGCCCTCGCGCCCAGAGCGCCGCCCGTTGCCACCCCTACGAGTTTGTCGCCAGCCGAACCTCGACGAGTTTAACCATCCTCGGCACCGCCTCAAACCTCTTCGAAGCCGCCACCTACCACCTCGCCATCCCCTCCTCTCCAACACCGATGAGATTGCACAATTCCCCTGTTTCGCCAAGTCTCGCGGCCGCCATCGGATTGGACCACGTCACCACATCCACGCCGCCTAGGAGAACTCGCCAGATTACTTCGCTGCCGTCGCCAGTGACTTCGTCGCTCCAGCACCGTCACCCCTTTTTGTCGGACCTTGTTAGTCGCCGCTGCCGCCGTGGGACGCCTCCCAACCGTCGCTATCACCGCTAGTAACTTCCTGTCCCCCAATCGTTGGTATCCACCTTGTGCCATCGACACACCCGCTGGCTGGCAAGAACCGCAGCAACCACGCCAAGTGCCCGTGCCAGCCGCGCGCCCTGCCCTTGCCAACTGCGTCCATGCTTGTGTCAGCCGCGTCCCGAACATTGTCAGCTGCCGCGCTCTTGTGCCAGCCATGTCAGCACCAAAGTCAGCTGCTGCCCCTCTAATACTAGCCGCCACCAGACCCGCGTCAACCGCTTCCAGCTCATGCGTCAATCGCAACCCAGTGTCGTTATTGTACCTCGTATCTACGCCGCGCCCATGCCACATCCTTGGCATCCCAGTGCCACGCCGTGCAACACTTGCCACACCAAAGCCGTGCCGTGCCGCGCCTATGCCATGCTTGTTCCACACCCATGTTGTGTCCTTGCCGCACGAGTGCCACACCCATGCCACGTCCTTGCCGCACCAGTGTCGCGGCCATGTCGTGCTTGTGTCGCACCAAGGCCACGCTGTGTCAAGCTAGTGCCATGTTTCTGTCGCTTCCGTGCTACCTTAACATCATGCCAACCTCATCCAGTGTTAGAGCCAACCGTGTCCAATCTTTGATAACTACTACGATGTTTGTCTTGGTCACTTTCATTGACCTTGCACATTCTTATACTGCAACCACTGCCATGCCCCGCTTCACCCGTGCACAATTATTGGCTTGATGTCGCCCTAACCATACCCTAATGAACCCTTCTGGGCCTTTCTCATACCTTCCCATACAGGCCCCGCGTCACCAGTGCCTTTGCTTCACACATTGTCTCGTTCAAGCCACATTGCCTCGTCAGTCTCTCACCTAGCATATCACTCTTGAAGACTCATCCTTTGTGCATACCACTTTAGGTCACTCAGGATTTGTCTGTACACTCTATTCAACGCCATCAGATGATCTAATCATCAATCAAAATTGATTTTGAACCCACCATATCTTGAGATTGCATCACCCTTTGCCGTAACTGTTTAACTTCTACCATCCGTGCATATTCCCTCTCTCATGCATGCAAGTTTATGTATATGTACATTATTTACCTACTTTCTGCTCGGCTGTTTGATAGTGATAATTTTATGCGATTCAGGATCAATCAAGTGAATCGCGAGGAACATGTCGACGACTCAACCTTTGAAGAACTTGTACACAAAAGGGCAGGCAAGTCACATATCTTAACTCATATTTTACAAGTGTTAAGTAACTTATTTTCGAAACATATTATGCATGCTATTTAAGTCCATTGATTATGTTGAAATGAAATTGCCTAGTTATAGATATGTGCTGAACTGTGTTATATTCTTGATGCCCCAGAGATAGTTGTATGAGTTTAGTAGCATAATAAATTCAAACATGCAAATTACGTATATCTAATTTGTTGATGGCTATTTGATAAAACAAGTCGTGGTTGATGAAACTGATTGTCAGTGGTGAGGATGATAAACTTGGTAGACGTCTAAAGTATACGTGGGATAATGATTTGGTGCCTGATTCATATGTATAAAGACTAAACAATTGTGATATATATTTAGTGGTATGTTAAATGTACCACCATAAATTTGGTACCAGACGAGCATAATTTAGTATCTTTGTCAAATATATAACCTAGTTTTGCATGGTGGAATTTCTTGGTGTTTAATGAAGTGAGGTATTGGTAAGTATTCAATATGGCTATGGAATTTGTCAATTATGATAGATCTCTTCTGTGCACTAATCTTTCTATTGACCCACTACTTGATAAAGAAAGATCCTAAGAAAGAGTTGGAGTTGGGGATTTAGCCCACAACAACGGTATTAAAGCTAATTAACTGATGATAGACTTTATACTAGACAGAGCTAACATTATTACAAGATAGAGTGAACATCGTGTTATCCTCAACTCAATCGCATACAAAACTTTGTCATGTATATGATTTGACAGTAATAAGTTGAGATAGATAAAGATGTATACTTCTAGAGTTTTTAAAAAATATTTAAATATTCTGAATATACTATGTGATCAATTAGTCATATTGTCAAGTAGTGTTGTGTAATTTTGAATAAAGTGACGTGATGAATTGTTGATAAGCCATCCTGAACTAATCAACTTTTCCCACACAATTGTTTACTGAAAGATTTATTTATGTAAACTTTCCAGTTGATCTAGACTCATATATATATATATATATATATATATATATATATATATATATGGTTAAAAATCTACTTACTTGCTCCATGGATCAACTCTTCATGTATACGACCGCATTTATTTATATTGTAACTTGTTGAATATTCTATACTCATTCTTACTAATTGCCTCATCAGCAAAGAAAATTTTGCAAAATAAATTTTAACATTCTAATCAGAAGTCTTCATAGAAGTTCAAAAAATCAGGCTATTTTTAAGATCACGTTCCACAAATTGAGCACGACTGTGAAAGACTCTAGATTACACTTATGTTTACAAAAGACTTTAATGAAACTTGTATTTTCCCCTAGAATGTTAGTATAGTCCTATATCCTTATTTGGTAGTTGTTATTGTTTCTTGCTACTACTATTATTATATTTGTGAATTAGAATTGATATTTATAACTATGAGAGTAACTATATTTTGACTAGTTGTGGTCTCTGGAGTCGTTATGCAGGCGAGTCTCGCACACTTATCATTGAAACACTAATAACTAGAGTTTAGATAAGAAAGATATGAGAATGAGTGTTTTACTCGAATAAAAATTTCAAATCTGATCCCAACTCACAATCTCATTTATACCAAATATTGCATTAGATTTTAAAAAAATCTCAATCCCAACTTAATCATATAAATCTCACATTTAAATTTCGTGTCTATTCTCAATTGTAAACCAAACTTCCTCTAAGAAAATCCACATATGTGGAAAAAGGTTTTTTGGGTTTAGTCCAGCTTCAAATGGGGAACATTGCATCTCTCTCTTCATTATACATTGTATACATTTACCTATCTACGGTTTGCCGCGTCCTCCGCACGGCCACCGGCATGAGAAAGCCCGGCCTCCTCCGCACCCTCACCACCGCCGCCACCTCCTCATCCGCTTCTAAGCCGCCGAAGCCCGCCGCTCCCTTCCTCGCCGTCCTCCTCCGCCGCGGTCGACCAGCAGCCGCTGCCGTCCTCAACCGCCACCTACGCCACCTCCCCCTCCCCGCCGCCTCCTCCCTCCTCTCCTCCCTTCCCTCCATCCGCGACGCCGTCTCCTTCAACACCCTTCTCGCCTCCCTCTGCCGCCGCGGCCTCCTCGACAGTGCCCTCTCCCTCCTCCGCCTCATGGCCCAAGAACCCCGCCCCGGATCCCGGCCCAACGCCGTCTCCTACACCACCCTCATGCGGGGCCTCTGCGCTCACCGTCGCACGGGCCAAGCCGTCGACTTGCTCCGCTCCATGCAAACCTGCGGCGTCCGCGCCGACGTCGTCACTTATGGAACACTAATCCGCGGGCTGTGCGACGCTGGGGACGTTGATAAGGCTGTGGAATTGCTGCGTGAGATGTCGGAGAGTGAGATTGAGCCTAATGTGGTTGTGTATGGCTGTTTGCTTCAGGCCTACTGCAAGTCCGGGCGGTGGGTGGATGTCGGTAAGGTGTTCGAGGAAATGTCTGCGAGGGGGATTAAGCCGGATGTGGTTACGTATACTGGCTTGCTTGATAGTTTGTGTAAGGTGGGGAAATCAGGGAAGGCGGCAAAGGTGATGGATTTGATGGTGGAGCAGGGGGTGGAGCCGAATGTCGTGACATACAATGTGTTGATCAATTATATGTGCAAGGAGGGGTTGGTGAGGGAGGCTTTTGGGATGCAGAAGAAGATGGCAGAAAAGGGGGTGACGCCTGATGTTGTAACTTATAACACACTGATTGTGGGACTTTGTGATGTGCTCAAGACGGACGAGGCAATGGGGTTGCTCGATGAGATGGTTCGAGAGTGTGAGGTTGAGCCTGATGTGACGACGTTTAACTCGGTTATACATGGGCTTTGCAAGACTGGTCGGATGAGGCAAGCACTTGAAGTTCATGCAATGATGGCTGAGAGGGGGTGTACGTGTAACTTGGTGACGTACAACCTACTGATCGGTGGACTCCTTAGAGTTCACAAGGTGAAGAAGGCTAAGAAGTTGATGGAGGAGATGGCTAGTTCTGGATTGGAGCCTGATTCGTTCACCTATAGCATTATGATAAATGGATTTTGCAAGATACGGCAGGTCGATAGTGCTGAAAGGATGTTGTGTACAATGAGAGATCGTGGGGTAAAGCCTGAATTATTTCACTATAATCCTTTGCTCGCAGCTATCTGCGAACAGGGCATGATGGAGCAGGCCAGGAATTTGTTCGATGAAATGTACAAGAACTACAAACTTGATCTTGTCACGTATAGCACTATGCTCCATGGTGCTTGCAAATCAGGGGACATGAAAACTGCAAAGGAGTTGCTTAAAGATATGCTTGATGAGGGATTGACTCCTGACGCTGTTACATATTCTATGCTAATCAACATGTTCACGAAATCAGGAGACTTAGCAGAAGCCAATGTAGTGCTTAAGCAGATGGTTGCAAGTGGCTTTGTGCCTGATGTTGTGGTGTTTGATTCACTGATCCACGGTTATAGCAGTGAAGGTCAGATAAGTAAAGTTGTCGAATTGATTTGTGAAATGGCAAACAAGGATGTTGTCCTTGATTCAAAAGTTATATTAACTATTGTCAATTCTCTGAGCACAAGCGATGAAGGCAAAGCATTATTAGAGAACTTGCCTGAGTTCTCAAAAGAATTGGTGAAAGGCAACAGTATCTCACCCCAGGAGTTCATGAAAGTGCTTCATAAATCATGCACTACACTTGAACCTGCTGTTGCTTGATGGTCAAGCTCCAGGTGCTTTTGTGTAGATCGCCTGCTTTTTTGAGGGCTGATTGTATGCAACCATGTTTGAGATTTTCCTTCAGTTTATTTGATATCTTTTGTTCAAATCTGGGAAACTTCTATACAATTTTGCCTGTAAGTCTGAAGGATGCCTTTTGAGATGCAACTTCCACTGAAAACTTAAAGAATTATCAGCATCCGTGGACTGCACAGGTAGCTTCAATGAAAATAGATTGTTGCCAATGATATGACAATACTCAATTTTATATTTGACATATTTGCTGATGCTTTCTTTCCAAAAGTGGATTTATGCCTGCCTTGGTCGGTTTCAGTCATGTTGCAATTCAGTTCCCCACCTATGAGAAGATAAAAGCTTACCTGGCTGAGCAAGATATTACGCATTCCTTGTTCTTTTGCTTTCCCACGTACAAATATGCATATGAATGTACATGGCCACTACATTTGTGAAGCAACAGCACCCATGACACTATGACGCTTTAACAGATAATACTACTGTTGATGCCTTAAGTGCTGCCGATGTTGCTGTTGCTTCATCTCTTTCAAAAATAGCTGCATCAATGATGGCATATCCCCATGAGGTACAAGTCCTAATCTCTACAGTCAGGAGCTACTCTTCAGTCTTCATAATGAATATACTGAAAATCATTATTGTATCACATTGATGATCATTATAGGTTGTTCGTTCAAGGCTGCAAGAGCAGGGCACATTGCCGAAGCAAGATACGAACGTGTAATTGACTGCATGACAAAGGTGTTACATGAGGAGGGTGTGACTGGCTTCTACCGTGGATATGCCACAAATTTGATGCAAACAATCCCTGCAGCATCATCACATTTACCTTGTGAATCTATTCCCTCCCGAACCGCACCACCAACCCCTTTAGCATTGTTCGGACCACTCCATTATCCTATCCATGTTCTCTTTGGAGTGGCAGGAATCCAGCAACCATCCACTGAGACCAGATACCATCTAACTTGCTTGACTGCTCTCATTTTTTATTTGGTGTGCACGAATATGGCAAATGGAAGAAGAGATATTTTTGTAATGCAACAGGCAGCTCCCATTCAAACCTTAGGCTAGGACAGGGATTAACATTTGTAGCAACTCTGAGGTCAGGATGGTCGAGCACGTGCTGCAGTTCGTGTGCAAGGTATTAAAAAGAATATATATTTCCACCTTGGTGCCTTTTTTTTCTCAGTTGGAATTTCCTTTATGATGCAAATAGTTCTAGTAGAGATCGTCTTTCAAATTGAATTTGGAAGTGGAAATGTAAAGCTTCAGTTTTTTATACTAGTAAGCATGTACGTGATATACATGTATCTAACATTTTACGGATGGGCAAATTACACACAAGGTTCTTAAACTTGTGTGTTTGTATCATTTAGATCTCTAAACTTCAAACTTAGAGTTGCTCAATCATTTCATTAGGTGCATTTATCATTTAAATCGACAAAAAATAATGGAACTTTGTGACATATCACTTCTAAGTTGATATGGCATGTTATATAAACTTTTCTCGTATTTTATTGCGTGGCATTTCACGTCATCTTTTTTTGATGACATGACATACTAAAATGGAGATTGAAAATGTAACACTATTTTAATTAAATACTTTGGAATCAGTATAATGGAGATGGTACAAATTCAAGAATAGAAAATATGTGGTGCTAGAATGCAAAATTTGTATTTAATGCCAATATTTAACTAATATGATAATAAATTTGACTGATGTAGATAAGTTTAGAGATCAAATTGACTAACAAAAATAAGTTTAAGAATTTACCAAACTAAATTTAAAGTTTAGAAATTTAAATGATACAACTGCATAAATTTAAGGATCTTAAGCACAATTTACTCTTTACGAATTATTGGGTGAATACATAAAAGAACATTGGTTGTTAGATTGTGTCAATAAATGGTAAAAAATAATTAGAACAGAACCTAATATGGAAAAAAGGGGAGAGGTGATTTACTGGTTTGATGCTCAATTCAATATCATACTCACTAGATAGATAATGGACTCATTCCATATATGGGATTTGTTCTATTCCCCCCTTGAGGTTTACTAGAACCTTAATTTACATTTTCATTGCTTCATGACATTCCAATGCCTTCATGAATGTTCTGTAAAACTGTTAACATACCCCTTCCTATTTGTGATCCATTTCTAGTTGATCTAAGAGACAAATATCAGTGTAATTTCTTGCTAAGCATTGTAGACTCTAGCAAGAAAAGAAGTCTTGATGATGAAGCTTTGCTGGTGGTAAAGTCCTTAACCCTCATATCTCTTATCCTGCTTCTCTATACTTGTTTACTATTGTTTCTGATAAATGCACTACTTCTGCCTACTCTCCAGACGACTTTGAAGGTACTATCAGAAGCTATATCCAAAATAGATGTGACATAACATCATGCACTTTTGAATAATGTAATGCTGAGCGCTCACTCTTACATTTCCCTGGTTTTTTTTTTTTGATTAATTGGGGGCTCATTGAAAGCATGCTTATCAGATATTCACCATGCGAATGGTAGGAGATTTTGGTAATGTGACAGGTAGCTGCCATTCAAACCATAGTCTAGGACAGGAATTAACACTTGTATATGTAGAAGCTTTGAATAGCATGCATTGGGGAGGTATGGGGTATCTGTTGTCTGATGATGATGAAAAGGAAAGAATGTAATTTGGATGCATGAATAATTGTATTCTGTTCTTTGTGCAGTTCTTCTGATGGAATGGAATGTTGGTATTTCGTTTGTGTGAATCAGCTGAGCTCATTTGATACTGAGTCGGGATGTCCTGGGTTTCATCAAAGCAGAGATAACATCTCTAATTTATCCAGTAATACACCCTTCCAAGAACTCTCCAGATGGATGATTGGCTTGCAAAAAAAATTGTTATTTTTTTCCTGGAATCATCTGTTGGTCACAGATGTACCTCTGTAGACTCGGTCTCTCAAAATTGATCTTGCAGACTGGTTGTTACTATGGTGTAAGGCCTTCTCCTTTGTCATTGAATAGCTCCCCAGGTAACGTGAGCGATGTTTTTCTAATGTAACAGTTGTATGTAAACTTTATGTTTTAGAAGATAAAGAGTGATTATTAGAGCGATGCTATTCTAATGTGAAAGTTGTATGTAAACTGATGTATTAGAAGATAAAGAGTGAGTATTAGATTTGACTTTTAGCGTATATCATGGTCGGTTTTGATTTGTAGCAGAGATAAGAGTCTACTCATCTACTGTATGTCGCAAAGAGCGCTCATGCAGAGATACTCTGAGCTACTCATAACTTTTATTGGGATCATGCTTGTTAATGGGCCTCAATTTTCAAGGGCAGGCATGGCTTAACTCAACAGTAGGTTGATCTGGCTGGGCACGAAACTTGACTCCCAGATTGGGCCCATTAATAACTACTGGCCTATAAAAGCCCAAATGACTGGTTTAATTGAAAACCCTAATTGTTTAGTAAGGTTTGAGTTTATAAATTTGAGGGAATGTGAATAGTATTAAAAAGTGAGAGAAAATAAGTAAACTCCCAAATAAAGAGGGAGAAAGCTTCAATTTAGCTGTCCAAATAAATTGAAATATGCTTATAAGCCCCAAAAGAAACTGGATGTTTGAACGAGTTTAAAGATTCATTTGGAAGAGCAATTTTGGACTAATTCTTAGGAGATTTTTATGGGTTAGTTTCATCATACTAATTTAATTAATACTAAATTTTGGTGTGATCTTTTTCTCCAGAAAAATTTTTCTTCTTAAAACTAACTTTTGTATATATAGGAACTTCTAGATGGTGAACATGGTATGGACTCCAATATCATTTATCTTTATTATTATTAGATTTATTAAATAAACTTAAACTACTCTTCTATAAAAAAATCTTCAAATAAACATATCTCGATAGAAAATAGTTTTCAGGCTCAGAGTAGCCCGATTATAAGAGTATCTTCAATGTATAGAGGAGTTAAATATGTCATATCACTTAGCTCCACCTTAACTTCTAATCTAATATAAGGGCTTCAAAGGGGCAATTAGAGGAGAAAGAATAGCAAAATGATTATTTTTTGTACTATAGAGAAGAGAAAAGAAGACACTCATACAAGCCGATGCAATTGGGTTCACCCATGGAGTCGATGCTATTGTAGGCAGCAACATCGGGAGACATGGACACGAAAAATATTTTCCAATGGGCTAGTGCTGAGTATCTCTTTATGTTAGAGATGTCCTAAGTACTGTTTGAGGAGAGAGAACACCTATGCAGGAGAGAAATTAGAAAAGAGTTACAAATCAGTGGTTTAGTGAGCATCTCAAAGATTTGGTGTTTTTGATTTAAAAAGTTACATTTATTATTTTCAAAAGAGAGAGTATGCCATAGTTGCAGTAGAATATATGTCTACCTAAGACTAAATAAATTTTATAAGAGAGAACACAACCCAAATATTTTTTGCGTTGCAGATGCTCATACAAACCGAGACCATATTATTAGTAGTGGTAAATTTATAGCATGATCATATGTATACTTTAGATGTTTCTTTAATGAAAAGAAAGATCGAAGTATTCTTTCAAAAAAATTTCTAGGCTCGAGTCCATAGCTTTAGCTTATACTGTTATACTTATAATTTGATTCAAAAATGATAAATTTCTCAATCCATCGTGACTAAGATTATTTTCAATAAATTTGGTTCTTACTTGATTTTTAAAGAGATTTTTCTTCACCACAAATACGAGAAAAATCTCAAAAAATCAAACAATAGCTAAATCTATAATAGTTTGATTCTTATTTAGCTCTATACACAGAACTCATCCTTTAAAATCAAACTAATAACTAAACAATCCAATAATTTGACTCTTGATTTTATATGTTTTGCAATAATTAAACTATCAACCTAGAACCAATTTGCAATTCTCCTTAAACCCGAATTCTAAAATACAAAAAAGTAAAGACATTAAATACTACTCGTTAGGTGGAAGAGTTTTTATACAAATATCTAAAAAGTCAGGACAAAAATGAAAGAGTGCCCAAACCTTCTTTCCAAAAATCAGTTTCATATAAAAACACTTCTCAGAAAATGACTACTTGGCCAACATAGCATCGATCTCACCTGTCATTCTCTTTGTGTGTACCACACGAGGGTAGAAAATTTTATTTAATTTTTTATGTAATTTAATGGTCATTTTTTTATTTATTTCACTTACAAGTGGGCCTGAGAAATAGTGGAACTACTTATCAGTCACTGCAGGTCAAACATATGTTCATGTGCGATAATAACGAAGCAACAACAGTCGTTGTGTTTTACGAGTTCGGTGGCCCCCGTTTCCTTTACTATAGTGCGATGCGCCCCATATTAATTCCATCAATGACATATAAGGACAAGATCGATGAGACTCAACTATCAGCGATACAGGTTTAATTTTGCGCTACGCGCATTGACATGAGTGCATTCGGCGTATTGATGGGGCCCACATGACACACAATCTTTCACGTATGCACCAAAAACCCATGACACTGGTGAGTGGGTCTTTTTTACCTAGATCCACATGTCAAAATTAATTTTCGTGAGTACATTTATCCGGATTTAATTTTTGTGGAGCTTGTAAACTGCGTCTCGAAGAGTCGTCTTTGTCGTCAATGGCAATGACTTCTCGATGTACACTCACCGGCCACCCACTTTTATCTGGAACATACAACTGTCTCATCACATCGAATAAACATGGACTACATGATTTCGATGATCAACCAATGAAAACGGCGACGTTGGAGTTCGGCTAATTGAAGAAACAAAAGAAATCCAACCCCTTCCAAGTCCGAGCTCCAGAGACCAGACTCCAAGCCACATACAACACGTCATAAATAAAATCCCGCCTGTTTCTCTCTGTTTCTCCCCTCCTCTTTCTCGCCCCAAAACCCTAGAACCCCAGCCTCCTCCTCGCCGCCGCCCACCCTCCCAGCCCGCCTCGCGGGAGAACTCCCCGCCTCATCTGTGGCGGCCGGCGCTGGTGGCCCCGCACCGGATCTGTATACTCCGGTGAGAGGTAGAGTACCCAAATCCCCCCCTCAACTCCTCGCGCACCGATCGCGCTGTTTGGCCAACTCGCCGCTAATGTGGTTGGGGTTTTTCTAGGGTTTCTGCTCGTGCGCTTCTTCGAGGGAGGCGATGGGGGCGGCGCGCGACGCCATGGAGGTGACGGCGGTTGATCCATACGGAGGCGACGAGGCGGTGAGCGACTACGAGGCGTTCAGCATGGTCGAGCACGTTCTCCAATCCGTGCGCAAGGTATACAAGAAAAGAAATACTCCCATCTTTGTGGCTTCTTTTTTTCCACTGTCGGAGCTGTCTTTGGGATGCAAAGATCTCTTGTAGAGGTTGCGAAGTAAGAAAGAGATGGTTTTTAAAGGCTTGCGGATTGAATTTGGTAATGAAACAGTGGTAAAGCTTCAGGTGTTTTTTTACTAGTAAGAAGGCACGTGATATCAATGCATATAACGTTTTACAAATTATTGGGGTGAATCCATGAAGGAAGGTTGTCCATTATATTTTGTCAATCAACAGGTGGAAATAATTAGAATAGTACCTAATATGGTAAAAAGGCGGAGATGTGATTATGGCAGTGCTGAACGTGGAAATTTCCATTAACTGGGGATGAATCCATCACATGGCATTGGCCGTTAAATTTTTGTTTTCAAATAATGGATAATAATAACTGAAATGAAACCAGATATGGTAAAAATGCCAATCCAACTTTCAAGATAAACCATCAAATTGAACATATCCGACAGGCATAAATGATACATCCCTTGTAGGGAGTGGATTTCAAATTTGAAAACTCATGTGTACATATCACTGACAATGCCTTATCATGGAAAAGATTCATTTGTATAGAATGCATTATGTGTGCATTGTTGTTGATGGATGCTGCACATCTTTTAGATTTGTCTTTTCTAGCTCAGAAGCTCAGTCTCTGCCAATTTACTTATTTGATGCTCAGTTCAATACCATATGCACTAGGTGAATAATGGATTCATTCCATATATTGGATTTGTTCGGTTTTTCCCCTTTGAGGTTTACTAGAAGCTAAATGTACATTTTCACAGTTTCATGACATTCCAATGCCTTAATGAATGTTCTGTAATACTGTTGACATACTCCCTTTCTATTTAGGATCCATTTCTAGTTGATCTAAGGGACAAAGATCAGTATGATTTCTTGATAAGCATTGTAGACTCTAGCAAGAAAAGGAGTATTGATGATGAAGCTTTGCTGGTGGTAAGTCCTTAACCCTCATATCTCTTATCCCGCTTCTCTATACTTGTTTACTATTGCTTGTGATAAATGCACTTCTGCCTACTCTCCAGACGACTTTGAAGGCACTGTCGGAAGCTATATCCAAAATAGATGTGACATACCATCATGCACTTTTAAACAATGTAATGCTGAACGCTCACTCTTACATTTCACTGGCTCTTTTTTTTTTTGGATTAATTGGGGGCTCATTGAAAGCATGCTTTTCAGATATTCACCATGTGCATCTGGTATTTCCACAGTGATACTAGGGAAGCTCTTTTGGATTTAATCACTAGATTGGTAATCTCCTCAATTGCACATACAGGGTTACCCGCATGATTGTGTATCAGTTTCTGATTAGTCTGACTATTGTATCAGGCTGCAGTGGCCGACCAGTATCTCAAAGAATGTTTGCATATGCTTGTGAACAACTTTACTCCACCTGGACCACTTGTTCCATTCCTGGAGCAACCAAAATGGCTTGCAAGGAAGAAGGAAATTTATTCTCAGTTGCATGAGAGTTTAAAAATGATTGCCGACGTCGTTCCCTTAGCTCCAAGGATGTTAAGGGATGTAATAGATAGGAGTATGCCAAAGATATTTGACAGCAAAGCTGTAAGTGTGAACTCATCAAATATTCTATGTTCTTATATAAATTTGTTTGCTTTCAGATGCCAATTTGTGGTAATTTGCCTGAATTATATATGGTTAAAAACATGCTAAAAAATGAATTAGATTTTTAACTATTTATGAAATTCTATCAGACTGCGGTATCTGATGCTCTCGCTTTTTGCTCCATTGGTTTCTTAGTCCTAGTTTTCTTTCTTTCTTTCCATTTTTTTGTGTCTGGTTTTTTATTTTTTGTTTGGGGTGGGGGGGGGGGGGGGGGTTGGTTAGTTATAGAATATAGATTATTTGTCTCCTGGTGCCCTTCCAGTTTTTACCGAAGCCTTTAATTCCACATTTGTATATCTTCTCATGGGAGGGTATCCTGTGAGAACTGTCCTTTGGGTGAACCAGCACATTACCCATTTGATTTTGAAGGGGTGGCTGAGAGCTAAGCTGATCAGAACCCCCCAAAACCAGTGTGGTCTTTTGCCAGAAGAACCCGTGAAAACTTACCATTTTCTCTCTCCGCTCGACTTCATCGCCAGTGTGCTCTCTCTCTCTCTCTCTCTCTCTCTCTCTCTCTCACCCCCCACACGAGATTTGCTTCTTCTGGGTTCTGGGTTCTCGTGGAGGGCTTCTTACAGGTTCTCATCAAGCTCATCTAGGACACTTGGGCTTAAGCCCTCCATCAATTTTTGCCCAAGTTCCAGCCGTATTACCTCATCTCAAGAAAAGAAATAATAGAAGGCAATGGAGAGAAGGGAGTGTTACATAAACTTAGCTCAAGTTTAGGAAAAGAGTTCCAGATCTGAAATTAGCTGCAAGAAATATAATTTACTCCATGAACGACATCTTCATACTGGTATCTAGTTTTCATTATACCAAACTTTGATGTTGTGAACTACCTGCAATGGAAAAGAGTGATGCAACCTTACTAAACATTTCAAAGAGAACAAATTGAAAAGAGGGGGTTAAAAATGATCAAAGGAAAGCTCCGCTATACATCTATTATGCAATAACAGGAATAAAAAGATGTCAACAAACTTCACATTCATTGGAAGCCCTTTTGCAGACACAATTCTATTAATCTATTCCATTATAATTAATACATCTATACTCAAAAGAAAAATTAAAAATCACTGGAAGTGCCTCCTCTGCCCAATTCAGTGGTGGACGATGGTGGAAGTGCTGAGTGGAAGTTTAAATGACTTGCAAATTCACACAGATGTGGATGTGCTGATCTGTGTGAGGTCAATCTACGGGTGGCCGGCATAGGAGGCATGATAGGAGATGAAGGAGGGGAGGGGAGGGAGGGGAGGAATGGGAGCGCACTGGTGGTGGCGGTGGCCAGAAAGGGAGGACAAGGCGACTAGGGCTAGGAATGGGGTTGTGTTAAAAATAGGGCATGGGTGCACGTTTTAATTTTTCTTGGGCTATTCTTGCAAAAGACCAATCTGGTTTTGGGGGTTCTGATCCGCCTAGATCTCAGCCGCCCTTCAAAATCTAATGGCTCATCTAGCTAGTTCACAAGTTCGCACTGAAAGGACTGTTCTCACAGGATACCTCCCATCTTCTCATACATGCATTTGCATGTCTTCTTAGCATTCTGCCTTTGCCATATGCACATTTTTAATGATGAAATTTTGTAAATTGGTAAAACTATGTTTGTTCTCTATCAATAGTTGCTGTATGATGCTGTGCTTGTTTGCTTGATAGTATTGTGTCAGTAATATATGGTTCTCTGTGGCATTTAGGCATGCAAAAATCATGGCTGCAGCAAGTTTTAACTCCTAGTTTGTTTTTGACAGCAATTAATTGAGGAAATCTATTTGGGCAGATGTTAATCATCATGTCTAGGATGCCTTCTGTGAAGGCTTCATTTATATCTCATGAAGCAACTATTCTTACTTTCTGATATTGTTATGGCAGAAGATTCTTTCATTTGTGGAGTGCATGTTGGGTCTTGATAATGGCAAGATGGGAGACCTTATTGGAGCTCTATTGCTGGTCAAAGTCGTCGATCTACTTACAGAATTGGATGTATGCCCCCTCTTTGTTAACCTTAGGTGGTCTATCTTGAAACGGAGATTTGATCTTGTAAGACCATTCTTGAGCTATGCAGGTCAACATAACTTGGGAAGACATCCTTCATGAAGATCATAACAAAGGCATATTTGATATGGAGCTCGAAGATTTGGATCAGGATGAGGATAACCTTGGACAAGATGGAATGATGGTTTGTGCTAAATTCAGAAATTTTCTTTTCTACTTGACTAATTTTGTAGTTTTAATACCTGAACATGCTTCAAATTTATTAAATACTTCCTTAACTTAGTATAGTTAAGGTTTGTTTTCTTGGTTAGGCCCTTTTTGGAGGAAATGCCTGTGCTGAAAAGCTTGATGGTTTAATGGTGGTTGTATGCAAGCATCTCAAGTCATGTGCAGATGATGGTCGCTTGCCCAGGGTAAGCATGCACTGTATCCTCACCTCATGATGAAATTTCTCTGCTTCATCTTGTAGCATCTCTTTTCTTATTCTGCTAGCCAATGAGAAGATATAGTTGCAACACCGATTTAAAAGGAAGAACATGATTTGATTTAGGAAAATATTACTACAAGGAGTAGCTAACAAGGACAAAGTGAATCATCTTTTCCACATGTGTTGTTGGAACTTTACTCAGTGTGACTTTTTACTGGGTATCAGCCAACATTGTCATGGCAATTTTCATGTGACTCTTTTCTACTTTGGCGGCTGACATCTTACATGCTTAGTGTGTTATTGACATATATCTTATGCTGACATCTTTACAAATGTTATGCTTTAGGAGATTGATTGATATTCTATATTTTATACTGATTTTTTTCAATTCATGAAATACTTTGTTAAATTTTTTATCTGAGTTAATAAGGTAGGTTTAGATGAATAAACTTAGTGCATTTGTTTCTGTGTGTGCTAGTGTGGCATTACTCATGCTTTTGGTATGAACTGAGCAGGAATTTAACATTCTGAAGGCCATCTTTCGAACATCTGTACTGAGGGTTCACAAATCCAAGTTTGCTCAGGTCAAGATTCATTTCATTTTACTAGTCGTCTGCTATGGTCTTTGCATCCTCTTGGCTGCCCTCCACTTTGTTGATTTTTATTTACTACTAAGTTTGTGGTCTGCATGCTAAATGTGCAGTTTTTCATGTTTTATGCCTGTTCACTGGATCCTGAAATTTGTGGCCTTGAATTCGCTCTTTTTCTTACTGATATGTTCACTAAGAAGGAAGAGGATCCAATTTCCAGGTAAGTTATACTATATTTGGAACACTCTAGCTATTTTATTTTTCTTTTTGTTAACCATGTGTTATTGTTTAGACCACATGCATGTTGTGTTATATAGAATTGTTGAGAAATACACATGTAGATGACTTATCCTGATATTCCTGTATAACTGTGTACATATGTGTTCTTAGTTTTGTGAAATTACCCCTTGTATACTATATTGGATTTGTTCCAACTAGAACTTATTATATACAATTGGGAAAATAGTACTAGAGGCCCTTCTACTATCACCACTTGTGCGATCAGACCCTTCTACTTTATATATATTGGAGTAGATAAGCTCCTATACTATTTGAAGAGGTGCAATTAGGCACTTAGTCCAATTTGCTGTTAATTTATTTAATATATTGAGTCACTAACATGTGGGACTAGTATATGAGACGACACGTAGAATCTAGATGTCAATGACTATTATTTTAATATAATTAGCATATGATTGGACGGAGGGGTCTAATTGCTCACGTTTGAATAGTAGAGGGGTTAATCTGCTCCAATATCAAGTAGAGGGTCCTGATTGCACAAATGGTGATAGTAGGGGTGCATGTAGTGCTATTTTTCCTATACAATTTTATGCATATAATGTGTACGTGCTCAGGAGTGGAGAGTTTATGTTCTGTGTTTGATTCTATAGCTTGTCATGTCTAGATGAAGCTTATTGTGCGATGCATGCTGTAAATATGGCTTATAGTTGCAAACATGTTTTAAAGGAGACTAAATAAATATTAAATATGATTATGAGCTTCATTTACCACTAGCTCCCAGTGATTGTATTGAGTGTCCATAAATTGGGCCATAGAACAAAATTTTATAGTTGATGGTTACCTATCCATGGTGTAGAAATGGTCAATAACCATGTTTTTTTAAGTGCAGAATGTCTGCTGTTTCATATGTTGGAAGCTATCTGTCCCGGGCAAGGTTCATTTCCGCTGATACAGTTGTTGGCGTACTCAAAAGGTTGCAGCACCCTAATCCCTGTATCCGTTCTCCCTCTTGTGTGATTTTCCATTTGACATCTGAAATCATTTGATACATGCTTTACACAGGTTAGTGGACTGGTGTGTTGACTATTGCGACCTTCACAACAAGCGAGAGATGATAGCCAAGCCTACAAATCATCAAATTTTTTATGCGTGCTGTCAGGTTTGTCATATCTTCTTTTTGTAGTATTTATAATTAGTTAAATGGAAGGGAGAAGCATAGTTGGTCAATGGTCAACCTCAATATTTTGTCCAATCTTATTATGGGCTGTACATTTGGTAATTTTGTAATTGTTTGGCCTGGATCATATGCTCTTTAAATATTCATCTGTCACATTTCTTGCATGCAGGCTGTGATGTATGCCCTTTGCTTTCGCCTGAGATCAATTATGGATTATCCGAATCTCAAGTTGCAACTTTTTCAGATGCCTCTGGGGTATATCTTGACCCAACCGCTGGAACCCCTAAAGGTGTGTGTTACGCTCATTCTCTGCATCCTTTTTCCCCTACTTTATGATAAAACACTCAGCTTGTGTCTTTATGCATCATATCTACTTCAGCTGCTACATCTCTAGATGTTTGGAGGCAGTTGAATGTTAAATGTGCTATTATTTTCCTCGTGTCTGACATATCTTTCTGGTATTCCAGGTGTGCTTACCCACAATAGTGAATGAGTTTCTGAGACAGGCTAAGGCTGCAAGGTTGTTCAATGCATCTGTCAAGTCAACATTGGAGGATGCACTTGAATCTGATTTGTCAAGGGCTTTTGGAGGAATTAATAGACTTGACATGTTCTTTCCATTTGATCCTTATTTGCTGAAAGAATCTGACAGGTTTGCGTTATGCATGTCGTTAAGTACGTTTTGATAGCTGTAGAATATATGTTTAATTGTTTTTTACTGGTTGCTGAACTTCAATTCAGGTTTCTCATTTTGCTTTCCAGGAGACTTTTCAATTTTCTCTTAACTTTTCCCATTCATGTGTCCACTGCTCCCACCCATTTTGGTACTACAATACTATCGACATCAATGACCATATAAATGGTCATGAAAATTCAATTGTTTTTTGAGAAGGTAGATACAAAATCCATCCACCATCTTAGAAAAATTCAGATCCAACCCACCTAGGGGGGAAACTAGTTCAGATGAAAATTTTCTTGTTTGTATCTTCTAGTTTATATTGAGATAAAACATGAAATTTTGTATGATGTTTGGTCACCCTAGCCAGTGCCTGATTAAATCCATCACATTCGAAGTAAGTCAAATTAGTGATGACTCAGTTCTAAACCATGAACTATCATCATACATTAAAGTTCAATGTGCACAAATAGATACCTTGACACTTGTTCCAAAGATTTGGTACTTCCACCCATGTGCCATTTTGCAGGATGGTTTTGCATATCAAGATAATTTTCATTAGTGTTATTTTCAATCACCAGTTGCCAAATCAGTTGACTAGAATTTCTCACAAGAATGTAGTTTTCATTAATGTTATTCTTGATCACCATTTGCCTGCTCAGCTGGCTAGAATTCCTCAATGGCATATAGTTTTCATTAATGTTATTACCACACACCATTTTCCTATTCAATTGGCCATAATTCCTCATTGGCATATAGTTTGTTCTTCAAGAACAACTATATGCCAATGAGGAATTATGGCCAGTTCAATAGGAAAATGGTGTTTGATAATAACATTAATGAAAACTATATGTCATTGAGGAGTGCTAGTCATCTGAGCAGGCAAATGGTGATTGGAATATCGTTAATGAAAACTATAACCTATTGAGGAATTCTACTCAACTGAACTAGCAAACTGTGAATAACACTAATGAGGATTATCTTGACATGTAAAACCATCCTGCAAAATGGCACATGGGAGCATCTAATCTTCTTGAACAAGTGTTAAGGTATGTATTTGCGCACATATCGAACTTTACATTTTTTCTAGTGTATGATGATAGTTCAAGGTTTGGAGTGAGTCATCACTTATTTGACCTATCTAGAAAGTGATGGATTTAGTTAGAGGTTTGCGTAAATTTTATTGAATTTGACTGTCTCACTCAATTATCACACTGTTAATCATAGACATGAAGTTTGTAGGATATTCTCAGATGAACCCCCTGGCCTTCTGAAATTTTTTTTTTTGGATACTTTTGAGACTTCAAATTGATCTTTGCATCTTTCTTTCAATGACCATTTATGTGTTTTTTACTATTGCTGCATTCTGAAGGGCTAGATATGGTCTAGTGCATGCCTGATAAATCACATACTAGTAGCTAAACTTTTCATTAAATTGTGCTTGTTGCCATTACACGATGAAACTAACATTAAAAAAGAACTTTATAGGAATAATCAAACATGGACAATAGAAGATAGATCATTGATAACTTGCCCCTCCAGACCTACAGAGCATCGTAGTTCATTTGTATGATAGGGAAGGTTCCAGTTGAAGAGGTAAAAGCCAGCCTTATGTAAGGAAATGTAGAGTTGAGACTGCATATGCAGGAAGAACATGAGCCTGTTCTTGGAGCACTCTATTCGTAACCCTGGATTATTACTTCCCTTGCTTATGTTGAGGCTTAGCTACTACTTTCTGGTTGGAAAAAATGTCTGGCAACTCTTACAAATGGCGTGTTACGGATGCCTTTACAGGTCGTCTGTATGAGCAACGCAAGAAAGGCCCAGTTGGCCAAAATTAATAGTTGTCTTCAAAAGAGTTTGTTTCCTTGTTTAGTTGGTATTTAATATCGTATCTTTTATAATATCTCTAGGGAGATTTGTTAGGATATATATATGAGATGTAATCTAGAAAACGAGAATAACTAAAGTAGCTTCTCTTCTCTCTGTCTACCTGAGACGGTGCAGGGCACTAGTATACTCGTGGCTGGTCGTAGACCACTCTGGGCGGACGAGCAGCCAATGCCTTCACCTACCCATAGCTATTACCTGAGATCTACTGCAGCACACAACAATTTGGTATTAGTTTCCATGGCCAATGATCTTCCCCCCACCACAAACGTTCGATGATTTAAAGCAACTGCTACGGTATTGCAGTGCCAAGATAATCATGATTGCCGCCTACAAGCGATGGAGTCACGTTCAACTGAGCCCCGGTGGATTTTTCTATGGACGGTGACTCGTCTCGTAACCCCAAGACACTGATCGGAGGCCACACCGGAGCTGTTGACCCTCCAAGAAATCTCGATCCTCACCATCCACCTCGCTTTCATCGCTTCGACTTCCCAATTTTCTCTGGTATCGATGATCTACTGGAGTGGCTTTCCCGTTGCGACCAATATTTTGCTTGAATCGGACGTTGGCCGAAGACCAAGTTTGGCCCGCTACGTACCACATGACAGGGGTAGCACAACAATGGTATTTCAAATTCGAGCGGATAGAAGGCAGCACGATTTAAGTAGGCTTGTCAACTTCGCTTCGGGCCATTGTTTCGTTTGAATCCTGTTGCCGAGCTCTCGATGCTGAAACAAACAGAGGCTGTTGAAGACTACATCAATGAATTTTACCGGCTCGTGTGTAGAGCTGACCTCACACTAGATCATGAGATTGGTTTGTTCTTGGGCGGCCTTGCGGAGTTGCTGTGCGAGGATGTGCAAATGTAGAGACCGTCCACATTGAATACAGTGGTCAGCTTGGCTCGTGCGGCCGAACGACACTATTGCATCCTCTGGACCTTGGCGGCACCTAGTCAACCCCCTCCAATTGGGTTGCCAATTGACCACGCAGCCTCTAGGGTGACCGCACGGAGTGCGCCGTTGCTGCCTAGTTCGTCGAGGCCGTTGCCTCTCCCTCCTGCCGCATCTTCACCGAGCACGTTAGCGGGCCGTTTTCAGCGGCTCACACCCCAGGAGATGGTCGACAGGCGGGCGAAAGGTCTCTGTTTTAATTGTGATGAATCTTACTTTGGTCGTTCGCATCGTTGTAAGCGTTTGTTTTGGTTGGAAGTCATGGACGAAGATGAAGTACTCGAGGATGCAGTCGTTGATTCGGAGCCACAGATCTCCTTGCATGCCCTCCCGGGCATTGGCATAAAAGCAACCTTAAAGCTTTCTGTCCGCATTGGCTCTATCTTTATCGCCTTGGTGGATTCGGGTTCCACTCACAATTTTATCAGCATCACAGTAGCACAGACATGTCTTTTCCTCCTACCACGACTAGGTGTTCGTATTCGGGTAGCAAATGGCGACAAAGTTCCTGTTGCTGGGTTCTGTCTTGCGGTCGATGTGGCTATCAGCAGCAAACCATTTTGTTTACAATGTTATTTTGATTTGGCAGAGCTTGACGTGGTTCTTGGTGTCCAATGGCTTCGGCTGTTAGGCGACATCACATTCAACTTTTTCAATCTCAATATGTCCATCGAGCTTGCGGGTCGACGCGTAATTTGGGAGGGGCTTCCGGCTTCGGCTCAACTGGTGCTCAGATCTTTTGCTATTGCTGTGTCGGATCTTACGGGGGTGCTCCTAGACGAATTCAAGGATTTATTTTTGCCACCTCAGGGTCTTCCTCCTTGTTGATTGGAACATCAAATTCATTTCCTACTAGACGCTGTTGCTCCCGTGGCGGTCCCTCCTTACCGCTATCCCCTTATCCAAAAAGACGAAATCGAGAGACAATGTGCCATCATGCTTCAGCAAGGTGTTATTCGACCAAGTTTGTCACCTTATAGCTCACCTGTTTTTTTGGTCAAAAAACAGGATGGGTTTGGCGGATGTGTGCCGGTTATCGTGCCCTGAATAGCATGACAATCAAAAATAAATTTCCAATTCCTATGGTGGAGGAACTTCTTGACGAGCTCGCTGGCGCACGTTTTTTTTCGAAGCTCGACCTCTGTTCAGGATATCAAGTTCGCATGCATGAGGTCGACATTTCTGAGATTGCCTTTTGAACACATCACAAGCATTTTGAATTTTTGGTAATGCCGTTTGGCCTGACCAATGTGTCGGCTACATTTCAAGCTCTCATGATGGATGTGTTGTAGCCTTTTCTCCGGTAGTTTGTGATCGTCTTCTTCGATGATATTTTGATTTATAGTTCGTCATGGGCTAAACATCTCCGCCATCTTCGTGAAGTTCTTCAGTGACATCGACTTTTCCTCAAGGAGTCCAAATGCTCCTTTGGTGATTCCTCAACGCTGGAGGCGTGTCTATGGATCCATTGAAGGTGCAAGCAGTTAAGGTTTGGCCTCTCCCACGCTCCATAAGTATCATGCCCTGACACAACTTTTGTAGAAGGATGCCTTCCAGTGGACTCTTGCTGCAACAAAGGCTTTTAGTTCCTTGAAATCTGCCCTACATGTTGCTCCTTCCCTTCAAATGCCAGATTTTTTGCGGCCTTTTATTGTTGAGTGTGATTCTTCGGGTTTAGGTATTGGAGCGTGGTGCTACGTCAAGGGGATCGACCTATGGCGTTCTTCAGTCGATCGATACCAACCCGCCATGCCAAATTAGCAGCTTACAAGCGTGAATTGATTGGTTTGGTCAAAGCAGTTCGCCATGGGTGGCCATACTTATGGGCGTCGGTTTTTGGTTCGGACCGATCACTATAGCTTGAAATTTTTGTTGGATCAATGTCTTTTTACGGTGCCTCAACATCGGTGGGTGAGCAAATTGTTTGGTTTGACTTTTTAGTGGAATTTTCACCCCGGTCGGCTTAATACCGTAGCTGATGCTCTTTTCCGACGAGATAAGAGGTTCTTGCTGCCAATGTGTTGTCCAGTTCGCAATTTAATAACTACGACATCCTCCCTGATGAAGTTCCACGGTTGGCCGCCTTTGACACTGCGGCGGCAACAACGGGAGGATTATTTACCACCAGGTTGGATTTTCTACGATGGCCTCTTTTTGCGGCATAAGAAAGTTTTCCTTCCACCAACTTCGGAGGTACTGTAGCAAGTATTACTAGCACCCCATACGATAGGCCATGAGGGATTTCAGAAGACCCTACATCGACTTTGAGTTTCCTTCTATATCCCGAATGCTCGTTGTTTGGTTGATTTTGTTCGTAGCTGTCCACAGTGTCAACGAAACAAAGTTGAGCATTTTGCATCCTTCCGGATTGTTGTAGCCCCTGCCGATTCCTAATACGGTATGGTCCGATATTGCAATGGATTTTATTGAGGGTTTTTTGAAGATTCATGGCAAATTAGTCATCTTGACAGTGGTTGACCATTTTTCCAAGCTTGCTCACTTCATTCCTTTGGCACATCCAGACACGGTTCAGTGGCACGGGCATTCTTTGATGAAATCGTTCGCCTCCATGGTGTGCGATATCCATTGTCAGTGATTGTGACACATTGTTCCAAAGCCATTTTTGGTGAGAATTATTTCGCTTGATGGACACGTTTAGATTTTTCTTCTGCGTTCCATCTACAGTTTGATGGCCAGTCCGCGATCGTCAACCGTACCATTGAAATGTACTTGCGTTGTTTGGCTTGCGACCATCCAAAACAGTGGCTACAATGGTTACTGTGGGCGAAATATTGCTATAATACCTTCCATACGGTTCTTCGTGCCACGCCGTTTGAAGTTGTCTATGGCCGCCCTCCGCCAACCATCGTGCTTTTCTTCGTGACATTCGTGGCGAACTTATTGAAGCACAATAATGTGTGAAGACTATATAATGGCAAATACTGAGAGGTCTTTTTTTCAGTAGGATTGTGGGTTTGGTTTTGCTTGTTGCGCCGACAGGCCACATCTACTATCCCGGTAGCTCAAACCAAGCTCTCTCCTAAGTACTTCGAACCATACAGGGTGACAGAATGCATTGGTGCTGTTGCTTATCACTTCACTCTGCCGGCAGGTGCTCGTATTCATGATGTGTTCCATGTCAGCTTGTTGAAAGTTTATAATGGCGATCCTCTAGATGCACCTCCACCATTGCTTCCACTCCTCAATGTTACGGATGCCTTTATAGGCCGTCCGTATGAGTGACACAAGAAAGGTCTAGCTGGCCAAAATTAGTAGTTGTCCTTAAAAAAGTTTGTTTCTTTGTTAGTTGGTATTTAATATCGTATCTTTTAATATCTCTAGGGTATCTTTTAATATCTCTAGGGAGATTTGTTAGGATATATATATGAGGAGATGTAATCTAGAAAAAGGAAAGAAATAAAGTAAGTATCTTCTCCTCTCTGTCTAACCGAGATGGCGCAGGGCGCTAGTGTACACGTGGCTGGTCGTAGACCACACCGGGTGGAACGCCTTCACCTACCCATAGCTATGACTTGAGATCTACTGCAGCACACAACATGGCGACACTCTTATTGTCATTAATCTGTTGGAAAACTTAAGATGTGGAGTAGAATCATATGATAGAAGCTGCATGGAGTTTCAGTTCCTATATAATTTATCCCTTTTCGTGTGCATCAATTTGGCTACAAGAGTATGCATCCGTTATTACATAATCTGGTTGCTAATTCTCTTTCTTTCCTTGTCTTGTGCCTGTTAACATTTTCTCACCTGCAGATTTATGCGGCCAAATTTTGAGTTCTGGTCCATGGTGAAGACAACATACAGCAATTGTAACACTGATGATGACGACGAGGAGTTTGAGGACCTTGATGCACCTGAAATGAATGTGGGCAGTTTGGATGATCATGTTGAAATTGATATCAACAGCGGTGATGACTTGGAATATTCGATGAATAAGATGTCGATAACTCCACACCGCTCCTTCCATTTTCCGATGTCTATCAACAATGATGGCGGCCTCAGCATGCCTGCCAGGATAAGGCCTTCAGTAAGCCCACCATCATAGAGGAGCATCTTAATAATCATTTCAGCGACCTGTTTCTGCAACCTTGATCTAAGGTGCAGTTGGAAGGTAGGAGTTATAAAGCTATCAATACCACACTATGTGAAGCTTCCATTTGTGGTTCGGTCAAGCTACCCATTCTTTTGCAACACAAATAGGTTATTTCCATGGGATGATATGTAAAGTACAGGTGTGTTCTGGAAAGACTCAAAATGGCGGTGAGATGTACACTAGGTAGTCCTCTGGTGGGATGTATTGAGTATTGCAAGATTGGTTCTGATGTAGAAAGGTTTTCAGTCAAAACTCATTGAGGAGTACTTTCCAACCTAACAGTTGTTAAATAATGTTGTGTCTGAATGCATAAAGGTTTAGATTTGTTAAATGTTTTAAGACAGCCAGTTTTTGTAGGGTGCTGGATTTGAATTTCCCTAATTTTAGTTTGCCAACCATTGGTTTTGGATGGTCAGGAAGAAATAGGTGGATCGGTTTTTAATGGACAATACATGAGCCTGTTCTTGGTTCTCGGACACAGACAGTAGATCGTTTGCCATCCGTTTTGTCGGTGGTTTTGGTGGCCGTTATCTTTTTTTTTTTTTGCGTTTTTTATTTTCTCAATTATTTTTAATCTCATCAAACTTGGATAATCACTTGTTTTTATATTCTTCTTACATAATTACTAACTTGTAGATCTCGTCATCACATGGCTGAGGCACTTGGATTGTACAGACATTTAGGTGTTGAACAAATTGGGGCGGATTGCGCGATCAAACCGTCAAGAGGACTGATGCAATCCCGCTATGCTAGAAACAATGGAAAATTAGTTACATACAACTCAACCAACATTATGTTAATAAAATGTCACTTAAACATTTCGAGTCAGTAAAATATCATTAGATTGTATTATAAGTGGTTTTATTATTTCTGTCCACTTCCATTAGGGTTTTTGTTTATTTTTTTTAAAAAATACCATTTTAGTATAATACTATTCAAACATCTTTATTTGTAAAATACCACTCAAAAGTCATATTATTAATGTTTTACCACTTTTGAATTTATGTTAGGGTTTTTCTTTAAAAATTTTAGAAATTCCAATTCTACCCTCGTCTCCTTTCTCTATTTGTCACCTCTAGCTGTTGCTGTCACCTCTTTCTTCTTTGTCCACCGCCAACCCCTCCCTGAACATTGCCACCAACTACAAGCTCCCCCATCGCCGTTGCGAGATCCTTCGTCGTTGTGAGCTTCTTCGCCACCACAAGATTTGCATCGCCATGAACTCTTTTGTTGTTGCATGAGATTTGCACTGGTTATTGTCATTGCGAGATCTACATCAGCCACCGTTGTTGCAAGTTTGGCCACCGTCAATGGGCTCCTCCGTTTGCCACGCTCGAGCTTAGCCATCGCTGGTGCTGTGTAATGCCGTGGACAAAGAAGAAGAGGGGTAGTCGTTGATGCGAGATCTACACCGATCACCAATGCTGCAAGATCTATCGCTGTGAGCTCGTGTGCCGCCATCAACAAGCTACTCCATCTACAACACCTGAGCTCAGTCACTGTCGGTGCTGTGCAATGCCGTGGATGAAGAAGAAAAGGGGTACTTGCTGTTGCAAGATCTGTAGCTGATGCCTTGAGCTTTGCCATTGCGAGATCCGCCACTGTGAGCTCCTTCGCCGCTACCAACGAGCTTCTTTGTCTAACACGAGTTTAGTCATCGCCGGTGCCATACAATGCCATGGATGAAGCAGAAGAGGGGTAAAATTTTCTAAACTAACATTAGCAACCCAAAAATGGTAAAAAAAAAAAGACAATGGTGTCTTTGAGTGGTAATTTACTGAGTCAAGATGTTTGAGTGATATTTTATTAAAGTGGTGTTTTTTGAGTGGTGTGGAGTTAATTTTTTTTGAAAGTTAATAATACATGACTTCTTTCGAGATGGACTGAGAAAAAGTACACAAATTACTAAAAAGGGTTATTTTGCAAGATCTTACATATGTTACAAGAAAACCTTAGATTTATCTAATATTTTGCATGATAAGAACTATCTAGAAAATAAGAGACGTAGTTTTGCAAAAGAGCCAAAAAAAAGTTTCTAGATTTACCTATTATATGAAAATTTTGTAATGTAACTATAAACTTCTTGATATCTACATAGCAAAAACTCAATGGTCATATAAGTCTATAAATGGGAGTACCATGCCTAATTTGGGCAATGCCATAGGCTAAGAGCATAGTATAGTTAGAGTTTAGGTAGTCACCTCAAGGGAGTGTGTCATCGTCTAGTTTGTAAAAACAATTGTGTTATAATAAAGTGCTATATTCTCTTCTATTGGATTATAGGGTCGTGCTGTTTTTCTATTAGTACTCAGTATTTTGTTGAGTTAGACATTCGAAGGTGGCTCTGCCGCTGTGGTCTCTAGTTGTGATTCCGAAGGTGGCCACCAAAATCAACAGTTTTACTAAGAAGAAAGTGGCTTGGCTGCCAAATCCTGACCAAAGGTGACATTATTCTCAAATCTCAACATTACACTAAGTAGTTTGAAGAGAAGATTATCAATTTTGTTAAAAAATTAGTATAGCAAGTTGAATAGGCGTTGTAGGTCCTCCTCTTAAGACTCTTCTCAACACTAGGTATTAGAGGACCAATTCTCAACACTTAATTGGTTACTTAAAATAATCTCATAAAGTAGCTCCATCCTTTTAGAAAACAACAACTACCATTAATTAATATCAGCTGGTATTGGTATTATAATCACACAGATATTCGACTAGTTATCCAAACCTTAGCCCCTGCTATGATAACCATGTGAGAAGATGGTCAATTTGCGACACCTAGCAAATGCCGAGAAGATATCTACTACAGTATGTAGATTGCAACATCAACAACTTCATCACTCAAACCAGAAAACAGCCGAAACTGGCTTTATCTTCATGGAACACTTCATCAATGGAGTTTGGAAGCAACAAGATGAGCTAAAATTGACAGATTTGACTTTAGGACTACGATATGGATGGATTTCACCTAATTTTGATCAATCCTAGGTTTGATCTCAACAAGAAATCATAAAATTCAAACTCAAACTACAAGAAACTAAAGAAAAGAAATAAAAAACACAATTTATTTAGAAAAAGTTTCTCTAGTGAAGGTCAACAGTGATCGTTGATTGTGTGGAATCTAAAAAAAAAGGGTAGAATAAGATATAATTTATTTAGAAACAATACCTCTCTAGAACAGACCAATTGTAATGGTCGATGATGTAGAATCTAATTCTAAGTACATGATTAATAAACGGAACTTACGTGATATTTATAACAATAAACACAAACACTGACTTAAAGAGGACGAAGGAAGTGAGGAGGGTCGGTGAGGAGGAAAAAGGAGGACAGCACTAGTGAGAGCGTCAACATAAGAGATGGAAGGAGTGGCGACTCTGATTCATTTGCCTAGAGAAATAGATTTGATTTGGATGCATTGTTTATCTTTATTTGGTTGAGAATGTTGCTCTTCTCTTTGATATTATTATAGTCTCTATCCTTGCATCTTAATTTCATTTTAGATAGTCAACAAATGATGTTTTACCCTTTCGGGGCATAGACCTTAAAAAAAGACTATGACAACCCATAAGAGACCGATTTGGCACAATTGAGCAATTGAATATTAATAATTGAACATTTCTTCCTTCTATGTTCTTTCTTTTCATATATGAACAATTGAACATTACACTTATAGGACACCGATTTGGCGTAAGTTAAAGTAAACACTATATATAAGAAATTCATGTCTTCAAGTTTTCAAAAGTTTAAAATAAGAGGGACATAATATGAATCCCAATAAAATTTCATGAGAAAATAGAATATATATAAAAGAAACAGAAAATAAACTTAGCCCAAAAAATTTTGCTGGTTGTTTTCTTTTTTCTTTTAGTTATGATCGAATTTGACCATAAAATTTTGTAGAAATTCATAATGACTCATTTTATCCTTTGGAAGTTTTTAAAAAGTTGGAGATCTATGAAAATTTTACGCGTAGTACTCACAAAAGTGAGAGCCATGTAGTTACCCTACCAAAAATGTGAAAAAATGAATTTCACAGTACTAGATGGATTCTGCACTGAGACGGGTCGAAAGCTAGGGCCGTGCACCACACGAAGTTCGGGTTCAGACTCCGTTAGAACCAGTTCCAGGTGGTCATACAACAAAGACATGAATAAAAGAAGAGAGAAACTAGCCACATGTCCCCACACTACTTTGCAGGGTATTGGAGAACAAACAATTTTTTTTTATGTGCTAAATTATAAAAAGAGTTAAAATGTTACTGTCAGTAAAGATACAACACCTTAGTAGGAGTGTAGAAACGAAAAAAAATATTGGTAGTTGTCCCTTAAACAGCAATATGTTACTAAAATTTTAAAGAGTTAAAATGTGACTGTTAGTAAAGATACAATCACCAATTGCCCCTAAAAGAACAATATGATACTAAAATTGTAAGACATAATGTATCTAGTTGTCCCAAACATAGATGATATGTACATATAAGATGGAAAAACAATAGTAATTGAGGATGAATGCGTGACTGGATAGAGAAAACGAAAGCAACAAGGAAAATGGATGACATCAATAATTATAAAACGCACGAAAAGATTAGCGATAAAAGCACTTTTGGTTAATCTATTTTGCACAAAAAATTCATTTTAGTTCTATACTATCAGAAAGATAAAATTGGTCCATCTATTTTCTAAATCAACTTAAAATGGTTTATTTGCTATTAATATTTGCTGGTTACAAGTATTTCTAATATTTTACCAAACCTTATTACAATCACTATATATAACCAATATGGATCATTTTGTGCACTTGATTTTTCATTTTCTAATATTTTATGAGTTTATTTTAATTACAATTAAATTCAAAAGTATCATTTTGAGCTAGATTAGAAGTAAAAAAAAAAGACCCATTTGACTTTTTTGAGAATTGAGTTTTTTTAGAATCAGTTTTTGTGGAAAATAGTGGAATAAAAATGCCCTCATCCTAACAGATTATATACACGCAATCAAGTAAAAGGTGGACGGTATGGCCACCTAGGCCGTACATCAGCATATAAAAAGCGACCAGATATGCGCAACCCTAAGTCTATTATCTTCCACCAAAATCTTGCAAGGAATGCATAAGTCCCAAGTCTATTCTCCCCCACATGCAAAGACATCAACGATACATTGATAAGTCAAATGACCACCACCCAACGACATCTTCTCACCATTAGAAGGAAAAACTCAAGAGGTATAGCAATAGTAGAAACACAACTAAAGGCACTAGTCTCAAACGAAATGCTCTATTGCATGAATTTTTTTTCGAATAACCCATAAAAAAAATAATTTCAAAAATAATCTGAAATTTTTAAAAATTTCACAAATGGCCTTCAGTCGCGATATCAGTCGCTATCTGGGATCGCGACTGAACGCGTGATGGCTTTCAGCCCATTTGCACTGAAACTCAAAAAAATATGTAATATTGCCATGACCGGTATTCCAACTCGGATCACGCGGATGGGGGGCTCAGCCTGTAGCTGGCTAGGCTACATTAGGTTTCTGTTACATGATAACCTTGCAGGTACTAATACTTAGGCTACATTAGGTTTCTGTTACATGATAACCTTGCAGGTACTAATACTTATCATAATTGCGGTTGAAATTGGGAAAAAATGTTTGATATTGCTGTGACCGAGATTCGAACCCAAGTCACGTACATGGGAGGCTTAGCTCGTTACCAACTAGGCTATGTTGGGTTCCTGTTGTATGTGTCATATTAGTACTTTAAAAAGTGTGGTTTGCAAGCAACACTGGTAAACAAAAAGAAGCTGAACCCGTGATCCACCGAAGCAAACTCGTGTTCGAACAAACCCTAACCCTAAGCCCTTGCCGCCGTTGTCGTCCCTTGCCGCCGCTCTTCGCCGCCGCTACCTCCTCACCCTCCACTGCCGTCCTCCGCCGCCGCTCCCTGTCGTCGCCTTCGGCCCAGGACCAGCAGTAGGGGAAGAGGAAGAAAAAAAACAAGAAAAAAGGAAAAAGAAGGGGGAGAAGGAAGGGGAAAGAGGAAAGAAAAAAAGAGAAAAGAAAAAATAAAAAAGAAAAAAGAAAAAAGAAAAAAGGGAAAAGGGAAAAAAGAAAGAAGGGAAAGGAAAAAAAGGAAGGGAAAGAAAAAACCATCAAAAGGGAAAAAAAGAAGACAGAAGAGAAAAAGAGGAAGAAAAATCTGTCGTGTGTAGGGCTGGAAACGAGCTGAGCTCGAGCAAGCCCAGGCAGGCTCGGCTCGAGCTCGATAGTGTATTGGGCTCGGCTCGGGCTCGGCTCGAAACATTAACAAGCTCGGAACCAAGCTCGGGCTCGGCTCGACAAAGCTCGATAAAGCTCGATAGAGCTCGATAGGGCTCGATTAGATTCACTCTATACACAAATAAATGCTTTCTCAATTGGGCTCTCTCGAGCTCGATTAGGCTCGGCTCGAAAATATGCATTACAATTTAACTAGAAAATATAGAATCTTCTTCATGACAATAATAAATTAATAGCATAACAATTCATAATTTCAATTAAGAAAACCAAAATGCAGAGTTTCAATATAGCATAATAAACTAACAATATAGAATCTTCTGAGACAATTCAAATTTTCAACTAAGAGAAACAAAATGCATTATAAGATCTTCAAAATACATCAAATTTGTGCAACTTCAATTGAATCTTGGTCTCCAGACTCCAGCTTGATAATCAAAGTGCAGCATGTAAAGAAGTGAAGCATGTGAAATCATCGTTCTTCAGATCCAATGCAGCCTGCAAAATGATGTATTGTTCTTAATGATTGTTTTGTCATGTAATGATGTAATCAAGTAAATAACAACTTAAATAGCATACAAATGTTCATGTAAAGAAGCAAATCACTAGTTACTGCCCACAGCCGAAGTATCTGAAGGATTGCTTTCGATTAGTGCGATCTCTTCAACATCATCTTCCATTGGTGACTCCTGACATGAAATAGAAAACAATTAGAAATGATAAAAAATTATTTACCATTTGATGAAAACAGTTTTGAAATGAAGAAGTTAAAACTTACCAATTTCTTCAACTTATGATGGTTACCTCTAATCCAACTAGAGGTACACACTAAAGCTTGCACCATTGTTGGGTTTAGCGAGCTACGATAGTCATCAAGAACTCTTCCTCCGGCACTAAAGGCTGACTCTGAAGAGACGGTGCTAATAGGTATGGTCAGTATATCTCTTGCCATCTTAGACACTATAGGATACTTCGATGCATTCATCTTCCACCATGTGAGTACATCGAAAGGTTTTGCATCACACACTTCATTCATGTCTTCTAAGTACATCTTCAAATCAGTTTTTGAAGGTTGTGCAGCAAAACTAGCTTTGATGAACTCATGAAACTGGCAAGAAAATGAGACCACAGTACTAGCACTACTCGAACTCGATGCAAGCCCACAAGTACTGGCACTAGCTTCTTGATGTGAAATGCTTTGCTTATACTCGCTTTCATATATGGCATAGAACTCATCCAATGTAGCATTTACAGATGCAAGTTTTTGTTCAAGATCGCCGTTAGAAAACATGACTGGAAAAGAGAAATCAATTATTCTCATCTTGTACCTTGGGTCAAGAATTGTGGCAATAGGAAGAAGATTTGTGCACTCTAGTCCCCAATATTTCTCAAATTTAAGAAGCATAGCATGTGCCACTTCCTCCAAGCATGCATTTGATGAATTGGACAAATCAAACAACACTTTCTTGATGTTAACAATTTCAGAAAAAACCATATTAGCTGTAGGATAAGTTGACCCAGAAAACATATTGGTAGCCAAATGTAGAGCAAACAATACATTCTTAACTTGTGCATATAACTCCCATTCCTCCTCAAGTGGTTGCCACTTGTAGTTGGCATCTTCAACTGCATATATTTCAATAGCAGGTCTGAAATAGAAGGCACTATCAAGCATCTTATAAGTGGAGCCCCATCTAGTGCACACATCTAGACATAATTTTCTCTTTAGATCAAGCTTAAGTGACTTGGCAATGGCTGTGAGCTTATACAAGCGAGTATTGGATTTCTTGAAGTACTTCACAGTCTCCCTAATCTTGCTAATCAAGCTCTCCAATGGTTTCAAACCATCATTTACAAGCAAATTCAGAATGTGTGCACAACATCTCACATGAAAATTTTTTCCATTAAAGGACAATACACCCCTAGCACTTAACTTAGCAAGCAACAATTTTGCAGCAACATCATTGCTAGAGGCATTATCAAAAGTAATGGTAGCTATCTTGTCTTCAATTTTCCAATCAGCTAAACATTCAGAAATAGCTTGAGAGATAACTATTCCACTGTGGGGAGGCTCTAACTCAACAAAATTAATGATGCGGCACTGTAATGTCCAATCAGCATCAACATAGTGTGCAACTAAACTCATATAGCAAAGAGTCTGATTAGATGTCCAAAGATCACATGTGAGACTTATTTTGTTAACATGCCTAAAACTTTTCTTCAATTTTGCCTTCTCAGATTCAAAAAGTTTAAGACAATCAGCTCTAGTAGTCTTTCTAGAAACCTTTTGGTAAGAATGATTCAATGTTTTTAACAAAGCATTGAACCAAGTATATTCCACGATTCTAAAGGGCAACTCATGAACAATAACCATGGTAGCAATTAACTCACGTATCTTAGCATGATCATATCCAGTAGAAGAACCAACAGGGGGAAGAATGAAATCACCTTCCGCAGCCAAAGGAAAACTCATGAGTTTCTGCTTTTTTATTTGCATTTGTTGAATGTTGTGAACATTGCAAGCTCCTAAATGTCGTTTCATTGTTGATGTAGTGCCACTTTTGTTCTTTGCTAACTTTGTTCCACATGCCTTGCACTTGACCTTTTCTTCCATCACTCCCCTCTCCTTTTTGGATGCCACCAAAACTGATTCGAAGTGTTGCCATACATCAGAGGTTTTCTTTCGTGAGATTGTTGTATTTTCAGAGCCGTCTTCTACCTTCACAGCATCAGTAGCTGTAGCTCCCTTTGCTCCCTCCTACCCATCACTATCAGCCGTATCAACCCTCAAATTTGATGGATCACCAGATTGTTGGGAATGTAGTTCTTCTGATATCTACAATCACATATTACAGTATTAAAATTTGTGGGTCAAGTGATCAACCATGGATTACTATGAAAGCATGAAACCATGAGAATTTGCAACTCACCTCAAGCGATGGTTGCTGCTCCATTGTGCTGCCTACTGTTGACTGTTGAGAGGACTTTACTTCCAAATCCAGCGTCTAAACAAAATATTAAAGATATGTTCAAAGTTATTATAAGTTGTGAAATGTGTATCAATATTCAATCGGAGACAAGTTTTGTAGTGACCATCTGTTGAGAGGACTCATTCCATATATTTAAACAAAGACAACTCCCCAGGCCCCAAACACCCAAAAAAAATGCTATCAAAAATGATATCAAGATTCAAGAATAATGGAACTGCTCTAAAGATGTAGGTTTGCCAATTGTGCCAACAGCCAACATACGTGAACGGTTAATCTACCAATGGCAATTCCATACAGGTACATGCTATTGCTATGTCCAGGAGGTCATTTGCTAAAATATGCAGTGAAGCAATTTTATATTGGATGTCTGAAAATGTGAAACTTGGCAAACATCCACTGATCCACACCCTAACTCACTAGATGGGCAACTCTACATTCTTAGCAAGGTTCAAGTTGAACGGTGAATCTAGCAATGGCAACAGAAAGCAATGCTCTGCTCATACCTTCACAGCATAATACCAAATAAGAAATCAATGCTCATTGCTCTGCTCCTTCACAGGCAGCATAATACCAATTACCAAATAAGAAAGCAATGCTCTGCTTACCAATTCTGATTTTTGAAGGAGGCTGCGAGCCTGCGATGCCGCCGCTCCTCGTGCGGTCGTGCCGCCCCTCCCCAACGCTGCTGCAGCCGCTCCCCGTGCCGCCGCCGCACCTCCCCTCCGGGCTCCGGCCCTCCTGCAGACCCGCACGCCGCCGCAAGCCCGCAACTCCCCTCCGGCCGTCCCGCCGCCGCACCTCCCCTCCGGGCTCCGGCCCTCCCGCAAGCCGCCGCAACTCCCCTCCGGCCCTCTCGCCGCCGCACCTCCCCTCCGGGTTCCGGCCCTCCCGCAGACCCGCACGCCGCCGCAAGCCCGCAACTCCCCTCCGGCCATCCCGCCGCCGCACCTCCCCTCCGGGCTCCGGCCCTCCCGCACGCCGCCGCAACTCCCCTCCGGCCCTCCCGCCGCCGCACCTCCCCTCCGGGCTCCGGTCCTCTCGTACGCCGCCGCACCTCCCCTCCGGCCCTCCCGCACGCCGCCGCAACAGCTCCCCGCGCCGCCGCCGCACCGCAACCGCTACCCACGCCGCCGCCGCTCCCCTAAGCCTCCACCGCAGCTCCCCCACGCCGCTGTAGCCGCTCCCCCATGCCGCCGACGGTGCCGAGAAGAAATTTCACTCCGCCGGCTAGGGTTGGGAATTTGGGAATCGGGAATTGGGAGAATGGGACTCACGGTCTCAGTCTCACGGTCACTACTCAATAGATCACGGGCTCATGGGCTCACGGGCTCACTGCTACTGTTCGCAAACAAAAGGGGGAAATTGGACTGTGGGCTGTGGCCTGTGGGCTGGGCTGTCAGTCTGTCACGGGCTTTAAATATAATTCGAGCTTTAACGAGCCGAGCTCGAGCGAGCTCGGGAAGGCTCGGGCTCGGCTCGAATACTCACTCGAGCTTCACTTCAGGCTCAAGCTCGGCTCGTTAAGAGCTCGAGCCGAGCTTCGATCCGATCCCGAATAGCTCGCGAGCTTCGATCTTTTTGTCCAGCCCTAGTCGTGTGCATCACCTTAAGAAGAAGAGAAGACAGAAGAGAAGAAGAGGAAGAAAAATCTGTCGTGTGCATCACCTTAAGAAGAAGAAGAGAAGAAGAAGAAGAGGAAGAAAAATGTATTCCAGATTTCAATATATTCAGAATTTCGATGATTATTGAGGTGCATATTTGGTAACTCGTAGCTAATATTCAAATTGAGTTATTTACACTGTTATACATAATCAGAATTTTAAAGTTGCATCACCTTAAGATCTAGCAGGTAAAAACTTAACTTGTCACTTCACCGGAGGATTAGCACAGATAAAAACTTATTTTTTTCGCTTTACTGTAGGATCTAGGACATGTGAAAACTTAAAATCTGCATCACCCTAGGATGTAGGATAGATAGTAACACAGGGAACGATCTTAAGATCATTTTCGTCACAGTAGTTTTGTGAAATATTGCATTGCTTGGATTGTCAATTTAATTTTTTTTAGAACCCCAGTATGTTCTGCTGCACCCTAGGGTTTAGATTAAATTCAGGCTCACCCTTGGATTTACGCTTCACCGTATTGAAAAATTGTGTGGTTTGAGGTAGAAAAAATATATTGTCCAATTTTGACCTAACACAGAAAGTAAATCTAATTAGGTTATGGAGCACCCCAATACGGTTTCCGTTTATTACAGTGATGATTAGAGTGCGTGTTTCCATGTATATGGTGAAATGTCACAGCCACAGTTAATGTGTTTCAATGACTTGGAGATTTAGTTAATCAATTTGTTACAACTGAATCCTACAACGGATAGTGTAAGGGTTGAGGGCCTACTGCTGGAGGAGGAAAACAAATGGGTACATAAGAGACTGAAATGCGACAAATCATGAGGTTCGTTTGTACGATTGGTGACAAATCCAGACTATGGTATCACAGTTTGCATACTTTACGTTGAAATTGTACACGTACATAGTTCGGAAGGTAGTCATTCCATCGTAGGATCAAGTTACACTGGTTATCTCAGTATTGCCGGTGGCAGTGGCAGTGGCAGTGCCAGTGCAGCTATGCCAACTGCAAGAGGCACGCCGACAAATCTGTTTGCTGACCATGTAGTGGATGCAACTGATGAACTAACCGAAATAAAGGAGAATTTCAACGAGGAGGAGTACACTGATCCATCAATTATGTACGAGTCTCCCGAGGAACCCAAAGGACAGCATGATCCTATAAATGAATGGATTGATCCATCATCTTTGATGTTAGCTGTGGTCCTTGGAGATCTAAATTCGCAATGGTCTTTCAATGAAGAAACTGTCCAGCTTGGACAGTTGTTTCGGACGAAAAAAGATGCAAAAAATTCATCACTACATGGGCTGTTGCACTAAATAGGCCATTCTGGGTTGTAAAATCAAATTCGAGCTTGTGAACTGTGAAGTGCCTGGTCGATAATTGCCCGTGGTACGTACATGTGACATGGCCACAATATGAGCCTTTCTTTCAGGTGACTAGAGTTGTGGACCACAGATGTCTGGCGGAGGAGGGCATGTTGCAGCAGCATAGAAATATAACCTCTGGTTTTGTTGCCAGTCTGATAATATCCATCGTAAAGGAAACTATGGGAATGGCACCGAAAGTGATTATTGCACACGTCGTCAAAAAGTATGGCTACAAGATCAATTACGGAAAGGCATGGAGGGCAAAAAAAAAGGCATTGGAAGAACTTTTTGGGACATATGTCGAGGCATATAACTTCATACCGAGTGTCTTTCGACGTATATGTCAAGAAAATCCAGGCACAATTACCGAAATTATTGATACGCCAGCTATCGGCTCAGATGGTATTGTGATACCAGAGTGCATGGTCTTGCGGAGATTTTTCTGGGCATTCCAGCAGTGTGTTGCATCTTTTACGTACATGAGGCCCGTTCTTTGCATCGACGGAACATTTTGTTGGATCTAGGTAGATCTAAGAATCTAGGTTTTGATGATTAATGACGATTTGGATAAATCCATGATGATTAAAGTTAATCTGGAGAATGTCAGATTTGATGATTAAATGACAATTTAGATAAATCCTTATTTAGCACAAGTGAATTAAATTGATTATCGGTAAACCCTAATGGATGTTTCCTCGGTTGTGGGTTTGATATTGATGCTATGTAGAGGAGTTCGGTGGTTGCATCAAGCTTGTGCTGATTGATTGATTAAGATGTAATATGTTAAATCTTGAGATTGATGACTCCAATTGTGGACTTGATATTGATACATATGTTGAGGGGGAGCTCATCACCTTGATTAGATTGATATCATGACATGAGTAGTATAGATCGTGTGCGTATGTGTTTATCATCTACGATCTATATGATTGTATTCTACCTCATACTCACTTACTACTCGTTGAATATGGTTGCGTCATTTCACTGGAAAGAGAAACTGTCGAGCAAACTCCTGTGTGGAGTAGTTTCTCTGGTGGTGATTAATGACGACCAATATTTGAGACTAATATTGTGCATTAAGTGTACGTGTTGTAGTCTCAATTTGATTGCAGGATAAAAGCGAGCAAGGACGTGAAGAGGATGAAGTAGATATGAGACAAGCGTCGAGCGGTCGAACTTCACGTGGTCAAGCTTAATGAGATCAAGCTTTGCGATGACGAGCGTCGAGCGATCGAGCTTCACGAGGTCAAACTCCACCTAAGGTAAAATCCAAGATTAAGGATTGTTTTCTTAGGGTTTTACCGGTCTAGGTGTTTGGAGACAGACCGGATTGATAGGATTCTTTTTACTAGTTTGACCGTACTATTAAGAGGGGTCGGAAACTAGTAGCTTGAATCTATCTAGTGCGGAAGCTCAGATGCATTCATATCATCTTGCACTATCATTTCATCGTCTCTTGCATTGTTAGAGAGTCTAAGTGTAGTTTGTGGTGCATTAGAGAAAATGTTTTGAAAACTGCACTTAGTCGTGATCGCCAACTGTTTAAATTGGTTTATTTATCTAGAGCTGGTCGTGGTTGTATTTGCATATTCCGATTGTATTAGTGTTGATACGTGGTCGTAGTCGTGTCGCTTGTTTGGCGGCTTTCTGTTTAGGGTTTGGGTATGGTCATAGGAGTTCGGACTGGTCGTACCAGTCTTCGGCTCGCTTGCGTACGCTCGACCAAACCCTATCAACCACCTGTTTTTGATCGGATGTCAGACCTGTGTGGTCGTGGTCGTTGCTGAGTGACAACAATCACATCCGTGAGCAAATCCGAATGTGCAAATACCCTAAATTGCATTTGAGATGATTTTTGGATTGGACATTTTGATAGTAGGAAAGTTTCTGAGTTTTCTGGAAGTTTCTAGGCTTTTCTAGGTCTTTCTCCTATTGATAAAATTGTAGGGCTCTGAGTTATCTTTCCAAAAAGTCAAAAATCACCTCAATCAGATCTCTGGATCAAAAGTTATGCTTGTTTTACTATCAGTGTGCAGTGACCGGACTTTGTCCGGGCATGGCCGGACATTGTCGGGCCTGTACAAATTTTTTCAGCCTTTTGCAAAATGAAACCAGAGACGTTTGCATCCGTCCGGGGCTATCTGTCCGGGTAGGTCGGACATTGTCTGCATATCGGACAATGTCCGGCCTGTACAAATTTTTTGAGCGGAGAAATGAAACAGAGACAAATGCATCCATCTGGGGCATTTGTCCGTCATGGACGGACATTGTGTCCGGCCTATATAGAAAAAGCTCCCAACGGTCACTGACACATTGCAATGGCTGTTTTCGTTGAATTGGCCGGACAAAGTCTGAAGTGGCCGGACAATGTCCAGCCTGTACAAATCTGGTTCAGTTTGTTGCAAACGGCTAGTTTTTCTTTGAGGCTATAAATACTTCGTGTTTGGTTTCATTTGTTTGTGCTCAAAGAGTTCATTCTTCAGCTGAAAACCTAGCCAATTGAGTTGCATATGTGTTATTGCATTTAGAGGCTAGAATTGAGCTCAAATCTTGAGTAGATTTGAGAGAGAGCTTGAGGGAGATTGTGTGAGTGTTTAGTGCACTTCATCTTCATTAGATTGCTAGTGCTAGAGTGTTGAGCATCTCATTTGTGTGAGTGTTTAGTGCACTTCATCTCCATTAGATTGCTAGTGCTAGAGTGTTGAGCATCTCATTTACATCATTGAGCTTCTAGCACGTGGTTGGTTCAAGTGAAAGCGCATCCGGCTTGTTACTCTTGGCGATCGCCTTCGCCTAGACGGTGCTGGAGGAGAGCCGAGATCTCTCCAATTGAAGTTTGTCGGAGAGGCTGGCAAAAGATTGTGAAAGGTGTGGTGCTCGCCTATTCGGTGTGGAGAAGGAGCAACCCTAGTGAGATATCCTTCGTGGATATAGAAGCGAGGCTCCGAGTGAGGGCTTCAACGAGGAGTAGGGGAGACCGGGCGAGTCTTCGAGACCTCGGTAAAAATATTGTGTCAATTGCGTATTTATCATTTGTGTTACATTCATCTTGATGCAATTGCCATATTTACTTTTGTTGCATGATTTGTTGAATAACTTATATGGTTGAATGCAACTAGTTGATTAAATTGTTTTAAGCTTCATTGTATAATCTAGCTTAAACAATTATCTTGTTGAAATTGCTTAGTGGGGAAGAAAATTTAAAAGCCTCCTAATCACCCCCCTCTAGTCGGCATCCTCGATCTTACAATTGATATCAGAGCAAGGTCTCTCATTTATCGGCTTAACCGCTAGAGAGAAAGGATGAATTCGCTAGAGAAATTTGGATTGATTGCTCCTCAATTTGATGGCTCAAATTATACATGTTGGAAAATTATGATGAGTACTCATCTTGAGGCACTAAATTTGAAATTATGGAGATTAGTGCAAAAGGGCATGGATAGCTCATTATCTTCGGATAAACATACTCTTTTATTGTATACAAAAGCTAAAAGTGTGCTTGTTGATTCTCTTAGTCATGATGTGCTAGAACTAGTGAGTGATTGTTTGACCGCTCACGATGTTTGGTTGACTCTTGAGTTATTATTTGTCGGCACATCTAGCTATGAGCATGCTAAGATGCGTATATTATTGCGGGACTATGAGGCATTTGTGATGTTGGAGCATGACACACTCTCCACCATATATGATCTCTTGAACAACATCACAAATGAGCTCAAAGCCCTTGGTGCTAATATTTCCGATCTAGAGATTTGCAGAAAATTGCTCCAACTGTTGCCGGAGGATTGTTATGGAGACTTCATCACCAATCTTGAAAATGGTGACCTTTCCAACACTTCACCGAGTGAGCTCATTGACATGCTTATGTCAAATGAGGGAATGTCCAAAGAAAAGGACATGTGCTCCACCTTTGAGCATATCGAGGACAATGATTTCAATGCGGAGGATCAAGAATCTTCGAGCGAGCTCAAGGACGTAAATGATAAGGTTTGACCTAGCAAATTAAAGGCAAAACCTTGCAAGAAGAGTTCGAGAAAAGCTAGAAAGAAAGCGTCGAGGTCGAAGTCTTCATCTCAAGACAATTCTGCATGCTCTAAGGCATCCGACTCAATGGTATCAAATTCTAACCTCTCTATGAACGAGCTCATGGATATAATTATAGAGTTAAAAGACTTGCTTGGCAAAATGACTATAAACCTTAGCACTTTAAAGGATGATTACTCATCTTTGAAAGTGAAACATCAAGAATTGAAAAAGTCTTATGACTCTTTGCTTGTCAAGAGTTCCATTAGCTCAACATGTATATTAGATGTTAGAATTGCTTGTGACACCCCTATTGATTCATCTTTATGAAGGTAACCGAGTAAGCTACACTAGCATAATTTCAAAAATTTTACTCGAAGGCTACAAGTTATAGATCATAGATTAGATTGTTACCAATAGCGGAAGCAGATTTGGTGAAGCGATCGAATGTTCACAGCAACCGTTTGCGGATCATCCTGATCAGCAGATGTAGATGACAACGATCGCTCACGGATCGTTCTAATCAGCACAGCAATTGCAGCAGCGCCTCTACCGGTATCCACACGTACCGGGATAGAACGTTGTACGATGGTGTGCTAGCACCAATGCGTACGACAAGGGGTTAAGGGCTATTAAAAGAGATGGCAGCTATGGCTTTTGTGATGATCCTCAAAGCCCATCATACATCTCTATATATAGGGTCATGCAGAAGAAATCCTAACAGATTAGGTTTCCTGATGTGATACGAATCTTATCCGAACTGCCCATGCAGAAGCAATCCTAACAGATTAGGTTTCTTGATAAGATTTAAATCTTATCCGAACTGCCCATACAGAAGAAATCCTAACAGATTAGATTTCCTGATGTGATTCAAATCTTATTCAAATTCGTATCTGATACGCATATTCCATAACAGATCCAATCCGGATCTGATACAAAAACCCATAACAAACCCAATCTGAATGTATAAGGAGTCTAATATTAAGTCTCTGAATCTGATACAGAAATCCATACCAAATCCAATCCAAATGGATAAGGAGTCTAAACCCAATCCAAATACATAAGGAGTCTAATATTAAGTTTCCGAATCTGATACGGAAACCCATACCAAACCCAATCCAAATGCATAAGGAGTCTAAACCCAATCCAAATGCATAAGGAGTCTAACATTAAGTCTCCGAATCTGATATGGAAACCCAAAATAGACTTAATCCAAATTGCATTATTCCAACCCGTTAAGTGTGTGACCCTGTAGGTTCATGTATATTTAGTCACGACTCGGGAATACTTACTCGAATTGTAAGTCAGTAGTGGCCCCTAGCAAGACATAACGACTATCCAAATACACACAAAGATCATAACCAGTAAACCTATATAATGTCTTCATGTTGAACCTCTTGCCATACGATACCAGATTAAACCCAAGGTAGGAAATGTGCCACTCTTGCACAGTTCAATCCTTTCTCGATCTCATAGTGAATTGATCTTCCCGTAGTTGACATTCAACCACAAAGGCATGGCCATGCACTTCTCAATTCATCTATATCGAGGGGCCCAGAGATATCTCTCTCATTATATGAGATATGCAAATTCCATCTTAACCATTCATATTCCTCCGCATGGCTCATAGCATACCCGAATATTACCTTTATTACTACTTAATTAAAAATAGCGTTTGGTAGTATCAAAGTATACTACTACACATGTAGGAAACTACGATGGTCTCAGGTCTAAGGATCAATCATAAATATTATTTGAGACCAACTGGTGACACTTAAATAACAAATCCAAACAGTGTCTCAAAATGGGTCTATCCAACATTATATTCTCCAATATATGTCAACATTATTGGTTTGATATCTTATATCCATGGTCCGTGAAACATAACCATCAATCCATAAATGCGCTGATCCATTAATTTATAATGTCCTATTTAAAGATAATGGATCAGGGATTATATTAGAATAATATCATCAAATAAATTTAGAGTCTCACGAACAAGTCACATACTTGTTGATCAAATTAAGATGATAATTTATTCAAAAATAACATATTATTCAAATATTCATAAATATAACAAAGATAAATATAACTCTGTGATTTTCTCTAGGACATATCACTGACAACCTCCCACTTGGACTAGAGTTAATCACAAATGTATCTAATACCTATTGCTCTAGTATGCACCTCATGCTTTGGTTGCGGGAGAGGCTTTGTCAACGGATCAACAACATTCAAATCTGTGGACACTTTGCAAATCTTCACATCACCTCTATTCACGATTTCTCAGATGAGGTGATAACACCTGAGTATATGTTTGGATTTCTGATGAGACTTTGGTTCCTTAGCTTGCCCAATGGCTCCACTATTATCACAATAGAGATCCACTGGGCTTGAAATGCTAGAAACCACACCAAGTTCAGAGATGAACTTTTTAATCCAAACAGCTTCTTTGGCAGCTTCAGAAGCAGCAATGTACTCTACTTCTATTGTAGAATCAGCAACAATTTCTTGCTTAGAACTTTTCTAGCTTATAGCTCCACCATTAAGAGAAAACACAAAACCAGATTGCGATTTGAAATCATCTTTGTCGGTTTGGAAGCTAGCATCGGTGTAACCTGTCGACGATTCGGACTCGGAGTCCTCAGCCGAACTTATGCAGAATTTGTAATTGTGAGACCTTTCAAGATGACCCTTCGGGAAGGTATGCTGAACAATAGTGAACAGGAGCACAGAGAGTTTAGACAGGTTCGGGCCCTCGATGGTGGGAGTAAAAGCCCTACGTCCTGTTGAGATTTCACTAAGTGTGGTAAAAGGTTTACAAATGGAGGGAAAAGTCCTCACAGGCGAGGATTTTCCCTGTAAGAGTGTACAAGGATAAGCCAAAGAAGGCTTACTAAAATGCTATATGAGGTGTGCCGTAGACTTGGCTAACTTGGATGATTTTGGGTTTCTTGATCTTCCGATCTCTCGGTTGATGTTTCGGATGATCCCCCTCCTGATTGATGCTCCATGCCATCCTTTTGTACTGTTTGAAAGGGTGCCATGTAGAGGAAACTGCATCAAACGGTTGCACGGACGGTTGGATGCGGTTTTTTGGAACTGCTCTTAACCTCCACGCAGGTTAAACACGTGTTATTCACGGATAACTGTATGTGTTAACCTTCTAACGATTGATTCTCCACGTGTAGGAATCTTCGGGATACTTAGAATATCCTGTTGTATGGGCAACCGAATAAATAGATCTCAAGTATCTTGATCGGTAGATGTTCTGACCGCGGGATATTAGCTGACCGCGCAATATCCCGAATGTGTAGTTCGCGTACAGCCTACGAACTTCTGACCGCGCAAGGCTTACGGTCTGACCACGTAAAGCTGCGACCTGATCGCGTAAAGCTTGCGACCTCATGGTGATGCCCCTCAGAATAGCTTGAATTCGCATCACCAGATACATGTCTGGTTCGAACCTGTCTTGAACCAAAAGTTTATTAGAAGTGACCCGGGTGTCAATCCTCGTCAGCTAGCCCCCAAATTCGAAGAAAACGAAGAGACGTGTTTATTTCGAATTTTTAAAAAACCGTGCATTGGATTTTTAACCTGGCCCTTTAACTTCTCCACTTAGTGGCGCACTAAGTGAAAACGGTTGGTTTTTCAAGACGGATTCTGACATTACGTGACGGGCAATGATAGCGCCGTAGAATTGTTTTTATCTCGAGGTAAAATTGTAAATGTCTTAACAAAACCCGAGGTGTCTGGGAGGCGAACCGTCGCCCTGGTGGTTATAAATACCAGACCCCTGGACATGTAAAGATCTACAATTTCCCTCTCACGTCTAAGTCTTTTTCTTGTTATCCTGCCTCCTTCCTTTTCACATACCCCTCCCAATGGCAGATCATGAAATCATCGAGATTGAGAGCGATGAAGGGGAAATTGTCGAACAAGGGTCTCAAACGAATGAAGTCCTGTCTCCCTTAAGGAAGAAACCCAAGGTTGACGAAGGATTTTCCAGTGGAACAAAGGTGAAGGACGTAGCGAGTTTCTTTCTTCCTTCAGTTCCTTTGACCCTCCTCGTTCATGCCTCTCGGCAAGTTAGGCCTTTATCCTTAGGAAAAGATCCCTTCACATCCAACTCTCCCATCCTTTTGGGTGATCAACATCTTGGTCGGCAAGCGGTGACTATCCCTCGATCAGATGATTGCCGTATTGGGTTGGCGAAGCAATCTTCTTCTGGGAAGGTTGCTCTTCCACCATATGATGATCTTCCTCCCAAGATAGGTGTATCAACGGGTTATGCACCGGGACAGGTAACAATTCTTCTCCCTTTTTGCTGATAATTTTAGTTAGTATGACTAACTTTTGCAAAATGCAGGAGGTAGGAGGCCCCAGCGATCAGCCTTCTGCTGCTCCATCTCTTCCTTCCGGACAGACCCTTCTGGAAGAGAAGAATGCCCTGGAGAAGAAGACCGAGGAGATGGCCTCGAAGATTCTGCGTTTAGCAGAATGTTTTGATCGATCCCGAGAAGAGGCGCACCATTTCCGTCGAGAGAGGGACTTCGCTCAGCAACAGCGAGAACTCTCTGACTTGATTAGGGACAATAGTGCGTCTGTTGTTAGGGACGATATAGATAGACTTAGGGTAGTTGCTAGTTCCCTGGGGGTTGTCAGTGTAGATCCTACTGACAACAACATGTCCCTTGGGGAACTTTGTAAACTTCTTTCGGAGCAAGTCGATGTTTTGATCGACTGCATCCCTTTTGTATGTAAAGAATGTAAGAAATAAAAGTTCTTTATTTCTCATGAAATGTTCTCCACATCTTCTGTGCGAAAATATAGCCATGAACTTTACGTTCGCGACCATTCATACACAGGAAATTTTAGTTCTGCGATCAAAATCACTTTTAAGAAAAAAGCACCGCGACCTGCCCTGATTCCGCGATCAGTTTCAAAGCCGCGGTCAGAACTAAGGTTCGACCAGAGTTGGGACTCGGTCAGGATGTCACTTCGATTAGAATCGAAGTTTTAGCCTAAAACACGATTTCGATAAAACCATAACCCAATTAGAAACACTCCAGTACGTTAAAATTGGGTTACATGATTTTTTCGAATAAAATGTTCAAAGTATAAAAAGGAAAAACGTCATCTGAAAAGTAGTGAAAATTTTTCAGTCCTTTTACGCTTTCAGTTTCCAAAACAAAGAAGTCTTTTTTTTTCAGATCCGACGCCTGAGTACTTTATCGGGTCCATCAGAGACAGTATCCATTATGGGAAATGAATAAAGCATTCAATGGAACGTTTGAAATGAGCCGTTTACTCATTAATGCGTCGCCTTGGGTCTATAAAAAGAGCAGATGTCTTCTCAAAGAAGCCACATAGCTAAAAACCCTCATTATTCCCGCCGCTCAAAACCCTCATTTTCTTCAGCCTTCATCTTCCCCAAATCGCCAGCTTCCCCTTTGATTCTACACCAAAGATGGCGTCCTGGAGCAGATCCATTCACCATTCTGAGGAGAGCCTGATGGCGTTAGAGAAGGAGGAGATCCTTTCTCCGCGGCTGCTCATTAACTGGCGACCTGCGGAGAAGGACCAAGAAACCCCAACTGTCCAAGAAGGCGAGTTGGTGGTTTTTGAGGAGTATTTGCGTTGCGGGTGACCCTTCAATTCCTGAAGCCCCCGAGGTTTCAGGGTCAATTATTTCTGCTTCCCTGGTTGAAGGGACGACCAAGGTAAGGAATCTTTTTCGGCCGTTCCTTCTATGACTCTTTCTGCACATTTGTCAAGTTAATGTATATACAGGGAGGAGAGCTTCCCCCTGGGACCACTGGGGGTTCCAGGGAGGAAAATCCTCCTCCTCTGCGGACAGAGGAGGAGGTGGATGAACAAAGGCCAGCTATGATGGTTCCAGCAACTCTGGAATCGCCAAGGCCTTCAGATGCAGCCTCACCAGTTAGCCCGGTGGCCCAGGTAAAGATCTTTTTATGTGTTTTTGCCTGTTCCCTAAGAATATGCCTATAACATGACATTTCCAGGGGGGTGTTGCCTTGTTTACCATAAGGAAGGCGAGAACCGGAGACGGCTCTCCTTCGCAAGGGGAATTTTCTCAGAAGTCCCAGGAACGAATGGGATTTCAAATAAGGTAAGAGCTCTTACTTGACAGTAATCTTAAATAAAAGTTGCCTGACCCATTCTTCCTGTTAGGCAAAAGAAGACAGCGCCTAACCCTTCAACCGCCACTGGGGAGGTTGAAACTAGGGCTGATGAGGGAGCCTCTAATGAAGAGCGCTCTGCTCCCGTGGTTCAGGAAGTCGTCCGGACCGCGGGAGGTGAAACAAGTATAGGGACCGGGTCACAACCAGTGGCCTCTGGGGGTGGCGTCCGGCCGGCACTCCCGCCAACTATCCCTGTAGTGAGCACGTCGGAGGCTCTAGCGAGGATTCCCGCTGAACTGAATGATGCCGTTTTACAAAAGTTTATGAAGGTATAATAAGACTCTGCTTCCGTGCCTGAATTATACTTAGGACACCTTTGACCTTCTTCTTTGGCACCACAGGGATTGTCCTGGCTAACAAGCCATTCGCGTGTTGTGATGGCTAGTACAGAAGCCATTCAAAAAGAACGCGATAGCTTGCGCAGGTGAGTACCATTACCCTCTGGTTAACATGGGTACATCTTGGTTGTGACTGCATTGATTTTGTTGCAGAGAGGTTGCATTCTTGAAGAAGGAGGTGGCCGGTTCAGTCTCAATGCTTAAGAAACAAGAAACTGAACTCAACAGACTTCGATCAGAGAATGCTGGTAAGCCGATTCCTGACTAGGAAGACTTGAATCCATAATATGCGAATAATCTTCTCTCTCTGTACAGCGCAAGCAGGTCGAATTACGCAGCTCAGTCGAGACAAGGAGATTCTTGAATCCTCGATTCGCCACACCGATCGGGCAATCAAAGAACTGAGCCTCCGGATCTTCGAAAAACTAAAGGCCGTGGCTGATCTTTTGAAGACCGATGTGGTAGAACTGAGGCAAGACAACCTCAGTATAAATGACTGGACATCGCTGCTTACTGCCCAGGCGGATTCACTGCTTGAGTATCTCCCTGGAGATACACGGCGACGCGAAGAGGCGATCAGAACCAGGGTTCGATCAGCCGCAGCAGCCGTACTCAGCCGGGTTCGACTTCACCATGGCCCAGATGCAGATCTGAACGCATTGGTGGGTCTGGTTGAGGTCGAGAGTGAAGAGCTGCTCGATGCAGTCATAGAGGAAGTCCAGCCCCTAGTAGATAGACTCCTGACTGAGCTGGGGATCGAATGATCCTTATTTTTGTAACCAAACAATTGTAATTACAATGCAATGTATGTAAAACTATTTTTTTTTTCAAAAGAAAGTGCATATTCACATCATAAGTTTCATACTATAAGTATATTTCTCTAGCCCCCGCCTCTGTTTTGTGAATACTGGAGCCTTAGTATTTTAAGCAGAGGGGAAAACATAAGTATGATGACCAGGGATATGCGCTTCAAGCCGATGGTCAAGATTAAAGTAACATTTTAACCTTATTGCAAACTGGTAGCCACCCAGATGACCGAAGACTAGCCAGATAGTCCCGTGTGCGTTGAGAAACGGCTTATTTAGGAGCGACTTATCTGGAAGTGATCATAAGATTGACCAGCGAATCCGGTTAAAAAATGCTGTAGTAACCTAACCGCCGGCGATCTGCCCCAGGTCGAATTTGTATAATTTGGGCTTAAAGAAAACACTCATTGTATGAAAACAAGACATGCTTTTTATGAAAAGATGCTAATTGAACAGGGAAAAAGTGATTGGAATACTTACACGTAAAACTTGCGAAGTTGATCGATGTTCCAAGTATTGGACAAAATCCGACCATCCTCCATGGCTAACCGCGCAGATCCTGGCCGCGGCACTGAGACGACAGTGTATGGCCCTTCCCACTTTGGGGAGAATTTATTGCGGTTAGACTGGTCTTGAATTTTTCGTAAAACCAAGTCGCCAACAGTGAGATCACGTGGTCGCACCTTTTTACTGTGATACTTGCGTAGAGCCTGCAAGTATACCGCGGACTTGATCAGGGCGCGATCACGCCGTTCTTCCAGGAGGATGAGATCTTGCGATCGCTGTTCGGATTGATTGACCTGTTCGAATTGATTCGTGCGAACAGATCCAATACTAACTTCCATAGGCAACACAGCCTCGGCCCCATAGACCAAATGGAAGGGTGTCTCACCGGTGGCTCGACTAGAGGTAGTCCGTAGTGCCCATAGAACAGTATAGAGCTCGTCTGCCCAAGCCCCCGAGCGGGTCTTGAGGCGATCAAAAACACGTTTTTTGATGCCTTGCAATACTTGCCCATTGGCCCGTTTTACGGCACCATTGCTTTGTGGATGTGCCACGGAAGCAAAGCACACCTTGGTCCCAATCTGATCGCAGTAGTCTAGGAAGAGACCGCTAGCGAACTGAGAACCGTTGTCTGTGATGAGACGGTTTGGAACACCAAATCGTGCCACAATGTTCTTGTGAAAGAACTTTTGTGCGGCTGATGCAGTAATATTTCGTACTGGTTCGGCCTCAATCCACTTTGTGAACGTGTCAATGGCTACGAACAGAAACATGTACCCATTGACCGCTTGTGGCATAGGACCGACGATGTCCATTCCCCAGATCGCGAAGGGCCATGCGAGAGGAATAGTTTGCAATGCATAAGCAGGTTGATGAACCTGTCTTGCATGAAACTGACACTGTGGACACATCTTGACCATAAACTTGGCATCATCGAGTGCCGAAGGCCAGTAGAATCCCTGTCGAAAAACTTTTCCGACCAGTGTTCGGTATGACGCGTGTGCACCGCATACACCGTCATGTATTTCTTTCAAGAGGGATTTTCCTTCCTCCTGAGATATGCAGTGCATGAATACTCCTTGAGTACCCTTTCTGTACATAACCCCATCTATGAGTTTGTACAGACGCGCTTTTCGAATTAATCGATCGCTTTTGGTTTCGTCCTCGGGTAGGGTCCCATGTTCAAGATAGACCCTCAATGGATGAGTCCAATCTTGTTCCTGACCGAGGTTGGCAACGAAGGCTATTGCCGGATCATCCTCGACCGAAGTCATGATCGAAGGATGGTCCAAGTGTTCAATGAACACTCCTGCCGGAGCGGATGAGCGTGAGGATCCAATTTTGGATAATTGGTCTGCGAGAATATTGTCCTTTCGCGGGACGTATTGGACTTCGAAGTGACTGAAGTGTTTTTCCAATCTCCTCACTTCCCCCAGGTAATGAGCCATTGTCTCATCGGAGGTGCTGTACTCCTTGTTTACCTGGTTTACGACTAGCTGTGAGTCCCCCCTCACCACTAATCGACGGACTCCGAGGAATTTTGCTGCCCGGAGCCCTGCAAGAAGACCTTCATACTCTGCTGCATTGTTGGTGGCAACAAAGTGTAGTTGAATGACATACTTAAGCTGTTCGCCCTGAGGCGTAACTAAGACCACTCCAGCCCCCGAGTGTTGAAAACTATGGGAGCCGTCCAAGTACATTGTCCAATAATCGGGGTACTCCAGTTCCTTTGCCAACTGCACGGGTGGCTCAGGGTTGGTCCATTCGACCACAAAGTCGGCCAAAACCTGAGACTTAACCGCCGTGCGAGGGGTGAAATGGATCTCGAAGGCACCGAATTCGACCGCCCATTTGGCGATTCGACCAGATTTTTCTGGATTTCGGACAATATCCCCTAAAGGAAAAGAGGAGGGTACTGTGATCTTGTGTGCTTGAAAGTAATGTCGTAGCTTACGGGAAGCCATCAGTAGCGCGTAAAGTATCTTCTGGACCTCAGGGTAGCGCTCCTTAGGACCATGAAGTACTTCGCTCACATAGTAGACGGGTCTGTGTACTCCTTCCCTTTCCGCGATCAGAACTGAACTGACCGCGTGTGGGGTGGCTGCCAAATACAAAAGTAATGGTTCTTCCTTTTCAGGAGACACCAATACTGGCGGACTGGAAAGATATGTTTTTACCTCCTGAAACGCTTTTTCGGCCTCGTCGGACCACGTGAAGTTATGATGTTTCCGCAAGGCTTTAAAGAAAGGTAGTCCCCTTTCGCCTAATCGCGATATAAAGCGACTTAAAGCCGCCATGCGACCAGCCAGGCGTTGAACATCCTTCATGGTCGAGGGCGACCTCATTTGTTCAATAGCTCTGATTTTCTCAGGATTAACCTCAATGCCCCTGGAACACACAAGGAAACCAAGAAGCTTCCCTGAAGAAACCCCGAAAGAACATTTCTCCGGGTTCAATTTTATTCCAAAGCGATTCAAGTTACAGAAGGTTTCAGCAAGATCGTCCAAATGAGATAATCTTTTGGTGCTCTTTACAACCAAGTCGTCTACATATGCTTCGAGATTACGCCCTATCTGGGAAAGAAAGGTCTTTTGCATCAAGCGCTGGTACGTGGAACCAGCGTTCTTGAGACCGAACGGCATTCTGACGTAGTAGTATGTGCCGAACGGGGTGATGAAGGCAGTTTTCTCTTCATCGTCTTCTGCCATGCTAATTTGATGATATCCTGAGTAGGCATCCAGAAAACTCATCAGTTCACAACCCGCAGTGGAGTCAACCAGCTGGTCGATGCAGGGAAGGGGAAAGTCATCCTTCGGATAGGCACTGTTGAGGCTAGTATAGTCGACGCACATGCGCCACTTGCCATTTGACTTGCGGACCATGGCCGGATTGGCGAGCCAGTCAGGGTGATTCACTTCGCGGATAAACCCGGCTTGTAAGAGTTTGTCTAACTCTTCTCGGATGGCTTCCTGTCGGTCGGTGGTAAAACGCCTGAGCTTTTGCTTTATTGGTCGTTGTCCAGGTCGAATTGCTAACCTGTGCTCAATTACTTCCCTTGGGACACCGGGCATGTCGGACGGTTTCCACGCAAACACGTCTGCGTTAGCCCGGAGGAAAGCAACGAGGTCGAGTTCCTATTTGTCATCCAGGGCTGACCCAACCCGAATTGTCTTGGATGGGTCATCTGGGTACAAAGGAACTTGTTTGAGTTTCTCATCTGGTCGAGGAGCAGCCCTGATCGCATCGGTGGCGACGGTGGCGACCTGAGCGTCCCGGAGGGGAAGTTGATCGACCATCTCCAAAGATAGCCGGTCGCACGTGAGCGCCACGTTGCGACTTCCTCGGACCGAAATGACACCTTTGGGGCCAGGCAATTTCCCGCACTGATAAGCATAGTGCGTTGCCATCATGAACTTAGCAAAAGTCGGCCTGCCAAAGATTGCATTATAAGCTGAATCACAATCGATTACATCGAACGTAACCAATTCTGTTCGGAAGTTATCTGGTTCTCCCAGAGTGACCGGGAGGACCACTTGTCCCAATGGCATCATGGAGGGGCCTGGGATTATCCCATAAAACGGATGGATTATGGGCTTGATCTTCGAACGAGGAATTTGCATCTCGTCGAGTATCTTGACCAATAATAGATCAAGGGAACTTCCCCCATCAATCAGGACCCTTTCGACTCTCGCGTTACTGATGATTGGGGTAATAACCAGAGGTAGCCTCAATGGTCGATTTAGCCCCACAGGAAAGTCAGCGCGATCGAACGTCAAAGGCATATCCGACCAACGGGGATATTGAGGTTCGCCAAGGGATGTCTCCGTTTGGTTAACCTCTCGGCAAAAGGTTTTAAATTGCCTTTTGGAAACGAAAGAGGAGGAACCTCCGAAAATGACATTAACATGATTTTGAGGTACCTGGTAAGCCATTTCTTCGTCTCCGTCGACGTCTCTAACCCCGCACGCCTGCTCTTTAGGCGGTAAGGTTGGCATTGGCCTAGCTCCTTGGTAGAAATCATCCAGCTGTTTCAACCAACTCCTGCAGTTTTTGAGGTCGTGGCCTGCGGAGTTGTGGAGTGGACACCACCTCTTGCCCTCCTGCGGATTAGTTGATTTTTCTGGCTGGTCGGAATCCCGGCAGCCAGAAGCAGTTTTACTTTTAAAAGAAGACTTATTACCTTTGGTCGAAGGTGGTTTCTCCGCGACTGCGACCTCACGGTACTGTCCAGAGCGGTTCCTCTTCGACTTTTTTGACTTCCCACCCGGTGAAGACTCCGACTTTTTGCTTGAATCTTCTTTCTTGGCGTCCTTGAAGCCTGGTTGGGGCGGTAGGTCCCCCTTATCAACCATTCGGTTCCATTCGACTGCCTCGGCTGCATCGGAGTATCGATCAGCCATATCGAATAGATCGGCCACTGATCGAGGAGGGTGGATAAGCAAGTCTTCAGTGAATCTCCGGTATCGAACGGCATGCTTAAATGCCCTGATTACGGAGCCATCAGATATGTTCGGGATGGTATTTCTTACCCCGACAAACCTCTTGACAAACTGCCGAAGCGTTTCGGTCGAAGTTTGCCGCAGTCTATGCAAGTCGTCCTCCTTACCCGGCTTTTGGTAACAGTTTTGGAAATTGCTGAGGATGGCATCGCATAGCATTTCCCAATTATAGATAGAACCCTCAGGCTGATTGAACAACCAGGTTCTAGCCGGTCCTGCGAGGACTGTTGGCAGGTAGTTGGCCATGACCTTGTCATCGCCTCCTGCTGCTTGGATGGCAGTAATATAGATCTGAAGGAACTCAGATGGGTTTTGAGTTCCATCAAACCTCTCAATGGCCCCTGGTCGAAACTTATCGGGCCAAATGACTGCTCGTAGGCCAGGCGAGAAAGCTTTGCAACCAACGTAAGGACCGTGAACCGTCCTGCGACTTTCGGTCGGGTTTCGAGCAAACTCACTTAATGGCGAGGTTACTCGGGGTCCCAAACGAGAGTGAACGGGAACTCGATCCCTACTACGAGAGTCCTGCATTCGCCGATATTTGTCCTGTCGGGACGGTAGAGGTGGCGGGTAACTCCGTCGGCCAGAGCCAAAATGAGGACCATCTCGTTCACGGGAATGTGTCACTGAGCGGGAAGAGGCTGTTGGGGTCGCCTCGGATGCGACCTCGTCCAGTCTTTCCGCCAGGATCCTGAAAAAGGCCGGTCTCTGCGCATCCGTGACCGTAGGAGGAAAATTACGCATGACCTCCGCGATAGATTGCAGTTGACCATGGGTACTTCTCCTAGGGGCACCAGGTGTTACTGTTTCTTCGTCCACTGGGAAATGCTCCGGTGGTAAGGAAGGAGTCTGGTCACGTCTACGACCACGCGACCGTCGAGAAGAACTCGGGGCAGCATCGTAACGAGCCTGCGCATCTTGAAGAGCCTCTAGGGCAGTTCTGCGTAGTTCGTTGTTCTATTGCTCGAGATCTTGCTCCTCCTTCTGTTTGCGATCTTGTTCTTCCCTGGCAGCCTGTTGATCGGGAGTTTCCTCCGACAACGCAGCAAACTGCCTAGGGAGAGAGGTCGCCGATGGGGAGAACATCTCGGTTTGTTCCGAGTCAGACTTGAAATCAAAGAGACGGTGGAGGTTATCAGGGTCGAACCATCCTGGGCTAACTTCAGGGTCACCATCATATTTTCCCTCAGCGGGATCGTATGACGGGCCGGATTCATCACCTAGCACATTAAGAACCTCTGCGGGTTCTGACCTTGTGCTAGTTACCTCCTGGTCGATTAACATGACTTGGGGAGATGATTCAACCTGTGGAAGATTCTGGCCTTCGACCTCTTCCATCGGAACAGGATCGCTTGGAGAAGGCATGGGTGACGAGGATTGACACCCGGGTCACTTCTAATAAACTTCTGGTTCAAGACAGGTTCGAACCAGAGCATGTGTCTGGAGATGCAAACTCAAGTTATTTTGAGAGGCATCACCACGAGGTCGCAAGCTTTACGCGATCAAGTCGCAGCTTTACGCGGTCAGACCGTAGGCCTTGCGCGGTCAGAAGTTCGTGGCCTATACGCGAACTACACATTCGGGATATTACGCGGTCAGCCAAATCCCGTGGTCAGAACGTCTACCGATCAGGATACCTGGGATCTATCTATTCGGTTGTCTATACGACAGGATATTCTAAGTATCCCGAAGATTCCTACACGTGGAAAATCAACCGTCAGGGGGTTAACACGTACAGTTATTCATGAATAACACGTGTTTAACCTGCGTGGAGGTTAAGAGCAGTTTCAAAAACCGTATCTAACCGTCCGAGCAACCGATTGATGCAGTTTCCTTCACATGGCACCCTTTCAAGCAGTATAAAAGGATGGCATGAAGTATCAATCGGGGGGGGGGGGAGATCCAAGTTAGCCAAGTCTACGGCACACCTCATATAGCATTTTTAAGTCTTCTTTAGCTTATTTTTGTACACTTTTATAGGAAAAATCCTTGCCTGTGAGGACTTTTCCTCCCATTTGTAAACATTTTACCACACTTAGTGAAATCTCAACAGGACGTAGGGCTTTTACTCCCACAATCGAGGGCCCGAACCTGTCTAAATTCTCTGTGTTCCTGTTCTCCATTGTTCAGCATACCTTCCCGAAGGGTCATCTTGAAAGGTCTCACTATTACAAATTCTGCATAAGTTCGGCTGAGGACCCCGAGTCCGAATCGTCGACAATGGGTATATGGGCATAATCCTCGAGATCGAAATCGTTCTCGGAATCATATGCTCCAGCCATGTTTCGGCGAACCTCCGAATTTCAATTAGGACGCCTTGAGAAAGGCCCCACGGTGGGCGCCAGCTGTCGACGATTCGGACTCGGAGTCCTCAGCCGAACTTATGCAGAATTTGTAATTGTGAGACCTTTCAAGATGACCCTTCGGGAAGGTATGCTGAACAATAGTGAACAGGAGCACAGAGAGTTTAGACAGGTTCGGGCCCTCGATGGTGGGAGTAAAAGCCCTACGTCCTGTTGAGATTTCACTAAGTGTGGTAAAAGGTTTACAAATGGAGGGAAAAGTCCTCACAGGCGAGGATTTTCCCTGTAAGAGTGTACAAGGATAAGCCAAAGAAGGCTTACTAAAATGCTATATGAGGTGTGCCGTAGACTTGGCTAACTTGGATGATTTTGGGTTTCTTGATCTTCCGATCTCTCGGTTGATGTTTCAGATGATCCCCCTCCTGATTGATGCTCCATGCCATCCTTTTGTACTGTTTGAAAGGGTGCCATGTAGAGGAAACTGTATCAAACGGTTGCACGGACGGTTGGATGCGGTTTTTTGGAACTGCTCTTAACCTCCACGCAGGTTAAACACGTGTTATTCACAGATAACTATATGTGTTAACCTTCTGACGGTTGATTCTCCACGTGTAGGAATCTTCGGGATACTTAGAATATCCTGTTGTATGGGCAACCGAATAAATAGATCTCAAGTATCTTGATCGGTAGATGTTCTGACCGCGGGATATTAGCTGACCGCGCAATATCCCGAATGTGTAGTTCGCGTACAGCCTACGAACTTCTGACCGCGCAAGGCTTACGGTCTAACCGCGTAAAGCTGCGACCTGATCGCGTAAAGCTTGCGACCTCATGGTGATGCCCCTCAGAATAGCTTGAATTCGCATCACCAGATACATGTCTGGTTCGAACCTGTCTTGAACCAAAAGTTTATTAGAAGTGACCCGGGTGTCAATCCTCGTCATAACCGCTAGCATCGGTGTAACCACTAGCAACGAGCTCTTCCTTACCTCCATAAACCAGGAACACATCCTTAGTCCTTCTCAAGTATTCAAGGATGTTTTTTACAACAATCCAGTGACTCTCACCTGGATCTGATTGGTATCTACTCGTAACACTTAGAGCATAGGAGACATCTGGGCGTGTACAAAGCATGGCATACATAATAGACCCAATAGTAGAAGCATATGGAATCTTATTCATTCCGTCCCGCTCATCACATGTCGAAGGACATTGACTCTTGGTAAGACTAATGCCATGTGACATAGGTAGAAAACTTTTCTTAGAATCTTGCATGTTGAATCTATTCAATACTTTGTCAACATATGTACTTTGGCTTAATCCAATTAGCCTTTTAGATCTATCTCAGTAGATCTTAATACCCAAAATATATGCTGCCTCACCTAAGTCTTTCATAGAAAAGCTACTTTTCAATGATGACTTCACAGACTCAAGCATAGGAATATCATTTCCGATCAAAAGTATGTCATCTACATATAAGACCAGAAAAACAAGTGCGCTCCCATTTTCCTTTTTGTAAACACAAGGCTCTTCTTCATTTTTTATGAAGCCAAATTGTTTGACTACTTCATCAAAACGAAGATTCCAACTCCGAGATGCTTGCTTCAAGCCATAAATGGATTTATGAAGTTTGCATACTTTCCCAGTATTTTCTGGATCGACAAAACCTTTAGGCTGTGCCATATACACATCCTCAGTTAGGTTTCCATTTAGGAAAGCTGTTTTGACATCCATCTGCCATATTTCATAATCAAAATAGGCAGCAATAGCTAGGATGATCCTGATTGACTTTAACATAGCAACAGGCGAAAACGTTTCATCATAATCAACACCTTGAATTTGCTTGAAACCTTTCACAACTAATCGTGCTTTATGGAGATGAACATGACCATTCATGTCAATCTTTTTCTTATAAATCCATTTGCACTCAATAGTTTTTACACCATCAGGTAGATCAACCAAGTTCCACACTCGATTGTCATGCATGGATTCAATTTCGGATCTCATGGCTCCAAGCCATTTCTCAGAGTCAGGGATCATCATTGCTTCTTCGTAAGTCTTGGGATCATCATTGTCTATCAATAATACTTCACGTTGTTCCATTGTAAGGAACATGTACCTTCCAGGTGCGTGACGTGCACTTTCAGACCTACGTGTAACCGGTGCTTGTCCTGCATTTTCTACATTATTTTGCAGGTCTCGCTGAGCTTCAGTGGGTGCTGAGACAATTCCAGTGGTTCCCGAATTTCTTCAAGTTGCACGGTGCTCCCACTTACTCCTTTTGAGAGAAACTCTTTCTCCAAAAAGACACCGTTTCGGGCAACAAATACTTTGTTTTCTTCTCGATTATAGAAGTAATATCCTTTTGTTTCCTTAGGATATCCCACAAAGAAGCATTTATCTGATTTGAGTTTGAGCTTATCAGTCATTAAACGTTTTACATAAGCCTCACAACCCCAAATCTTAAGAAAAGACAACCTGGGACGCTTTCCATTCCATATCTCATATGGTGTCCTTTCTACGGCTTTTGATGGAGCCCTATTTAATGTAAACACAGCTGTTTCTAGAGCATATCCCCAAAAGGACAATGGAAGATCAGTTTGGCTCATCATTGACCGAACCATGTCCAACAAGGTCCTGTTCCATCGTTCTGACACACCATTCCATTGAGGTGTTCCCGGCGGGGTCAATTGTGGAACAATTCCGTGTTGTTTTAGATGATCACCAAATTCTTGGCTCAAATACTCCCCTCCACGATCAGATCATAGGGTTTTGATTGTCTTGCCAAGTTGATTCTGTACTTCATTATGAAATTCCTTGAATTTATCAAACGTTTCAGATTTATGCCTCATTAAGTAGACATATCCATATCTACTAAAGTCATCGGTAAAAGTTATGAAGTACTGAAAACCACCACTAGCTGTTGAACTTAATGGTCCACATACATCAGTATGAACAAGAGCCAATAAGGCACTTGCCCTTTCACTTTCACCTGTGAAAGGTGCCTTTGTCATTTTACCAAGTAAACAAGATTCACACACATCAAATGATTGAAAATCAAATGAGTCTAGAAGACCATCTTTCAGGAGTTCCATGATGCGTTTCTCATTTATATGGCGCAAACGACAATGCCAGATAAATGTGGGATTCAAATCATTGGGACTAAGCCTCTTAGTACATATGTTATAGACAGGTAATTCAAGATTTAGTTAATAAAGCCCATTTTTCAATGAGGCATTGCCATAAAACATATCATTTAAATAAAAGGAACAACGATTGTTCTTTATTCCAAATTCATAACCCAGCGTGTCCAAACACGACACTGATACAATGTTTTTGCTTATGGCGGGAACATAATAACAGTTATTAAGTTCTAAAACTAATCCTGAAGGCAAAGCTAATATAAAAGTTCCAACAGCTAATGCTGCAACTCTTGCTCCATTGCCAACGCGAAGTTGAACCTCGCCCTTAGCCAAATTTCTACTCTTTTTAAGCCCCTGCATCGAAGTGCAAATATGAGTAGCCGATCCGGTATCAAATACCCAAGAGTTGGAAGGAGAAGTAGCTAAATGAACTTCTATAACATATATACCTGAAGGAGTCTCACTTTCTTTCTTTTTCTTTAAATCTTCCAGGTATTTCTTGCAATTCCTCTTCCAATGGCCAGATTCCTTGCAATAGAAACATTCAGTAGTAGGGGTGGCACCTGGCTTGGACTTTCCTTTAGAATTAGGCTTAGCACTAGAGGATCTTTCTAGAGTTTTGTCCTTTCCCTTAGCCTTGCCCTTGCCCTTCTTCTTAAAGCTTTTTCCCTTTTGAACCATCATTACATTATTTGGAATTTTCTTAATGTTTTGTTCCGCTGTTTTAAGCATCCCATGCAATTCGGTCAATGATTTCTCCAGATTATTCATGTTATAGTTCATGACAAACTGGTCATAGCTCGGAGGGAGCGATTGGAGAATCATATCAGTAGCCAACTCTTGACTAAGGGGAAAACCGAGCTTTTCCAAATTCTCAATGTAACCAATCATCTTGATCATATGAGGACTGATCGAGCTCTCTTCTGCCAACTTGCAATCATGCAATTTCTTGGTGGTTTCATATCTTTCCACCCTGGCCTGCTCCTCGAATAAGTTTCTAAGAGACACGGCCATGTCATAAGCTGTCATGTTCTCATATTGCTTATGAAGCTCAGAGTTCATGGTGACTAGCATTAGACAGCTGGCATCAAGTGCGTCATCAGTATGCTTTTTGTAAGCATCCTTTTGAGCACGTAGAACACTAGTGGCTGGTTCATCAGGTATAGGAGTCTCTAGAACATAATCGTTTTTCTCTTGTTTGAGAACAATTCTCAAGTTTCTATACCAATCAATAAAATTTATTCCATTGAGCTTTTCTTTATTAAGGACAGATAGCAAACTGAAATTGTTTGAGGAGCTACCACTATCCATGGTCTACAACAGTAAAGAAATGCAAAATTTTAGATTATATTTATGAAAAGTCTTTTATTAAACAATTCAATAAAAGATGTACCAACTATATATATTTTAAAACAAAAATCCCTCAACAAATATATATAGTAGGCCAAGATTCATATTTCACTAAGTTCTAGTGAGCTTTGGCATCACTGCTAGAAACCTAGTTATTTAGGTAAGCAACTCCTTACTAATTATATCATATATAACTCTTGTTTGTTGGGTGTCATCCCAACACCATGCCCCAAAGCCCAAAACCGTTTTGATGGCCTTATTAAGTTAAACCAATTCTATGTATCCAACACACATCCTGCCTTATTAAGATAATTGATGGTGCCCTGATTTGTCAGACCCACCAAACAACGATCAAAATCTTGACAGGTGCAGCAATTGGAAGGGTATAATAAACTTAATTTTTATGAGGGGTTAAAACATGGCAAAACATCCATATGCACGAAAATAACCATCAGCTAGATGATCTAACAGGTGCAATTTCGACTATATTTAACTTCCGTTGGCAATAACCTTGGCTAAGAAAGACCGCGACTGTTTTCGTTCACACCATGAAGGAAAGCGTTCCGCCAAGCGGGGCTTATCAAGAAAAACGTTATGATGTGTTCTTTCTTTAGACACCAAAGTTGACAGCTTCTGGTTGTCAAGTATAATTTTTATGTTTCATGAGGGGTTAAAAGATGTCACAACATCTATATGCATGAAAATAACCATCAGTTAGATAATCTCACATGCATAACTACGACTATATTTAACTTCCGTTGGCAGTAAACTTGGCCAGGAAAGACCGCTACTGTTTTCGCTTACACCATGAAGGAAAGCGTTCCGCCAAGCGGGGCTTATTAAGAAAAACCTTATGATGTGTTCTTTCCTTAGACACCAAAGTTGACAGCTTCTGGTTGTCAAGTATAATCTTTTTTTTGAATTAATCACATTAATTAAATTTTCGAACCAATCTGATTGGTTAAATTCCCTTAAGTCATTCATATTAACTCCAATATGAATATCTAGAATAGGCAGCTAATGTCATATATAGATCCAATTTATACACATATGATTTAGAAGATCAAATCTACTATTGTCATATAAACCCTAACATGACCTCCCTCTGACCCATGCTAGGATCATTAGACATTAGTTCATATTAAAGTCGGCCAAAAAATAGTTCATCACAACACTTGGATGTCAAAACAGACATGTATAACAAAACTTATACGGTAACAGATTGAATAAACTAGTAGATCTAATCTACTATAACTTCATATATCACACACACACACACACACACATATATATATATATTATTAATCCAGATCTAATACTATACAGGATGGCTCTGATACCACTGAAGGTAACCGAGTAAGCTACACTAGCAGAATTTCAAAAATTTTACTCGAAGGCTGCAAGTAATAGATCATAGATTAGATTGTTACCAATAGCGGAAGCAGATTTGGTGAAGTGATCGAATGTTCACAGCAACCGTTTGCGGATCGTCCTGATCAGCAGATGTAGATGACAACGATCGCTCACGGATCGTTCTAATCAGCATAGCAATTGCAGCAGCGTCTCTACCAGTATCCACACGTACCGGGATGGAACGTCGTACGATGGTGTGCTAGCACCAACGTGTACGACAAGGGGTTAAGGGCTATCAAAAGAGATGGCAGTTATGGCTTTTGTGATGATCCTCAAAGCCCATCATACATCTCTATATATAGGGTCATGCAGAAAAAATCCTAACAGATTAGGTTTCCTGATGTGATACGAATCTTATTCGAACTGCCCATGCAGAAGAAATCCTAACAGATTAGGTTTCTTGATAAGATTCAAATCTTATCCGAACTGCCCATACAGAAGAAATCCTAACAATTAGATTTCCTGATGTGATTCAAATCTTATTCGAATTCGTATCTGATACGCATATTCCATAACACATTAGAGTCACACACTTCTACTCCACATGCTAGCAATAATTCAATTATTGATTCATGGTTAAATTCAAATGCTAGTCTTGTGGACACTAGTACTTCATGTGAAAACTTATCTAATGATTTAATTATAGATTCGCATGCTTGTACGGATGATAATAGTATCTCATGCCATGATTCTTCTAGTGACTCATCGTTATGCCATGGTATTAGTACTAGGAGTTCTTCATTTGATATGCCTAGCTCATCTAGTCATTTTAGTGCTATACCTTCTAGTTCATCTATTTGTGATGATATGCCATCATGTTCTTATCATATTTTTTGTGTTGACACAAAATCATCTCAAGCACCTAAAATTCAAAATGATGAACTTAGGAGTAAAATAAATAGATTGAGCAAAAATCCTACTAGATGTCATATGAGTAGTGCTATGTTTGCTAAACTCTCTTTAGAACATAAAAATTCATTTAAAAAGGAAAAATTAAAAATTGCACTCATCTAGTAAGAGGCATCATATTTCTCATTACTCATGCCATTTCATTCAAAAAGCCCTCACGTACCTCATGTTATTTAAAAGGGCAACGTTCGTATGAGTGCGCATCTAATCCTTTTAGAGTTGGTTCTTTTGACTCTTATTTGATTTCATATTCTAAAAAGGGTTTAGTTTCAAAACCAATAAATCGCCATTTTCAAAAACCTAAAGATAAAACAATTTGGGTACCAAAAGACTTATGTGATAAGGCTAGAGGGCCTCGTATGGTTTGGGTACCAAAAGGAGCTTAAATCTTTTTGATGTGTTTAATAAAAACATTTGCATTGCATATTCACCTTTTATTCTTGGTTGTTGTAAATCCATATGCAAATTTTTCAAAAGAATGAAAATTTAAATCTTATGTTGTTGCATTATTAAGGGTTGTAATTTAAAAGTGCTTCCGTTGCTCATCACAACCCTATATGTGAAATATTTCAAAACTACAATTATAAGTTTTTAAATTGTGCACATTTGGTCAAAATGTCAAATTTTCATTCAAAAGGCCAAAAATCATCAATTCTTATTAAAATGGCCTTCAAAATGTATTTACAAGGTTTTTAGAGGCTTTAAATGAAAAACAATGTCAAAAAGTTCTTATCAAAAATTAGCCTCAAAACAATCTTCGGGTATCTAGTTTTTCAACAATATCGTTTTCAAACACAAATCAAAATCTATTTGGAATTTGCAAAAACTTGCTTTTCAAAACACTTAGATATTACTATCCCGAAGAAATTTGATATTGAAAACTTTCTCAAAAGAGTTCTCATTTGAAAGTTATGGATATTTAAATTTCACCGAAAAACTTGAAGTGACACGAAATACCCTAAATATGCAAAACATGAGTTTAGCTATTTTGATGGTCTATATTTGTGAGCCTTGGTTCAAAATTATATGTTTAACTCATGTAAACCCTTTCATGTCAAAAATATCATTAAAATCAAATTCGAACTCAATTTGCAAAAATTTGTCAAAATCCAATCCCTTTGCTTAATACAAATATCATTTGGCCATAACTCTTAATTGAAAAATCTTTTTTAGAAAATTCTTTTTGGAAAACGTATTTGATGCATTGAAAATCATCTCTGCAAAATTTCATCCCAATTGGACTTTATTTGAGCAAAATTGACTCTTTTCACAAATTGAAAATGAAATCTGCAAAATTCAGTTTTCTCGTGGTTTTGGGATGATTTGTCATTTTCATATCTCTTTATTGGTTGACTATTTGAAGAAAGTTTCTATATGACATTTTATCCTCTATGATTGTTATTTCTTGATAATTTATTTCAAAATTATTAGAAGTCATTTGCATGGATTTCCAGGTATGTTTAGAAGTGTAAAATGAATTTCTGAAACCTGAAATCTGAAACTTTAAACCTGACCAACATTTGTCTTTTTCATATCTCATTGTTGGATCATATTTTGGCTTCACTATAAAAGGCAATATTTGTTCCTCATTGCATTATCTATCTCCAAAATTTATTTTGAAATCTTTGGAACTTGTTTGCATATGTTTTGATGATTATAAAGAAGGCAACATGGTTAAGAAAACTTTAGTCTTCTTGGATGTTAAACCCTCAATTCTTTCAAATGACTGAAAAATGTTTCCATTGGTGTGTTTTATCTTTATGAAACTTTTTCATGAGCTTTGTTGATCATTTGGATGGGTTCTTGATTTGACTTCATTTGGATCCTTAATTTATCTTTGGAACTCATTCGTTGAATTCATATACTATTTGGTAAGATTTTCAAATGAAAGCAAATCAACTTTATACCAAATAGCATTCTCTTGCTCTTGCATGATGTGGTCTTAAATGAAATGCATTTCAAATAATATTTGTTCTAGACCATGAAAGGAGTTCATGATTCATTATTTGTATTGATCTTTGATGAACTCTCTTTTTCAAATAGATCATATTCATATATTGCATATTTTTCGTGACAAAACTTAGATGACACATTTAGGGGGAGCAACTTCAAAGTCATTGAAGCCTTGTATACCATAATTGTGGACTTATATCACATTTTGCAAACATTTCGGTAATAAAGGTCATTTTTGAGTAAAAAGGTAAAAAGAGCTCAAAACTTCAAAATGTTCAAAATTACTTCAAAACCTTTATAAATATGCTTCAAATATAGTTTCAAAGGTTTTGAAAGTGAAACAAAAGAGTTTCGAGCTAAAATGCAAAATTTCGACAAAATTGAAGTCTTCGGGATCTTGTTTTGGCCCAAAATGGTTCATTTTCATAAAACAAGATGGGTTGAGATTTGATAAAAAATTTCTACATGAAACATTTAGAACTCACTCACCCGAAGATAGTTCGTGTTGAGCTTATTTTCAAAAGACCTATGGTTTTCAAATAATTTCATATCCTAGGTCGCTCGAAAGCGGCTATCAACCCAAAAGTACCAAAATTTGAGCTATCTGGACCGGACTTTCTCCCATGTCTTGGTTTGGAATAGTAATTCAAACTCATCTAAGTCCAAATATTCAGAAAAATCCTAGTTTCGTCAAGAATTGAAGATTTTTGAGAAAACCACTTCTGTTTTACCTATTTTACTCCAAATCATTTTTGAAAAATCAAATTCAAGATCTTTTTCAAATAAATTTCTTTCAATTGGTATTCAACTAAGTTTCTATCATGGTATTCAAATCTATTATGGAACTTGAATCAATTGCTTGAAGCAAAATTGTAAAAATCTCTAATTTCAGAAGTTTCAGCAGTTTTTACTGAACTGTCCGGACATTGTCCGCCCAGAGCCGGACTCTGTCCGCCCATTTCGGACTTTTTCCGGTCCTAGCAGACTTTGTCTGCCCTCTGTGCAAAAGGGATGGTTGTTTATATTTTCAGCTGATTCTTGTCCTCCCTGTTTTGTGAGATTCTTACTTCCTCTTCTTCTCATATTTTGCAAATTGTTCATGATTAATTTATTGATATTTGGAATATGTTTGAATATGCTTTTTGGTTATAAAAAATATGTATATCTTCATGATTTTGGAGCATGATTCGTATGAATTTGAAATTTGAGTTTCTTTTGAAAATTTGAATATTTCAAGAGGTCATATGTCCTCTTAACTTTGTGACCCAAACATATTTCGACAAACCTCCTTTTGGCATATATCTTATTTGTATGTGTTTTTATCTTAAATGCCAAAATGAGTGAAATATTTGAGGATTTAAATTCTTGTTTCCATTCTTGTTTAAAATTGAGGTAGTTCAAAAGCCTGAAAATTTTTCTTATTTCGAATGATTTTCAAAATGAGAAGTTTGACATAATCATCATCAAACTTTCAATCAAGACATTACACTCTTGTGAGTTAAACATATTGATGACATTATTATCAGTTTTCACTAATAAATCCCTCTATCAAGAATTTGTTTTTGAGATGATGTTAAGGGAAATTGAGATGCAAACGATCGGAGAGCTAAGTCACTTCCATGCATGACAAAACAAGCAACTCAAGAACGAAATGTTCAAGAGTGAATTCAAGCATGTGAAGCAATCGCTCAAAAGCCTCGAGATGTAAGATGATGAAGCTATTACAACTTTCAAGGCTACAAACGAATATCTCGACATGGACGAACACAAACAAGCGGTCAATTCTAAACCCTATCAATCATTGATTGGTAGTTTCGCTTTATTTTACCGCATTTAGACTTATCATCATATTAAGTGATTGCATATATGCTGAATTCTAATTATTTCCTAAAGAATGTTATATGATTTCCATAAAATGCATTCTTAGGTAATTGAAATGCAATCTTAGATAGATCTTTGATATCCAAAGAGTACAAATATTGAATTTAGTGGATTCGGATTACTTAAATTGTAAAGATCAAATCAAAAGCACATCCGATGGCTGTTATGCTTAAATTCTTATGGATGAAACATTGGATTATCAAATTTTTTTCGAATAGATGCCACTCTTATGGAATATTGAACATTCCGTAAAAATGATGAGTAAGTTGTTTCAAAACTCTTGATTAGAATATATTGATATGAGACATAATTGTATAAGAGACCTTGTGGCATAAAGAGGATATTGAGATCAATCAAGATATGGCACATATGTATCTAGCGAATATGTTCACATCAAATTAGATGCATCTAGTTTTTGAATGACTAGAAGTGGATTAAATGTCATCGATACATTTTTTATGTGTTGATTGTTTTCATATATTCTCCATATTTTGAATGTGACTTTCAAAATCCCTTGAAACAAACCTTTTTGAAATCATGCTTTTGCATAAAAACCATTTCATATGAAATCTCATGCCCTAGAAAATATTGTTTCTCAAAATTTAAGTTCTCAACCCTTCCTTTTTGTGCTTGATGACAAATGGGAGAGATAGTATTTGAGAGAGATAGTACTTGAGAGACAATGTTTCAGAGATAAGCTTTAGAGAAAGCTTTAGGGGAAGAGATTTTGAGAGAATTTGGGAGAATTAGAGTCAGTTGAGTTAATTGACAAAGGGGGAGAGATAGATATCAAATTGGTACAATTGGTATTTGATAGATTTGATATTGATATCTGAGAAAGATGATAGAAGAAAAGTGAGATTGATAATGATATTTGGGGAGAGATATTATTTGATATGATTATTTGGGAGAGATATTTGAGATAGAGAAAATTGGGATAGTTGATATTTTGGAAGATGACTTGATTGAACTTGTGCTCAATTGTCATTTATATCTCTTAACTCATAAGATTAGATGTTGTATTCAGTTCTGATATATTTTTGCATATATTGAGGAGGAGCTGAAAATTTTGTTTTGGATTTATTGAAGCTTATAAAAAGTGTTGTCATCAGTCATAAAAAAGGGGGAGATTGTTGGATCTAGGTAGATGTAAGTATCTAGGTTTTGATGATTAATGATGATTTGAATAAATCCATGATGATTAAAGTTAATTTGGAAAATGTCAGATTTGATGATTAAATGACAATTTAGATAAATCCTTATTTAGCACAAGTGAATTAAATTGATTATCGGTAAACCCTAATGGATGTTTCCTCGGTTGTGGGTTTGATATTGATGCTATGTAGAGGAGGAGTTCAGTGGTTGCATCAAGCTTGTGCTGATTGATTGATTAAGATGTAATATGTTAAATCTTGATATTGATGACTCCAGTTGTGGACTTGATATTGATACATATGTTGAGGGGGAGCTCATCACCTTGATTAGATTGATATCATGACATGAGTAGTATAGATCGTGTGCGTATGTGTTTATCATCTACGATCTATATGATTGTATTCTAGCTCATACTCATTTACTACTCGTTGAATATGGTTGCGTCATTTCACTGGAAAGAGAAACTGTCGAGCAAACTCCTGTGTGGAGTAGTTTCTCTGGTGGTGATTAATGACGACCTATATTTGAGACTAATATTGTGCATTAACTGTACGTGTTGTAGTCTCAGTTTGATTGCAGGATAAAAGCGAGCAAGGACGTGAAGAGGATGAAGTAGATATGAGACAAGCGTTGAGCGGTCGAGTTTCGCGTGGTCAAGCTTAATGAGATCGAGCTTTGCGATGACGAGCGTCGAGTGATCGAGCTTCATGAGGTCAAACTCCACCTAAGGTAAAATCCAAGATTAAGGATTGTTTTCTTAGGGTTTTACCAGTCTAGGTGTTTGGAGACAGACCGGATTGATATGATTCTTTTTACTAGTTTGACCGTACTATTAAGAGGGGTCGGAAACTAGTAGCTTGAATCTATCTAGTGCGGAAGCTCAGATGCATTCATATCATCTTGCACTAGCATTTCATCGTCTCTTGCATTGTTAGAGAGTCTAAGTGTAGTTTGTGGTGTATTAGAGAAAATGTTTTGAAAACTGCACTTAGTCGTGATCGCCAGCTGTTTAAATTGGTTTATTTATGTAGAGCTGGTCGTGGTTGTATTTGCATATTCTGATCGTATCAGTGTTGATATGTGGTCGTGGTCGTGTCTCTTGTTTGGCGGCTTTTTGTTTAGGGTTTGGGTGTGGTCGTAGGAGTTCGGACTGGTCGTACCAGTCTTCGGCTTGCTTGCGTACGCTCGACCAAACCCTATCGACCACCTGTTTTCGATTGGATGTTAGACCTGTGTGGTCGTGGTCGTTGCTGAGTGACAGCAATTACATCCATGAGAAAACGGCAAATCCGTATGTGCAAATACCCTAAATTGCATTTGAGATGATTTTTGGATTGGACATTTTGACAGTAGGAAATTTTCTGAGTTTTTTAGAAGTTTCTATGCTTTTCTAGGTCTTGCTTTTATTGACAAAATTGTAGTTTTCTGAGTTATCTTTCCAACAAGCCAAAAATCACCTCAATCGGATTTCTGGATCAAACGTTATGCTTATTTTACTGTCAGTGTGCACTGACGGGACTTTGTCTGGGAATGTCCGGCCTGTACAAATTTTTTCAGCCTTTTGCAAAATGAAACCAGAGACGTTTGCATCTGTCCGGGTAGGCCAGACATTGTCCGATATGGCCGGACAATGTCCGGCCTGTACAAATTTTTTGAGCCAAGAAATGAAACAGAGACAAATGCATCTGTCCGGGGCATTTGTCCGTCATGGACGGACATTGTCTAGCATTGTCCGGCATGGCCGGACAATGTCCGGCCTTTACAGAAAAAGCTCCCAGCGGTCACTGACATGTTGCAACGGCTGTTTTCGTTGAACTGGCCGGACAATGTCTGAAGTGGCCGGACAATGTCCGGCTTGTACAAATCTGGTTCAGTTTGTTGCAAACGGCTAGTTTTTCTTTGAGGCTATAAATACTTCGTGTTTGGTTTCATTTGTTTGTGCTCAAAGAGTTCATTCTTCAGCTGAAAACCTAGCCAATTGAGTTGCATATGTGTTATTGCATTTAGAGGCTAGAATTGAGCCCAAATCTTGGGTAGATTTGAGAGAGAGCTTGGGGGAGATTGTGTGAGTGTTTAGTGCACTTCATCTCCATTAGATTGCTAGTGCTAGAGTGTTGAGCATCTCATTTGCATCATTGAGCTTCTAGCACGTGGTTGGTTCAAGTGAAAGCGCATCCGGCTTGTTACTCTTGGCGATCGCCTTCGCCTAGACGGTACCGGAGGAGAGCCGAGATCTCTCCAATTGAAGTTTATCGGAGAGGCCGGCAAAAGATTGTGAAATGTGTGGTGCTCGCCTATTAGGTGTGGAGAAGGAGCAACCCTAGTGAAATATCCTTTGTAGATATAGAAGCGAGGCTCCGAGTGAGCGCTTCAACGAGGAGTAGGGGAGACCGGGCGAGTCTCTGAGACCTCGGTAAAATTATTGTGTCAATTGCGTATTTATCATTTGCGTTACATTCATCTTGATGCAATTGCCATATTTACTTTTGTTGCATGATTTGTTGAATAACTTATATGGTTGAATGCAACTATTTGATTAAATTGTTTTAAGCCTCATTGTATAATCTAACTTAAACAATTATCTTGTTGAAATTGCTTAGTAGGGAAGAAAATTTAAAAGCCTCCTAATCACCCCTCTCTAGTCGGCATCCTCGATCTTGCACATTCTTGACTGGGAAGTATCAGGGGACATTGCTGACTGCCTTGGGAACTGATGCAAATGATCAACTTCTCCCCATAGCATATGCAGTAGTTGAGGGGGAGAACTACATCAGCTGATTGTGATTTTTGGGGTTACTGAAGAATGGGGTGGTGAAAGATCGGGAGCGTGTATGCATAATTCACGATAGAAACGGAGGAATGCTGAGCGCAATTGAGTACATGCAATCTGGAATGGATCCATCTCTAACCTGGGATGACCTACAGAATCGTTGGTGCTCTCGGCATCTTGGCGCGAATTTTCATACTCGTTTCAAGAGTAGGCGCCTGATGCAACTATTCGAAAGACTTGCTAGACAGAATCAACAATCCAAGTTCACAGCAATATGAAAGTCACTGTATGAGAGTACTTTTGAATAGAACCATGAGCAGGGCGGAGCCGAAACTGGGGACGTTAGCACTGACAAAAAAAATAGGAGGCGACCAAGTTTCAGTCGATGGATCCAATCGAAACCAATGCAGAAGTGGTCGTTGTTGTACGACACAGTGGGGCACGGTATGGCATTATGACAACCAACCTTGCCGAAGTGTAAAATTTCATCCTGAAAGGTGTGCGATGCCTACCTCTTACTGCCAATGTTGAGATGACATTTTATCGCACAATAGCCTACTATGATAGTCAGTGTTGCACCACAAGATTACTTGTGCGTGACCCTTTAGTACATTGGCCCAAGAAGATTAACGACTACCTTGAATTTCGGACAAGAAAGTCATTGTCACACGAGGTGTCAGTGCTAAGCCGATTGAATGGAAACTACGAGGTCCATCTAAGGCACAAATTCGTTCATGGCACCTTAAGAGCCAGACGGGTCTACAAATGCAGAATTACAAATACACATATGGAATGTACATGTATGAAGTCTCAGCTGATGCACATTCCTTACTGTCATATCATCGTTGCCTGCGCAGTTCCTGGAATCACTTCGACGCAGTACATTTCTGAATATTATACTCTTGAGAACCTGCCTAAGACTTGGGATGGTGTCTTCCACGGATTTGCAGTGACAGGAGACTATTGGGAGATATCGCCGGAAGATGGGGTCATGTGGATCCCGGACATGAGGCTCCTTATCGGCCATGCGGGCCGACGTCGAGTCAGGCGGATACACAATGATATGGATGCAGCCGAGCATGAAGAAGAACTCTATAGATACACGATTTGCAGGCAGCCTGGTCACCGGAGAAACCAATGCCTGCAAGTAGCAGGGATGTCCAAAACAACGACAAACTGAAGCACTTTTGTAATGTCTTTCTACTTTTGTAATTTTTTTTCACTTCTGTAAAGTTTTTTCACTTCCGCAAATAGCAGGGACGTCCACAACATCGACAAACTTTACATCGAAAAACTGAAGCACTTTTGAATGTAAATCATTAATGCTATGTGTTACACTCTCTATGTAAAGTTTTTGTATTCTTGTAATGTGTTACATTCTCTATGTAAAGTTTTTGTATTCTATGTTTACCTTTCGTCTTGTAATGTATGCTATTTCTAATGTTGCAAATGCATCAAATCGGACAATACGTGATAACTACAGGTATGGCCGATGACCAACAGCTTCCTGAGTTAATTGCACCGCACCATCAGTAGCGGCACTGTGCTCGTCGTCTAGTAGAGGGCACCGTTTTGCCAGCGCTATACATGAGGGCCCCGCGGGAGATGTGGGTTCTGGATGAGCGATTCGCGCCTCACTTACTTGAGGCGAAATTACTTCCGTTCGCCCGTGTGGTCGATTGGGCACAATGATTTCCGTTCAACCAATCTCTGGTCAGTGCGCTTGTAGACCGATGGAGGTAGGAGACGCACACTTTCCACTTCAGTTTCAAAGAGTTGACCGTGACGCTGGAGGACGTCAGTATGCTGCTCGACTTGCCCATCAGAGGAGAGATATATGTTCCCGTGGCGACAGACCGAGCTGCATGGTGTCTGGATTTCTTGCAGCGCTTTTAGGGGATTGGGCCAGCAGGAGGGTTCGCGCAGATGGCAGGAGTTCCCTAGACATACTTGCGCGCCGTTCCAGATGCCGCATTCCCAGTGGCCGCTCCCGAGGAGGTATTCCGCCGTCACCTCGAGGCGTACTTACTGTACTTATTTGGGTGGCTGCTATTCCCTGGCACCCACGGAGACATCTGAGAGTGCTAGTTCGTTCAGCTCGCCAGACTTATTGCGGACTCCGACCTGGGGCATGTGCCGCAGTTCAGTTTTGGATCGGCCGTGTTGTGCCACACATATAGGGGACTGTGCGATGCCACTAGCAGAGACCAGGTGCATTCCATATTCGCGGGTGTGCTATACTCCTACAGATTTGGTCGTACGAGCACTTCCCGGTCAGGTGATCACTGGTGCCGCGGGATCAGTTCGCGTTGGGTCATGATATTCGGGACGGCCTGGTGATGGGATGGAGGTGGGCTAGGCTAGGTTTGCGCTGGGCCATGGATCAGGCACACCTCTGCTATGCTTCATACGCCACGAGCTTTGATTTGCTACTCGATGATAGCGTGATCTGGCGTCCATGGACATAGCAACACATCCAAGACATCGCCCCAGCAGGCCTTTCATCTCTATGTATGCAAGATGCTGCTTATTGGCGTACCCAGGTGCTTCTTTTCTTCTCACACATGGTTGAGGGGTACTCACCTGAGCGAGTTATGCGCCAGTTCGGCCTACGACAGCATGTTTCTGTGCCGCCTCCACGACAGATCAAACACAGTGTTCACGAGTACGTACATGCCACTTATGTATTATTTTTTTTATATAACTTAGATATCTATTCTCACCAATAATTTCTTTTATCCACAGGCAATCGAGGAAGGGTCGACATAGGGACGATTTCATCATTAGGCAACGGACCTATGTGCAGGAGTGGATGAATCAGGCCCACACTCGGACGGTTGATGAGAACAGATCTTACTGCCACGACATCCACTCTTTGTACATGGTGTGGTACCGATCTTGCATGTTGTACAGACTGACTGGAGGTCTACCAGTGGTGAGTGAGGAGGCCATCCGTCCTTCGACCATCCATGAGCGCTTTAACCGACACCTTGCACCGCGGGTTCACTCCTCAGTGAGTACTTTACCTCCCCATAACTAAAACACTTTCACAATGATCTGTTTGAGACCTAGCCTTGGTTTTCGCACTAGACTCGCCCAGATTCTAATATGCGGAATAACGGGGTCTTATTCGGAAATACCGAAACCCAAAGTAATTGCACAACTCTTTATTTCAAAGAGGGCTCACACGTCGAACGTTAGGCACACTTGCATATGTTGAAGGAACTATAAGTGTTTAAAACTCAAATAAGTTCTATGACTTTTTCAATGATCTAAACTAGACATATTACAAGGTATTTATAGTCCAATCGTATGAGTACGTATCAGACTCAATAACCTAAACGTATTAGACTCATATAACTAACTAGCTAACTAATCCTAAACGGATAAGCTTAGTTATATATATATAGATCGGATTACAATTCCGAACAGGGAACAAATTCTTTTTTCCTGGTCGCGAACCAATCCATGGTCGTGAAACCTTTCCGAACACGGTTAAGGTCGCGAAGCCGTATTCGATCAGGACTTGAAGATCCTCCCGGATCATGACTCCCTTGTTTAGAAGGAGCCAACCCCTGTTGCGACCTCTCCATCAAACTAGAGATGTGGAAATTGGGCTTGTCCATGTTCTCTGGTGTACCACTTGGCCGCACGTACTTGTTGACCTTTCCGACCGATTTGAAAAGTCTCCTTTGCGCCACTGCGGGTGGTAGTCACCTTCTTCTCTAGAATCACATCTTCACGTAGAGATTCATCTCGTTGATAGACCAAGTCTTCAACAGATGGAACTATGGTATCTGGCTCATCATCCAGCATTGAAGGCTCGAAGAGTTTGAGGTGCTCAACATTGACAACCGAGTAAATATCCATGTATGGAGGTAACTCGAGCTGACAAGCATTATTACCCACTTTCCGCAAAATCCGAAAAGGACCATAACGAATGGGTTTGAGTTTCTTACCTTCACCTTTAAATCTCTCCTTAATCAGATGTAACCATACCATATCACCTTCTTGAAATTGCGCATTAACTCGGTGTCGATCATGTCGCGCCTTGTATGTGAGTTGAGCTTTCAGCAAGTTCTGTTCAACCTCCCGATGGAGTTGTTGAATACCTTCCAGGAACTTTTGTGCTCGATCCTGATCAGATGCTTCCTTGCTGTTCTATGCTGAGATAGGAATCACAAACTCCATGTCAAATGGACTCTGTGGTAGAAATCCTAAACAGACCTCAAAGGGGCCACTTTCCAGTCGAACCATGCACTGCTCGATTAAAAGAAAACTGCATGTATGGTATGCTTTCATCCCAGGTCTTCGGGTGCTTCGAGTTATATCCTCTCAAGAGATGAACGACTGTGCGATTTACCACCTCGATTTGACCATTAGTTTGCGGATGAAAAGCCAAAGTACTCCTCTTTAGCTTGGTGTCCATCATCGTCCAGAGCGATCGCCAAACATGACTAAGGAACCGGGTATCGCGATCAGACACAATAGAAGTCGGCAGTCCGAAGTGTGTCCAAACGTTTTGAAAGAATACCCGAGCTGCTTCTTCTCCCGTGATAGTCTTTCGATAAGGTATAAGAATAATCATTTTGGAGAACCGATCAACGACCACGATAGATAGTCATTGCCACGTCGGGTCTTAGGCAATCCTCCCAAGAAATCCATGGATATGCTCTCCCATGGTCGCGATGGAACTGGCAAAGGAGTGTACAAACCTGATTTTCGGTTTGCCGGTTTCGAGATGCTACAGAGACCACAATCTCGAACAAAACTAGTCACATCTTGCTGCATACGCGGCCAGAACACATGTCGGTGAAAATTTTGCAACGTCTTTGTAACCCTAAAGTGACCAGCTACCTTCGATGTGTGCGCTTCTCACAACCATTGAATTCGAGGTGCTCCACGAGGTATGCAAAGTAAATTACCCTTGAACAAGAGTCCTTCTTGACGAACGAACTCCGTAGGTTTCCCTGTTTTGAGCTTAGTCAGTGCTGTTTGAAAATCAGGATCTTCACTGTACATAGTGGCATAGTCATCATAACATGAGGGTTCGATCTGCATGAATGCTGATAAACAGAGGGTCGTAACTGGTGGTCGCAACAACATGTCCGCAAATTTGTTGTGTACGCCCTTCTTGTACTTAATCACCAGATTAAACTGCTGCAGATACGACATCCACTTCATGTGTCGAACTTGCTGTAGCTTGGACTTAATCTGGCCATCGGACGATTCCTGATGGAAGTGCACGTTCTTGTGAACGCGTAGGATCTGACCGCACCGAAATCAGAGTCTCCGGGGGCCCGGAATCCCAAACCCTAGCCGTGAGGTCCTATTTCTAAATTTTCAGAACTTCAAGGCCATAATTGCAAAAATGCCAAATTGGGGGTTTTTAACCCTAGCCGCCGGCCACCAGAGGAGTTGAGCCCAGTTTTTTTTTGTTTTTCTTACCTTCTTTTCTTTCTCCCCCAAATCCTTCTCCACACCTCTGTCCACCTCGCCGCCGGTGGCTGGGCCGTACGCCGGCGGCGCACCACCACCACTCCACTGATCCGGCGCACCACCATTGGCACCGCCAGATCCGTCTTCCATCGCACCGCTCCTCCCGCGCAGTGCCTCTGATCCGCGTCGCCTCCACCGAGCCAGCTACGCCGCCGTTGCGCCTAGATCCACCGCCTCCCTCGGCCGTCGCCGTGCTGCTGCTGCTTTTGCGCCGCCGCCGCACCACCACCACTCCGCCCGATCTCGCTGATCCGGCCTCCGCACCGCACCTGAGCCACGGCATCGCCTCTCCCGCGCGCACCTCTGCGCCTCGCCACCACCTCCCTCGACGAGATCGCCACCCCACTGCACCGCCAACGTCTCCACGCCGTGCCGCCATCTCTCGATGCCGGCGCATCGCCACGGCATCTCCCTTTCTTCATCGACTTCGTCAACTTCTTCAAGCTCTACTCCAGCACTTCTCCAGCCCGGCGGCAACGACTTCGACAGCGCCACCACAGCGACTACGGCCACGGCTTCATCTACTCCGGCCACCTTCTTCCACTACTCCGGCAACTTCTGTGCCTGAGTTCTTCCTCGACTCCAGCGGCCATTCAGTGACAATTTTCCCTTCTCTCAATCTCATTCTCCTTCCCCCTCTGATCTGTTTCCTGTGATGCATGTATATAAACAGAATTCGACTGCGGATGATCAGTTAATGCTTGAGAAAAATCCATTTTAGTTGTGTGTTCTAATCTCTTGTGTCATAGTTCTTGTTGCTGTCTCTGTTCATGCTTGTTTGTCCTCAATTTAGAACTTTGTTTCTGTCTCTACTGATGTTGAACTGTGACCCTTGATAGGAATAAGAGCTGAATGCATTTGAGTCGCAGCTTGAGCTTGATTTTGACTTACTGTCTACTTTGCTGCTTCTCCTCATGAACTGCTTGTGTTGCATTTTAGTAACTGTTGTGATTGCATAGATGTATGAGAACTGAGTCTGAATTACTGTTTATCTGTGTGTTCTGAAGCAATGAAGTACTTGAAGTCTGAATCCGGCATTAGGAAAATTGAGCTGGACTATTTTCTTCCCTCTGCATTTCGGATTTAAATTTAGTTAGGCATATTTTTCTCTCATCTAGTCCCTTGGGAGAGAACGACATACTCGCCTACTACTGCGACCTCGTTCGCTTGCGAGGCCCCATTTTAGGCGGTATCATCGACCTTCTTGCATGAGCACAGCGCCCATTGCATAACCTGAGGCATCGGTTTCTAGCTCAAATGGTTTCTGGAGATTCGGCAAAGCTAACACAGGCGCTTCGCTGATCTTCCTTTTCAGCAAGAGAAACGTGTCCTCATGTTTCCCTATCCACTCGAACTTCTGATCGATCCTAGTTAATGCATGTAATGGAGAAGCCATAATCGAGAAGTGTCGGATGAACTTCCGAAGATATTGGCATGCTCCCACAAAACTACGCACGTCCGTAACTGTTCGCGGTCGCGGCCATTCGTGAATCTTTTACCTTGTCCAGGTCGATTTGCAACGTACCGTTGCCGACCATGAATCCGAGGTAGAGTTTGTTGGCCGAACTCGCACTTCTTATAGTTGAGGTGAAGTCGATGTTGCCGAAGCTGTTCGAACACCTTTTCGACATAAATGAGGTGCTCATCCTACGAACAACTATAAACCAGTATGTCGTCGAGGTAAACGATCACAAAGTCGTCGATGAACTGTCTCAATACGTCATTCATAAGACGCATGAAGGTTGTTGGGGTGTTGCAGAGACCAAATGACATGACCAGCCATTCGAACAGACCTTGTTGTGTTTTGTACGCGGTCTTCCACATATCCTCCTCCCAGATGCTGACTTGATGATATCCTGACTTAAGATCCAATTTGGAGAAGACAAAAGTATGCTTCAATTGGTCTAGCAGGTCGTCAATACGAGGAAGGGGGTAGCGGTTCTTGATGGTGATCTTGTTCAGTGCTCGGTAGTCGATGCACATATGCCAAGTCCCATCTTTCTTTGGCACTAACACCACAGGAAATCCACAAAGTGAACTACTCGGTTGAATGACACCATCGTTCAAGAACTCACCAAGTTGTCTCTTGATCTCTTCATTCTCCAATACTGAGTTGCGATACATAGTCAGATTGGGCAGTGTCGCATCGGACACAAGCTGAATTTCGTGCTCAAGTGGACGTTTCGACGGACCACCCTGGGTAGTCTCAAACAGATCACTTTATTTCTCCAGCAGTCCCGAGAAACGACCAGAATCCTCTCGGCACGCCAACGACAATGCTGGTTGAGTACCCTCACCTTGGCCAATGGGTCGAATCATGACAAGCACATACTTGTGACATGCATTAACAATTTGTTTGGCTTGATTTGCGGTAATCAAGTTCGAAGTGTTGACATTGATGTCTCTACTGATCACGAACTTAACTCCGTCTTTCGTGAGGTCATACTCTTGCGCTCGCCGATGAAAGTGAGCGTCTCGATCATACAGATACGGACTCCCAAAGATCAACTGACAGATATCGATAGGGACAACATTGCATTGCACCTCATCGATATATCGTGCAGAGATCGCAAACTTCAACACACACTGACTCGTAATCTGTTGGTTCATGTCGGATGTAAACCAACCTAGCGGATATGGTTGCGGGTGTGTGGTTGTCTTTAAACTAAGTCGCCGAACCAGTCCAGCGGAGACTAGATTCTTCTGACTTCCAGGATAGAATATTGCTGCGACCACTTCGTGCTTCACCTGAATATTGATAGTGAACATGTCCTCCATTGGGTGATGGTCGTTTGGTGGATCCGAACCCTTATCCTTCGGCATTGCCATTAGAGACAAGGTCGTATCCGCCTCATTAACTGAATTCACTCGGACAACTTCTTCTTCGGGTGAAGTCGCAGTAGCCGTGGCTGTTCTTTTCCCTGGTCCGTTTTTCTTTGGTCAAAGTTCAGGATGAAACTTGTAGCATTTGTCCTTGGTGTGTCCCGTGACTTGACAATGTTCACAAAAGGCACCCGTGCCCGATTTTGAAGCGTTCTTCTTCGGACTCGGCTTTTTCTTTGTCGAGGTCGTACTTTCCTTCGTGCTTTTGTCGCTGCGGGATTTGTTCTTCTTCTCGATCGCCATAGCAGTTGTGCTCGCGGTCGCAATGTCTTGGACGCCGAACAGACTTAGCTCAGTACTGATCGATTTCTGAAGTTCAGATGTGTATTTCTGAAATACCTGAGAATCGGATAGCGATATGCCGATGACTATTGCTTGTCTCCGGAACTCCGTAGTATAGTCTTGGACAGTCTGGTCGCGCCGTTGGTACAATCTGTGCCAACACTCCCATCTCTCCTCAAGGTAACCCATCGGATAGAATTCTTGTCGCAGAAGTCGTTTGAATTAACCCCACGCAAGGTCGTCAGCTTCACCACTAGCGACAAGGGCCTTCCACCAAGTCTTGGCGTGGTCCTTCATCTTCAAAGTGCAAATTTGACCTTTTGAACGCTACTAAACCCTTTCAGGTCAAAGTAGGTCTCACGTTGATCGAGCCATGAATCTAACTTCTCGGCATCGATCTCCCCATCATATATGGGTATATCAATCTTAGCGTCGACCTTGAAAGATCCGATACTTAAGGAGGTGTTGGCGAGGTCGTCGGTCTTATGGTCACCTTCGTCTTCATCTTTGTCTGCCCTGCGCAAGTCTTCACCAGTCTTCACACCCATAACCTTCCCTACTTCAGGAGGTACAATCATGGCCTGCTGCTTAATCTAAGCAAGCACAGTTTCGATGTCGGTGGAGAGTTTAGCCACTTGTTCGACTAGGTTAGTTTGAACGGAGGTATCGTCAGACATTGTCGGAGACGCGGCTGTAGGAACCGTCAATTGATCGCCTGGAGTTTTGTCGGAAGTTTTGTAACCCTGGCGAGTCTTCACCATCCACAGGATAGGAAAGTTGCTCTGATACCAACTTGATCTGTTTGAGACATAGCCTTGGTTTTTGCACTGGGCTCGCCCAGATTCTAATATGCGGAATAGCGGGATCTTATTCGGAAATACCAAAACCCAAAGTAATTGCACAACTCTTTATTTCAAAGAGGGCTCACACGTCGAACGTTAGGCACACTTGCCTATGTCGAAGGAACTATAAGTGTTTAAAACTCAAATAAGTTCTATGACTTTTTCGATGATCTAAATTGGACATATTACAAGGTATTTATAGTCCAATCGTATGAGTACGTATCAGACTCAATAACCTAAACGTATTAGACTCATATAACTAACTAGCTAACTAATCCTAAACGGATAAGCTTAGTTATATATATACGGATCGGATTACAATTCCGAACAGGGAACAAATTTTTTTTTCCTGATCGCGAACCAATCCATGGTCGCGAAACCTTTCCGAACACGGTTAAGGTCGCGAAGCCGTATGCGATCAGGACTTGAAGATCCTCCCGGATCACGCAATTATCGTCATTCTATAATTGCATGTTCATCGTTTATCTAGCTCGACACCATCGGAGCCATCTCTGCCGAGGCAGGTGGCATGGAGTCCGGTTGCATGACGGTCAGGACGTGACCAGAGCCGGGATGCAGGCATTTTGTGCCGATGTCCGGCGGCGGATGGATCGGATTCTTGCCGATTTTAGAGTGCTGCCGCCACCTCCACCATCACCGTTGGCACCTCGTCCCTCTGCCTCGCATATGCCATCGGTGGATCACCCTTCTTCGTCGCGTCCTCTACCTCCACAACCGCGTGTCAGTCCTGATGAAGACTCTTTGGACAAAGAGTTCGATATTATTACGCACGTGGTTGTGCTGGACCATGGGTTGGCTCAGGACATGGCAGCGGACGAGGGACAGGGCGCGACGTAGCATGAGATCATGGCTCGGATACGGGTGCCAGCTCTTGTGTGGTACATTCCTCCTATCCAGCCATAGCATCATCCTACACAGCCTTCGCACCATGCTCATGCTCCACCCCCTACACAGCCTTCGCAGGCTCCGCCATCCGCACAGACACGTACCGCCGGTGCAGATACGACACATTAGGGATCATCATGCCCCCTCTAGCTACACACCATCCGAGTATCAGTACCAGCCAAAGAGGGGGAGGAGGCGGTAGCTTCATGTGGAATTTTGTTAGATTTTGGAATTGCATGTTCGAACGTGGCGGACAGATTTGATTTTTTTTTAGGGTTAGGGTTTCGAACAAAGAGGCATTTTGCACTTTTAAAACATATTTTATACTAGGGCAGAAAATTCTACGAGTCTTACTCCAAACAAAAAATGAAAGACCTATTTTTCGTTCACTAGATTGTACAAATGAGTGTTTCAATTTGAATTTTTTTAAACATAACCCAACGAAACAAAATAATTATAAAAATAATCCAAAACTTTTAAAAACAACAGAAATATAATTCTGGTGTGTGCAATGTTAATCCAAGATTGCACTTGGGTACACCAGAGACATAACCCAACAGAACAAAACTCCTTCACTACACAAAACAACACTTCTTAAAGTACTAGTATAAGAAATGTTATTATATTACAAGAACCCAACGTAGCCTAGTTGGTAACTAGCTGAGCCTCCCACGCACTTGACCCAAGTCCAAATCTCGGTCACAACAATATCTAAAATTTTTTCTGAGTTTACCCAACGTAGCCGGAAGCCCCCCCACACGCGTGACCTGGGTTCGAATCCCGATCACGGCAATATTAAACATTTTTTCTGAGTTTTAGTTGCGATCTAGGATAGCAACTAGCGACTGAAGGCCATTTGTGAAAGTTTTAAAAATTTCGGATTATTTTTGAAATTATTTTTTTATGGGTTATTCGAAAAAAAAATCTTGCATAGAGAGTATGTTGGCATGGGATAAGGTAGCATAGGTGAATAGGTTTAAAAAGACGAATGTCTCAGACATGTAAAAGTTTTGCACATGCATACAACGAGGAAAATAAATAAACATTGATTTGTCATTCACGTTTCAACTAAGACGACAGTCAACGCGTTTGGCAGCAAAATATTTTGAAGACACATGCACACAGGTGCTTGTTTCAAGCTTCTCTCAAGTTTTTGAGTTCACATGCATTCCAAGAGAGGACATGCATTGTATTTGTTCCACTATGCACTCTGCAAGCTTCACTGTAGACTGCCAATCTGCACAAAGATACAATTGACGATGAATGTCTCTGAATTGTGCAATTTGCACTCACCTAGTTAGTTGAGGTACACATGTTTCAACTTAGTGATCGTTTCTTTAAACCACATCACGGCATACAAAAAGACAGCACAATAGATGAAACATGAGCGAACTGAAGCATGCCTTAGTAGGGAACAATATGACAAGACCTACGAATGTAACAGAATAGCTTCAACTATGTGATTGCATGCTTGGTTGATTGAGCTAGTAGTTAGAACACCATAAAAATGATATAGTAATATTTACTATGACATGCTTACACAAGCCACATACTATTTGAAGTTTTAAACACCATGACAAGATCACTCGACGTAAACACCATGACAAGACCCCTCCAAAATCCAAATAGAGCTAGCACACGCAATGAGTTGCTTGTTTCTAGTTTACTTGAGCACCAACACTCTTGGCAATGGGGACATGCATCTGACACTGTCCGTCGTTCACTCCAACCCTTTTGGCAATGGGGATATGCATGACACCAGTCACACTATGCAACCAACGATTGTGAGCACGGGAAATAGCATGACATGGCCCTACAAAAACTAAGTTGACGATCTGGACCTTCCATCAAATGAATAGCCAACCCAACACGATCGAGAAAAAAAAAAAAAGACATGGATACACTGAGCTGCCGCGAAAACAACACTGCCTTATATCTTTAAATAGCACAAATTGTGCAATAGGGTTGCACACGAGTAAAATCTAGACCGTCAGAAATATCTACAATTGATCACTACTGTAATTTTGAAAATAAACACACAAATACCCATCAAAGATAAGTAAATATAACTAAGACATAAAACACAGTTAATCCTGGACTGAAAGAGGTTATGATTCCAGAAAATTAGTGAATACAACCAACCATCACTAAGAATTTCATCTTTGAAATTTTTTTTGCTTTTTCGACAACAAATCCGAATTCTCTCGAACAGTGGAAAGATAGACAAAAAAGTTCTTTTAGGAAAACATTTCACACACACACACACACACACACACACACACACACGAGTAATGATGCATATCAGCTACTTTTCCTAGCAATGCTAAACTTTCTTCTCCATTTCCTCTGCTCCAACGTAAGGTACCATTTAGAGAACATAACAAGTAGCACGTCCACAGATCAAACTAAAATGAAACACAGGCACCATGTATTATTACATTAAATAGAATATTCTACAACAGGGCAAATTGTTCTCTTCTCCCCTCGGTGTATGCACAATGACACCTCAAGGACACAGTTCCTCGATTTATTTAACATAAGAAGTTCAAATGCAGACCCCTCCCCTACTACCCCTTTGCGCTCTCCGGCAGAAACACACACATGCACATACATACATTACAATATTACATACATACATAACTTGGTTGATTCATTTTGGCCATGAAGGCCAGCAAGCAGCAGCAAGGACAAGGTTGCAGTGGTGCAATGGTTCTCTCAAGTTCTTGGTGTCTTGTAACGTGCAGCCACTATCAAGGTAGATCATCTTGCTCACAAGCTATCCGCATCGAATATCGTCGAGAGCACAAGCCCACAGACGAACTCGCTCCTTTGAGCTCTCTCCTTCTGATCCTTCTCTGACAGAGATGGTTCAGCTCTGCAAGTTTACCACATCAATTTAATGAAAACTACATGTCATAGCATGGTTTACTAATTAATTGGATGTCAAAATACTGTTAAAGAAGGAAAAATACAAGGGTAAACAAAAGCAAATCATGCATCATATGAAATGGTTTGACTCCACTAAGCTTGCCAGGAGGACAAAGTTTAGAAGAGTATTTAAGATGCTTGCCAGGAGGGCATATGTGCCCTTGAATCCATGGAATTCTGAATTTCAAAGGTCCTAAACATGGTTTGGAGATTAGGATATACAACATTGTAAGTTCTGTTTTTGCCGAAATATCTTTCTTTTTTGAATGATCCCACCAGCTTTCTCATTGTATCCCTCATAATTTTTAAAATGTAACCTTGTAATTTCTGGTTGGTGGCCCAAAAACAATTATCCTGAATCTTCCCCTTCTTACTTTGCCTATGCCTATAAAATATCAACAAACACCTCATTTCTTGGAGACCAGACACTACCAGGGATTCTATAGCCTGTATTAAGAAAGTAAGGAAAAAAACCATGGTGTATCAATATCAATATTAACATCAGCAAAACTGACAATCCTATAGGCAACAAGTGCTCAAAAAAGTAAGGGCCATCAATATTAACATCAGCAAAACTGACAATCTTATAGGCAAAGCTTCTAGTCTAGATATTGTTCCATTTGGAGTCATGGTGAAGGTTTTGCCAAAACCTCTGAAGAGATAATTTGTTGTTTATAATGATAATGATCCCCATGAAACCAAACCTGCAGATTGCTCAGCCCCACCCACCCCCCACCCCCCACCCCCCACCCCCGGTTGATGTATCTAACATGAGAATTAGCCAATTATGCACAGACCATGGTTGATGCCTTTTTTTTTTTTTTACTACACTATGATGCCAATAATCAGAACAAAGCACAGGTTAGTATCAGAATGAAATATATCAATTATCCAAGCACTTCAGTTGAGCATATGAAATGCAAGAATGTAATAGGAAATTTGCTAATACAATTAATTGAATTAAACAGAAACGACAAAAATAATTAATTAAGCTAAAACTATTATAATTTTGTTCATGTTCAGAAGCCATGTGTGTGCTGGTTTGTAAGATGCACCGATAATACACAGCTATATTGAAGTCAGGCACAAGTACAAAGAAAAGGGTAAAAGAAGAGTGACTGGATATAATGTGGAAAACTATTGTCCACTGACCAGATTCAGTGGTATGGAGGCAAAGAGGGAGCGGAGTGAGGCGGCAGAAAGAACAAAGCTTGGGTGACGTACCTCTCTACAGTCCTTTCATCTGGGATTTTATTTAGGAAAAAGTTATTGTCAGATGATTCGGAATGTAAATCTTTGGATGGTTCAGCCACAGGCAAACTACAAATTAAAGATGACAAAAATGGATCTGGTGCAGCAGCAGGAGGGTTAGATACATAGGAGGATCCACCAAGGAGTGACTGCAAATTGCCATCTCTCAAGTCCTTTCTCAGCAAAGAAAGCAAGGAATGGGACCCTGAAGATATTTTCCGGACCCTGCGCCTGCGTTGCACGTATTATTTATTAAGGAAAGCAAGGTGTGCACTTATGTTCGAAGTAGCCTATGTATTCTACACCGAACATATTGTAAAGAAGATGTAAAATCAGATGTGGTTATTGGCAACAATGTAAATGAAAAAAAAGGATATCTTCAAGTAACTCCCATGTTGCATTGTCAAGTGGCCTACCAAGTCCATCCCAACCCTTGTAGCACAAATGGGGCATACCTGAAAAGAGCAACTCATCAAATTCCAAATCAGTGCTTATTATTTAAAGCCTTTACAGAAACATTCTCGCTCTTTTGCAGGCAAGGTTCAAAACAACAGTAAACACTTTTGCAGGCAAGATCCAGTGTTTGGTTGAGGGGATTGGATGGGGAGATCCTGGATGAGATGATGCCACCAAGGGAGAATTGTAAGAAAATCTAGGATGGTGTCATCCAACCAATTTTACCAGGCAATGCCATCCCAAATGGCACCACACAGGATAGGCTCATCCTGCACAACTGAGACTGCAGTCCATTGAGTAAAATTTTGAGGATAATGGAAATGCTACTTCGATACCAGACAACTCTTTCCAATTAGAGTTTTGTTATATAGTGCACACTCACCATATAATAAGTTGGCGCACACTTTTTCTTGATTATGTGCCGGTTAAAGATTGGTCTAGATGTGAAATTTTGCTAGATGGGACAACAATTGGCACAAGGATTCTCTAAGCACATGTTAATCGGATATTGTAGCTATAAGCTTATAAGTTTATATATATTTTAGTTGTAAGATTGGACTATTCTATTGTAAGATCAGACTATTGTCTTGTAAGATCGTAGAATTTATTTATTTGTTTTAGTAGCATTTTATTTTTTTCTATTTCAATTTTATATAATACTCCCTCCATTTACAATATTAGTCCAAGCCCACCACATGCACAGACCTAGAAATTGTAAAATCAAGGGAAGAGAAATATAAAGTAGACTATGCTACACCTTATTAGAGTCTTGGAGGATGGCTTTGGCAGGAACTTTTTCCAATGGATATTAAAGTTCCATATCCACTAATCAGCATTATTTGGAGCCAAATTGCAACATAAAAAATTTTCATATTGATTTGGAGCCAAATTGCATCATCAAAAATTTTCACTAAATTTGATTTTCCCTCCAAAACAATGGTATTAGTTGGAGCATTAGATTCATTCTCTAGCTTTCTGATAATGTGTAAGTCTATATTTAGATCCATTTCACCTTATGGTGACTATGGTATACAGGTAATGAATTCTTGTCCTTTATTTCTTTCTTTAATCCCAACCTATTTGTTGTTGTCCTTTTTGAAGTTTATTCCACTTATTTCTTGCTAATGCTCCATTTTTAAATAAGCTGATTCTTCAAAGAGGTAGTTAGAAGAAGAAAGGTCACATTTTACATTAATGATGCCAGGTATAACAAAAGCCATGCATGGGATATTTTGAAGGGTAAAACAGGAAAAAGTACAATAAAACATCACTGTTTTCACCAATGGACTAACATTGTGAAACAATGATTTCCAATAAAATGGACTTACATTGCAAAACGGAGGGAGTATTATATGATTTAGATTCAATTTTAATTTCCACATTAGTCATTGTTGTTTTATATTTGCCTATATATATTTTTAGTACAAGGATATACTGTTTTCTATTACTACACATAATTAATTTTTATGATAGTAATTGCAACTCTATAGGTTTTACATCTAAAGATATTACTGTTTTTTTAGTTCTAAACTCATATCTCTTAGTTTTAAATTTGTACTATTCTTATAAGTATTTTTTGTAAGTTAACATTAATACTAATTGCAAGTACGCACACTTTAGTTGTAAGTTTTTATATGATTTGAGTGAAAGCTTAGTGAAATTAGTTTAGCTTAGATATGTTTTTTTATGAGAAAGCATGAACTTCTACTTTAAAATCACATTAATAAATGAAGATAAGCTTGAATTTTAATATGTACAAAAGGAAGATTTTAAAAAAGTGTGCACTAAGTTGCTAAATAGTGCACGTCTACCATATAGATGCCCCCTTTATGTGATACCATATAGCAAATGCTCTTGTTGTAATTCTATATAAGACCTACTCTGGAAATTGTTTTGATTAGTAGTGCAATACATTCTCGTGTTTTTCTAAGTGCTAAAGGAAATAATTTAGCTATGTAATAGTAGGCAGCTCCTGATCGTTTAGTAACTAAAATACCTCCAATCACAATGATGAAAATACCCTAGATACTGTATGGCTGTTCAACGTAACATGGTGATGATCAATATTTTTGCTTTCATCCTGTTGTCATCCAGTCAGAATGCTGTTTTTCCTTTCATTTATAATGTCACTCAATAGTTGTCACCCAACTAATCTAGTGCTGGTTATTTTTTGTATTGTCATTTGAAGGAGTTTGTAAAGTTGATCCTCTATTCAAATTACAATCAGATTTACACTGTCAAGCAAGCGCAAGCATGTGCACAAAGAGTTGTGCATAGGCACTTCACGTAGAATTTGAAATTCTCAGGAGAACCATGTGTTGAGAAAGTATTCTGCTATATGACTTTGGATCAAGCACTTCACAGATGAACTGATAACCTTACTAATAAATGTAACATAATGGGTGTACACATGCAATGGTATTAAGTGCAAAGTCCCCCTTCAATGGACAATAGGCTGTCCAGGCATATCAATCGCAGCCCAAGTGAACCATCAAATCAACAACACACACTTTACTTAAAAGAGGGTCACACATTTTTATAATGTAGAGGGCATAAAACATCCATTTTTGCTGCTAAAGGTTGCAACTTTCCACTACTTTACTAACTTGAAAGAGTGGAGGAATATATACTCTACTCCCTTCTTTTTTATTTGTCATTTGATATACGTGCAAGTTAAATTTTTTAAATTTTAGCCACTAATATACAAAAAAAAAATATCCAGATTCACCATATAAAAATAACATTAATAGATTCATCATCAAATTTATTTTCATATGATGATTGTTTTATAATTTTTACAGGTATATAAATCTAGAAATTAATGATCAAAGTTGTATATTGGAGATCATTAAAAGTCTAAAACGACAAGTAAAAAAAGAACGGAGGTAGTATCACATAAGAGAGAGAACAAGATATAATTACACACACACAACTACAGACTTGTATCAAAACAATAACAAGCAAAAATGTCAACTTTTCCACCAACCCTGATCGAACAAACAGACGTCCTACCCTAAAAAAGGTTACACACATAGCAAGCCGATCCCAAACCTCAAACACCCTAAAAAAGTTTACAATTTCCACATTTTCAGCCTAAATTTCCTTTATAAGGTAAAAGCTCCTCCATTACAACCCAAAGACCTAAACGCCTCACTTTTCCTCGAATCCATCATGTGGCAAACCTATTCCACAATCTGAACACCAACATCTAGTATATTCCACCAAGCCATCATAATTCACAGACCACGCACTAACAAAATCGATCAAATTCCACACATAAACGGCAACAAAACCATTAAAAATCGCACCTTTCCACTCCCTCCCTCCCACCCAAACCAAACCCATTTCCACCTGTTGCAAACACAGACACAACAATAGATAGACCAGATCGGATGGAAGCAGAACAAATACCCCCGCCTTCGCCTCCACAGCATGCTCGTCGTCGATGTGGCAGAACAGCCCGACGAAGTCCAAGTCGTCGCCGCAGAAGGGGCAGTTGTACAGGTCCGCCCCGCGCGCCTCCACCTCTTCCCCGTCCACCTCGTCGAACCCCATGTACAGATCTGAAACCACCCACCAAAAGTCCACATCAAATCTCACATTGCAAAACAAAATCGAGCCGAACCAAACCGAAACCCGCCAGAAGCGGCCGAACCGTAGCGAGACTGCACGCGCCTGCCGGCGGCGGCGGAGGCGGAGGCGGAGAGGCGGCTCCACGCGTCGGCGGCCTCCATGGCCTGGCGGATTCGAAACCCTAACCCTCAATTATTATTATTATTTTTTTGATTCACTTGTGTGAGTGGGTGTGTGTGGGTGGGTGGGTGGGTGGTATTGTGTTAAGAAAGGAAAGGGGAATTTTTCGTGGCTGAAACGGACAAGATGGGACGAAGAGGAGTTGAGGGGTATGTAGACCGGGTGTACTGTGGACCGTGTGAGTGGGCGGTGACCGGTGTGCTGCTGGGTGGGCCACTTCGTCAGTGAGGGTTGGTGTATGGAGGTCGTTGGGGGCGGCGGTGGGCGTGTCGGGTATGGTGCACCCTTCATAAAACTTGTTAAATAAAAGCTTCGACTTTTCATAACCACCGGTGAACCGAACTCTCTGATTTAATCGTTCATATATTCTTTCGATTGTAATATAGCCTTCTTTCTCTTTTTGTTCTATTGCCAAAATACAACATCCACGGAGTTTGCAATACGTCTATAAGGATTCAATACTTTGTCATTGAAGAAGCCTATGCCAACATCATGCGCCTCCAGGATTAACACTGCGGTAGTGTCGTTCAGAATCGCTCTAGTTGACATGCATCAGTCAATTCACGAGGTCTAATCAAAATTCGACATTTGGTCAAGCAACAGTGGAACGTCTCTCTTTTTTGTGTCCCATAGGCACACACCAGCAGAAATCGCGCCATTAGAGTAAACACAGTTGCTCGAAAACGTGGTTTGTGGGCTTCACAAATTTTTTTATTTTGTTATGCGCAATCTATAAAAACTGGTCACTGACAAGTGGGCCTAATTTATTGTGGGATCCGCATGTCATTCATTAGAGCTAGCTATCACACTGCGTCTTGAGGCGCGTACAGTGGGCTCCACCACCACTACAATGCAACATCTTTTAAAATTGAACTCGTACCCTTACATTGAAACCCACATCAATGACAGGTGGACCAATAAACAATAAGTCCCACAAGTCAGTGAAAACGCATAAAATCTCAGCGGATAACAAAGCGACAATGGTGAATCCTATCATTATCATGCACGCTAGTGCAAATCCCCACACGATTACTTATTTCACCCCAAATTCCGTCACTGACATGTGGGGCAAATTCTTGTGGGGCCCAATTGTCAGTTATAGAGGTTAAATTCGTCGGAGGTTACAAGGCGCGGATGGTGGGGTCCACCATTATCGCACGTCAGCAACACTTCGGGTTCTTCACGTACTTTTTCATCAATACACATTACACTAGCAGTGGATTCAGTGAATTTACTGGCCCATATGTCATTGAGAATACTTAATTTTTTTTGAATCTGACCATTGTAATTTCTTTTATTTCGTGATTTACAGCCCAAGTCACAACAGGTGTGTCCTATATTTGTTGGCCCACTTGTCAGCCACATTGATTTTGTTACTTTTAGTGTTCATAGACGTTTTAATTTGTTTTTGCAGTAGGACCAACCTGCCATAGACTTAAAATTTAGCTGTTAGAAATATAGCCGTTAGGCATTTTTTAATTGTTTTGGCTTTAAAAAATTCATAAAAAATTCTAAAAATTTCAGAAAAAATCATGAAAATTCAGGAAAATTGCCCTCACTGGTTCCCTATAAATAGAACCATCATTTGCTCATTTCAACACACACACACATTTCACAAATCTCACACTTTCTTTACACCAGTTATACAACATTTTCGCCCTAATTTTTTTAGTGTTTCATATGGATAGTAATTCTCTCGAGGGTTTTCTAAACTAGATTACTTCACCTAATACACCTGAAGAAAATTCAGAAACAACTGGTAATCCAAATCTCCCACCAACACCAACACCTTATTCTTTCGGTTATCCTCCATATCCTTCCACCCCTCAATATTCACATGCTACTCCATATCTACATCCCCTCCATATCTACCTGGCCATCCATATGCGTTGTATGGACAAAATTTCCATTTTGTCGGTATGCCAGCCAAGTATTTGCAGCCCTCATCACTGCAACCCTCATCTAAAAATTCAAAATCCGCATCTGTGTCAGATTCCAGTACGCCACATTCTACGACGCAAGTCGTTATTGATGACGATGATGATCATGTTCTCCCAGATTTTGCTGGCCACAAGCGATTGCTTTGGTTAGCGGTCGACGAAGTTAGAGTGGTGAGTAATTCGTTTTCACATTCAATTTGCGTGGAGAGAATTATTTTAGAATTTTGTAAGGTTCATATTCATTATTTCATGACAACGTTATATTTAGATTGCGCAGATTAGTGCATGGTTGAGTAATTCTCTCGACCCAGTTGACGGGAACAACAACAAGAGAGACAAGTATTGGGCAAGTGTTACAACCGCGTACAATGAGAGTGGCACAAAAAATCAGAGAAGGGAGCTGAAGCATTGCAAAGACCACTGGTTGCGGACTAACAAAAAAATTGTTCAGTTTGATGGTTGTTGGTGTAGACTTAAGGAGGTCTACGTCAGTGATCGTTCTGACGACCAACTAATGACACAAGCACGCGAGTTGTACAGGAAGGAGATGGGGTACCCATTCATTCTGGATCACTGGTGAATGGGTGTTACCGTGTTAGGGACCAACCTAAATGAAACTGAACCTACATCGACACTGGAAAAAGAGCAAGGTTGAATGAAGATAGTGCGCACACATCATCCCCATCCAACCCAAATGTTCTTGCGGAGGAGATGCGGCCAGAAGGTCGCGACGCAGTCAAGGAGAAGCGCACAGGAAAAGGCAGGAAACAATCTCCCTTATCCAACATAGATGTGCAAGAAGACTTATGAACTTTTGTCAAGGTTCACATTGAGCACATGGAGGCAGTAGACTGTGTGGCCTCCTCTCTAAATGATCACAACAAGTTTAAGAGAAAGTTAGTACTTGCCAAGTCATTCACAAAATTGGTGACAACGGACAAATCAAAATGCAACGACGACGAAATGAATGATCATGCAGAAGCGTTGAAGTTTGTTAAAATCTGATCAAAGAGGTTAATATGGACTAGACTATGTCATGTATCATTTTATTTTCACTATGTACCTATAGAACTATGTATCCATCATTTGTGCAATTAAAATATCTTTGGATACTATTTGGTTGGACGCTTTTGTTTGGATACTAGCCGTTGGACACGTTTGTTTGGAAAATAGCCGTTGGACGCTTCTGTTTGGAAAATAGTCGTTGGAACATTGCAATTGGAAACGAACAAGTGGAATATTCGACTTAGCATATATAAACCGAACCATCCCAACACATACTTCTCATCCTCAACAATACTCCTCCTTTGAAAACCCTCACTTCTCATCTTCGAGTACTTTTCTTTCCAAATCCCCCTCCCTAAAAAATGTCATCCAACTCTAGTTCAAGCACATGTAGTGAAGAGGAAGAGGTCGTCAATACCTTATAGAATTTCCTTGCGGGATTCGTAGAGGAAGATCTCACCATGGTGGAGTTAGAAAAGCGTCTTATAACCAGTATGCAAGACAGCTACAAGCTTCTACCTCCCACCGTCGTCGACATAGTAGCAGACGATACATTGACAGGGACCATGAAAACGCTCATAACCGCCTTATGGCGGACTACTTCTGTGAGGATCTGATTTACCCAGACTACCTATTTCATCAGAGGTTCCAGATGAGAAGACCTCTCTTTCTTCAAATCGTTGGATCTCTTGGTGAGTGGTCTATCTTTTTCATCGAAAGAAGAGATGCTACTAATCGCCGAGGGTTGTCTCCTATACAGAAGTGCACTATGGCCATTCGTTTGTTGACATATGGCTCTCCTGCTGATGTTGTCAATGAATACATATGGATTGGGGAATCCACAACAATCTAGTGTTTGGAGAAATTTGTCGATAGAGTGATTGAAAACTTCGGCTAGGAATATCTCTAATGTCCAACCGTCGAAGACATGCAGCGCTTATTGCAACAAGGAGAGGCGCGTGGTTTTGTAGGACCTATGCCTGGTCAATGGGTACAAGTTCTTGTTCGAGCCATTGATACATTTACCAAGTGGATTGAGGCTGAACTGGTTCAAAATATCACTACCACAATGGCGAAGAAGTTCTTTCAGAAGAACATAGTAACACGATTTAGTGTTTCAAGTTGTCTTATAACAGATAAGGGATCCTAGTTTGTCAGTGGTCTTTTATGGACTATTGCGATCATATTGGGACTAAAATTTGTTTTGCATCTGTTGCTCATCAATAGAGTAATGGTGCAGTAGAACGGGCCAACGAGCCGATAATACAAGGGTTTAAGAAACGTATTTTCGACCGCCTTAAGTTATGCTCGGGGGATTGGGTAGAAGATCTTTGCTTCGTTATATGGGCATTGCGCACCACATCCAGTAGAGTTACAGGCGAAACGTTTTTCCAACTGGTGTATGGTGCAGAAGCCATGTTGCCAAGTGAAATTAAAATTGGCTCTGCTCGCGTGGATCACTTAGATATTATAAATCAAAGTGAGAAACGCGAAGATGAAATTATTTTTCTTGAAGAAAAACGCGATTGAGTTCTGATCCTGATCTGTTTGAGACTTAGCCTTGGTTTTCGCACTAGGCTCGCCCAGATTCTAATATGCGGAATAACGGGATCTTACTAGGAAATACCGAAACCCAAAGGTTGATCGAAAACACAGTTCAAAGTAATTGCACAACTCTTTATTTCAAAGAGGGCTTTACACGTCGAACGTTAGGTTGCACTCGCCTACGTCGAAGGAACTATGTGTCTAAGACTTAAATAAGTTCTATGACTCTTCGATAGTATTCGATGATCTAAACTAGTCCTATTACAAGGTATTTATAGTCCAATCGTATGAGTACGTATCAGACTCAATAACCTAAACGTATTAGACTCATATAAATAATTAATCTTAAACGGATAAGCTTAGTTATATATATTCGGATTGGATTACAATTCCGAACAGGGAGCGAATTCCTTTTCATGGTCGCGAACCAATCCATAGTCGCGGGCCCATCCATGGTCGTGAAATCTTTCCGAACACGGTTAAGGTCGCGAAACCGTATGCGATCAGGACTTGAAGATTCTCCCGGATCATGACTCCTTTGTTGAGAAGGAGCCAACCCCTGTTGCAACCTCTCGATCAAACTGGAGATGCGGAAACTGATCTTGTCCATCTTCTCTGGTGTACCACTTTGCCGCACTTGCTCGTTGATCTTTTCGACCGATTCAAAAAGTCTCCTTGGTGCCATTGCGGGTGGTAGTCACCTTCTTCTCCAGAATCACATCTTCGCGTAGAGGTTCATCTCGTTGATAGACCAAGTCTTCAACAGATGGTACTATGGTATTTGGCTCATCATCCAGCATTGAAGGCTTGAAGAGTTTGAGGTGCTCAACATTAACAACCGAGTAAATATCCATGTATGGAGGTAACTCAAGCTGACAAGCATTATTACCCATTTTCCGCAAAATCCGAAAAGGACCATAACGAATGGGTTTGAGTTTCTTACCTTCACTTTTAAGTCTCTCCTTACTCAGATGTAACCATACCATATCCCCTTCTTGAAATTGCGCATCAACTAGGTGCCGATCATGTCGCGCCTTGTACTTGAGTTGAGCTTTCAGCAAGTTCTGTTCAACCTCACGATGGAGTCGTTGAATACCTTCCAGGAACTTTTGTGCTCGATTCTGATTAAATGCTTCCTTGCTGTTCTGTGTTCAGGTAGGGATCACAAACTCCATGTCGAAAGGACTCTGTGGTAGAAATCCTAAACAGACCTCAAACGATGACTTTCCAGTCGAACCATGCACTGCTCGATTAAAAGCAAACTGCAGGTACGGTATGCTTTCATCCCAGGTCTTCGGGTGCTTCGAGTTATATCCTCTCAAGAGATGAACGACTGTGCGATTTACCACCTCGGTTTGACCATCAGTTTGCAGATGAAAACTAGTACTCCTCTTTAGCTTGGTGTCCATTATCGTTTAGAGCGATCGCCAAAAGTGACTAAGGAACCGGGTATCGCGATCAGACACAATAGAAGTCGGCAGTCCGAAGTGTGTCCAAACATTTTGAAAGAATACCCGAGCTGCTTCTTCTCCTGTGATAGTCTTGCGATAAGGTATAAGAATAATCATTTTTGAAGAACCGATCAACTACCACGAATAAATAGTCGTTGCCACGTCGGGTCTTAGGCAATCCTCCCAAGAAATCCATGGATATGCTCTCGTATGGTCGCGATAGAACTGGCAAAGGAGTGTACAAACCTAATTTTCGGTTTGTCGATGTCGAGATGCTGCAGAGACCACAACCTCGAACAAAATTAGCCACATCTTGCTGCATACGCGGCCATAACACATGTCGGTGAAGATTTTGCAACGTCTTTGTAACCCTAAAGTGACCAGCTACCTTCGATGTGTGCGTTTCTCGCAACAATTGAATTCGAGGTGCTCCACGAGGTATGAAAAGTAAATTGCCCTTGTACAAGAGTCCTTCTCGACGAACGAACTCTGTAGGTTTCCCTGTTTCGAGCTCAGTCAATGTTGTTTGAAAATCAGGGTCTTCATTGTATATAGTGGCATAGTTATCATGACATGAGGGCTTGATCTGCATGAACGCTGATAAACAGAGGGTCGTCACTGGTGGTCGCGACAACATATCTGCCAATTTGTTGTGTACGCCCTTCTTGTACTTAATCACCAGATTAAATTGCTGCAGATACGACATCCACTTCATGTGCCGAGCTTGCTGTAGCTTGGACTGAGTTTGCAAATATTGCAACGGTTTATTGTCAGTGTGGACAACAGTCTCTTTACCCAACAGATAACACCGCCAATGTTTCACGGCCTGATGTAGTGCGCATAACTCCTTATCATAAATTGGGTAGTTCTTCTGATCTCTCTGGAATAACTCGGAGTGATATGCCATTGGTCGACCTTCTTGCATGAGCACAGCGCCCATGGCATAACCTGAGGCATCAGTTTCTAGCTCAAATGGTTTCTAGAGATTCAGCAAAGCTAACACAGGCGTCTCGCTGATCTTCCTCTTCAATAAGAGAAACGTGTCCTCATGTTTCCCTGTCTACTCGAACTTTTGATCGATCCTGGTTAATGCATGCAACGGAGAAGTCACAATCGAGAAGTGTCGGATAAACTTCCGAAGATATTGGCATGCTCCCAAAAAACTGCGCACGTCCGTAATTGTTTGTGGTTGCTGCCACTCGCGAATCACTTTTACTTTATCCGGGTCGATTTGCAACGTACCGTTGCCGACCATGAATCCTAGGTAGAGTTTGCTGGCCGAACTCGCACTTCTTACGGTTGAGGCGAAGTCGATGTTGCCGCAGCTGTTCGAATACCTTTTCGACATGAATGAGGTGCTATCCCACGAACGACTATAAACTAGTATGTCGTCAAGGTAAACAATCACAAAGTCGTCGATGAACTGTCTCAATACGTCATTCATAAAACACATGAAAGTTGTCGGGGCGTTGCAGAGATCAAACGGCATCACCAGCCATTCGAACAGACCTTGTCGTGTTTTGAACGCGGTCTTCCACGTATCCTCCTCTCGGATGCTGACTTGATAATATCCTGACTTAAGATCCAATTTGGAGAAGACAACGGCATGCTTCAATTGGTCTAGCAGGTCGTCAATACGAGGAAGGGGGTATCGGTTCTTGATGGTGATCTTGTTCAGTGCTTGGTAGTCGATGCACACACGCCAAGTTCCATCTTTGGCACTAACACCACAGGAGATCCACAAGGTGAACTACTCGGTTGAATGACACCATCGTTCAACAACTCACCAAGTTGTCTCTTGATCTTTTCATTCTCCAATACTGAGTTGCGATACATACTCAGATTGGGCAGTGTCGCATCAAAGACAAGCTGAATTTCGTGCTCGACTGGATGTTTCGGCGGACGACCTTGAGCAATCTCGAATAGATCACTGTATTTCTCCAGCAGTCCCGACAAACGACCAGAATCCTCTCGGCACGCCAACGACAATGCTGGTCGAGTACCCTCACCTTGACCAATGGGTCGAATCATGACAAGCACATATTTGTGACATGCATTAACAATTCGTTTGGCTTGATTTGCGGTAATTAAGTTCAAAGTGTTGACGTGGATGTCTCTACTGATCACGAACTTAACTCCGTCTTTCGTGAGGTCGTACTCTTGCGCTCGCTGATGGAAGTGAGCATCTCGATCATACAGATAAGGACTCCCAAAGATCACCTGATAGATATCGATAGGGACAACATTGCATTGCACCTCATCGATATATCGTGCAGAGATCGCAAACTTCAACACACACTGACTCGTAATCTGTTGGTTCACGTCGGATGTAAACCAACCAGCAGATATGGTCGCGGGTGTGTGGTTGTCTTCAAAACAAGTAGCCGAACCAGTCCAGCGTAGACCAGATTCTTCTGACTTTTGGGGTCGAATATCGTTGCGACCACTTCATGCTTCACCTGGATGTTGATGGTGAACAAGTCCTCCATTGGGTGATGGTCGTTTGGTGGATCCGAACCTTTGTCCTTCGGCATTGCCATCAGAGACAAGATCGTATCCGCCTCATTAACCGAATTCACTCGGACAACTTCTTTGTCGGGTGAAGTCGCAGTAGCCGCGACTGTTCTTTTCCCTGGTCCGTTTTTCTTTGGTCGAAGTTCAGAATGAAGCTTGTAGCATTTGTCCTTGGTATGTCCCGCGACTTGACAATGTTTACAAAAAGTACCCATGCCCGGCTTCGAAGCGTTTTTCTTTGGACTCGGCTTTTTCTTTGTCGAGGTCGCACTTTCCTTCGTGCTTTTGTCGCTGCGGGATTTGTTCTTCTTCTCGATCGCCATAGCAATTGTGCTTGCGGTCGTGATGTCTTGGACGCCGAACAGACTTAGCTCCGTACTGATCGATTTCTGAAGTCCAGATATGTACTTCCGAAATACCTGAGGATCAGATAGCGATATGCCGATGACCATTGCTTGTCTCTGGATCAGATACCTGAGGATCAGAACTCCGTCGTATAGCGATATGCCGACGACCTCGCCAGCGCTCCCATCTTTCCTCAAGGTAACCCATCAGATAGAATTCTTGTCGCAGAAGTCGTTTGAATTGACCCCACGCAAGGTCGTCAGCTTCACCACTGGTGACAAGGGCTTTCTACCAAGTCTTGGCGTGGTCCTTCATCTTCAAAGGTGCGAACTTCACCTTTTGAGCGCTACTGAACCCTTTCAGGTCAAAGTAGGTCTCAAGTTGGTCGATCCAAGAATCCAGTTTCTCGACATCGATCACCCCATCATATATGGGTATATCAATCTTAGCGTCGACCTTAAAAAATCCGACAGCTAAGGAGGTGTTGGCGAGGTCGTCTATCTTGTGGTCGCCTCGTCTTCATTTTTGTCTGCCCTGCGCAAGTCTTTACCAGTCTTCACACCCATAACCTTCCCTACTTCAGGAGGTACAATCATGGCCTGCTGCTTAATCCAAGCAAGCACAGTTTTCATGTCGGTGGAGTGCTTAGCCACTTGTTCGGCTAGGTTAGCTTGAACGGAGGTATCATCAGACATTGTCGGAGACACGGCTATAGGAACCGTCGATTGATCACCTAGAGTTTCACTGGAGGTTTTATAACCCTGTCGAGTCTTCACCATCCACATAATAGGAAAGTTTCTCTGATACCAACTTGATCCGTTTGAGACCTAGCCTTGGTTTTCGCACTAGGCTTGCCCAGATTCTAATATACGGAATAACGAGATCTTGCTCAAAAATACCGAAACCCAAAGGTTGATCGAAAACACAGTTCAAAATAATTGCACAACTCTTTATTTCAAAGAGGGCTTTACATGTTGAACGTTAGGTCGCACTCGCCTACGTCGAAGGAACTATGTGTCTAAGACTTAAATAAGCTCTATGACTCTTTGATAGTATTCGATGATCTAAACTAGTCTTATTAAAAGGTATTTATAGTCCAATCGTATGAGTACATATCAGACTTAATAACCTAAACGTATTAGATTCATATAAATAACTAATCCTAAACGGATAAGCTTAGTTATATATATTCGGATCGGATTACAATGCCGAACAGGGAACGAATTCCTTTTCATGGTCGCGAACCAATCCATGGTCGCGGACCCATCCATGGTCACAAAACCTTTTCGAACATGGTTAAGGTTGCGAAGCCGTATGCGATCAGGACTTGAAGATCCTCCCAGATCAGATCCGTTCAGCAGCATATTTACAAGTTTTGCGTAAATATCATAGTAAAAGGGTATGCTAAACATGGGAGACTTGGTTTTAAGAAAAAACCAAAACCAGTCTGGTCGCAATAAATTCTCCCCTCAATGGAAAGATCCCTTTATTGTGGTTGTCATGCCGTGACCAGGATCAGTTTGATTGGCTATGGAAGATGAAAGAATATTATCAAATGCCTGGAACATAGACCAGTTATGTAAGTTTTATGTGTAAGTTCTTTCCTTTCCCATTATAAGTTTTTATAAGTGTTTTATCACCTTATGTTGTGGTTTAATTCTCATCTTGAGCCTTATTCTCTTATCGGGTTGCACCTGGGGGCTGGTTGCAATAAGTGCCTTACTATGATGTATAAGTGGATTCGTTGGTTGATCTCATGGTCACATTTAGTCAAGACTTCCCTTTCTAAGCTGATTCTCACCATATAAGGGACTTACTAGAATGTTCTGATCATTCGAGTGGCTGTTAGTTAGCAAAAACTTATACATTTATACTAAGTTAGTTATTTTTGTGATCTTATGGTCACATCTAGATAAGACATCTCTTTTTAAATCGGTCCTTACTGCGTAAGAGACTTACTAGTATGTTCTGATCATTCGAGCCGTGGTCTTCTTAGGCCAATAAAATTATCTTGTGACCATCGTACTACGTCTTCAGTATCAATGGTTACAGGAGGGGGCTAGGGAAATACAATTATAACATTCGGTCAGTAAATTAAGTATTTTTCATATTTTCATTCGTTTCTTTGCTAATCATGTGTATTTGCAAGGTATAAAACGAAGATTCTGATAACAAGGTAAAATGTTTTTTATTTTTTCATTACATTATAACAAAAATTACATCAAGAAAGGTCGAGGTCGCATAATAGTTTCTCTATTAAAGGCCTGACTTCGGCCATGGTCGCATTTAGTTGGTCTTGGCTGTTGAAGGTCGCATCTTCTGCCACTGGATTCAGATCTAAGTTTGGGCTATGGCGAAGTCTAAGTTTGCAAAGGATGGCAGAGGCTATTGTTGCGACATTGTTTTTCAGTACCTCTTTGTGCCTCCTTGCAATATCAGGGATGCTCGCGACCAGAATATCAGCTTGAGCCGTGACCAACTTGCAGGACTCACTAAGGGTAGAATCATCCTTCTTAGGATCGATAACGTCTGCCTTAAGTAATTCCGCAACCTCCCACAGCTTTGAGAAGGTATATATCTTTCTCCGCGAGACCGTAGCTTTTGATGATTTCTTCTAGAGCTCCCTTATCGCTAAGGGCGAGCTTAGCGGTCTCTCTGGCCTTCTTTGTAGCTGTTTGGTGGCGGCTGCCAATATTTTGAAGTGTATCGAGGTCAATTCCACGCTCGATATACTTCTGCTCGAAGTATTTCTTCTCCTCAACCAACTTTTTTTTCTCTTCCCATTAGTCTGAACAGAGGAACAAATGAGCTTGATTAAGTTCATAAAAGTTTTAAAGGTTCATAAAGGCAATGAAATTTTCTGCTAGAATGAACTTACCAAAGATCTTGATTTGCAATTGATTGCAAATCATATGAAGGCGCTGAACTTTTTCTTAGAGAGATTCGGCTGACATAGCCTCCTGCTCCAAGGTCACCACTTGTTCTTCGGCATCTTTCAGTCTGGCCCCAAGCGCCAGAGTCTCAGCGAGTCTTTCGCTGCTAACCCTCTGGGCTTCAACCCATTCTTTTTCTAGAGAGGAATACTCAATGATTGCAACCTCCTTGCTGTTGCGCTCATTAGAAACCTCCTCTTCTAAAGAAGAGTTTTTTCTGCATCGATAGAAGTTTTTATTCAAGTTCACAAGGGACTGAATTTGAAGCAAAGTACATAATGCTTTAATTCATCACACTCAGCCTATGCGACCTTGATTTGCTCCATCAACAGACCAAACGTGGCCATGCTGTGAGTAGAGCTCTGAATAGAACAAAAAGAGAAGTGTTTTGAGAAAATCTTCAAGGAAAACACATGAAGTTGTGAGGTAAAGATTCTTTACTTACCTCCAGAAACTCCTCAAGGTATTTTTTGGGGAGATCCCCGAGTCCAGCAACTTGGCTAGAAGAGGCCATGTTGTCTTGCGCCTACCCAATTTTATCCAAAGATGGGGATTAGAGGTTCAAGACCGGGGTAGGATGCTGGACTTCGATGGGCAGGACCACTGTTTTTTTTGTCCTCTCCTCTCCTTGTTCTTCACAGGAGTGTCGACGATTCGGACTCGGAGTCCTCAGCCGAACTTATGCAAAATTTGTATTAGTGAGACCTTTCAAGATGACCTTCCGGGAAGGTATGTAGAAAAATGGAGAACAGGAGCACAGAGAGGTTTATACAGGTTCGGGCTCTCGATGGTGGGAGTAATAGCCCTACGTCCTGTTGGGATTTCACTATTTGTGGTAAAGATTTACAAGATGGCAGGAAAAGACCTTCACAGGAGAAGGTTTTTCCTATGCAAATGTACAAAAAGAAGCCCCAGGAGGCTTGTAAGTATTATCTAATCTAGGCCGTAGACTTGGCTGTTTGAGTGGTTGAGATGGTTTGATCTTTTTTATCCTTTGATCTCCCAATCCCCCTGTTTGATGCACCTTGCCACCCTGTTATACTGGTCGAAAGGGTGCCATGTCGTAACTGCATCAGACAGTTGTTTGGATGGTTGGATGCGGTTTAGAGAACCGCTCTTAACTTCCACGTAGGTTAAGCACGTGTTATTCGTGGATAACTGTACGTATTAACCTCCTGGCGGTTGGTCTTCTACGTGGAGGAATCTTCGGGATACTTGGAATATTCCCGCTGTAGGGATAGCCGGACAGATGAACTCCAAGTATCCTGGTCAAGAATATTCTGACCGCGGGATGTTGTCTGACCGCGCAATATCTCCGATATTCTGTTCGCGTATAGCATACGAACTTCTGACCGCGCGAAGCCTACGACCTGATCGCGCAAAGCCTGCAATCTGATCGCGCAAAGTCTGCAACCTAATCGCGTAAAGCCTGCGATCTCGGGCTGATGCTTCTCAGAATGACTTGAGTTCGCACCGCCGGGCACGTGTCTGGCTCGAATCTGTCTTGAACCAATAGTGCATTTATTTGAACTGTCCCGGGTGTCAATCTTCGTCAAGGAGGGAGGCATAGCTTCTCCAACCAAAGGGGGAGCAGAAGTTCCTGCTTGTTCGTTCGTCCCCATGGTCGTGGTCGCAGTTGCAACCTCAATTTCATCGTCATTGGCGGGTTTAGTTGATTGAATATTTTGAACCACCTCACTACTGATGGTTGCAGGGTCCTCTTTGACGCTTTGCAGTGGCTCGATTCTAGCTGAAGTAGTAGCGACGGCTTCTTCAGTGGCTGCTGGTTTTGCTACTACTTTGCTTATGGCAAGGACCTCTGCCATAATTGTATCCACCACCTCTTCAATCGTGGCAACAGTTGGTTCTTCTGCGACCATTGGAGTGGGTGTTGCAGTGGCTGGAGGAGCCCTGCATATTCAATTTTAATATTGGAAAACTATTTCTAACTAAATATCAAAATTCGGTTAAGACAAATGTTTACTTGATACTGAGTCCCAAAAGATTTCGGGAACTCGAAGCTTCTCCTCTTGGAGACAAGAGAGATGAAAGAGCCATGGGAGAAGACTCATCAGGAGCCACTAATGACCTCCTCCTCACAAAGAATAGAGAAGTCCCCTATTCTTCTTCCACATCACTCTCCTCTCCCTGCATGACCATGAGTTGATTCCTAGTCGTGTTTGGTAAAGATTGAGGGATGGAACTCTTACCGTAACGACCCGAGTGGTCGTGACCAAGGGGTCAATCATAGTCATGACCGCAGTAGAGCTTGGTTGCCTCAAAGTTGTGGTCGCTCCCGCGATCGCGGGAATTTTTTGTCGCCGCGATAGAAGTCGTAGCTGCGGGGATACTTGGTGCCACAGTTGATGTTGTGGTCGCCACCGTAGCCACCACCATCACGGGAACAGTGAGGGGCTGAATTTGTAAAGACCTAGTCCTGGCCAAGCCTTTGGACGCAGAACGGGCTTGATTCAGTTTCTTCGATGTAGAACCACTCGAGGGTTCTACATCATCGTCGGCTCGCCTTTTTTGGGCCACTTGGCGTTTGAATAGCTATTCAAACCAAGATGAACTACCTTGGTGACTTCTGCTAAGATTAAACATGCATAGGTTTTCCAAAAGAGGAATACCTTTCGACGCTCCTGTACAAAGTCGTCAATGGCACCGACTAGGCTTTGCGGCCTTGCTGCACTGACCTTGCCTTCTACGGCCACATTGTAGGCCTTCAGGAGGGAATTTGTCCTCCTATCAACCTCAGAAGTGGCAAGACTGTCAAGGAAAGGACCGTCAACATTTTTGAAAATACTTCAGTTAAGTTGAGTCAAAAATGAACTGAAAAGATATACCAATCTGAGTGATTGAGCAATTACCAGGGTGATGATCCCTGTAGCCGTCTTCAATTGTCATGACCTCCCAAGTAGGATGTACCCTCTTCCTCAGAGGGCTGATCCGGCTCTTCACAAAGTCCCGGATCATGTCACCGGCAGTTAGGCCCTCATTCACTAGGTTGTGGATCACTTGGGCCTGCCTCTTCTGTTCGTCGTCAGAGGAGGGGCAGAATCCCTCTCTTCACTCTTCTCTGGTCAACAGTTTTTGAACCAGAGATGACTCTCTTCTGGAGCCGAGTAGCGTAGGATCAAGGATGCCGACTAGAGGGGGGGTGAATAGGAGGCTTTTAAAAATTCTTTTCAATTAAATAATTTTTGCAAGACTTTTTGGATAAACCTAGGGTTGCAAAGGGTTTATCAACAATCTAACAACTAGTTGCAATTAATCAATATGAAGTATACAATTTAACAGGCAACTAGATAGATTTAAACTATTGTGCTAAGATAAATATGAAATGAATAAGAGATAAGTAATTGACACAATATTTTTACCGAAGTTTCGGAGACTTGCCCGGTCTCCCCTGCTCCTCGTTGAAGTGCTCACGCGTGAGCCTCGCTTCTATATCCATGAAGGATATCTCAACTCGGGTTGCTCCTTTTCCACACCGGATAGGCAAGAACCAAACCTTTCACACGTCGTTTGTCGGCCTCTCTAACAAACTTCAACAGGAGATATCGCGACTCTCCTCTGACATCGTCTAGGCGAAGGCGATCGCCAAGAGTAACAAGTCAGACCCTTTCACTTGAACGAATCAAGTGCTAGAAACTCAAATGATGCAAGTGTATGCACACACTAGCACTAGCTTGGAAATGATGGATTAAGTGCACTAAGCATTCTTAGCCTCACATAAAGGCCATCTCTCAAATCCACTCAAGATTTTGGCTCAAATCTAGCCTCTAGATGCAATATAACACATGAAATGGACTTGGATAGCTTATACACAGTGATATCAACTTCTTGAGCAACCTCAAATGAAGGCAAACACGAGATATATATAGCCCTCAAAGAAAACTAGCCGTTTGCCACGAACAGACGAAATTTTGTACAACCTGACATTGTCCGGCCAGTACAACAAATTTTGGCCGTTACAAACTATCAGTTACTGTTGGGAGACTTTTTGTAAAGGCCGGACAAAGTCCGGCCATGCTGGACAATGTCCGGCCCATCCCGGACAAAAGCCCCCAGACATATATATCTGTCTCTGTTTCACTCTCAAATACGAGACACAAATAATTTGTACAGGTCGGACAATGTTCGGCCGCACCGGACAAAGTCCGGCCCATCCCGGACAAAAGCCCCCGGACGGATGCATTTGTCTCTGGTTACATTTCAATTTTAACCTCACAGCAATTTGTACAGGCCGGACAAAGTCCGGCCATTCCCGGCCAATGTTTGGCCAATGCAAGTTGACAGTAAAAAAACATAATTTTTGATCTAGAGATTCGATTGAGGTGCTTTTTGGCTTATTGGAAAGATAACTCAAAGGGCTACAATTGTATCAACAGGAGCAAGACCTAGATATTTCTAGGAAATTCAAAAACCTTCCTGTTGCCAAAATGTCTAACACAAATGTCATTTCTAATGCAATTTGTTTGTCTTGCGGATATGTCGACACTCAGCATAGACCACGACCAAATTGATTTAAGAACTTTACAGCCACAGGTCGAACATCCGGTCAAAAACATGTGATCGAGTGGATTTGGTTGAGCGTACGCAAGCGAGCTAAAGACTGGTACGACCATCTTGAACTCCTACGACCACGACCAAACCCTAAACAATGATACAATCAGAATGTGCAAATACGATCACGATCAGCTCTAGATTTAAAACAGATAGCACTAGCTGGCGATCACGACTAAGTGCAATTTTCAAAACGTTTTATTTAATGCAACACCAACTACACTTATATTTTCTAGCAATGCAAGAGGTGATTAAATCACTAGTGCAAGATGATATGAATGCATTTGAGCTTCCACACTAGATAGGCTGAAGCTACTAGTTTCCGACCCCTCTTAATAGTATAGTCAAACTAGCAAAAAGAATCCTATCAACCCGGTCTGTCTCCAAACACCGAGACCAGTAAAATCCTAAGAAAATAATCCTTAATCTTGAATTTTACCTTCGGTGAAGCTCGACCACTCGAAGCTTGTCCTAGCAAAGCTCGACCTTGCTAAGCTTGACCTCGCTCGAGATGACTCATATCAACATCATCCTCTTCACGCCCTTGCTTGCTTTCATCTCGCAACCATTCTGAGACTACAACACATACACTCAACGCACAACATTAGTCTCATATATAGGTCGTTATTAATAACCAACAGAGAAATTACTCCACACAGGAGTTAGCTCAACAATTTCTCTTTCCGGTGAAATGACAAAGCCATATTCAACAGATAGTAAGAGATGAATCATACACTCATATAGATCCGTATATGATAAGAGACATATGTATACGATCTATACTATTCATGTCATGATAAAGATAAGCACTCAGCACAGATGACTAATATGATGAGCTTTCCCTCAACATATGCATCGATATTAAACCATTCAAGGGAAGTCATGAACTTCTAGGGTTTAACAAACAACATTTCAATTTACTTGTGCTAAACCAAGATTTATCCATGTTGTCATTTAATCATGAAAACTGTCATTATTCATATTAACATAAATCATCAAGGGTTTATCCAAATCGTCATTAATCATCAAAACCTAGATACCTAGATCGACCTAGATCCAACAAGTAGTAGAACCACCGCTGGCTCCATCCATGGATAGAGTCGCGGAGGGAGAGGTATGGGTAGTCTTTTTTCTCTGGTAAGCGGAAGTAGACACACCCTGAAGCATTCGGGCTTTTTGACCATGCCAAGAAATAGAACTGGTGAAAAAGAGGAATGTTGGGCAAAACCCCAACATATGCCTCACACAAATGCTGAAAGATAGCAAGGATCAGAATAGAATTGGGATGGAGGTTTGCCAATTCTAAGTCATAATGAGAGAGGATGCCCAAGAGGAATTCGTGTTGAATATAAGCTTGTTTAGGGTTTAGAGTTTCGGTGATTTATGACAACGAACAGAGCTAACACGTTTATTATGAGTGTTTTCAGTTTTAGATCAATGCATGATGAATCTATGACAAAAGCAACAAGCTGGGAATCCTCAAACCACATGAGAGATAGCCGAGGTAAAGATGAAGGCTAAGGTTCATTTTTCTAGTTTCTTTACCGGTCATTAGTGATTAAGTCGACTGGATAAATCTCTTCAGTTTTAGTTTTATCGGTTGTACTATTAAGAGGGGTGTAGCCAGCTTGGTCTATCTAATACCTTGAATCTCAAAGTGCATATCATATAGTTTAGATGCAAACTAAAGCTTCTCTGCATAGTGTTGCATCTAGGCCTTCATGCCTAACCCTAATTTTGATGATTAATGAAAACAAAGTATTCCGGACTAATCGTGCTTTTGAGATTGATTGATACAGGGATCAGTTGGGAAGAAATGCAAGAAGATCAAGATGAACCCGACTTAAAGTGAAGCACAAGATGCAGGAGAGCAAAATACAAGACGCAAATCATGAAGATGCGAAAGACCTCAGGTATTATGAGTTTTTATTTTTACCGATCTTGGCGTATGGAGATGATCGGTTAGGGAAATTATTTTCTAGTTTTAACCGTACTATAAAGAGGGGTGGCGAAAGTCCTCTTTTTATCTCCAACACAAACCGAGAAATCTAGGTCATTGCATTGCATCATTTTTGGTTGGATTTGGTTTTGAACTTATTTGAAAAATCTGGATTTTTAGTTCAGTTTTTGACAGCAGAAGAGTATTTGCAATTTTTTAGAAAGATCTAGGCAGATCTGGTTTTTGCTTCTGTTGACAAAATTGTAGCCCTTAAAATTATCTTTCCAACGAGCTATTAAACACCTCTTTTGGATTTCTAGATTTAAAGTTATCTCTATTTTTGTTCATGCTGACTGTCAGTTTGCTAAACTGACTGTCAGTTTGAATGTCAGTTCGTGTTAACTGACAATTGTCCAGAGAGGGTGTATTTTGGGCTCAAAATTTTTGTACTAAACTGATTGTCAGTTGGGGTTTCGACCACAGAGATTTTAACTGAGTTTCTATTTGTTTTTGGTCGAGTTAGTGGTCGAACTGACTGTCAGTTTGTGTAACTGACTGTCAGTTGTGGGTTTCAGCTTTCCTTTTTTCGACCTCGAACGGCTAGCAAAGTTTATTCCGTAAATTTTGTCGGCCGTTGTGTATGTAAATGACTGTCAGTTTGCATAACTGACTGTCAGTTTGAGTTGCTGATTTTCAGCCCTAGCTCCAACGGTTCATTTGCTTCTTGAGGCTATAAATAGGGGCTTTGGGCATGTGTTTCTTACAACAAGCAGCAGCATTTCATCTACACTCTTTCGCATTAGTTTCTTATATAAAATCTTGGTCTTTTGATCAAGTCGAGTGATTTTCGATCCACCGAGAGTTTCAGTTCTTTGCATTTTGCATTCACTTAGCTTCTCGGTGCGTGTTTGGAGGTCTAGAGAAGACCTCGCTGCCTGTTACTCTTGGTGAGCGCCCTCACCTAGACGGTTCGGAGGCGTGGCCGTTGATCTCTCCTTTCGGAGATTGTCGGAGAGGCTCAGCAAGTGTGTACAAGGCATCGGTGCTCGCCTTTCCGGAGTGGACAAGGAGCAACCACTAGTGATAATATCCTTTGTGGATATTGAGGCAAGACTCAAAAGATTTGAGTGCTTCAACGAGGATTAGTGGAGACTGGGCGAGTCTTCGATACCTCGGTAAAAATTGTTGTGTTCGTTCTCTTTTCCCTTTGCTTATATTATTTTGTTCTTGATTTGCATTTAATTGTTTTGAGTTTTAAAGTTTTAAAAGCCTCCTATTCACCCCCCCTCTAGTCGGCATCCTTGATCCAACACATATTAATAGTCACAGAGTCCTTGGTCTCAAGGTTTGTATTTGTGACCTCTGTGATCTCTATGTCCATGGTCGCAGACTCTGTGGTCTCATGTCCATGGTCACAGAGTCCGTGATCTCAATGCTCATGGTAATAGAGTCTGTGATCTCAATGTCTATGGTTACAGAATCTGTGGTCTTAATATCTTTGATCGCAACAGTAATGGTTTGGTCAACTAAGTTAAGCAAAGTTTCTGGGAGTAGAAGACCTAGTCGAGATCGGCTCTGTATAAAAGCTGGTCATATCAGTATTGAATCTAGTCGTGGTCGTACTAGTTCAATATTGGTCGTGACAGTATCAAGAACTAGTTGTGGTCATATCTGATCAATGTTGGTCGTGTTGTAACATCCTGAGTTTTGGGGTGAAAAGTTTCTTTCTTAAAAATCATGCATGCATATGTCTCTTCTAGATCAACCAAATCAGCCTCAGCTTTATTCTGTTCTAGCCAAAAATCTCCAAATCTATCCTGTGACCCCAAGTCAAGATCTGACTTGCCAGATTTGATCTATCAGTTATCCTAAACCTAAAAGCCTTCAGAACCTGGACCCAATTCTATCTCTAACTTCCAGAATTATCAACTCCCTTCTGTTTTCGAAAACAGAATATCTGTTATTACCTTTTACCCTAAGTTTCAGAAATTCAGATTTAATCAAAATCTTAGCCACGTTCAGACCAGATTATTCCTGGATTATGATCAAGGGTATGCCAATACCTTAATCCAAAAAGTTGGCAGCCAGATTTCACCATCTAAACCTTTTTCGCAAATCAGTCCAAGAGTATCGCAGATCAGTTTTTTTTTCCAGATTTTCTAAAAGCCAGAAAAGGCAAAATGTTGCAAATCATCTTCAAATTCAAATCTGATTCAGGGAACACCTCCCAAATACTTTTCAATACAAATTCTTCTTTTATGAGTATCTCAAAATCAAACCCTAAATCCCAGAATTCGAGATCAATAAGTTTCAGACTTATTTTACCCTAATCTACTCTGTTTTCAGTTCATATCAAAAGTCATCCAAATGTCTCAAACTTTATCTCCTAGCTGTGCCAAATTATCTATTGAATTGAGTATACCAAAACAGCAGAATCAATTCCAGATCAAATCATCCAAATCATCAGATTTACAATTCAGCCCGAAATCAAAAATCAAATATTGCAAATCAGCCCCTATTTCGACCAGAGCAGCAGCTACTGTGTGCACGACCAGAGATCGCCGTGCGTTTGCGCCGCGCTTGCTCGCCGCCGGCCACGCCTTGCCTCGCCTGAGCTCGTGCTCACTTGAATCTGCATGTGTACACGCGTCCACGCCCCAGCCATCACCGTGGCAGCGCTGTTGAACAACATCTGCTCCTGTGCGCGACCAGCAGCAGCCATTGTCAGTGTCTTCTTGCCACGTTACTTGCTTCACCAGCCTTTGTCGCCACCGCCTTGCACCGCCCGACATTGATGAGACCTGATGTAGCACAGCTTCGCCTTGCCAGTGCACAGTCGCGTCGCCGCTCGCCGTTGTTGCAGCTGCGCCCGGCAAATCTTGTCATCTGACGCCAATTCATTGCTGTTTAATCCTTGCAAGCTTTGCCCTCTAGTCTATTTAAGCAATCAACACCTTGTGCAATCTTCACTTCACCAGAGCTTAACCAAATTTCCAAATCTCTTCGCTGTCGTCGTCTTCTCCGGCGAGTCCAGCAAGAATCTCCACGGTGGCAGCCTCAACCGCAGCATCTCTTGCCAAATTAACAGTACCAGTGAGTTCCTCTCATCTCACTCATCGTGCTGTACCACTTAATTGGATTACCTTGCACCTTATCGCCGGCGATCACCGGAATTTACTGAAACTCGAAGATTGCCCTGTTCCGGCAATGCAGGCCAAATTACCTCGAATTAGCTCTCGATCCTGTGGAAGAAAATGATCAGTGACTCATTTCCAGCAAGCCTATGCATCAAGATCTCCCGATTGAGCTTCAATCGAAGCTTTCCCCAATTTTGAGCTTCTCCAGAAACCGGTGATCGTCGCCAGGCTTCTCCGGCCATCCTCCGGCCAAATTGATCGTGCAGGTAGTTTCCTCTTATCTCTCTTTCACTCTCCAAGCTTGGAATCGAGTTCATTCGGCCTGAATCAAAAAGCCCTAAATTCTATGTCTTCTTCTCCGGCGTCGATCACCGGAAAACCTATTCCTGGCCGTTTCAGCTTCATCCACTTTGTCATTCAGGTGTGCTTCAACCTCCTGAACATATTTGTCTTCTATCTCGATCTCTGAAACTGCCCAGAATTCAAGTTATAGCCATGCCAAAATCTTGTCCAGAACTGCTCCAGTGCAACTAGTTCACCTCAGTTCATCACTGAATTTCACCACCTTCTAGCCATCTTCTGCCCTAGATCCTGTTGAATGATTTATTCCTGTTATCAATGCCTACCTCCCAGACAAAGTGGTGCATCATTTGGAGCTCTAGATCAAAAGTTATGCCAAGCCCTAGTTTCTGGCCATGTCAAGATCAATGCCAGACTATGTCAGTCAGTGGCATTAGCTCTTTTCACTTCCTTCCAGATGTGCATTTTGGGCATAACTTTGTCCCTTAGACTCCTGAGGTTGTGATCAACATTTTCTTCTTCTATCACAACTTGATTTGAGCCCTTGAATTATATTTGCCGCTAAACCCTAATTTTTGACACTGTCTCAGTGCATGCCAGCCAATGGCATTGGCCTTGTGTACCCACTTCTGATTGTGCATTTTGAAAGCCACTTTGTCCACTGAATTTGTAGAGTTATGATCTACATTTTCTTCTACTGTCATAACTTGAGATAAGCTCTCTAATTTTCCTTGAAGTTATGTCAGAATCTTGATCTGAATGTCAATCTGCCGACATTCGCTGTTCTTGATCAAACCAGCCACAAACTAATGTTCTTATTGTAACCTTGAGATCCTAAGAGCATCTAACACCCATCCTTAGCCAAATCCTTGAAACCCTAGATCTCAACTCAGTTCAACTTGTAATCTCAATTATCTCCAGTATCGTTCAGTTATCCTTGTTAAGCATATCTGCATATAGATCCTAAATCATTTTAATATATATAAGTAATATTTGTGTGTATTGTTTGGTTTGTCGTCTAGCAGATTCAGAAGCTGAATTTGAGGACTTCGCTGTTGACCCGTCATCAACTGCTGTTTCTTACGACGCGGAAGGCAAGTCATATTCTTGGTCATCTTGAACCTATATTTTAAATGTTGCTATAATATAACCTTGAATATAGGCAATATTGCATGTGAAAGATTGAGAATGGCTGATTTATCAATTGGCAGTACTAAACTGG